>CM062816.1:1192048242-1192736573 GCA_031772625.1 Pinus tabuliformis | reverse complement strand
AGAAAATTCAAAGCGGCAAGCTCAACCGATCTACAGTCTAGGTTTACTCTAGGGGGTCTAAGCTCACTCCCAACCCCCAATTTTCCACCCCGTCAGAGAGTGGGGACCACACTTGCCATGATATACACTGGCGCAGCGTCGACGTTGGCAAACGAGTGTGCTGCATACAAGGCCAATGGTATCTCTCTCACTTTGTCGAGTCACCCTACCCAGCCTCGTGGTGCCACCTATCACCTACCTCACGTGCCCATCCTATGTCATTTGACTTTTTTCTCCCACCTATAGGACCATGACCCACTAGCCATTTGAATTTGAAAATTATTTATATGGTCGAGCTCTCCTATCGCTCTACCTATCCACCATGTCATCTAAATTCGTCTTAGATCCGTTCAGTCTGATTTTTCCTAGTCATCTTGAAACACACAAACCTCGACTTCTAGTTTTTCTTCCTATGCTTAAAATGAAGAAACATGTGCACAAAACTCCCAAACCCTAAGACTTAATCGCTCCTCAAATATTGATCCCCTCATGGATAATGAAGTCAAGGTTCATGACTCACCCTGCCCATACCACCTTTCAAACCTCTGGTTCGACATGTATGAGCGACATCTTAAGGGAAAGTACCCCTTTAGGGTATTATAGTCAAGATTATATTACCAAATCACCCCCTAAGTCTATCACTTCCCATAATTCGCTTCTTGGCTTGTCGCATCATAAATAGAGGAGAAAAATTACTTTATATCCTATTATGGAGTGAAAAATCTAGAAATTTCTCCATAACTAATTCAAAAGGATTTTGTTTACCCAATTTCCCTCAACCCTTAGAATTTTACAGAGATGACCTTGTTCTATAGCTATAATTCCCTCTCAGCTGGAGAACAACAAGCTTTCTTTCAAATGATCCTAGCCCCTGGCCACCAAACTCTACCTATCTCAGATTCGTTTCATGTACTCATGTTTACAGAAGCCATTTAACCCATCCTGATAATTATTTCCCTACTGTTCGGAGAAGATGATACCACCAATATCAATAAATATTCCATACAGGTTTTGTGCACAATGATACATCCAGGCCACATTTGTGACATACCCTCATTCCTCATTAAGTCTATAAAGTTCCAGCTACATCATTTTTCCATTACTACCTATTTGAGATACTACTTTGTTCTGTTTTATCTTTTCTTACTTACCCATGTGGATGAATTTGAATATTTGGGCCTTAGTCTTATGAATCCCCGCAAACAGCGAAAAGTCATATTCATTGGAATAATGTTGTCAACAGAAAACCCAACAACAAGGGTTATTCCCATTTCATCTCCACCTACATGTCCAGTGCCTACAAAATCATAAATAGCGTCTCACCTCCAAGGATTCTTCCCCAACAGAAAACAATCATTCATCTCAACAAGGATACCAGGGTGGGAGATTGGTATTTATTTGAAGAATACACTTAAATTAGGGTCTATGGGTCAGAGCTTCCCCCTTACCATTTGCCTTTTTTCATTCCCATGATAATATTTTCCCTAGAATTCATTTGACAGAGCTTGCACATTGATCAAATCCACTTTTTTCATGCCAAGAAAGGATACATGCTCAAATTGGGTAAACTAGTAGGTCCCTTCATTGTTAATACTAGACAAAACTTTCAACAAGTTGAAGACTTATTGAAAGAGATAAATTTTGAAATGGGAGAAATTTGGCACTATGAACCCCATGGTATCATATCAAAGAGGAGGAATAATATTAATGCCTCAACTTATGAACATGAGTTTAGGCATCAAATTTAATGGCGGGTTAACTTAGATTCCTAGCCCATTAATAAAGAGTTGGAGATTGAAGTGTCAACCTCAAAGGGTAATGCACAAAATATAAATGTAGATGAGGTTGGAGACATAGAAATGGAAGAGGCAAACTCGAGCAAAAGGACTAAGATTCAAGAATCAGTTGATGAAGAAATTGAGACAAGGCTGACTGAGACAAACTTGAACTAGTCAGGCTTTCAAGTGACCCTAGAAAACTCCCCTCAAGCTACCACCTCCACCTCTATAGAGGTAGAAATTGTGGGTTCTACAAGAAGCCCAACAACATTGGTCCCTCGTTGGGAAACAAGCCATTTTACAGAGGAGAATAACAAAAGAAATAGGGATGAAATGTAGTAGCAATTCGCATCACATTCGGCCCCTTATCATACTATACTTCTAGTTACTATGGACCTGGACATAAATAAGATGAATTTCTCATTACATCACCCCTCAGCACTGTCCCTCCCTTCAGGACCACAGTGATTGTGGATGTGTCACTTGACATGGACAATGTTCCTTTGTCGAACAAAATAAATTTTCATAAATAGGTAGGAGAAATGATCTACAACAAGCTGAGCCAAAATTCTCTAACAATCAGCAAAGCTGAGAAGTTACTAGAGAAATTTTCCACTAGGATGAAGCAAGAAAGAGCTAACTCTAGATCTCTCCATCTACAGAATGAAAACTTCAAGGTTTTGATTGTCAAATTGGGAGTAAATCCAGAATTTGAGATTGTGGTGGAGACTCTCATCCAAAGTTCTCAAGTTGAGATTCAAGACCTAAGGCACAAGCTAAAAATGCCTTCCAGTGAAAATGTGCAATCCAAAGTGTTGTCCTAGGTGGATGGTGAGAAATAGATCGTGGCTAAAGAGATAATAGGTAGAAAAAAAAATGTGGTAGTTCTCAAGCAACAGGTGGCAAAGCTCCAGTAGAGAATTAATTCACATATTTGTGCAGTAATAGTACCAGAAGACCCACAAAATCCCATCAGACAACCAACCAAGACACTCACTCAATTCTAGTTTTCTGAAGGTGAACTCAAGAAAGTGCAGGGTGATCTAGAAAATACCAAATGTTCTCTCACATAAAAGGAAAAGCAATTAGATACTGCTAGAGGAAATGTTGAGCAAACTAGCAAAAAATTGCAAATTACAAACCAGGAGATTATTGAGCTAAAAAAGCAAGTTGAAAGGTAATATGTCTCTCATTCATGCTAGGCAGTTGGTTTGGGATGAGATCATAAAGGAGGTAAAAATCATTTGGGAGAATATAACCTTGGTGGTAGAGCAGAAAATTATATTCAAGGACTATGAATTCTTTACCCTATCATCCAAGGAGGATGATGGTGAGACAACAGAAAAATTCATCCAGTACATCAAAGAAAATTTATACATAGAGTTAAGGACCATGGATATCGTGGAAATAACTGGTGCAATCACTAAAGTTTCCAAGATAATTCGGAAGGACACTATTAGGGCCAAGGTTGAGGAATGTCTGGGAAAGGTGTTAAGAGTTGTAGCCACAACTGATTCATATTTTGATAAAAAGGTTAGGGTTGGATTTCCCGGTTGTTGGGACATCCTAGGGGGACTGGTCCCATGGGAGCAATATAAGCTAATGTTGATAAAAGATAAAATCAGGGTAGCCTCTATTGAAAAATGTCACTAGGTTCAGTCTTCATTTAATGTATTTAAGTCATCATGAAATGTACTTGTCAAAAGAATAAAAAAAATTATTTTATTATTATTATTATTATTATTATGACTTATTAAATCATGGGCTTCATGCTTGGGTCATTATGTTTTAGGTCAAATTCCCCATTGAGTACTTCTAGGATTTATTCTAAGTCAATAGAGTCACTGCATCTTTAAAGAGACCCTTCTTGGGTTTTTGAATCATGTAAAAAGGTTTAGTATTGAGTCAAATACAATTTATGTATCCTCCACACCAAGTCGGCCTAGAAGAGATCAAGTCCGCCTAAGTACATGAATTCAACCTCCTTTGAATCTTATAAATAGAAGAAAGTTGAATTCATGTGGAGCATCTCATCTCAAGCAAGTTCGATATCTCTAAGGAAGTCGAAGAAAAGTGAAGTGGGTCTAAGGAAGCCAAAGGAAGTGTGAGTTGGAGTCTAAGGAGAAGAAGAAAAACAAAATTTTGGTGCCTCCCTCTCTATGTTTCATGCCCTAGTTTGGGATATCGAAGTCTTCCAAGTTTCGTTGATGTCGGAGGTTGCCTGATGTCAGAAGTTGCTACATAGTCGAATTTGTTGGAAAAGAGGTTAAAGATAAGGGAGGTTGACTTGGTGTGGAGGGAAGGTTTGGTCTTTGTCTAGGGTGAAGAGTCTCAAAGAATACTATTGAAAGGAAGAGAATTTTGACTAGGTTTTCCCCTCGAGGGGGATTTTTCCCTAGCATAGTGCCAATATTTGGTGTCCATTATTTTATGTGTTTTCACTTTGGTAATTGCTTGAACTAAATAAAGAAGATATAAATAAAACTTAATAAGAAGTCAAGAACATCACAAGCAATTATCAAATATAAGAAGATATTTCTATCTTTATTATTTTATAACATGGTATCATAGATTTGGTGAAGAAAGAAGAGAAAGGCGGTCTCAAACACTTAATCAAGGAATCATTCAAAAGGGTTATTCAAGGAAAGAAGTCTACCATCTTCAAAGACAATGTCTAATACAATTAAGGGAGAAAGAAAACATGAAGGAGCCTCTAACTACAGGTCTTGGAAAAAGAGGATTGACCTCGTCCTTCAAAATAACAAGGTCATAGACTTTGTCAAATGAAAAGTAAAGAAGTGTGTATAAGACTCCAGTGATGCTGGCAAAGTAAATTTCAAGGAACTAGAATTGTCGGCCATGAATCTAATGGTATAATGAATAAAGGAAAACCTTGTCCCATTCATAACCAACATCAATCATGCTCGGGAAATTTATGAAGCCTTGTCAAAGTTATTCACCATTAAAAACATTGGTCAAGTAGCAAGTTTGAAGAATGAGCTAAGGACCACAAAGATGACTACATAAGACATAGTGGCCTCCTTATTTGTGAATATAGAAAGAATCAGAGATGATTTTTTGGCCATTGATGAAATCATTCTAGACAAAGAACTCACGATCAATTCTCTATTAGGATCACCACCTTCTTGGGGTGAATTTGTTGCAGGTCTTAACAGTTGGAAGGAAGCTCCCACTTTTGAAGAACTATGGTCTGCCTACAGTCGGGAAGAATTGAGGACCTTATTAGTTTCCAATTTTGAAGACGTTTCAAATGCCTACATTTCTCAACATAAAGGAAAGAAATTGAAAGGACAAAGGAAGAAACTTGACGTGTCCAAGGTAGAATGTTATCAATGCCATAAGAAGGGTCACTACAGAAGTGATTATCTTGACAACCCAAAAAACAAGAAGAGAGAAAGAGATCATGCTAACATAAGGGACCTGCACTACTAAGTCTTTTGTCTTTAGTCTTAGATGTCCTATTTTGTATTTTTTATGTTTTAGAATCTATAGGATTTAACATGATTTTGGAGAATAAATTGTATTTTGTCTTATAAGTTTATAGGTATCCCTCAAAAGCTTTGGAGGGAGACCCCAACATCTCCCAAAAGATAAGTATCTATTTACCTTTCAATCTTTGGTTTCATGTACATATTTAATTTTTGATTATATTAATATTAATCACCATTCTCCCTCTATTGTCTCTATTAGGAAAAAATCTGCTATATCATCAAGGAGTTTGAAGAGAGTAACCCAAGATCAGGTCTATCAAGAAACAAAGGTATGCTTGAAACTACAAAACATTGATTTATTTATATTAAATGTTTATTCATTTGACAATCTATTACTATAATTTTTATGTCTAGCTATATTTAATCATAATGATTCTTATTTTGGGTGACTCATCACTTCATAAATCTACCCCACTCATATTCCGAATTTATTTTTATAGAATCCTGGACAGGTTCTTTGGAGAAACCATAACAGCAGGATATGCTCATCTGAATGACTGAAGCCCTAAACTGCTTAGGGTTATTTAGAAATGTTATTTTAAGTTTTTGTTGATGATGTCATGTTTAGTATTTTAGTATGATCAGGAAAACCTACCTTGTGAGGGTCAAATGATAAAGTCTAAGATCTTGAACCTTTGAAGTATTGGTAATTTTGGGTTTTTTATGTTCTTATATTGAAACCTTAACTCATTAGGGTTTGGTGGAATGTGTAATCAAGACCCTTATAATGTCTTAGAAATGATCTCCTTGGAATGTGTGTTTTACTAATCAATCCCTAGTCTAATCAAGTTTGTTTTTCTAACTCTCATTGATATTTATGAAGTTGGGTTTGACTAACACATGATATAAAATTCCTATGCATGATGACGAAGTCCTAGATGTATGAGATGATTTGTCTAACAGTGATCATGAATCCTAGGGTTTGGATAAGCCCTAGTCAATGTTTGTTTCTCTAGGATGATAGTATTTGTGAAATTCTAGGGTTTTGGAGTTAAGCCTTAGTAGGAGTAAAAATCTCTGATGACAATGTGATAACTTGAGATTTGTGTAAGATCATTGAAATTTGAGTTTTAGTTGTGATTGAAAAATCTAGGGTTTGTAACTAATCCTAATCGAAGTTGGTCAGGTTGATGACTAAGATGTGAATGGTTTTGATTGATTAACTCCCATGTATGAAATCTAGGATTTGTATGAAATCCTAGTGAGAAGTCTAACATATGAATTCTAAAAGTTGTTAGATGCTTTGTTCATATATATTTGTTTGAATTGTTTCTAGGGTTTTCTATGAGGAAATGTAATTCATACCTTTGGAAGAAACATTAAAATTGTAGATGTAATGAAACTTGCTAGTAGTCTAGGGTTTATAACTAAGTCCCTAGTAAGATGTTGAAAGAGTATGTGTGTCTTGTTTTGGTATCTGATATATAAGGTTGAAATGCTTCCACAATTCTGATATGACTAACTTTGTGCTTCTATAGATTTGGTTGTACTTGCTATCTAAGTTGTGCAAGTACACAATCTTCAATATGGTGAAGATGTTCGTTGATAAGCATGATGTGGATGATGATAACTCTAATGAAATGGTTGGAATCCAAAAAAGATTCTCTGATGTCGAAGTAAATAAGTTGATCTCCCTAGATTAAAAAGGAGCCTAGATAAAGGAAAGCTCCCTAGTTGAGAGGGAGAGCATAGCATAGTTTTAATTGTTGAATGGAGGATATGTTGCTACATGTGAATTAGGAAAGGAAAGTGTACGATTAAGGAATATTTTGTTAAAGTTTGAGTTGATACTCCTATTGTGTTGAGAAGCAACATCTTTTGTCTGAGATACCTCGAAGGTTTGTATTTGATTATGTACATGTGAAAGTATATTATTGATTGGGGTTGTATTTGTATAGGTGAATCTCTCGAAGTATTTTGATTACCAATCAGTGTGATTGGGAGATATTGATTATCCTTGATATGTTGGATCAAGGAGTGTTGAGGCTTTGTGAGTGAAGCATTTCCTGGGAAGAGATTTGGCTGGCACTTTGTGTTGATGTATAAGTCCCGAAATTGGAAATGTGGTGTTGACTAGTTTGGAAACACACATGGATCCCTAGGTTGATGGTTAGAAAGTAAGCATGATGGTACCTAGAGAGGTTGAAAGCTTGAGTCCATCTTATTCCCACTCAGATAGATTTCCTTGGTCAGGAATCTAGTCTGTGGCATTGCGGTTCCTAAATTGTTGAGAGACCAATGGATAGGTTTCCCTAGTTAGGAATCTATTCCATGGCATTGCAGTGCCTAAATTGTTGAGAGACCAATGGATAGATTTCCCTGGTCA
Source organism: Pinus tabuliformis (assembly GCA_031772625.1). NCBI lineage: Eukaryota > Viridiplantae > Streptophyta > Pinopsida > Pinales > Pinaceae > Pinus > Pinus tabuliformis. Next base: position 1,192,728,918 of record CM062816.1, on the reverse strand, counting down.
AGAATCTAGTTCATGGCATTGTGATGCCTAAACTGTTGAGAGAATAATGGATAAATTTCCCTGGTCAGGAATCTAGTCCATGGCATTGTGGTGCCTAAAGCTCTTCATGATTCATATAGTTGATATATTCCTTGTACTTGTATATGATGAATACCTCCCCAGTTAAGAGGGAGTGTTGAAAAATGTAATTAGGTTCGGTCTTCATTTAATGTATTTGAGTCATCATGAAATGTACTTGTCAAAAGAATAAAGAAAAAGATTTATTATTATTATTATTATGACTTATTAAAGCATGGGTTTCATGCTTGGGTCATTATGTTTTAGGTCAAAGTCCACATTCAGTACTTCTAGGATTTATTCTAAGTCAATAGAGTCATTGTAATTTTAAAGAGACCCTGCTTTGGCTTTTGAATCATGTAAAAAGGTTTAGTATTGAGTAAAATATAATTTATGTATCCTCCACACCAAGTTAACATAGAAGAGATCAAGTCAGCCTAAGGACATCAATTCTACCTCCTTTGAAGCCTATAAATAGAAGCAATTTGAATTCATTTGGAGCATCTCATCTCAAGCAAGTTCGATATCTCTAAGGAAGTCAAAGATGTGCAAAGTGGGTCTAACGAAGCCAAAGGAAGTGAGAGTTGGGTGCAGTCTAAGGAGCAGAAGAAAAATGAAATTTTGGTTCTTCTCTCTCTGTTTCGTGCCCTAGTTTGGGAGATAAGTCTTCCAAGTTTCGTTGATGTTGGAAGCTTCCTCATGCCAGAAGCTGCTACATAGTTGAAGTTATTGGAAAATAGGTTGAAGATCGGGGAGGATTACTTTGTGTGGAGGGAAGGTTTGGTCTTTGTCTAGGATGAAGAGTCTCAAAGAATACTATTGAAAGGAAGAGAATTTTAACTAGGTTTTCCCCTCAAGGGGGGTTTTTCCCTAGCATAGTTCCTATATCTGGTGTCCATTGTTTTATGTGCTTTCACTTTGGTAATTTTTTGATGAACTAAAGAAAGAAGATATAAAGAAAACTTAATAAGAAGTCAATAACATCACAATTAATTATCAAGTATAAGAAAATATTTCTACCTTTCTAATTTTCTAATAGACTCTTCTCATGAAAAGACCTCCTCCCTCAAAGGCATGACTATAGTTAATCATATGCAGAGGGGCTTCAAGTTGTTGTGGCTAGTAAATATGATGTTCCCGCCAAGCCAAATTATAGAGAGCTAACCAGTAGAAATATAGATTATCAATATATCTTTTTATCTCCTCTCCAAGCCCAACATTATGGAAAATGTGTGATCAGTTTGTCAATCTACTGCAAATTCGAGTCGTTGAGCCAAGATCCCTTCCACCATAACCGACCCAACAACAATGAAGATATTTTGATTGTATCAATCATGACACTATATGATTTTCATGTTTTTGTAATTATTTTATTTGAAGAATGAAATCAATGTCGTTATGTGATAGTTAGGACAGTTGTGCTAGTAGCAAGCTCAAAGGTTTTAGCTATTAGGAAATCATGAGAAGATCAAGAAGAAATATTTTGTAAGGGATACTTGTCGATGAGACCCTGTAAAATGACGCATGAGATTATTTTGAATGGTTCCAAAGGCATCTATGAATTGTGAATTTTTGCAAGTCTTTGAAAGAACTATAGATGTATGCTCTTTTTGTGGATTAATAAACAATTTATGGTGATTCCAATTGCATGGAGTTGTAGTATGTAATATTTCCTTTATTTACTTCATTATGTGTTTCTTTCCTCTCAAATGGAACATAATTGTAGTTTTTGTATTTATTCTCAGAGTTATGGATTCATCTGTGTCAAGTTTTTATGAAGAATGCCCATGATATATGAGGTTTAATTTCCTTAATATGCGCTCTGTGCCCTCTGTATTTTCATTTACATTATCCATCTCATTGTTTTTGCTACTGAAGTTTGATGCATGGGATTCTAAAATCATCCCTATGTATTAAAGAGACCAACCCTATTTTTCTTTCATCCATACTATAATGACCAACTTAACTATGTGTTCTTGCAAGTAGGCCACCAAATCCGAATGTTAAGTCCTCTTTGAGATTATTCATTGTGTGCTTATGATTGACTTTGCCCCTTGGAAGAGATATCTGAACCAATTTTAATTCGAAATGTGTTTCAAATGCTAGATGCTATATACAAATCCTCCAAACATTCTAAGATGTCCTAGGCATTGACCTCTCTCAACTCAGAGGTTGTCTCTAGGAGCTACAACATCTTTTAGCATCGTTGTTGGGGAACGAATCAAAATATTTTCCATGGGTAAGACATTTGTACACCCCTTTGTCATGTAAGGTTAAGGGGGTGTGGGTTTAATATCTCTCACCTTGGCGATTCCACTATAAATATTCTTATTTGGCCACCCTGGCTTTCAGGAGGCCTCATACTCGCTCTGATACCTCACAACTGAAAACTCCCCTTGTATTTAACCCAAAAGGAATTGTTTCTGGTAGAGTTTGGAAAGAAAGAAATCCTAGGATTCCATATATTTTGATATTAGCCTCTGAAGTTTCAACTTCTAGCTCACAAAAGACTGAGATAAATTATCCTAAGTCCTCATCTAAAGTTTTAGATTTTTTAGAAGAACATTTCTCACTACTTAGCTCCTACTCCTCGACAATCAAATCTAAAGAGATCTTTGTCAATTCACCTCCTTTCACATGTCATACCTCCCCAGAAGCTGAAGAAGACAAGGATATCCTTATTACAAGTCTGACTCATATCCCTATTAACACTTCATCCCAACTCTAGTTAGGTATTGTTCACATAGTTCTTCAACCAGGACCTGTAGTAAATTTTTTATAACTTCTATTTCAAAACATGGTTGTCCTTGTTTTCCTACTCACTAAATATGCCCCACTTAACTTGCAACAGCCTCTGAATGGAATGTCTCAAGATTCTCTTAAACTCCTGCAAGATTCACTAGGGAAGATGATATTTCAGCCCAAAAACACATAGAAGTATTATGTGCATTTGCTAAGAATTTAAATGTATAGAATTTGGACGTAGTCTTGATATTTTTTTCTCAATCCTTTGATGGGGAGGCAAGGAAATGGTTTAAGACCTTACTAAATGCTTCAATTAACACTTAGGAGGAAACAGAGAACAATTTCATGGAAAAGTGGGGAGAGAAGAAGGACCACAGGTATGTTCTCAGTGCATTCAATGCAATGAAGAAAAAACATAATGAGGATGTCTCAGAATTTATAAAAAGGTTTAATAAACTATATAAAAGCCTCCCTGCTAAAATTAAACCTCCACATGAAGCTTCTTAAGTGATTTTTTCTAGATCCTTTGAGCCAGACTCTGGGTTCACTCCAAGAGAAATAAAATCTTGCACACATGATCAAATCCAAATTGATGCCCTAGAAGTTGAAGAAAATGTCACATCCACTAGAAAGTGGAAAGGGAAGGTTGCACATGGCGATATGAGAAGGGGAAAGGAAGAAACTATCTCCTCAGGACATGTAAGAGAGACCCAAAAACATAAGTTAGATGAGATGGACAAACTAATTAGGAATCTATCAAATAATATTTTGAAGTTGGAGTTGGAGAGAAAAAATCCTCATCAACGAGTTCAACAAGGTCCCAACAGGAACTTTAACCCCTAGTATAAGAGGCCACCTTTTCAGCTCTTGCGAAGAGGAAAAAAGGATCAACAAAACCATATACAACCTCCCTTGTATTTGGAATATGGCCCTGAGGAAAATGTTTAAGATATTATAGAAGTGCAAGAAAACCAATTATTTTCCCTCTCAGAAGGAGAAAAGGAGATAGAATCACAGGAAGTAGAAGGGGAGGATTTAAATATTTCGTTGAATAATGACGAGATAGACACCTACTGTAATGAGTTTGTTGATTTCATGCAAGCCCATTTGCATAGGAAGTATGATTTGAGATAATCGAGGAAGAGGTCCACGATGCAGGATCAAAACAAAGAAATTACTCAGCCCATTTCCCCTAAACCAATAGATAAAGGGAAGAAACCAGTCAACCTATTCCCACCGATCAAAGGAGATTCCTCCCATCCCATCCATACTGAGTTTGAAGTCTTGAATATAGAACAAACATTGTTGGCATTATGATTCTGTTTTGGCTCTATGGTACAGGTGTTGTACTTGATGGCAACTCACTCAAGTGGCAAAACTCTGTTCAGGCTCTCAAAATGATGAAATTTAAAAGGTTCGCAGGTGAATGGTTCAAAAGGTGCGGACCCGCAAGTTCGTCGTTCATGAAGTGCGGTCATACCCGTAGGATACCCATTCAGAAAGTGCGGTCCCCCAGTTCACTCACTTCAAGGCAGAGAAGTGCGCTCTCGTGGGGTTCCTTATGTTTGGCCCGTCGTATTTAGCCCGTCGTTCATGATCCTATGGTTTTGGCCCGTGGTATAGGATCTAATTTAGCCCCGGTTTGGATCCCTTGTATTGGTTATCGATGGTTTTGTCCCATGGTGTGAATAAGGGCTTGACTATAAATAGGGAAGGAGATCACTTGGCTGAGATATCTTTGAAATTTGAATATCTTAAGATCTGAATTTTGGGTTATCAGTTTTAAAAAGCTAGATCTAAATCAAGGTAAAATTTAAAGGCGAATCTATTGCTAAGTCGTGATCTCTCGAACGCATGATCAGATCTGTGGATCTGACTGTTTGTGGTACATTGGAGGACTGTTAATTTGGCCCTAATCAGAGGTTCGCAGGTGATCTACAGCATGAGTGCGGGGGTACACAGTACAGAAGAAGGCGCAGTGTGGGTATGCGCAGCGCAGTTGAAGGCACAATGCGTTGTACGCAGTACAGAAGAAGGCGTAGTGCGGGTATACGCAGCGAAGTTGAAGGCACAGTGCGGGGGTACGCAGTACAGAAGAAGGCGCAGTGCGGGTATACGCAGCGCAGTTGAAGGCACAGTGCGTGGTACGCAGTACAGAAGAAGGCGCAGTGCGGGTATACGCATCGTAGTTGAAGGCACAGTGCGTGGTACGTAGTACAGAAGAAGGCGTAGTGCGGGTATACACAGCGCAGCTGAAGGCACAGTGCGGGGTACGCAGTACAGAAGAAGGCGAAGTGCGGGTATACGCAGCGCGGCTGAAGGTGAAGTGCGGGTATCCGCAGGATTATATTGGTGAAGTTGAAGACCTGTTTTGAAATATTTTTTGGCTGCCTGTTTTCTATTTGCTGCTGTGTTCTGGGTTTAGGTTACTGGTGATTGGTTTTCTGTTTACAGCATTCTGAGAAGTTTGGGTGGCTCATTGGATTGATTGTATAAGGAGATTGGTTGATTCACATGTACTTGATGTTTATTTGATGAAACGTGGTCCTTAAAGAAGTTAAAGAAGTAGGGGGTTGTAGCTCCCTTCCAGGAGAGACTGGAAAACGAAAGAGAGTTGTAGCTCTCTATAGGTTGCAGCCTGTGTACTGGTAAAGGACTGCACTAGTACAAAATCATTGTAAAAGGAGTTTCTAATTGAAAGAAGATAGAGACATATTGCAGCAGGTGGTTTTCACCCACATTGGGTTTCCACCTTATACCTGGTGTTCTTTGGTGTGACTATCTGTTTTTCTTGTTTATGCTCATTATTTTATGGTACTGACATACAAAGTAACGATCAATATCTGAAGAATAATTCAAAGTATAAATAAGAAAGATATATTGAAAAGAATTTGATAATATTGATTCACCCCCCCTCTCAGTATTATTTCCAACAAACACTAGTGCAAACGAAGCCAATCTGCAAATAAAGTAATGAACCATTTAATTCAGTTAAAGTCGATATGAACCCCTCTACCTTCAGCCTACAAAAATAGTTAGAAAAAGTCAAGATATATGTTCCTTTGACCAAATTTTTGAAGCAACCCAGTTATAAAGCAAAAGTTTCTCAGTTCATGGACTCGTCCACCATTACTCTTCTTCAACACAGTCTTAATCTGTAGTAATAAAGGCCTATGGTTGTGTTTGGTCCACATGTGGAGGAGCAGGACCCTTCCACTCCTCCATTATATGTCACCCTAGTGATCCATGATTTATTGTTGCATAATTGTATGCTCGAATCAGGAGCTTCTCACAATTTAATGCCATTGTCTGTAATGGAACAATTAGGTCTACAAATAACAAAACCATACAAATATTTATATTTCTTTTATTCTAAAAGAGTAAAGTGCCTCGGTATGATCAAAGATCTAGTGGTTAATTTGGCTAAAATCCCAGTAAAAATCATGGTGACGGATATCGTAGTTGCTGACATCCCTGTAATATTTGGTATGCTCTTATCCAGGTCCTAGGGGATGACGCTTGGAGGGTCTATTAAGTTCGATCTAATATATGATACCATTCTAGTGCTTGGTGGAGAAGAGTTCACATTATACAGAGAGTCCAAATTTGTAAAGACAGTAACTAAAATATATTGTTCAAACAACACTCCTGTGTATGGTCAACAAAAATATTTTCCCTATGTTTTGTTGGAATAATATGATCAAATCATGGAAGATACCTAGGTGGAATCTTCCACTCAGATTGGTAAGTGACAACTAGAGCCTAGTCATATTTGGAAATTATATTTTTATAGTTCTTATTCTAGGGAAGGAAATGGAGCAGGTGTGTTGTTGGTGTCCCGAGAGGGCAAACTTGTCCCTCTCTCTTTCAAACTAGTGTTTGAGGCTACAAACAATGTTGTTGAATATGTAGCATATTGTTAGGGTTGCAAGCTACTAAAAGCCTTAATATTAAGTGCTTAACCATATATTCGGGGATTTTGAGCTAGTGGTGAAACAAGTCAAGAATCAATCTCAAACCAAGCACCCGAGATTGAAGTCCTACAAAAATGAGATATGGTATTTGGTTGAAAAAAAACTCTTGCCATTTAATATTCATTTTTTTCCATAGGGAGAAGAATAGGATGGATTATTCCTTGGCAATTAATGCTAGCAACTTTAAACCTCCTCAAAACCCCTTGCTTATGTATGAAGTTGAGGTCATATACAAACCTCTAGTACCAGACAATGTGAAATATTGGCAGGATTTTGAGGATGAGGAGCATATCAAGTGCTTTATGGAGGTTATTGGAGAATTCTCTAATTTAGCGATTGACCAAGAAAGTGAAAATCTGAAGGAAGAACAACGGGAAAATTGGGAGGAGTCAATTATTGGTCATGAAATTTTACAGTTGAAGGGAAATATAATCCCCAGAGGGTTGGTTCTATTAGCGCTTGAAATTTCACCTCAGGCTGAGAAAGGTAAACTTCAAGGCAACATCAAACCACTTAGCCTCGTAGCTAGCCCTACGGGGCAGGAGAGGGCTCTCTCTGGTCTATCTCAATAAAGATCTTCAATGGGAGAGATGACCAATAGGAAAACACTGATTTTAGGCTAGTAAACTGATAAAAGGTTTTGATTTGGGATTTTTAAAGTTTTGGTGGAAAATTGGGGAATGGCAATTTTGGGTGCGGGGATTGGACACAGTTTTCGCAGGGAGTTCTTTGGGGCGAGGTAGGAAATAGTATTGATGCCTTTGATAGAGATGGATGGATGAGAATGACTGGTGAGGAGTTAAGGAGAGCAAGCAATAACCTTGAATTCCCCTTAAACAGTTGAAAACATTGATATTAAGCAAACTTAAAAGCAGAGCATGACAGTCATGAATTCTACTTTAACACTTCATTTGCCTAATTTGCAGAAGGAAAAGTAAGGAAATGATTCACATAACACATTTACAAGTACAAAGAGAAACACACCATCAACACATGTAACCACAAGAATCCCAAAAAGGTCTGCAAAACCCTGGTCTTCCTTTGCCAAAAATTGCAGAGATACAATGAATAATACAATAAGAGATTCTCCCTCAAGAGTCCAACCATGAAAATGAGCAAGAGAGTACATAATATAGATGATTTAACATCTTTCCCTGCCTCTAGGGGTCGAGCTCACTATCCTAGGAGCTGTTTCAACCAATTCTAAACTAAGCACTGAAAACTAGGCAGTCAAAACAACTTGCCTCTATAAGCTAGGAAACTAATTCATTCATTTAATTTTCACCTATCTCATGAATGAATCTTCTAGAAGAGATACATAAGTGTAAAAGTGTCATAAAATTACATCATTTACAACAAGGAGGATGACTTGTTGAGCTGTACACTGAAATTTTGAGAAATTTGCCTGATGGGTCGCGCGCCATTTCCTGACGGGTCGCGCGCCTTTAAGGGCGCTTTTGGGGCACTTCCAGGTGTCCAAATGAGGCAATAGTAGGCTTGTTAGAAAGGTCTATGAGTCTACTTTCCAACCCAACTAGAATTTCTGAATTTGGTTGTCATTTGCCCCTCCAAAATTGCAATCTCCCAAGACTGCTTTATGTGTGTCAAAAATGTGGCAGAAAGTCATTTTTTGCGTGTTTTTTGACTTTCAGGAGGCCAAAAACTTCATAAAATCTCTTGGAAATGGGTGAGAATGTGTAACTTTTCATGCCAAATCTAGAAATGCTGAGTTTTTTGAAAATAGAGTTGCCAAGTGAAAGGGTCGCGCGGGGGGTGAGACCCGTTGAGAGGGCAAAACCTGTAAATTGCCTGAAAAAACCAAAATTGACCCAAAATGTTCAAAATTTCTTGGTATTTGTGTTGTGGCTGAGCTATTTAGTGCCTTGCTCCTTCAAGGAAGCCTCGGCCAAGATGTGGAGGGGATCGGGCCTTTTTCTCCTTTTTTGTGCCTTGGCCAACCGCCTTTGGAGCACCTTCATCTTCGCCTTGCACACGTGCATCCGCGCCCAATAATGGTTCTTCATGTTTCTCAACAATTTCTTATCTTGGTTGGCCTTAGCCAACAGCCTCTCTAAATGAGCATTGAGCCGGATAAGCATAGCCTCTCGCTCAACTGGCACTAAATCACCGGGTCTTCTTCGATTCAAGTTGCGGTCACTACGAATCCTCCACAACTCATCAAGAGTTTGCTCATCCTCCAACTGCTTGTTGCGCTATTCTAGATATGTGATTGTCCATTGTGCCCCTTCTAATCTCTTTTGCAATGCATCATTTTCAGCTCTAAGGTGCTGAATGATCTCCTTTGACTCTAGGCTAGGAGAACTGACATCAAGATCAACAAGTTGTATATCTGGAACACCTGATGGCCCCTCATCAATCCTGGGCTGTTTGCCCCTCTCTGATACCTGTGCTGCTGTCGGAGACGAGGCCCCTTCCACCTGGTGTGGAGATAACACTCGTGGTGCTGATGAAGAAGGCGAGACCCCTTCCACCTTTGTGAGGCCTCCTATGTATCTCAAACTCTGAAGCTGATGCATGGTCATCACTTTGCTCATAATTGGTTTCGGTTTCTGACATTGTTTTAGGAGCAAAGTGGCTGAAATGTACTGTTGTTTTTGCTTTGCAAACTGCTGATTAAAATTCTCACACAATTCGGTGATTTTGTGGCTCCTTGGTGAATTTACAGGCAGTTTTTACAATGAAGGCGTTGACGGGTCGCGCGCCTCACCCAACGGGTCGCGCCCGTTACAATTTTGCATTGTCGGAGGGCGCTCAACGGGTCGCACTGTTGGCATTATGATTCAAGTGTTGTCCTTGATGGCAACTCACTCAGAGGATGGTACAGGTGCTCAGAGGTTGGTACAGGTGATGGCAACTTAATCAGAAGACAGATCTTAGTACAGCATGCCAAGGAAGTTCATATACGCATGTTTGTTAAGCCCAAGTCGCGTGTACACGCAAGTTGGTTTCAGAAAAAGCGCGTGTATGTGGAAAAGTATCTTTGGTCCATGGTGGTTAGTCCTTGGAAGTTGTGCCTATGATTTCGGACCATTGTGTCTCGACGGGCGTGTCGATCCCTAGTTTTGAAGTTGATGGTATTGTGTTACTATGGTTTTGGCTCTTGGTATTGAGCTAGGCCTAAGACTATATAAGGAGAAGAAGATCATTAGGCAAAATCATCTTTCGACAAGGCTTGAATATCTAAGAGAGAAAAAGATCTGATATGCAGGTTCTGAGTTGCTTGATCTAAGCCAAGGAGAGATCACATCGGTTGATGGAAGACTAGATCTAAGGATAGATCGGGATCTAATGGTTTGAAATGCACTATCATGATATGGTTGATTATGCGTATTTCTAGATCTGCATATTGTCGCAATGTTACGTTCTAGGTCTAACTAATGTCTGGTACAGCTGCAAATTGAGAAAGTTTATTTTTAGATCTGTACGCAGGTTGGCTTCGGTAAAAGCGCGTGTATACGCGGGTTTTGCTCATTAAAGTAGCGTATATCTTTTGAAGCTTGATTTTGGGTTTACAGTGGGGTCTGACTGTTATTGCAGAGTTCTGTAGTCTGCTCTGTGTTCTGGTAACTGGTGATTGACAGGGTTCAGTGGTTCAGTGATTCAAAGTTTGGTTGTTTTATGCTTCAATGATCTGTTGTGGAAATTGAATGAATTGTGGTCTTCAGATTGTAATGTTGTGCTTCAGGAATATCCAAGTCTGAAAATGTATGAAAAGTGATACCTGAAAGAAGGAAGATTGTAGGTCAGCACCTACGTACTAGTATCTTGGCTAGTACAAGAGCAAAGGGGGTTGGAGCTCCCTTCCAAGGAAGTTTGGAGAACGAGAGAAGGTTGTAGCCTTCTGCAGGTTGTAGCCTGCGTACTGGTATAAGGCTGCACCAGTACAAAAGATTGTAAACTGAAGTTTCATATTAAAGAAAGATAGAGACAACTTGCAGCAGGTGGTTTTCACCCACATTGGGTTTCCACCTTATATCTTGGTGTTCATGTGTGTGGCTTTTTATCTGTTCTGTTATACTGCACATGTTTACTGTTAATGTGGTGAAAAATGTCCTGATGCACTTAATTGAAGAATAAGCTAACTAAATTGTGAGTTTTCTTCTTATACGCTGTTTTACTTCGTCACAGTAGCGTGTACACGCTGGTTCACTTAACTGAAGTAGCGTATATGTTTCTGAGCATTTAAAAAGTTTGATTAATCTGATAATACTGATTCACCCCCCTCTCAGTATTATTTCCAACAATTGGTATCAGAGCAGGTCCTTCAGAGAAGCTTGATCGCTTGAAGGAAGATCATTCATCATGAGCAACTACGAGAAAGAAGCATCAATCAGGCCACCGGTTTTTGATGGAACAAATTTCAATTATTGGAAGGTAAGAGTTACTGCATATCTTCAATCTCTTGGTACAGAAGTTTGGGACATTGTAGAAACAGGCTATGCTTTTCCTTCAGCTACTCCTACAGATCCAGCTGAGAAAAAGGCATATGAAACAAATGCAAAAGCAGTCAGTACTCTATTAGGAAGTATATCTCAAACAGAATTCATGAAGGTCATGCACTTCAAATCAGCAAAAGAGATATGGGACAAAATGATCACTAGCTATGAAGGAGATGAACAGGTAAAGCAAGCTAAACTTCAAACTCTCAGGATTCAATATGAGACCCTCAAGATGTATAATGATGAAAGTGTGGCTAATTATTTTCTTCGGGTAGATGAGATTGTTAATTGTATGAAAAATTTGGGTGAAGAAATAAAAGAGACTATAGTAGTTCAAAAGATTCTAAGATCATTATCCCCCAAGTTTGAATCTAAAGTATCTGCAATAGAAGAAAAGGAAAATCTCAAAGTTCTCACTATGTCTCAGCTACATGGAATTCTAACTGCTTATGAAATGAGAAAGGGAGGTCCATCAGACAGAAGGGAAGCTGCTTTTAAGGCATCAAGAAAAGAAGATTACTATGAAGCAAGCCATGTTCCAGAAGAAGAGGAAGAAGAATCAAATTTTGTCAGAAATCTTCAAAGGGGTGCTGGAAGGTTCAGAGGTAAGCTACCTTTCAAATGCTTTGCTTGTGGAAGAGTAGGTCATTATGCTGCAAAATGTCCTAATAAGGATAAAGGAAAAGAACCTGCTAGATGGAATAAGAAACAAAGTGCAAATAAGAAAAGCTACTACACCCATGAAGATAGTGATGGCTTATCAAACAGTGATGAAGATGAACAAGGTAATAAATATAAGCTATTAATGGCATTTGAAGATGATGATTATGAGGATGCTGTAGATGTGGATAATCTCTATAATGAAATTACTAGACTCAAGAGATGCATAGAAGAAAAGAGTGTGATCATTGATACTTTGCAATTTCAAATTGATGAAAAGGAAAAACATCTTGAAAAACTAGAAGGTGAAATTGTTGGTCTCAGAAAAGAAATTGAGAAAACAAAAACTATTAATCTTAAGTTTGTCAAAGGATCTGAAACTTTGGATGAGATTATCAATGTGCAGCGGTCTCCTCTAAACAAGACAGGTTTGGGCTATAATGGAGAAACCTCTCAAGCATCCACCTCAAAAAGTTATCTTGATGCAGCAAGAAGAAATGAGCAGAAGAACAATGAAGATAATCAGGTAAAGCAGGGACGAATTACAAACAGAAACTATCAGGGACAATCCTTCTTAAGGGTGAACAAAAGCTACAACCAACCACAGGTAAAATCTTCTCAGTTTGGCACAAGAATAGATGAAAATAGAAATTACAATCAGTTGGCTGGTAGATTCAATAACCGCAGAAGCTTCTTCAATGGACAATGCTTTTCTTGCCATAACTTTGGTCACAAAGCAGCTCAATGTGTTGCATATAAAACAATCATGACTAGGGAAGCTCAAAAACAAAGAAGTATGACAGGGATTACAAAGAGGACCTATAACAACTTTTCAGTTCTTGAAAATGAAGTTGAATGTTCTATTTGCAATAATTTTGGTCATAAAGAATCTGAATGCAGGAGCAGGTTTCAGGAGAAAAAGGAACAAGCCACGAGCACCAAAAAATGGAGAATAAAAGAACCTCAGACAGAAAGATGTGGGATAGCGTTTTATGCAGAAGGACAGGAAAATCTATGGTACATTGACAGTGGATGTTCGAAACATATGACAGGTGATAAAGAAAAACTTGAATCTTATTCTACTTTAGAAAAGGGAAAGAAAGTTTCTTTTGGAAATGATACTCCTGCAACTATAAAAGGAAAAGGTATTGCTCCTTTGAAAGAAAAGGTCAAGGCTGGAAATGTTTTGTATGTTGATGGATTGAAGCATAATCTTCTAAGTGTCAGCCAGATGTGTGATCAAAAAACCGAGGTTATTTTCAGATCGAATGGATGTCTTGTTCGTGATCTTGATACAGGTAAAACAGTTCTCAAAGGCAAAAGAACTCCAAATAATCTGTACATATTTGAAGAAGGACAACAACAATGCTATCTTAGCAAGGATGAAGAGCACTGGTTATGGCATCGAAGGTTGGGACATCTAAGCTTCTCACAAATAAGGAAAGCATGCAAATATCAGGCAGTTCGCGATCTTCCAGATATCAAAATTCCAGACAACACCATATGCAAATCTTGTCAGTTTGGAAAGCAAACCAGAACTAACTTTCCAGAGAAGGAAGGATCAGCTAGCTTGCCTCTTGAGCTAGTCCATACAGATGTATGTGGTCCATTTAGGAAAAGGACACCTCGAGGAGAAGAATATCTGATATTATTCATTGATGATTTCTCAAGGTTTGTTTGGTTAGGGCTTATGAAGCACAAAGATGAAGCATTCGAAAAATTCAAATCCTTCAAAGCATTGGCTGAAAATGAATCAGGACACAAAATTAAGTGCCTCAGATCTGACAGAGGTGGGGAGTTCACATCAAATGAATTTTTCGATTTCTGCGATGAACATGGGATAAGAAGAGAATTCTCTACAGCTAGAACTCCTCAGCAAAATGGGGTTGTGGAAAGAATGAACAGAACTATCCAACAAATGGCTCGTGCTATGCTCGATGAATCAGGTACTCCTGCAACCTTCTGGGGTGAAGCTGCACATGCTGCTGTTATCATTCTTAACAAAACAAATGTCCGAGTAAACAGCACTCAAACACCTCATGAGCTTTGGAGTGGTAAAACTCCTTCCGTGAAGCATTTCAAAATCTTTGGGAGCAAATGTTATATTAAGAATACTGATGAGCAACTTGGCAAACTTGAACCTAGAGCAGATGAGGGCATTCTTCTTGGTTATTCTCCACATAGCAAAGCATACAAGTGCTACAATAAAAGACTTGGCAGAATTGTTGACAGTATTGATATAGTGGTTGATGAGAAGGGATATATTCCTAGGCAAGTTCATCATGAAGACATTGAAGAAGATGAAGGTTACTCTCAAAGGCGAAATGATGAAGAAGAAGAACCTCAAGAAGAAGAAGAATCTCAAGAAGAACCAGAGGAGCAGACAAGAATAGAAGAGAAGACTCCATCCAGATATGTCCAAAAGAATCATCCAGAAACTCAGATTGTGGGGCAGAAAGAAGCAGGAGTACAAACAAGAAGGACACTTGCAGAAGCTTCAAGCTACTTGGCTCTACTCTCCTCCATTGAACCACAAAATGTGAAAGAAGCATGCAAAGATGAATGTTGGGTCAAAGCAATGGATGAAGAACTTGAACAAATCGAAAGGAACAACACTTGGGAATTAGTTCCTAGACCAAAAGATAAGAATGTAATAGGAACAAAATGGGTCTTCAAGAATAAGTTAAATGAAAATGGAGAAGTAATTAGAAACAAGGCCAGACTTGTTTGTAAAGGGTATGCACAGCAAGAAGGAATAGATTTTGAAGAGACCTTTGCTCCTGTGGCAAGACTAGAGGCCATCCGAATGTTCCTTGCTCTCTCAAGCTTTCAAAACTTCAAGGTATTTCAAATGGACGTGAAATCAGCCTTCCTGAATGGAGACTTAGAAGAAGAAGTATATATTGAGCAGCCAGATGGGTTCATTCTTGGGAATGATCCAAACCTTGTATGCAGATTGAAAAAGGCACTCTATGGGCTCAAACAAGCTCCAAGGGCTTGGTACTATCGGTTGGACAAATATCTTCACCAACAAGGCTTTTCAAAAGGATCAGCAGATAGCAATCTCTATATAAAAGTTGAAAATAACAAATTGCTAATTCTTGTTGTTTATGTAGATGATATTATTTTTGGCAGCAATGAAGAGACTATGAGTCAAAACTTTGCCTTGGTTATGCAGAAAGAATTCGAAATGTCACTTCTTGGAGAATTGACATATTTTCTTGGATTGCAAATCCAACAAAATGAAGGAGGTATCTTCTTGTCTCAAACCAAATACCTCAAGCAGATCTTGAAGAAGTATGGCATGGAAGAGTCAAAGCCAGTATGTACACCCATGGTTACAGGATGCAGCCTCAGTGCAAATGATGAATCAGCAGCAGTCCACCAACCCACTTATAGATCCATGATTGGGAGTTTGCTTTATTTGACAGGTACTCGACCAGATATTACACATGCAGTAGGAATGGTTGGAAGATTTCAAGCCAACCCAAAGGAAACTCATCTTCAGGCAGTCAAAAGAATCTTCAAATATCTTCAAGGGACCCAAAACTATGGCTTATGGTATCCTAGAAATACAGATCTCACTCTTCATGCTTACACAGATGCAGATTGGGCTGGAAGTGTGGATGATAGGAAAAGCACAAGTGGAGGTGCTTTCTTCATGGGTTCCAGATTAGTATCTTGGTTCAGCAAGAAACAAAGTTCGATTGCCTTATCTACAGCTGAAGCAGAATATGTGGCTGCAGCATCTTGTTGCACACAACTTCTTTGGATGATGCAGACCTTGCAGGACTTTCAAATCACTTGCACTCCACCTGTCTCTATCTTATGTGATAATACAAGTGCAATCAGCATTTCAAAGAATCCAGTCATGCACTCAAAGACCAAGCACATACCAATCAAGTACCATTTTCTTCGGGAACAAGTGCTTGAGCAGAAGGTCAAGTTGGAGTATGTTCCTTCTAAGGAGCAAGTTGCCGATATTCTCACAAAGCCACTGCCCAGGGAAACTTTTGAATATCTCAGACAAAAGCTGGGAGTAGTTGATGCTTCATCCTGTTGTTAAAGTTTGTTTGTTCTACAAAAAGTTGGTATACGCAGGTTACGGAAGGGATATGCGCGTATATACGCGGATTCATGCTGGGTAAGTCGCGTGTATACTGGACGCTTGTTGCAGTAAGAATATCCGCGTACATACGCTGTTTTATACAGGATAAATCGCGTATATAAAGTTCTGAACAGCAAGGGAAAACTCTGAAGTGCTGAACAGCAATGGGAATGTCAGAATTCTTCAGGCACAGTTTCAGGGAGTGCAACAGGCACAGGTTCAGGGGGAGCAGCTTAAAAGTCTCATAAAGCATTGTTGGCATTCAGATGTTTTGGTTGTTGGTTTCAGGAGAAGGAGCTCAGAAAGAAATTCTGGTTGCTGATCTAACAAGATGTTTATCAGATGCTGCTGGTGCCTTTCCTAAGTCTTGGTTTAGATCTGTTGTCCCTATGTCATGTATCTCTCTTGTCATATCTCTTTTATGGTGTCAAGGTCATGTAACGGCCTATGTTGGTTTCCCCACTATGCCTGGGATGAATGCTGTAATATAATTGGTTGTTTCTGATATGTCCCCTCTTGGTAGGGAGTATGGATGTATGTATTGAGTCTTTTGGTGATAGGAAGGTCCCTTATGGTGTATAAGTCTTGGTTCTTGTTGAAGAACATCTTTTGCAGATCTGGCCTACTGTCAGGGGGAGCACGAGTCAGCACAGCCAAGCAGAGGTATCAGCATGTCCTCAGGGGGAGCACAGCCCTTTGCCCTTGATGTCAAAGGGGGAGAGTGACTTGGTGTGGTGGTTGCCATCAAGTCCAAAGGGGGAGATTGTTGGCATTATGATTCAAGTGTTGTCCTTGATGGCAACTCACTCAGAGGATGGTACAGGTGCTCAGAGGTTGGTACAGGTGATGGCAACTTAATCAGAAGACAGATCTTAGTACAGCATGCCAAGGAAGTTCATATACGCATGTTTGTTAAGCCCAAGTCGCGTGTACACGCAAGTTGGTTTCAGAAAAAGCGCGTGTATGTGGAAAAGTATCTTTGGTCCATGGTGGTTAGTCCTTGGAAGTTGTGCCTATGATTTCGGACCATTGTGTCTCGACGGGCGTGTCGATCCCTAGTTTTGAAGTTGATGGTATTGTGTTACTATGGTTTTGGCTCTTGGTATTGAGCTAGGCCTAAGACTATATAAGGAGAAGAAGATCATTAGGCAAAATCATCTTTCGACAAGGCTTGAATATCTAAGAGAGAAAAAGATCTGATATGCAGGTTCTGAGTTGCTTGATCTAAGCCAAGGAGAGATCACATCGGTTGATGGAAGACTAGATCTAAGGATAGATCGGGATCTAATGGTTTGAAATGCACTATCATGATATGGTTGATTATGCGTATTTCTAGATCTGCATATTGTCGCAATGTTACGTTCTGGGTCTAACTAATGTCTGGTACAGCTGCAAATTGAGAAAGTTTATTTTTAGATCTGTACGCAGGTTGGCTTCGGTAAAAGCGCGTGTATACGCGGGTTTTGCTCATTAAAGTAGCGTATATCTTTTGAAGCTTGATTTTGGGTTTACAGTGGGGTCTGACTGTTATTGCAGAGTTCTGTAGTCTGCTCTGTGTTCTGGTAACTGGTGATTGACAGGGTTCAGTGGTTCAGTGATTCAAAGTTTGGTTGTTTTATGCTTCAATGATCTGTTGTGGAAATTGAATGAATTGTGGTCTTCAGATTGTAATGTTGTGCTTCAGGAATATCCAAGTCTGAAAATGTATGAAAAGTGATACCTGAAAGAAGGAAGATTGTAGGTCAGCACCTACGTACTAGTATCTTGGCTAGTACAAGAGCAAAGGGGGTTGGAGCTCCCTTCCAAGGAAGTTTGGAGAACGAGAGAAGGTTGTAGCCTTCTGCAGGTTGTAGCCTGCGTACTGGTATAAGGCTGCACCAGTACAAAAGATTGTAAACTGAAGTTTCATATTAAAGAAAGATAGAGACAACTTGCAGCAGGTGGTTTTCACCCACATTGGGTTTCCACCTTATATCTTGGTGTTCATGTGTGTGGCTTTTTATCTATTCTGTTATACTGCACATGTTTACTGTTAATGTGGTGAAAAATGTCCTGATGCACTTAATTGAAGAATAAGCTAACTAAATTGTGAGTTTTCTTCTTATACGCTGTTTTACTTCGTCACAGTAGCGTGTACACGCTGGTTCACTTAACTGAAGTAGCGTATATGTTTCTGAGCATTTAAAAAGTTTGATTAATCTGATAATACTGATTCACCCCCCCTCTCAGTATTATTTCCAACACGCACGCCTCTGACAGGTCGCGCGCCTGGTCTGACGAGTCGCGCGCCTCTGCAACTCACAACTTCGGCTCGAACTCACTTGCAATCACTTGCTCAATGACTTGGATGCACAATGAGGCTCGATGGAGGGAGATTGGGGTTTTTATAACTTTATTTGAATTAATTTCATATCATAACCCACTTTATAATGTTTTTCTTTGACACTTTATACCTGAAACTGATTGATTTGATGCTTTTCTTTGATAATTTTTGCAGGGATAGCATCTGAGGGATCTTGGCAAGGGAGCCAGGGTTACATGCTGTCCTTTGAAGCGTTGTGTGAATTTTTACAATTTTTACAAAATTTTGAGAAATAACCTTGGCTTTAAAAACAGGGTTTTTAAATCCAAGGTGAAAATTAATTGTACAAGATAGAATCTTTCGAAGAAACACTTTGAAAATCATCCCTCTCACTTGCTGGGCACCTATTGACCTTCAGAAACATGACCTTGAAGACAAACTTGACCAAAACCCTAGACCTAGAATTTTTCTCTCAAGACAAGACAAGTAACTTTGAAAAAGTTTAATGACTGAAACAACTTGATCCAGCAGTGCCAAGAGGGGAATAAAGACACCAGCCCCTCCATCAGGGTTATGGCATGCCTAATGGAATGCAATAAGATGACACTGATGAGACACCTACTTATGCAAATGCAAAGAGCTTTGATCGCTGGTGGAGGGCTACTAGACCGACTCTAACAGGTTCCACTAGAGAGGTTGTTTAATGAGAATGATGTGGTTGCTAAGCCAACTAAATAGGAGCTTGAGGAGGATATAGAGGACTGTAATATTGACACGGAACAAGAGCCTAAAGTTATTCAGTTGGCTAAAGGAGTTCCAAAAGAATACAAACAAAGATATCTTGATATTTTTAAGAATTATATGGATGTGTTTTCCTGGTCCTATGATGAGATGAAGACTTTTGACCCCAATTTTATACATCACAAAATTCCTTAAAGACCAGAATGAAGCCATACAAGCATAAGCTCAGGAAAATCAATCCCTTACTACTCCCATCAATTGAGAAGGAAGTGAAGAAGTTGCTACATGTTAAAATTATCATACCTTTGAGATATTTATATTGGGTGGAAAATTTAGTCCCTGTTAGGAAGAAAAATGGGGAGATCAGATTATGCATGGACTTCAGGAACTCAAATAGGGCATCTCTGAAAGGCAATTACCCTTTGCCTAAAATCAATTATATTCTGTAGAAAGTAGTGGGATCATCCAAAATGTCCATGATGGACGGGTTCTCTAGATAAAACCAAGTTTTTGTACACCATGGGGATCAGAAGAAAACAACTTTTACCCACCGTGGGGAACAATTATGTAAGCCATGATACCTTTTGGGATCATAAATTTTGGATCCACTTTTCAAAGGGAAATGGATATAGTGTTTGTTGGGGAGAAGGAAAAATTTGTGGTAATTTATGTGGATGACATAACTATTTTTTCGAAATCAGATGAGGGACATCACCAACATTAAAAACTCACTTTTGAAAAGTGCAAGAAATATGGCTTGTCATTGAATCCTAAGAAATCACAATTCGCTCTGAGTGAAGGTACTTTTTTGGGTAATATGGTGGCAAGAGAAGGAGTGAAGATTGACCCCAACAGGGTGGAGGTTATCAACAATATTCCACTACCAAGGAATAAAAGGAAAATCCAGGTTTTCTTGGGCATAATAAATTTTCTAAGGAGGTTTATACCCAAATATGTTGAGATTGTCAAAGAAATCATAGATATGTTGAAGAAAGGCAAGGAAGTGAAGTGGACTGTTGAAGCTAGGGAATCATTCCCTAGGATCAAGGAGGCCTTTGAAGAAGCCCCGGTTTTGGCTAGTCCATATTATCAAAGATCATTACTTATTTTCTCTTTTTCCTCTCCTAACACGATGGAAGGTATTTTTTTGTAGAAGAATGATGGAGGGAAGGATAAGCCAATTTCATTTTTTAGTAAAGTGTTAAGGGATGCAGGACTGAAATATAATATTATGGAGAAAAGGCCTACGCCTTGGTCAAGGCTCTGATAGCTTTCCAAATTTATGTTCTGCAATCCAGGGTAATATCTTACGTCCCTATAGTTGTTGAGAAAGATATCTTCATATAGAGAGACAATGAAGGCAAGAGAGGCAAATGGATTGATAAGATTCAAGAGTATGACATGGATATCAAGCCTTCCAAATCAATCAAGGGGAATGGATTGGCTAAAATATTGTTAGAAGCTAATTTTCAAGCCATGGGCATAAACCTGCTAGTATTTCAGGAAGAGGAAAAGGGATAAGGAGAATAGGGAAATGGAAATACATCCACACAGAAAATCCAAATGAAATATCTAGTTTCAGACTAGTAAAAATTTTGTTGTTCATTACTTACTATTTCTAAAATGCTCATTTAACTTCGACAAAGTAAAATATAGAGCTCTAAGGCTACAAGCCCAAAATTTTGTCATTTCCAGTGGTCAATTGTACTAGAAGGACCCTCTGGGAATCTTGTTGTTATGTTTGGTGGAAGAAGAAATTCCCAAAGTAATAGATGAGCTTCATAATTGTGTCTGCGGAGGACATTATAGTTGGAGGGTCATGGCCCATAATATTTTCAAAGTTGGATTCTATTGGCCTAATTTATTTGGTGAGTTCCATGCATATGTCAAACCCTGTAAAAAGTGCCAAGTCATTGTTGAAAAATAGAAGATAACACCCCTCCCTTTGATCCTTATTTTTGTAGAAGAACCATTCAAGTAGTGAGGGCTAGAATTTATTAGAGAAAACCATCCACCATCCAGTGAGAAGCACAAATGGATACTCAGAACAACAAATTACTTCACTAAATGTGTGGAAGCCATCCCTTCCAAGAACGTGACCAATACAGTGGTTATTCAATTTATGGAGGAGAACATTCTCACTAGATTTGGTTGTCCCGAAAATATTGTCACTGATAACGCTCAGGTGTATAAATCAGCCAAATTTATCAGCTTATGTCAGAATTATAATATTATTTGGGGGCATTCCATCACTTACTACCCACAGGCGAATGGATTAGTAGAATCGTCTAACAAGACCTGAGTCAAAATTCTTAAGAAGACCATAGCAAAAAATCATAAAAATTGGGACTCACAACTTAAGTTTACATTATGGTCTAACCGAGTTACTACTAAGAGGTCAACAGGGAAGTATTCATTTGAGTTGGTATGTGGGACAGTTGCAGTTTTCCTTGTCCAATTGGCTATGCCAATGGCCAAACTTCTGCAAGATGCCAAGGAGGAGCCAAATTATCTAACTAGGAGAATAAATCAGTGTGTGGAATTACAAGAAAGTAGGGGACAAGTAACTCAGATTATGATCAAATACCAGGATAAGATGAAAGTTATCTTTAACAAGAAGGCTAAAAACATGTATTTTCAACCAGGATATCTAGTGCTCAAATGGGATGTTAGGAGAGAAGACAAAGGAAAGCATGGGAAATTTGATCCCTTATGGTTTGGACCTTTCAAGATAGTTGAAGCAAAGGGGAACAATACCTTCTTACTGGAGAATTTGGATGGTGAAGTGATTGAGCTTCCTGTAAATAAGCAATTCCTCAAGCTATATTTCCAACATTAAATAATTTCACCTTCATCCATTGTAAATACCAGTGAGCCATTGTACATACCGGAGTGTTCATTTTATCCTTGTTTCTTTTGTTTTACTTTTATATGCCTGAATTAGTCTGACTCCATGCCCATGTTCAAGGCACTAATATGTAGGTTCTCAATGCTTTGCTTGCTAGGCACTGTCCCCAGTTGGAGTTGATGTTGTACCCTTCACTCCCCTCGAAGGTTTTTCTCATATGGTTGAATATTTATTCTTGTGTGCAAAGAAAGACAGATAGGAAAATGAAAAAAGTGGATTTAATAAATGATCGCACAACTAATAGGCACCTAGGCACACTTTGTGTGCATGGGAAAAGTAAGCATCAAACACTAATCTTGGTGGAAAAATCAGTGGTCAAGGAGTGAGAGTAAAATAAAGGGGGCTCCCACAAGAGTGAATGTAGATGGTTAAATACTGAGTAGTTTCCTAATGGATCATTAGCCATTGTCATGCAACTAGCTCATGGAAGCATTATGGCAGGGAAACTAGCATGACAGATACACTAGCGCTAGCCCTTAGATGATAAAATTCAAATCAGTGGGCTCGACTGATCTATGGTCTAGATTTACTTTGGGGGGTCAAGCTCACTCTCAACCCCCAATCGTCCACCCCGCTAGAGAGTGGGGACCATGCCCGCCACGATATACACTGGCACAACATCGACATTGTAAAATGAGCGTGTTGCATACAAGGCCAATGGTATCTCTCTCTATCCCCCTCTGTCGAATCGCCTTACCCAGCCTTGTGGTGCTACCTTTCACCCAACTCAGGTGCCTATCGTATGTCATTTTACTCTTTTCTCCCTCTTATAAGACCATGATTTGCTGGCCATCTGAATTTGAAAAATTGTTTCTATAGTCGAGCTCTCCTACCACTCTACCTATCCACCACACCGACTAACTATCAACTAGCGCAAAATTGTCTCAAATCAATTCCATCTGATTATGCCTGGTCATCAGGTAACCCATAGACCTTGACTTCCAATTTTTCTTCCTATGCTTAAAATGAAGAAACCTGCACCCAAATCTCCCAAACCTTGAGAGGTTAAACCCTCCTCAAATATTGATCCCCTCATGAATAAAGAAGTTGATATTCATGACTCACCTTGCCCATACCACCTTTCAGACCTTTGGTTCGACATGTATGACCGAAATATTAAGGGAGAAGGCCCATTTAGGGTAGTAGAGTCAATATTATATTACCAAATCGCCCCCTCCATCTATCACTTTCTAAAATTTGTTTCTTGGATCACAACATTATACATAGAGGAGAAAAATTACTTCATATCCTCTTCTATAGAGAAAATTCTAGAAATAACTGTTGGCATTATGATACAAGTGTTGTCCTTGATGGCAACTCACTCAGATGAAAGTTCACAGTGCAATAGGTCAACAGCAAAGGATTACAGATCAGACTCCAAAGAATGAAGAAAGAGAGGCATACACTGGTTCACTTTGTCCAAGGCACGTATACACACGATTTAACAGAACAAAAAAGCGTATAACGTATACATGCACTTTCACAGGAGGAAAAATGCGTACATGTTGGAAAACCAAGTTTTTGGTCCAAGGTAATTGGTCCGAGGCATTTGGTCCAAGGTATTAACCCTAGGTATTGGGTCCAAGGTGGTTTTGGTCCAAGGTATTGAGAAAGACCTAAGAGTACATAAGGAGGAGAAGATCATTAGACCAAGGTGTGCAAGCAATGAGATTCTAAGGAATACTTCTATTTGAAGTATATATTATGTTGCAGGTTTATGTTTGGGACTGGATTTGAAATTTTCATGTGCACCTTGAGTTCAACATTGGATCAGGAATCATGAGACTTAAAATGACTTATTCTTGAAGGATCTGATATTGGTTGAGACTAGATCTGATGTTTTGCACCTGTTCTACTTGTTATCTATCATGATCTAGGTTTTTCTGAAGTCTGAAATTGCAGCAAAGTTCTGAGTCAAAATTTATAGATCTGTATGCAGGATCGTCTCAGCCAAATTGCGTGTACACACAAGTTTGACTCTTTCAAGTAGCGTATACAAAAAGAAAATCTTTTGTTCAGATCTGACTGATCTATCTGATCTTTTGTTGTTTTATTGTTGTCTGTCAATGAAGTCCTCTTAGATCTAAACGTAGAACTATTGTATAAGGAAATTGAGTCTGATTGATTGACTTATTGAGAAGGAATAGTGATCCTTGCTACTATCTATTTTGAACTTTGTAATATGATAGTAGATCTTTAGAATGTCACTGACTGGTATAGTCTGTGGTTCAGATGTTTATGATTCAGTATATTTAGTGATATACGCAGGTTGGGTTAAAGGAAGTAGCATATACACGTAGGTTGGGTTCAACCAAGTAGCTTATACACTCTAATGCATGATTTTTGAGGTTACAGCTGGTTCTGGATGATGATGAAGGGTTCTGGGTTTAGCACAATGTTCTGGTGTCAGTGATCTAATTGTTCACATTAACTGAATATTGGTTGATGCAGTTTAAGTTTAAAAGTCTTTGATGGGTCCGGTGTGAAAATTTGATGAAACGTGGCCTTCAGCTTGTAGTGTTGTGATCCAGGAGTATCTAGTCTAAAAAATCATGAAACATGGTCCCTGGTGGAAGAGTGGAGTTTTCTATAGGCTGGCACCTACGTACTAGTAAACATATTGGCTAGTATAAGAGCTAGGGGGTTGTAGCTCCCTTCCAGTAGAAGCTGGAAAACGAGAGAAGGTTGTAACCTTCTGCAGGTAGAAGCCTGCGTATTGGTATGAGTCTGCACTAGTACAAGATTGTAAACATATTTTCTTATTATTAAAAGAAGACAGAGACGACAATAGCAGGTGGTTTTTACCCACATTGGGTTTCCACCTTAAAACTTGGTGTTCATGTGTGTTGCTTATGTGTGATGCTTTATTTTTCTTTTATTGCACTGTCTAATAAATCTTTGATATAATGGCTTAAGCTCAACACATGATAAACTGTCTAAATCACAAGTTCTCTGCATATATGTTGGTTTCTTTAAGCACAATCGCGTGTACATGCTAGTTCACTTCATTGAAGTAGCACATATAAATCTGTTTTGGAAATAAAATTATTGATCTAATAATACTGATTCACCCCCCTCTAAGTATTATTTCCAACAATTGGTATCAGAGCAAGTCCTTCAGAAGAAGCTTGATCGCTTGAAGGGAGATCCATCAACATGAATAATCAAGAAAGATGGGATCCATCAAACCGCCAATCTTCAATGGGAGAAACTTTGTTTATTGGAAAATAAGAACCATAACCTATCTACAATCGCTTGGAATGGATGTATGGGAAATTGTGGAAGGAGGATATACATTTCCAACAGTAATTCCTACATATACGACAGGTAAAAAGCAATATGAAACCAATTCCAAAGTTGTCAATACTTTATTGGGAAGTTTGTCACAATTAGAGTTTGTCAAAGTCATGCAGCTCAAATCAGCCAAATAAATATGGGACAAAATCATTCTGAGCTACGAAGGAGACTCTCAGGTAAAATGAGTTAAGCTTCAAACTCTCAGAATTCAATATGGAACTCTTAAGATGCATAGTTATGAAAGCATAGCTAGTTACTTCCTATGTATAGATGAGGTTGTCAATTTTATGAAGAATCTGGGTGAAGAAATTAAGGAAGTTACCTTAGTTGAGAAAGTTTTGAGATCCTTTTCTGTTAAATTTGAATCCAAAGTGTCTGCCATTGAAGAAAAACAGGATCTGCAGAATATCACTATGACGCAGCTTCACAGGATATTAACTGCCTTTGAGATGAGAAAAGGAGGATCATCAGATATGAGAGAAGCCGCATTCAAAACTTCAGCAAAAGGAAAGGAAGAACATAATGAATCAGGACATATTTCAGAAGAAGAAGATGAGGTAAACTTTGTCAAAAATCTTCAATGTGGTTCTGGAAGGTTTAGAGGTAAGTTACCCTTCAAATGCTTTTCTTGTGGCAGAGTCGGTCATTATGCTGCCAGATGTCCTCATAAATATAAATTTAAAAAAGGAAAGGAACATGCAAAAGGGAATAGAAAAGAAGTTGTGAATAAAAGGAGTTACTATACTCATGAAGATAGCGATGGTTTATCTAATAGTGATGAAGATGAAACTGGACAAGATTACAGAATTCTCATGGCTTATGAGGATGATAATTTTTGGGATGCTTTAGAAGAGGAAGACCTTCATGAAGAAATATCTAAACTCAATATATGTTTAGAAGAAAAGAATATGATTATAGATACCTTGACATACCAACTTGTCGAAAAAGAAAAACACAATGAAAAACTAGAATGTGAAATTGTGGGTCTAGGAAAGGATCTTGAGAAAACAAAATCTCTCAATCTTAGATTTACTAAAGGATCAGCATATTTAAATGAAATTATCAAAGTTCAGCATTCTCCTCTGATAAAGATAGGTCTTGGATATACTGAAGAAGCATCTCAATCACAGAATCCATCAACCTCCACCAAAAGCTATCTTGATGCAGCAAAGACCAATGAACAATATGACAATTGTCAGCAAAGGCATAAAGCAGATCACCAGGTAAATCAGACTCAATTTACTCCAAGGATGAATAGAAGCCACAACCAACCTCAGGTAAATCATACTCAATTTACTCCAAAGATGAATATCAATAGAAACTACAATCACCATGTCAATAGATTCGATAGTCGTAGGAACTTCTTTAATGTGCAATGTTTTTCATGTCATAATTTTGGACACAAAGCTACTCAGTGTATTGGTTACAAAACCATCATGACTATAGAAGCACGAAATCAAAGGAATGTAACAGGGATAAAGAAAATTTCCTATAATAACTTTCTCTTCTTGAAAATGAAATAGAATGTTCAATCTGTAACAACTTTGGTCATGAAGAATCTGAACGCAGGAGAAAATTTCGGCAAACATCTCAAAAGGAGAAAAGTCCATTAAATCCCAAGATATGGAGAAGGAAAGAATCTCAAATAGAAAGATGTGGTATAGCCTTGTATGCAGAAGGACAAGAAAATCAGTGGTACATCAACAGTGGATGCTCAAAACACATGATAGGTGACAAAGAAAAACTTCACTCATATAATGCCTTAGAAAAGGAAAAGAATGTCTCATTTAGAAATGACACTCCTGCTATCATAAAAGGTAAAGGCTCTGTTTTCTTGACAGAAAAGGTTAAAGCTAGAAATGTTATGTATGTCGACTGTTTAAAGCATAACTTGTTGAGTGTCAGTCAAATGTGTGATCAAGGAAATGAAGTGGCGTTTTGATCAAACGGATGTGTTTTTCATGAGCTTGATACAAGAGATACCATGATCAAAGGTACAAGAACTCCAAACAAATTATACATACTCAAGGGAGGACAACAACAGTGCTATCTAAGCAAAAATGATGAAAACTCGATGTAGCATAGAAGATTGGGACATCTAAGTTTTTCTCAAATAAGAAAAGCATGCAGATTCAAGGTTGTTCGTGATCTTCCAGATATCAACATCCCAGAAAATACAATATGCAAACCATGTCAAAACGGCAAGAAAACCAGAGTTCACTTCATGGAAAAGGAAGGGTCAGCTAGCATGCATCTTGAACTTTTCCATACTGATTTATGTGGACCATCAAGGAAAAAGTCACCTCGTGGAGAAGAATACTTTATTTTGTTCATTGATGATTTTTCTAGAATGTGTTGGATAGGTCTTCTAAAGCATAAAGATGAAGCTTTTGAAAAGTTCCAAGCCTTCAAAGCTTTGGCTGAAAATGAATCAGATCGAAAAATAAAATGTCTCGAATCTGATCAAGGAGGGGAATTTACCTCAGATGAATTCTTTGACTTTTGTGAACAACATGGAATAAAAATGCAATTCTCCACCACAAGGACTCCTCAAAAAAATGATGTGGTTGAAAGAATGAACATAATAGTTCAACAAATGGCTTGAGCTATGCTAGATGAATCTAGAACTCCTGCAACCTTCTGGGGTGAAGTTGCATTCATTGCTGTAACTATTCTCAACCAAGCTGTTGGAAATAATACTGAGAGGGGGGGGGTGAATCAGTATTATCAGATCAGTAAAACCTTTCCAATTTCATACTCAAAAACATATACGCTACTTCAGTTAAGTGAACCCGCGTGTACACGCTACTGTGTCTAAAGCAACTAGCGTATATCCACAGATCTTATGATTCAGTTAGCTTATCTTTAGTAAATGCATCAGAACATTATTAACCATATTAACAGTAAACAGGTGCAGTATAACAGAACAGATCATCACACAAAAGCCACACACATGAACACCATGATATAAGGTGGAAACCCAATGTGGGTGAAAACCACCTGCTGCAATTCGTCTCTTTCTTCTTTAATAAGAAACTTTTTTTACAATGTACTGGTGCAGTCCTTTACCAGCACGCAGGCTACAACCTGCAGAGGGCTACAACCCTCATAGCTCTTGTACTAGCCGATCCATTTACTAGTACGTAGGTGCCAACCCTACAGAAGGCTACAACCTTCACTCGTTTTCCAGCTGCTCCTGGAAGGGAGCTACAACCCCCTGGCTCTTGTACTGGCTGATATGTTCACCAGTACGTAGGTGCCGGCCTACGATCTTCCCGGGACCACGTTTCATACATTTTCATACTGGATCCATGAAACTATCACCATTGTAGTACAACCTGCATCATCAATCTCTGAATCACCCAATACTGAATCACTGAGACCCTGTCAACAACAAAGACAACATAACAACAACCAGATCCAACTCCATCTTCATACCTCACATTGTATATGCTACTTCGACGAACCCAACCTGTGTGTATATGCCTTTTTACCAAAGACAACCCGCGTACAGATCTGTAAATTCAAACTTAAAACTCCGCAGCTATACCAGACATCAAAACATACCCAGATCATAACAATAAACATGCGTCAATAGATCTAGTCTATTCACAGTCAAACCATATGAAGATGATCATTCCAAGCCTTGAGATCCCATTCCATTGTTCATCATCATCCTCCACATGAGTGAAACCTTGGTTCAGATCACCAACCCATAACCAGCATTTGGATCTCTCACCTCATCAGATATTCATCACTCACACACTCTCACACCTTGCTTACATTACTTTGCCTAATGATCTTCTCCTTATATAGCCTTAGGCCCTTCACAATACCACGGTCCAAAACCATAGTAACACAATACCATCAACTTCAAAACTAGGGATCGACACGCCCGTCGAGACACCATGGTCCAAAACCATAGGCACAACTTCCAAGGACTAACCGCCACAGACCAAAGGTACTTTTCACATGTACGCACTTTTCCTGAAGCCAACCTGCGTGTACACGCTGGTTTTCCTTAATGAACCTGCGTATATCTCTTTCTTGTCCTGCTGTACTGAGATCTGTCCTCTGATCAAGTTGCCATCACTTGTACCTGTCTCTGAGTGAGTTTCCATCAAGGACAACACTTGTATCATAATGCCAACAATCTCCCCCTTTGGACTTGATGGCAACCACCACACCAAGTCACTCTCCCCCTTTGACATCAAGGGCAAAGGGCGGACCAAGATATTCTCTTCTTTGGTATACCTTATGCTGTCCATACTCCCCCTAAGTACCTGCTGAAATCTCCAAATGTGCTCCCCCTTTGTGTATGCCAAAGTGTACCAATCTATCCATCCTGCTCTTGCTGAATTGTGTTGTTCATGCTCCCCTTGACTGTAGGCAAGATCTGCAAAAGATGTTCTTCAAGAAGAACAAAGACTTATACATCATAGAAGACCTTCCTATCACCAAAAGACTCAATACATACATTCATCACCCAACCTAGTGGGGATATAACAATATTGACTCATCCACCTAACCATGTGGAGATACATTAAGAGTTTACTCATGATAATACATGAACATTACATCATTCATCCCAGGCATAGTGGGGAAACCAACATAGGCCGTTACATGACCTTGACATCATAAAAGAGATATCACAAAAGAGATACATGTCATAGTGATGAAATATCTAGACCAAGACTTATGAAAGCCACCAGCAGCATCATGGTCTGTACCATAAGCATCAGCCTGCAATACCATTCCTTTGATCAAACAGCAGGATGTATCATTTAGCTTCATAGACTTTATCAACAACTTCTAACCATAATGCCAACAATGCATTATTTGAAGTATATGCTCCCCCTGAGCTTGTGCCATAAGTATAAAGACATTTCCAGACATCCTCAGCAGACCGTAACTGTTAACCAATAGAGCAAATACTGGACTGGATCATATCATACCCTTTTTCTGAGTCTGTCCCTACTGCTTTTTCACAAACTGACATATACGCGACTTTGCAGTGTGAAACTCGCGTATATACGCGGCTTCCCTTCATTAAACTTGCGTATGATAATTAGAACACTGAAGTTTTACACCTTTAGCTCCCCCTGAGTCTATTATGTCTCTGCTGTGCTGAGTACCCTGTGCTGTGCCACATCTTTCTGACTGAACTTCCTTCTTCTTCCATATCTTCAAGCATGTTGATGATTTCTTTTTATCATGAGCTTTGTTCCTGCAATATTTTGCTCTATGTCCAAACTTGTTACATGCATAGCATCTTACATGTTTCATATTCCTCCTATAGCAATCAGCAGCTTTGTGGCCAAACATACTGCAAGAAAAGCAATATCCATTAAAGTACCTTGAATGTGATGATCTTTCTGCATGATGGTCTTGAAACCTTCTTCTTCTACATATGGCTGCAACATGTCCAAGATTATGACATACATAACATTCAACATTATTCATGGGAGGAGTAAAAGATTTTCTTTGAGGAGTCTCTTTCCTTGATTGTTGATGGGGTTGTCCTTTCATCTCCTTGTAGAGCCTTTCAAATTTTGCATTAGAGATCTTTGTCTTACTTTGTAAACCAGATTCACCTTCAATAGACTCATGAAAACCAAGACCAGTTTTGATAGCAGGGGACCTTTGACTACTAAGAATATCATCCAAGATCTTAGTACTATCTTGAAATCGTAATAGTTTATCTTTTTCTTCTAATTTACTTTTCAAGATATTTACCTCAACTTGATGTTGTTCTTCTTTTTCCAGACATTGCTTCTTCAAGGTCTCTTCAGCTTTCCTTCCTTCATCCAGCTGATGCCTTAGTTTGAGGATCTCGTTTTCTTGCTCTTTATTCAGCGCTAGCAGCATTTGTCGAATTCTGGAGGCACATTCCAACTGATCTTCTAATCTGATGATTTCTTCTTTGAGGGCATTCTCCCTTTTGCTAGGTAGATCTTGCTGATATATGATTTGATCTGATGCTTCATTTGCTTGTCCATCTTCATTCTGAGGTGATTCAGGATCTGAATTCTTGCTTCCACTCAACGGCAGGTTGTCATTGTTCCTTTGAGATGTCTTCTTCTTCTGACGTGCTTTCTTCCCCATTGTTCTACGAATCTCCTTCAAGCGATCAAGCTTCTCTGAAGGACCTGCTCCGATACCAATTGTTGGAAATAATACTGAGAGGGGGGGGTGAATCAGTATTATCAGATTAGTAAAACCTTTCCAATTTCATACTCAGAAACATATACGCTACTTCAGTTAAGTGAACCCGCGTGTACACGCTATTCTGTCTAAAGCAACTAGCGTATATCCACAGATCTTATGATTCAGTTAGCTTATCTTTAGTAAATGCATCAGAACGTTATTAAACATATTAACAGTAAACAGGTGCAGTATAACAGAACAAATCATCACACAAAAGCCACACACATGAACACCATGATATAAGGTGGAAACCCAATGTGGGTGAAAACCACCTGCTACAATTCGTCTCTTTCTTCTTTAATAAGAAACTTCTTTTACAATGTACTGGTGCAGTCCTTTACCAGCACGTAGGATACAACCTGCAGAGGGCTACAACCCTCATAGCTCTTGTACTAGCCGATCCATTTACTAGTACGTAGGTGCCAACCCTACAGAAGGCTACAACCTTCACTCGTTTTCCAGCTGCTCCTGGAAGGGAGCTACAACCCCCTGGCTCTTGTACTGGCTGATACGTTCACCAGTACGTAGGTGTCGGCCTACGATCTTCCCGGGACCATGTTTCATACATTTTCATACTGGATCCATGAAACTATCACCATTGTAGTACAACCTGCATCATCAATCTCTGAATCACCCAATACTGAATCACTGAGACCCTGTCAACAACAAAGACAACATAACAACAACCAGATCCAACTCCATCTTCATACTTCACATTGTATACGCTACTTCGACGAACCCAACCTGCGTGTATACGCCTTTTTACCAAAGACAACCCGCGTACAGATCTGTAAATTCAAACTTAAAACTCCGCAGCTATACCAGACATCAAAACATACCCAGATCATAACAATAAACATGCGTCAATAGATCTAGTCTATTCACAGTCAAACCATATGAAGATAATCATTCCAAGCCTTGAGATCCCGTTCCATCGTTCATCATCATCCTCCACATGAGTGAAACCTTGGTTCAGATCACCAACCCATAACCAGCATTTGGATCTCTCACCTCATCAGATATTCGTCACTCACACACTCTCACACCTTGCTTACATTACTTTGCCTAATGATCTTCTCCTTATATAGCCTTAGGCCCTTCACAATACCACGGTCCAAAACCATAGTAACACAATACCATCAACTTCAAAACTAGGGATCGACACACCTGTCGAGACACCATGGTCCAAAACCATAGGCACAACTTCCAAGGACTAACCGCCACGGACCAAAGGTACTTTTCACATGTACGCGCTTTTCCTGAAGCCAACCTGCGTGTACACGCTGGTTTTCCTTAATGAACCTGCGTATATCTCTTTCTTGTCCTGCTGTACTGAGATCTGTCCTCTGATCAAGTTGCCATCACTTGTACCTGTCTCTGAGTGAGTTGCCATCAAGGACAACACTTGTATCATAATGCCAACACAAGCAATTGTTCGAGTAAACAACACTCAAACTCCACATGAACTTTGGTATGGTAAGACTCCTACTGTAAAATACTTTAAAGTTTATGGAAGAAAATGTTATATCAAAAGGACTGATGAAAAACTTCGTAAGTTTGAACCCAGAGTAGATGAAGGTATTCTTTTTGGTTATTCTTCCAGAAGTAAAGGATATAAATGTTATAATAAAAGACTTGGAAAAATTGTTAAAAGCATTGATGTTGTAGTTGATGAAGCAAGCAAAAATCCAAAACAAATAAAATCAACAGAAGATTATGACATTGAAGAAGATGGGGATTATTTTCCCACATCAAATCTAAATCATATTGAATAAGAAACTAATGAAGCACCAGAAGAAGAGATAATGGTAGAAGAAAAGACTTTGTCCAGGTATGTTCAGAAAAATCATCCAGAAACTCAAATTTTAGGGGAAAAAGAGGCAAGTGTACAGACAAGAAGAACTATTACAGGGACCTCAAGCTATCTAGCATTACTATCCTCCACCGAACCTCAAAATGTAAAATAAGCATGCAAAGATGAATGTTGGGTCAAGGCCATGGATGAAGAACTCAAGCAAATTGAAAAAAATGATACTTGGGAATTAGTTCCTAGACCTCATGATAAAAATATTATAGGAACTAAATGGATATTCAAAAACAAGCTAAATGAAAATGGAGAAGTCATTAGAAGCAAGGCCAGATTTGTTTGTAAAGGGTATGCTCAACAAGAAGGTATAGATTTTGAAGAAACTTTTGCACCTGTTGCCAAACTTGAAGCCATAAGGATGTTTCTTGCTCTTTCTAGGTTTCAGAAATTCAAAGTATACCAAATGGATGTAAAATCAGCGTTCTTGAATGGAGATTTAGAAGAAGAAGTTTATATTGAACAACCAGAAGGATTCATTCTTGGAAATGATGCAAAACTTGTATGCAGACTCAAAAATGCCCTCTATGGTCTGAAACAGGCTCCAAGGGCCTGGTATTACCGCCTTGACAAATATCTATGCCAACAAGGTTTTACAAAAGGTTCAACAGATAACAATCTATATACAAAGATTAAAACTGATAAATTGCTAATTATTATTGTTTGTGTTGATGATATCATTTTTGGTAGCAATGAAGAATCCATGAGTCAGAATTTTTCTTCAATAATGCAGCAAGAATTTGAAATGCCCTTGCTTGGTGAACTTACCTATTTTCTTGGTCTACAAGTTCAACAAAATAAAGATGGTATTTTTCTTTCACAAACCAAATATCTCAAACAGATCTTGAAAAGGTACGGAATGGAAGATTCTAAACCTGTATGTACCCCAATGGTAATAGGATGCAGTCTCAGCTCAAATGATGAATTAGCAGTAGTACATCAACCAACTTACAGATCCATGATTGGCAGTCTGCTTTATCTAACAGGTACTCGACCTGACATCATGCATGCAGTAGGAATAGTTGGAAGATTCCAAGAAAATCCAAAGGAATCACACCTTCAGGCAGTCAAAAGAATTTTCAAATATCTTCAAGGAACTCAATACTTTGGTTTATGGTATCCTACAGATGCAGATCTTACTCTTCATGCATATACAGACGCAGATTGGGCAGGAAGTGTTGATGACATAAAAAGCACTAGTGGTGGTGCATTCTATATGGGTTCCAAGTTAGTGTCTTGGTTCAACAAGAAACAAAGTTCAATTGCTTTATCTACAGCTGAAGCAGAATATGTGGCTACTGCATCTTGCTGCACACAAGTACTTTGGATGATGCAAACCTTGCAAGACATTCAAATCACATATACTCCACCCATCTCCATTCTATGTGATAATACAAGTGCCATCAGTATTTCAAAGAATCCAGTCATGCACTCCAAGACCAACGACATACCCATCAAATACCATTTTCTACATGAACAAGTTCTTGAACAAAAGGTCAAATTGGAGTATGTTCCCTCTAAAGAACATGTTGCTGATATATTCACTAAACCACTACCCAGAGAAACATTTGAATATCTAGGACAAAAGCTTGGAATAGTTGCTGCATCATCCTGCTGTTAAATATAATTTTTCAGAGAAAGGTTACTATAAGCATGTTTCATGAAGTATAGTCGCATACACACACGGGTTTCTGTGGATCAAGGAGCGTATATGTTTTTCAGACAAGAAAAATAGTGGGGTAGGCTCTGATATGGGTGCTCTGTCTGATGTTGATGATTATCGTCTATTGATATGATTTGTTCATTAATTTTTATCTAACTGACAAAGATGCCTTGATCATTGACTTGTTAACAATGCAAAAGTAGCACAGGTTCAGGGGGAGCATTAGCCTTCACTCGCATTCTGCATTGTTGGCATTATGGTTGTTGAGTCCAGCTATGGCTTCAGATATTTATACCTTTTGTTGCTTAAGTCATGTAAAAGTCTAGGGTGTGATATGTCTTCTCATACATTTGAATGAGTCCTATTGGTCAAGTGATGTAATTTGTATCCCCACTTTGCATGAGATGGATGATGTAATTATATTTCTGTCATGTATAAACAATTGCTATATCCCCACTTGGTTGGGTGGATGAGTCAAATTTGGTATATCCCCACTTGGTTGGGAGATGGATGTATGTATGATTCATTGGTGATAGGAAGGTCATACTCACAAAGTTGAGTTATAGAGTCATGTTATTCTTTTGGAGAATATTTTTACAGACTCTGCTTGTGCTCAGGGGGACCATGGACGGTTTCAGTGCATCTCAACATGTATAAATGGGAGCTCAATCAGACAATTCAACATGTACTCAGGGGGAGCATGAATAGCATAGGGGAGAGAATATCTTTGTCCGCCCTTTGCCCTTGATGTCAAAGGGGGAGAGTGTCTTGGTGTTGTTGTTGCCATAAAGTCCAAAGGGGGAGATTGTTGGCATTATGATATAGGTGTTGTCCTTGATGGAAACTCACTCAGATGAAAGTTCACAGTGCAGCAGGTCAATAGCAAAGGATTACAGATTAGACTCCAAAGAATGAAGAAAGAGAGGTATACCATGGTTCACTTTGTCCAAGGCGCGTATACATGCAGTTTAACAGAACAAAAGTAGCGTATAACGTATACACGCACTTTCACGTGAGGAAAAACACATACATGTTGGAAAACCAAGTTTTTGGTCCAAGGTATTGACCCTAGGTATTGGGTCCAAGGTATTGGTCCTAAGCGGTTTTGGTCCAAGGTATTGAGAAAGGCCTAAGAGTATATAAGGTGGAGAAGATCATTAGGCCAAGGTGTGCAAGCAATGAGATTCTAAGGAATACTTCTATTTGAAGTATATATTATGTTGTAGGGTTATGTTTGGGACTGGATCTGAAATTTTCATGTGCACCTTGAGTTCAACATTGGATCAAGAATCATAAGACTTGAAATGACTTATTCTTGAATGATCTGATATTAGTTGAGACCATATTTGATGTTTTGCGCCTGTTCTACTTGTTATCTATCATGATCTGGGTTTGTCTAAAGTCTGAAATTGCAATAAAGTTCTGAGTCAAAATTTGCAGATCTGTACACAGGTTCGTCTTGGCCAAAGTGCATGTACATGCAGGTTCGGCTCTTTCAAGTAGCGTATACAAAAAGAAAAGGTTTTTTTCATATCTGACTGATCTATCTGATCAAATTCTATTGTTTTACTTTTGTCTGTCAATGAAGCCCTCTTAGATTTGAACGTAGAATTGTTGTATAAGGAAATTGAGTCTAATTGATTGATTGATTGAGAAGAAAGGGTGATCCTTGCTGCTATTTGTTTTGAACTCTGTAATATGACAGTAGATCTTCAAAATGTCACTGTTTGGCACAGTCTGTGGTTCAGAAGTTTATGATTTAGTATCTTTAGAGATATACGCAGGTTGGGTTAAAGGAAGTAGCGTATACATGTAGGTTGGGTTCAACCAAGTATCGTATACACTCTAATGCATGATTTTTGATGTTACAACTAGTTCTGGATGATGATGCATGGTTCTGGGTTCAGCATAGTGTTCTAGTGTCAGTGATCTGATTATTTAGATTAACTGAATATTGGTTGATGCAGTTTAAGTTTAAAAGGCTTTGATGGGTCCAGTGTGAAAATTTGATGAAACGTGCCCTTCAGCTTGTAGTGTCGTGATCCAAGAGTATCCAGTCTGAAAATTCATGAAACGTGGTCCCTGGTGGAAGAGTGGAGTTTTCTGTAGGTTGGCACCTACGTACTAGTAAACATATTGGCTAGTACAAGAGTTAGGGGGTTGTAGCTCCCTTCCAGTAGAAGCTGGAAAATGAGAGAAGGTTGTAACCTTCTACAAGTAGAAGCCTGCGTACTGGTATGAGTCTACACCAGTACAAGATTTTAAATAGATTTTCTTATTATTAAAAGAAAATAGAGACAACAGCAGCAGGTGGTTTTTACCCACATTGGGTTTCCACCTTAAAACTTGGTGTTCATGTGTGTTTCTTATGTTTGATGCTTTATTCTGCTTTTAATGCATTGTCTAATAAATATTTGATATACTGGCTTAAACTCAACACATGATAAACTATCTAAATCACAAGTTCTCTGCATATACGCCGGTTTCTTTAAGCACATTCGTGTGTACATGCTAGTTCACTTCACTGAAGTAGCATATATAAATCTATTTGAGAAATAAAATTATTGATCTGATAATATTAATTCACCCCCCTCTCAGTATTATTTCCAACAATAACTCCATAACTAATTCAAAAGGATTTTGTTTACGTAGTTTCCCCTAACCCTGAGAAGTTTACAGAGATGACGCTTTTCTATAGCTATAATTCCCTCTCAACCGGAGAACAACAAGCTTTCCTTCAAATGATCCTAGCCACCAAACCCTACCTATCTCCAATTCCTTTCCCGTACTCACCAACCCATCCTGACCACTATTGCCCTATGGTTTGAAGACGATGATACCTACAATATCACTAAAGCTTCCATAGGGTTTTTGTGTGCAATGATGCAACCAGACCAAATTTTTGCATACCCTCATTCCTGGCTGAGTCTATAAAGTTCCAGTTACATAATTTTCCCATTACGACCTATTTCAAATATTACTCGGTTATTTTTTATATTTTATTATACACCCATGTGGATGAATTTGAATATTTGGGCCTTGGTCTTATGGATCCTTGCAAACAGAGAAAAATTGTATTTGATTGGGATAGTGTTGTTAGGAGAAAACACGACAATGAGGGTTATTCCCATTTCATCTCCACCTACATGTCCACTTCCTAAAAAATCATAAATAGTGTCTCTCCCCCAAGGATTATGCCCCAACAGAAAACAATCCTCCAAATCAGCAAGGATACCAGGGTGGGATATTGGTATTTATTTGAAGAATACATTGAACTTAGGGTCTATGGGTTAGACCTTCCCCATTACTGTTTTCTTGCTTTCATGCCCATGAGAATATTTTCCCTAGAATTCATTCGACGGAGCTTTCATGTTGATCAAATCCACTTTGTTCCTTCCAACAAGGGCTACATGTTCAAATCGGGTAAACCAATAGGTCCCTTCATTGTTAATACTAGACAATCCTTTTAGCAAGTTGAAGACTTATTGAAAGAGATCAATTTTGAAATGGGAGAAAATTGGCACTATGACCCCCATGGTATCATATCAAAGAGGATGAAGAATATTAATGCCTCAGATTATGAACATGAGTATAGGCCTAAACTTGAATGGAAGGCTAACTTTGAGATTGAAACGTCGACCTTAAAGGATAAGGCTCAAAAGAGAAATGTTGACGAGGTTGGAGACATAGAAACGGAAGAGGGACACTCAAGAAAAAAGGCTAAGATTCAAGAATCAACTGATGAAGAAATTGAAACTAGGTTGACTAAGACAAACTTGAACGAGTTAGGATTTCAAGTGAATCTAGAAAACCCCCCTCAAGCAACCACCTCCACCTTTACAAAGGTAGAAATTTTGGTTTCTGCAGGAATCTCAACAACATCGGGCCTTAGTTTGGCAATAGGCCATTTGACAAAGGAGAATAACAAAATAATAAAGGATGATATGTAGCAGCATTTAGCATCGCATTTGGTCCCTTATCAAACTATACTTCTAGCTTCTATGGACTTGGAGAGAAATCAAATGAAGTTATCGTTACATCTCCCCTAAACACATTCCCTCCCTTCAGGACCATAGTTTAGGACTTTGGTTGTGTCACTTAACATGTCCAGTTTCCCTTTTCCAGACAAAATAAATGTTCATAGACAGGTAGGAGAAATGATCTACAGTGAGTTGAGCCAAAATGCTTTGACAATCAGCAAAGATGAGAAGTTACTGGAGAAGGTTGCCACCAAGATGAAGAAAGAAATAACTAACTATAGATCTCTCCATATACATAATGAAAACTTAAAAGAGTTTATTGTCAAATTGGGAGTAAATCCAAAAGATAAGACTGTGGTGGAGACTCTCATCTAAAGTTCTCAAGTTGAGATTCAAGACCTAACACACAAGATGAAAATGCCTTTTAGTGAACATGTGAAATCCAAGGAGTTGGCCTAAGTGGAGGGTGGGAAAGAGATCCTGGATAAAGATCTAATATACATAAACAAAAAGGGGGTGGTTCTCAAGCAACAGGTGGCATAGATCCAACAGATAATCGATTCACATATTTGTGCATTGATAGTACCAGAAGACCCACAAAATCCCACCAAACAGCTAACTAAGACCCTCACTAAGTTGCATCTTTCTAAAGGTGAACTCAAGAAAGTTCCACGATATATAAAATACCAAACATGCTCTCACATCAATTAGAGACTGCTAGAGGAAATTCTGAGAAAACTAGCAAAAAATTGTACACCGCAAACAAGGAGATTATTGAGCTAAAAGGCAAGTTGAAAGGTAATATGTCTTTCCTCCATGCTATGGAGTTGATTTTGGATGAGATCATAAATGCGGTAAAAAGAATTTAGGAGAATGTAACCTTGGTGGCAGAGAAAAAAAAATTGTCAAAGGCTATGAATTCTTTATCCTATTATCTGAGGAAGATGGTAAAAATGTTGAGACGGCAGAAAAATTCATCTCGTACATTATCAAAAATCCAACTAGCAAGTTAAGGACCATGGATATCATGGACAGGTCTGGTTAAATCATTGAAGTTTCTAAGATTATTCAGAAGGAGACTACTACGGACAAGGCTAAGGAATGTCTGGGAAAGGTGTTAAGAGTTGTAGCCACATTTGATTCATATTTTGATCAAAGGGTTAGAGCTATATTTCCCAACTATTGGGACATCCTAGGGGGGCTGGTCCCATGGGAGAAATATAATCTAATGTTGGTAGAAGCTAAAATCAAGGAAGACTCTTCTCAGGAGAATACCTCCACCCTCAAAGGCAAGACTATAGTTAATTATTTACGGAGGGACTTCCAACTGTTGTGGCTAGTAAAGACGTTGTTTCCCACCAAGACAATTTATACGAAGCTCACCAATATAAATATAGCTTATCAAAATTTATTTCGCTCTCCTCTACCAATCCTAGCACTGTTGCAAAAGTGTGATCAATTTTTCAATCCACCACAAATTCAAGTCATTGAGCTAGGATCCCTCCCACCAAAACTAGCCCAACAACAATGAAGATATTCTGATTGTGTCAATCATTACACTTTATGATTTTCATGTTTTTGTAAATATTATATTTCAAGAATGTAATAAAAGTGGTTATGTGATAGTTAGGACAATTTTTCTAGTAGCACGCTTGAACAATTTAGTTGTTAGTAAATCATGAGAAGATCAAGAAGGAATGTTTTTTAAGGGATACTTGTCTATGAGACCCTATAAAACTACCTATGATATTATTTAGAAGGGTTACGAATTTTTGTTCCAAAGGTTGCTCTGAACTATGAATTTTTGCAAATCTTTGAAATAACTATAGATGTATGCTCTTTTTGTGGATTAATAAAGAAGCTATGGTGATTCCAATTGCATGAAATTGTAGTATGTAATATTTCCTTTGTTTACTTCATTATGTGTTTCTTTCCTCTCAAATGGCATGTAGTTGTAGTTGTTGGATTTAGTCTCAGAGTTATGGATTTATTTGTGTCAAGTTTTGATGAAGGATGCCTATGATGTATGAGGTCTAATTACCTTAATATGTGCTTCATGCCCTTTGTATTTTCATTTAAATTATCTATCTCATTGTTTTTTCTGCTGAAGTTCAATGCATGGGATTCTAAAATCAGCCCTATGTATTAAATTTATCTTTCATCCCTATTCTTCTTTCATCCATACTATAATGACCAACTTAACTATGTGTTTCTGCAAGTAGGCCACTAAATCCCAATGTTAAGTCCTCTTTGAGAGTATTCAATGTGTGCTTCTGATCAACTATCGCCCTTGGAAGAGATATTTGAACCAATTTTAATTCAAAATGTGTTTCAAATGCTAGATGATAAAGATAGATCCTCCAAACATTCTAAGATTTCCTAGGCACTAACCTCTCTCAACCCAGAGGTTGTCTCTAGGAGCTATAATAGAACCTTAAGGAAGAACAACTTCAGAAGTGCAAAAGACAATCCTCATCTTCCAAGCATCGAACTATATTTTTTGGTCATCGTTACTCTTGTACAAAGTTTGGGCACATGGTAAAAGATTGTAGGGTTTCCTACAAAATTTATCAAGACCCTAGAAGGAAAACTCCAAATGGACCATACAATTTTGTTACCCCATCATTCAAGTTCAATGTGGAATGCTATCAATGTTACAACCTTGGTCAGATAGCAAGAGACTGTAGAAGTAATATGAAGTCAGTTCCTAAACAACAAAGGTGTTCTAGAAAACCTAATGAAGTTTGGAGAAGAAAATATGAGGAACCAAAAATACAAAAACAATACTTTGTCCTAAATTGTTGATCTATCCTCAATATTAAATATTCCAAGGGTAGGTGTTATAGGGGATCAACTTGCAATTTTCATTCAAAGACTATTGCTGACAATGTTAGATGGTCCAATAAAGGTAGAGAAAAAACAAATGCTTTAATAAATCATGTTGATCCTCAAATATGACCATAATTACATCAAGTTCGTGAGGCAGGGAGAAGGATATAGGTAGCTTACATGAAGAATGATGTTCATCACACCTTGTTGTAGCTACCATTGTACATTTTCTTCTTTGCAAATTGTTATACTTTATACAGATCTTCAATAAGTATTCACACCAAAATGCACAATTTGGAGGGCATGTGGATGATAGATATAGAAAAGGAATATATTACAAATGGTATCCTATATTGTATGAGGAAGGGAAGACATGATGGTTATGCAATCAATAAACTCGGAGTTTGTAAGGGGACTGTGGATATCCTTTTTTTATTATTGTGTATATCAAAAGACTCTCTCAGAAATGTTGCAAAGAAAATATTGCTTGACTTATTTGCTTCTCTTACAAATGGAAATACCTTGGTCAACATTTTTACTCTTGTTCTATCCATAAGGACTCATTAGATTCAATTAAGATCAATAATTTCATATGCCTTGATCCTGTATTGGGCTTCACTTGTTTATCATTTTCTCCAAGATGAGATTCATTATTTTTCAGTGGCATGCAAAACACAAGCTTAAGCTTAGGGGGAGAAAGACTATACAAATCCTATGTTGAAGAAAGAAAAGTGATCTCTTGTCTCCACTATACATATAATGGTGAGATAGTAATGAACCACTATTGAGATGTCTTCCCCACGAATGCATAGGAAAGCAGTGATATTTGTCTTGGATTCCAAAAGAAAAAAGAGAGCAAGAAGAATCTATACTGTCAGAATTCATCCCTTTGTGAATAATAATGGAGTAGTACCATGACAAGGAGAGCAACACTATGACAGGGGGAGAAGGATGAAAGGAGAAGCATTATTGACAGAGGGAGCACATGTCAATAAAATAGTGTAATGATGAAAAATTCTTATAATCAAAAGGGTAAGTGAAGATTGTTGGAGAAGTAATATCAAACTTAGATGTTGAATGACCTATGTAACCAATAATAAGTTGTACAGGGACTGCCTATGACATTCACATTTTACAAGATCTAACTATAGACAAGAAAACTCACCATACATTCCATAAACCATTATTGAGATGTCCATGTGATTTCACTAAATATACAAATGCGCCAAACAACAATGGTATTTTTGCAAAAGGAGATCATGACAACTGGGGAGTACCTAATAGGTCACATGTAGAGGATGAAGACATAGGAGAACCATGTTTTCCATTTATGACAAAGGGGGAGAGAATACTGAAAGGGGGGAGAGTATTTCCATCAATGACAAAGGGGGGGATTATTGATA
The DNA here is from genome assembly GCA_031772625.1 of Pinus tabuliformis. Lineage (NCBI taxonomy): Eukaryota > Viridiplantae > Streptophyta > Pinopsida > Pinales > Pinaceae > Pinus > Pinus tabuliformis. The sequence goes on along the minus strand of CM062816.1, from coordinate 1,192,685,720 downwards.
TGTCGTCATCGTTGTCATTCATAGAAAAGAAACCAGAAGTATAAATTGACATTTGACAATGCAAATATTACCATAATGAAAAAATAATAAAGTGGCTCTTAAGGAAGGAATGGCCATATTTAGAGGCATAAATAGCAGGTTCATTTTCATTGGTGAAAGTGATTATTAATCTCCTTGTCTAAGAACCAATAAGAGCTCAAATCATATACAAAATTGTCCTTTAAATTTATCTTCCTATTGGGTACAATTTGGGTCACCATCAGTAAAAGAGGTAGAGCATTTGGACAAAGTGTGTGCCCAAATCATTCTATAACATAGTTCCAACACTCTTATGGGCCACTTTATGCAGCGTTGTGTGTCTCAAAGCAAGAAGAGTAACCTAGGAGTCAACTAAGAATAAAATCAAAGATGCCTTATATGAGCTTGGTAAGAGCATCTGTAACGAATAAAATATATAAATAATATAAATATAATGTAAAATATAATAATCCTAAATAATAGTTAAGTTAAGCTAATAATTAAGTTGAAGAGGCATGTCTAATAGGACATGACTCTTCATGAAGAGACGCTTGTGTGATATATAAGCAAGCCTCTTGTTCTCATTGTAACATTATCATTCTATTCTTATTCATTTTATTTAATATAATATTTATATCCTAAATGGATATCTTCATATTCCAAGACTTTTGGAGTAATTAATCTTAAGAAGGAACTTTGTTCGCTTCATTTGGTATCAGAGCCACATTGGCTGATCACTAGGCCTTTGGCTATCAACCTATCATCAACTTTGTTGCTGTCATAATTGAAGTTTTTCGCTACATATTGGGAGATTCTCCATTTTTTAGGTCTTTGGCCATTATTTAAAAAAAAAAAATATTAATAAAAAAATAAAGAAGAAGGGTATATAAAAAAAAAAGAGGAAAGGAAATAATATATTCCGAAGAAAAAAAAAAGTATATATATATATATATATATATATATATATATATATATATATCTATATCTATATCTATATCTATATATATATAAGGGTTTTACATTATTGATAAAAGTGCATAATAAAGATAAGCGGGAATCTTTTCAAGTATATTTAAAACTTTTTACGTGGAGAAGCCCGCGGTTTTAAAAACAACCCATGGTAATTGCCCATGGTATTTTAGAAAGTTAAAAGAAAAAGAAAGAAAAACAAAAAACAAAAGGAATACGTTTTACTTTTTACGTGGAGAACATTTTAACGGAGGTTTTACTTTTTACGTGGAGAACATTTTAACGGAGGTTTTAAAAACAACCCACGGTAATAGCCCATGGTATTTTAAAAGTTAAAGAAAAAACAAGGATACAAAAGCTCTTACGTGAACGTAAATATTACTTTTTACAGGAGGTTTTAAAAACAACCCATGGTAATAGCCCATGGTATTTTAAAAGTAAAAGATATTTTGATAACATTGGAGAAAAAAGGTGTGATCTAAATAATTTTAATCATTCAAATCTAAAGATTGTGACTGTACCAAGAGTCACGTCTCATCCAAATTAGTCACGACTCATCCAAATTCTAAAAAAAAATATTATTTTAATTATAAAAAAAGGATACTATATAAGCCTTATATAGTTACATATAAAAAGAAAAGTGGGTCTCAAAAAAGTATATATAAATTTTATATAATTATAATTTTATAATATATATAAATTAAAATTATATAATATATATAATTTATAATTATATATAAAAAAATTATTATTATATAAGAATTTTATTAAAAGAGTGAACAAAAGAAGAAGAAGAAGCAAAAGAAGAAGAGAATATTTGAAATATATATATATATATAGATTAAAATAAAAAGAGAGTTAAAAAAAATATTATATATAAAAGAAAAAAAATCCCAAGTTCATCTTAACAAAGTAAAAATGGAGTCAACCAATAAAGAAATTGAGTGTGGTCCAAAAATGAGAGATGAAAGGTTTCCTGAAACCTTTGGTAAATATGTTGATACATTATTCCAAATCAACGGATCGCTCGCAGGAAGGGACATCATAATCTCTATCTGTCCTGTTGAAAGAAGTAATTATGTTAGTCCTAAATGTGCTAACCAATTGGTGATTCCTGAATCAAATATAGTTGAAACAAATATTTTTGGCAAACAATACAATATAAGCAATTTACACCTAAATATTGGAGATTATACTTTTACCTCAAAATTCACCGTGAAAACCTTACGTTTTGACGATATTGACATTGATAGTGACATTGTTTTGGGGTTACCTTGGATGGAAACTCTAGGTTCCTTTATTCTAAATACAAAGAAGAAGTTTTTAACATTTTCTTACAAGAAGAAGAAAATAACGCTCCAAGATTTTACACTAAAACCAAATTCAGTAACACCAGAAGATATCTCAGATATTTCAAAAGTAATGTCTCAAGAAGGTAAAAAGCTATTACAAAATATGCAAATAGAAATTGACAAAATCAATGTTGACAAAAATGAAGAAGTTTCTCGATTTAAAAACCATAGCGAAAAATTGTTGACACAAATTAAGAAACTTAAGAAGGATAAGAAGTCATTAGAAAACCAGGTCCAACAACTTATCAAGAAGGAAGCATCAAATGTAGGAATTCAAGTTGATGACAAAACAAAAAATATTCGATTCAGTGAATGTCACAACTCAGGAAGAAGACGAGCAAGTTGAAGAAAACACACGCTTGGATGTTGCAATTCAAACAATGAACATCCCCAGTGAATGTTTCATAACCAACTCAACAACATCTTCGCCAGAAGAAAATATAAAAATTGGCACATGCCCAGTAAGGAAAAATCAAAGAAAAAAGGTTCCATATCGGCATCCGAATCATGATAACAGACGAATCAACCATTCTACATATTTGAACAAGTCAGAACCGAAACAACAAACTGATGTTCCGGATAATAGTGATGTAATCTCAATCCAGTCTTATGCTAACAAGTCGTCACAAAATTCCAGTGATCAGAATGCTATACAGAAGATTAATCTGGGATGGTCTGATCCCTTCTCGGTGCGACAATTTTGTTTGTCACTAAGAAGATTATATCAACTTGTATCAACGAGGATGACTATTCCAAAACAGAAAGACTTTCAAAGCCGAAAAAGAGATCAAGCTTTTTTCATCGACAAGCTTTGAGGACAAATCTTTTTGAGGAAGGAGGAAATGTAACGAATAAAATATATAAATAATATAAATATAATGTAAAAGATAATAATCATAAATAATAATTAAGTTAAGCTAATAATTAGGTTGAAGATGCATGTCTAATAGGACATGACTCTTCATGAAGAGACGCTTGCGTGATATATAAGCAAGCCTCTTGTTCTCATTGTAAATCATTATCATTCTATTCTTATTCATTTTATTTAATATAATATTTATATCCTAAATGGATATCTTCATATTCCAAGACTTTTGGAGTAATTAATCTTAAGAAGGAACTTTGTTTGCTTCAGCATCTCAAAATCATATTATATCAGGAAACAAGGAAACGACACATACAACTAGCAGATGTATTTGTAAATCATGGATTCGCATTGTAATTAGAACATTGTTTTTGTGCCCAAGATGGTAATGTTTCCATATATACAAAGAAGAGAATGTACCTACAATATGTCTTTGGGTAGTGACTTGTAACTATAAGATGCATAAATATATGAATGAACTCTAAGAAATGTTATAGAAAGTAGCCACTTCAAGTGGAAGAATGAATGTGATAATATGCTTTAGCTTTTATGAAATTCATGAGATGTTTATGTTGTCGATAAGAATCATTGTCTAGAATATTTTTAAAGGAAAATATTATTCATTGCCAAAATAAAACATAAAAACCAACGAAAGTTTCAGGTCAGCCCAAACACTCATGTCGACCCCTTCACTCAACGGACATTTTTATTCATCATGGTCGATGAAGCATAAATGGCTACTACGACTCTTTCATTTCACCATCCCAATTCAAACAAGAACATATAAGAATATAAACTTGGATATGAAGAAGTATGAAGAAAGAGCGAAGCAATATTTTTCATGGCATTTTTTTCTCTTATTATTTCTTTGCGGGATTTTGGGATTCATCGAAGAAAAGACCTTGAAATTATTTATGGTAAATATATTAAAAGTCGACTATGTGGAATAACTCTGTAATTCGGACCTGAGGCTTAACAACTCAAACTTGTGGCTCTATCCGAACCTAAGGCTCATTCCTTCGGACCTGTGGCATTGAAAAAAAACTCAGAAATGTGGTCTATTACCTCGGACTTGTATAGGCCTGTGGCGAGAAATTTGAACGTGTGTCATTTATCTTGTAGCGGTTTGGAACTGTGGCATCTATTCTGTAGCATTTTGGACCTTTGTTAAGCTCAGATTTATGTATTTTCGAATGTGTGAAGAAACCTCAGACTTGTGCATTCTCGGACCTATGGCATAAGGTTGTGCATTGTGCATCAATAGCCTCACACTTTTGGACCTATGCGTGAACTGTGAGAGCTTGGAACTATGGCAGAGGAAGCTCGAATCTATGATATAAAACCTCAGACTTTGGCAAGATATCTACCTATGCAAAAAATCTTAAACTTGTGACTACATATTTTGGGTTGTGTCATAACTCGGTGGCATTGATACTTGGAATTTGTGCGTAAACTCTTGGAATGTGACATATCTCAGAGACATCAATTCTTGGACCTGTGCATATTATTGGACTGTGGCAAGAGGATTGAACAACATACCTATGATAGAATAGCATGAACATGTGGCATAATCCTTGATAGAGATCTTAAGCTTGAACTTATGGCATTCAGGCTTGTGCAATAGTGTTGATATTTGAAGCACCATTGAAGACACATTTTGAGCAAATCTAGTGGAGCATTATTGAAGCTTGGAGCAATCTTATCAGAGAATTATTTAAGGGAATCTTGAAGCAATTGAAGATCAGTTGTTGAAGTTTGGACCAATATTGAAGATAATCGTTGAAGCAACATTGTTGAAGCACTGGTGATGTAGCTTTGCATAAGATTATTTGAAGCACATGAAGAGCTTTGGAGGTACCTTATGATGCCTTGTTGGAGTTGACTTTCATATTTGGAGAACGTTTGGAGAAAATCCTTTGCAACAACTATTGAAGGTTTGAAATCATGTTGAAGTAGTCCTTGAAGCATTATTGGAGCCTATTGGAGACATTCTTTGAATGCTATATGGGAGATTTCATTCAGGGCTTGTTGAAGAAGATATAGGGAGCCTTGAAGTATTATTGTACTTTATTCCGTCTGCAGCTACGGCATAAGATTATCTCTGCGGCTGCGTTCTTCCATCTGCGGTTGCCGCATAAGATTATCTCTCGCATAAAACAAACAAGTTTATGAAGGCATGCCGTTACGCTGCGGCTGCGGTTCTTATATTCTATATTTTTATAAGATGCGTTCTTCCGTCTGCAGCTGCGGTTCTCAGATTTGCGTTATTTTTTATATTTTTTTATAGTAAGAAGTTGTGTTCTTCCGTCTGCGGCTGGGTTCTTAGTTCTTCACTCTAATTCAATCGTTAGTTCTTCACTCTAATTCTTAGTTCGGTTTGCGGTTCTTAGTTATCACTCTAATTCAATCATTAATTCTGTCTTCCGTCTGCGGCTGCGTTCGACATTCTCCATAACGATCACCGATCTTAGATCTGTGAAAATAGATCTGTGAGCAAGTCTTCCTTTATGTGGGCATCTCCGAATCAAGTGGTTCATGAAGGAAATTCGGTGATTTATTTTTTCCTACTGGGTTCTAGATCTAATCTTCTGCGGCTAGATCTAGATCTAGATCTAATATTCTTTTCGACTGGGTTCTAGATCTAATATTTTGCGGCTAGATCTAGATCTAATATTCTGCCTTATTTCTATGCAGCTGGGTCTCGGCTTTCTACGGGCAAATATGGCTCCCAGCTTCGTGAAAATAGTTGATGGCTCAGTTCTGTTCGCTTCTGGAGGGCAAGCTCTTGCCCATATCGTCAGTGAAGCCCCAACTCCCGCTGTGCAGGTGGTCCAGGCCTCACTCGATGAGGCTACGAAGTTTTCCGAAAGTGCCCTAATCTACTCGTTTAATGATTTTTGGCCGTGGTTGACAGCTCTCCATAATTGGATCTCGGAGGTATGGAAGCCTGTCATTTCTGATGAAATTAATTTCTACCCCTGTGCTAGGGGTTTCTTTATATTAGATTTTGAAAATCCTGAAAGCAGACAATGTATTCTAGATTCCGACCCTTGGTTTTGGGAAAACTCAGGCCTATTCATGAAGCCATGGAACCCATCATTCGATCCCTCAACAACAATCATAACCTCAGCACCAGTTTGGACGAGATTGCCAAGCCTACCCTTGCATCTCTGGAATCTCTCCTCGCTAAAAGCCATTGGAAATGCAATTGGGAAATTTTACTGCAGGTGCCCAGAAACAGAGGAATATGCCAGAACCACCTATGCACGCATCTGTGTGGAAATAGACTTCAGCGCTGGATTCCCGGCTAAAATAAGCCCAACAAGTAAAGACTATGTGTGGAACCAGAAACTCGATTATGAAAGTGTCCTCTTTAGATGTCGATCTTGCTTTGAGATGGGCCATCTAGCCAAAAATTGCCCAAAAGCTTCCCAGAAAAATTCTGCTAGAAAAAACCACCACAGATCTACATGGTGGGAAGGAGCACAAAAAGAACACTACATTGTCATCAAAGAAGAATACTCTAGAGAAAAGTCTGAATCACAAGAAAGAAACAACTCTCAAGACAAGCAGGGAGAAAGCCCCGCCTAACAACAAAAAAGTGAACTCGACAACCCCTCAAGCATCAACAATTATGAGGATTCGGATACCACACAAAATAAATCTTCATTTAATAGCAAAGCAGATCTCCTAGACCAAACTTCTTCTGTCTATCTTCAAAAGGACGAACACAATAGATCACGAAGCTAGGACACCAATGTCCCAAGAACCAGAAGAGATGAAGGAGATGTAAGATACAGGAAGTTGGAAGACTGTAGAGAAAAAAAAAGAAAGCTACAGTGTCAATCTCGCCAAGAAAGACGAGGAGCTAGACAATTAAAAACTAAGAAAATTATAGGTTCGATAGACCAATTTGGTCTTAGTGGACGTTAACCACTATCATCATCATCATCATCATCATCATCAGTTTTTGTAAAAGAGGATTGGAGTCCTTGTAATTCTCATTAATAAAAATAGTATTTTGTTATACATCATGTGTTCTAATTTTACTAAGTTGTCTTAATTGGCATAAAATAAAAATTGGAAAATAAATACTAATTCACACCCCCCCGCCTCCCCCCCTTAGTATTTCCAACAAGATCTTGTTCCAATCAAAAGAAAAATAATGAAATTTGGACCACCTTGAATTCAGAATAAAAATGAAGTTCACATATCAAAGAAAGAGTTCCAAGATATCTCTTATTCAAACGAATATGTAAACTCAACTATATGATAAAAAATTATAAGATCTCTATTGTACACATACCTAAATTCAAATAAAAATCAATTCAAAGTCAATAGACTGATTGCATCATGTTGCAATCATGACTTAAACAAAGATAAATTTGTCACTGATATGGTAAATAGTTATCAGTAATAACATGTCTACCTATTTGCATTCATTGCTCAACTTTAATATGAATCAGATTCATCATGAAAAGATAGCTTTTCAATGTTTAAACAAGTATACATTTAAATAAAATTCACAAAAGGGAAAACCCCAATAATGAAATACTTATCTGGATCGGCAATTCAATCAAATTGAATTAAAATGAAGAGTATCAATCATCCTTTAAGCTTGACATTAGTGTACGAAAGTTACATATCTAATCATAGCTTTTGAGTACATAATTTCTCGGAAATTTCATGATAGCATGACATTTTTTGGAGATGAAACACCTCTCCAAATTTGGCCCAAAGATAACCAATCTTCTACAAAATATAGTCCTCAACAATAGTGAACAAAGCCCTCTTTTTGCAAAGAAATTGGAACCATTTCTCCTTCTCCCAATTGTTATTTATAATTACAAAAATAAATCCCCAAAAAGGAGAGTTATTGAAAGAATGGTTGAGATCTTTGATTTTAGTTGGAAATAATCATTTTCTCTTCTTTTCTGGTGTAATTCCATTTATCCAAGATTCTTTTATCTCATCCTTTCCAACAATCTCTGCCAAAAAGTATCCAAAAACATAATTTAAAACAAATTAAATCTTCATAGAAAATCAAAATGCAAAATTATCAAAACAAATTCACCAATTAAAATTCAATTTAATAAATTAAATTAAAGGAAATCCATGCTTTCAATTGTTCCCTGTGGAGATCTCTTTAGAGAATTTGATAATCTGAAATTAATTTGCAACGGCAAGACACTTTGAGCAAACCAAAATTCTCCAAAGTAAACTTAGAAATTGATTTTTGGTTGCAAATTTTGTAAGAAATTGTAGCAAGAAAGGATAAATTTGAATTGTGCCTTAGTCTAATTTAGTAACTCAATTTCCCACATCAGTAGGATGACTCGGATTGCAGTTAACTTGTGTGACATGACCTTCTCTACTAGTTTACTTAGTAAATTTGAGTTATATGTTAGAAGTATAATTGTGCATGTAGTGATTGCTAAAATTTAGCAATCTAGTTCAGTTATTTCCAGTTTGACTCAATTAACTGAGCTCAAGTATTTAATTGAGTCAATTGAAGGTCAGGTGAGTAGTAGAACTATTGTTAACTCAATGATCTCTTTGTTAAACTAGTCAATCAACTAAAAATAGCCCATACATGCATGGAATTCGAATTGCCTAGTTGTTGTGGAGGAAAAGGCACATTGTAATTATCAATTGTATACTAGTTAAGTGTACAAGCTTGGTAGTTAAGCACGTGAATCATTCCTTGGGAAATGTGCAAGCAAATAGGGGAAAATTCCTATCTTTCAGGAGTTAATTTCCTCCAAGATTGCGCAAGGAAATAGGAGAAAGTTGGGGCCTTGAATTGGCCAAGTGTTGGATAGAGCAGGATAGTCGGCGGGAGAACAGGTTTACAGTGTAGGGTGTGCTTCAGGATCGAAGCAAGACATTGTAATAGTTTCTCATTCTCATCTGATTAATGAAAATTAGTGGAGGTTTTTTTCCCAGTTGGGTTCCCCTATAAATCATCGAGTTATTGTGGTGTTTTGATGGTTGCATGTCATTTCACGTGTTTCCAAATTGTGATTTCAATTCCACAGAATAGTAGAGGAAATTTGTAATCTCTTATTTTCAGTTCGAATACATCGATAGTAGAAGAATTATATTGATTTCTACATGGTATCAAAGCATAAATCACACTAGAAATCAGTCTATAGAACCTCTCCTTCAAAGATTTAATTTGTAGATTGAGTGAAGCAGTTTTTCTTCCATGCAAGAAAATGTCTTTCAACAAGTTGAGATTGGAGTATGCCCTTAAGGGAACCTCAAATTTCATAGCTTTGAAGGACATGATGGAAGCATTGCTTGATGATAATGGTGTGTTTGAGTACACCAAAACTAACATTCTAAGGCCAACAATATTGGATGCATAGCAGTTAGCCCAGTGGGAGAAGGATATTGCAAAAGTCAGGAGGATCATCCTGGAGGGTGTGAGAGACCACATAGTCTTGAATTTACATGGCAAGGAGACTCCCTTTTCTATGTGGAAGACTCTCATTGAGCTATTCAAAAATGGCAGTGATGCCAAGAAATTGGCATTGAGGTACAAGATCAGAAACATCTGCATGCAGAAAGGAGAAATTGTTTCGCATCACCTCTCCAAGTCCACTCAATGTCGAGATGAGCTTGGAGGAGTTGAAGAAAATATTCCCTCTTCAGAACTAGTGAGACTAGCTTTCCTAGGCCTTCCAAAATCCTGGCATAGCTACCAGGACTCAGTAAATGGAAGGGACAAATTGCTAAATTGGGAGAGACTTTGGTATGATTTGGTGCAGGAATAAATTTGGCAGAACACTAGTGATGGACTAACATCCAAATATGAGGAGAAAGATAATTTTTCCTTGGTTGGGAAGGTCAAGAAATGAAAGGGAAAGAAGGACCAAAGAAAACTAAATACCAGCTAGAACAAGGACAAGAAGAAGGATATAAGAAAGGTAAAATGTTTTCACTGCCATGAATTCGGGCACTATGAAACAAAGTTTCCGCACAAGAAGTATAACAAGAGGCCTTCAAGAGGAGAAGGAGGTGAAGCATTCACCTCACAATTCAAATTAGACTTCACCCTAATTACATGCATGGTGAGCATTGTAATAGGGATTGTGTGGTATCTAGGTTCAATTTCCTCATTCCATATGATGAGATGCAAAGAATTCTTAAGTAGCCTAGAGGAGAAGGATATCCAGGTGCATATAGAACTTGGGGATGATGGGTCGTATAGTACCAAAAGAATTGGTATCATAAACTTTAAGAGGGAATTAGGCTACCATGTTCATCTGAAAGATATCATGTATGTACCTGCGCTGGAGAAGAACTTGATCTCTATATTTGTATTGGAGGATAGAGACTATAATGTTATTTTCAGTAAGGGGAAATCCTTTTTGATACATGTAGCTTCCAAGAAGGTGAAACATATTAGAGTTTGAGTGAATAATTGCTACAAACTTAAGGTGGAAGATTATGTTGCACTGAGTAGCAAGGCAGGAGAAGTGTAGATTCGATATGTTGGATAACTTTGGCACAGGCGCATGGGACACTTACTCCATGGAGCCTTAAAAATCATGCAGCAAATTACCATCGATCTCTGGAAATGCACCCTTGATTGGCATGATGTCTACAAGGGATGCACATTGGGGAAATATGTCAAATCCACCTTCTGAGGCCGAGATAGAAAATCTGGGGAAATCTTGGAGCGAGTCTACTCTAATGTATGTGGACCATTTTCTATAGCCTCTACAACAAAGCGGAGGTATTATGTAATTTTTTTGATGAATTTTCAAGAAAATGTTGGATCTTCTGTGGAAGAAGGATGAAGTTTTCTAAAAATTTGTTGAATTCAAAGCATTGGTTGAAAAGGAGATTGGTTAGAAAATGAAAGCCCTGAGAAGTGATAATGGAGGAGAATATGTTTATAGTACCTTCAAGGAATTTTGTGCCAAAGAGGGTATTAAAAGAGAACTGATAGCACCCCATCATCCAATTCAAAATGGGGTGGCTAAAAGGAAGAACAGAAGCATAGTGGGAGTAACAATATCCATTTTGCATGATTAGGGGCTTCCATTACATCTATGGCTAGAAACATGCAACATCACAGTGTATTTGCAGAACAGGATCCCTCACAAAATACTTGGCATGATCACACTTGAAGAGGCTTTCTCTGGGAGAAAGCCAGATGTATCTCATTTCCAAAATTTTGGAGCTACTGTGTATTGTCATGTCTCCAAGGATAACAGGAAGAAACTTGAGCCTACAACTAAGATGGAACTCTTTGTAGATACATAGAGACACCACATGATTACCAGGTTTATTTTCCCTCGCTCAGGGTGACAGTAGTGAGGAGAGATGTCAAATTAGATGAGGATAAGGCTATGAGATGCTCTCTAGAGGGATACTTGAGTATCCCACTAGAGGAGGAGATTCTAGATCCAAAGGAGGAGCCTCATGTAGAGCTTCAGGATGTTGTGGAGCAACCACATGCACAGGAGAAAACAGGAGGTAGAGTGGAGGCAACCACTCAACCAGAACCTTCTAGAGAAGGAAGGAAGAGAACCAATTAAGATAATAGATCGATGTAGGATGCACATAAGAATTTGGGAACTCCTACATCTATGCATAGGCAGAGGAGGTCACCAGAAAGGTACACTGGATATATGGCTCTCATGACAGAACTCATTGATACTAAGTCGTCTTCATTCGAGGAAGCAGTTTCTCAACCAGTGTGGGTCGATGCCATGGTGGAGGAATATGAATCCATCATGAAGAATAGTGTATGGGAGGTGGTGTCGAGACCAGAGAAAAAGTTAGTGGTTGGTTCTAGATGGATCTACAAAGTGAAGCATGCAGTGGATGGGAGCATATAGAAGTACAAGGCCTGATTTGTGTCCAGAGGTTTCTCTCAGATAGAGGGAGTGGAATATGAAGAAAAAATTTCCCTAGCAGAAATATATTCCTCGATTAAAACTATTCTAGCATTAGTTACATAGATGGGGTGGAAGATCACCATATGGATGTGAAGACCACCTTTCTTAATGGTGTTGTTAAGGAAGAAATTTACATAGAGCAGCCAGAGGGATTTGAGACTTATGATAGGGAGACACATGTGTGTAGACTCAGGAGAGACTTGTATGGTCTCAGATAGGCACCCTGATCATGGTACACTCGGATCGGCACATATCTCAGTGGATTTGGCTTCACCGAAAGTGAAGAATATGCCAATCTCTATCACATTGTGGTAGATGGCAAGTTGCTTATCTTGGTTTTGTATGTTGATGAATTGATACTTACATGGGATGAGAAGTTGATCTAGTATTGCAAAGAGGATCTTGCAAGATAATTTGAGATGAAAGACATGGGCTTGATGTATTACTTCTTTGGGTTGGAAGTATGGCAGGGTGATCGTGAGCTATTTGTGAGTCAGGGTAACTATGCCTATGAAACACTTCAAAGATTTCACATGGGGAAATGTAAACCTATGGATACACCTCTAGCTACAAATTAAAGGAAGGAGACTGCTTCTTCAGGAGTAGTAGATGCCACCATCCACTGATAAATTGTGGGATCCTTGATGGATTTGATGAACAGAAGGCCCGACATATGTTATGCAGTTAATCAATTGAGTCAATCCATGGTGAAGCCTACCAAGTTGTATTGGAAGGAAGTAAAGCATGTGTTGAGGTACCTATTGAAGCCTCGAAAATCGTTGCGACAACATGGGGGAAAACCACCCGGTTCGGACCTTTCTTAGCAGCTCCTTTTCCGTTTGGTGTAGTGATTCCGACTGGGGATAATGGGAACAGTTTCCCAGAAAATATTTTGATAGTGTTGGTGGGGTGATATATGATGTAACGGGAGAATGGTTGAGATAAGTGTAATCTAATCTAACTAATAAACACATGCATATATCCTAGGTTAAAAGTATTTAGCTATAAATGTACATGGGAATTAAATACAATATGTGATCTACAATGATGTCCTACAACAGTTGGTAATATAGATCATTCAACTACAATAAGAAGTGAAATCATTTAACAGTAATCGTTTTGGATAAATAGTTAGAGAAAATGATTGTGAAAGATATATCGCATATAAAATCATTCATGTATTCAGAATAAAGTAAATCCAACATCATACGAAAGTGCAATAATGCTAAATTGTAATTCAGACTTTCACACATAAAACAATTTAAAGAAGATTTATTACCTGATACATAAATAAAATTAGATCATAAGATAAAGTACCATATATTACGAGTCCTACTCATGTGTTTTAGCAATATTAATCCTATCTTAATCAACCCAACATGTTCTAAGAGTACAAAAGTGCATTTCAGTAGAGTATGCTAGATATTTGAAAGAAAATAGATCATGTTCCATTCATTCCATCAGAACCTCCTCAAAAGTACAGAAGTGCAATGTTTCGTAGAATGTTTTTGATAAAATTTCTGGACCCCTCTCTAAATGCAAGAGAGGGGTTTAAATACTAAATTATAGGTCCTAAAATAAATTATTACAAAAAATAGTTGAGGAGGTTTAAATGACCTTCCTCAGATTATGCAAAAATAAAACTAAAATAAAAATAAACTAAATGACTAACTCCTTTGTACTTGATCTTTGAGATCACAAATATTTGTCATAGGCTTGAGCTGAGTCGGTTGGTCGATCACATATTTTAACTGCACAACAAATATAGCATATGTTAATGTTGGCAAAATATTTTTTGTTGAGGTTGTTAAGCACATCAAAGTCATCCACTAACTGTATGGTTTCACTAAAAGCTGATAGTATGCTTCCCAATTCAACTTGCTTAGCTGTCTGATCACCTCCTCCTTTTCCTGCACTACCTGCTTCCACTGTTGCTCTAACTGTTTGACATTCGAAAGAAATCTTGGTACACATTCTGTAACCAGGTTGGTGCCATGCAAATTTTCATTGATGGTTTCAATTATGTTGTTTGTTGATGTCATTGCTATCATTGTTTCCCTTTCTGCTTGCCTCAACCAAGAATCCTAATCTGTGAAAAAGATGTCTTTCCGAGATTCCTCCAGTTTCGGAAAATCAGCTTTTCTCCCATCCTGTGATTCTTGCCAGGTGATAAAGTCAGAAATATTTTTAAGGATTTCATCATACTCAAGTCTCATGTCAACAACTTGGTTTGTTATCTTATCATTGGTTTCACAGTAAGGACTTATCTGTGAAATATTCTGGCAAAGTACTTCCTTCTGCTGCATTAGTTGGGAGTTAAGACTGAGCACTTCCTTTATGAACTCATCAATTTGTGTATTATCCTTAAACTTATATGTTATAGCTTGTATCCGCACATCTCTTTCTGCTAGGCTGGACTAATGTTGGATTCTCATTTGTTCAAATTCCTGTTGGAGTTGGGCTACTTGTAATTCCGCTTGTTGATTGGATTTTTCCTGAGCTAATTGTTGTTCTAACAACAAAATTCTTTGTTCTTTTTCCTTAAGAAGCATTTGGACCTTTGTCGCTTTGTCAATAGTTGTTGTGGCATAGGCTCCTGTGTATTGTGACAATTTTGTGATATTTTCAGATGGGTCCATGGGCGAGTCCTTCCAAACGATGTCCATTGGTTCATTTTCAGAAGTTGTAACAGTTACAGCGTCCAACTTTCTTTTCTTCCTCTGTCTCTTGACTATATATTTGTGGGTGGGACTATAAAATACATCTACTAGAGTTACTTCTTCAACTCTCAAAACAATTTTTGAAGTGGGCATAATAGGAATGATTTCAACATTCCAAGTGTCCTTAACTCCTTCCTCTGTCATTTCCAGATTTGACTTGTGCTAGATTTGCTTAGGAGTCTATATCTCATATGTTTGCTCAGGGTTTGAATATGTGTGAAGCTTCTTGTTGAATTGTTCCCGTTCCTGTTCCAAGTCAATAATTGGGCTCTTTCCTGACTGAGTTGATGTAGAGACAATTTCTGATTGTTTCTTTGCTGAAGTTTGCTCGGATGTTTCCTTTTCGGATTCATTATTTGTATGTCCTCCTCCATTTTGAGATTGCTGCTCTGAGTGCTCTAACTCATGCATAGATCTCTCTTGGGTTTCTTCTTCAAAGTATTCTTTGGAGCTATCATCCAAGCTTACGCTACGAGTTGGCTCCCTTATTGGTTCTATCTGCAATAGGTCCAATGGGACCTTCAGTAATATTTTCTCCCTATACACATGGAAAGCTCTAAGATCATCTGGTGTAAAAAGTGTTGATGCCAAATGCAACACTTGTGAGTATGTTTATGCCTGTAGGAAGATTTCATCAAAGGAGTCCCCTTCGTGGGTGAATGGTTTTACTTTCACCATAGTAGTAAAATTCTTAATAGTGTCGTCCTGGTCATACTGCCTTCCCAAAAATGTAGCTAATTTCAGAGATTTAATAATCTCTTCTTCTTTGCATGCATGTCCAAAATCATGTAGTACAAATGCACCACATTGTAACGAAATGTAGGCCAAATGGCCTTCTTCTGTTCTTTCGGTCCTCTGCTTAATCCACCTTCCCGTGCTGTTTGGTAGGCTATTTCTATGGCCAATAATTTGTCAGAGTGGGAGAACATGCGGTGAAGCAATGCTCCCAAATACTCTGATATAGGTGAATGTCTCCTCCCCAAACCATCTGGCTACTGGAAAGATATCCACTTCAGCCTCTTTAGAAAACCTAGGGGCAATTCTATTGTATATTTCTTTATGGATGGGTAGCATGACTCCTTAACAAATTTTGTAAAAATGGGGATGAAACTAAGATTCCCAAAAAGTATTATTTTACACATGGATAGGAAGCGGGTCTTGAACATTCCACTTCCATCCCATAATGGGAAACTTAGAATTAAAAAAAATTGCATCCATTACA
The DNA here is from genome assembly GCA_031772625.1 of Pinus tabuliformis. Lineage (NCBI taxonomy): Eukaryota > Viridiplantae > Streptophyta > Pinopsida > Pinales > Pinaceae > Pinus > Pinus tabuliformis. The sequence goes on along the minus strand of CM062816.1, from coordinate 1,192,669,659 downwards.
AAAGCACTCATAAAAAATAGGAGATAAACCCTTAAAGAGGGACTTCTTTTTCTCCTATATTCCATAATGGCCTTTGCTAAATTATCTGACAAAATTTGAGCCCAGTTCATTATCGTTGCATTCACGGCCGCATCTATTAATGGGAGCCATTCTGGTGAAAACTTGGTGTTGTCGGGTTTACCAAACAATCTACATAGCATTTTTGTTGCGAAACTAGAAGGGGGAGAAATGGATGTCGTAGAGTACATACCTATTTTATCCCATTTGAGCTTGCCTTCGTTTGTTGTCCAGGTTTGGGTGACGTTTTTTGGGTCTTCATTTTTCTTGGCAAATTTCTCAAGGAACTGTTTGTTGTAGAGCTTCTGCGGATCTGGTAATTAGTACATGATTCGTAGGTTGTCTGCTGAAAAAGACCCCATGACCTCTTTCCTGTGATTCCTAAATGTTCGGTCTACAATGTTTGCCTCATCAATTACCCACTTGACCATGTCAAAATATGGGATTATCTTTGGTCGTGCATCTATGCGGTGTAGGAAAGAGCATGCTGTCTCAAAATAGGAGGCATCAGATGACTCCTGGGAATTTGTCGTGGCCTGTTTCCAGTGGCCTTGGGTGCTCTTCTTCTAATAAGTTGTACATATCCTCCCAGGTTGTAGTTCCTCCGTCTTTGCTACACGTAGTATCGGAGAAAAGAGGAATCATTTCTGATTTCTCGGACACAGCTGCCTTCCCCTTCTTTCCCATTGTTTCCAACAATGCTCCCTATAGATTTTTCCTGAAATGGAGCAAAGCATAAGTTATTGGATAAACACAAGTAAGAATGACAATGAGAATGAATGATATAGATAACCTGAAAAGGTGACAAGAAAGGAGTTTTAATTAAACGCAGATGAAAAGATATCATATCACGTCAAGCCACTTTTTATCATAAATGCCATTAACCTATATTAAATAGCCACTAATAGTCCCTTATCGTTGTTTTTATTGATCATTAATGTATGACTTCGCAAAATGGTAAGGATGGATTTGAAGGTGGCGGACTTAAGTTACGAGCATGTCGATTTTGCGATTGCGATGCAATGTCGCAAATCACATTTCACATGTTTGATTGTGTGCTTTCTTAAAGTTCTTGTGGGATGCAACATGCGGGATAAGCAGTGCGTTCTTTATTATTTAAAGCTATTTACCTTATAAATCACTTTTCATCACGCAATGGACTTTAATCATCATTTTATGATATTGGGTTCTATCGGGTCCGAGATTTTATCGCATTTTGCAACATCACGTAGTTCGTAAGATTTTAGACCTTTCTTAACTGTTCCAACACAATGCGATAAGGTTGACCGTATCATTGCAATATCACATTTTGCAAGCTTCAACATGCTTTGTGTTGGAATTATGATGCATGTATTGTACTTGATGGCAACCCACTCGTAGAAGAACAACTCACTTATATATGTCTAGATGAATCTACAGAAGAGATATTAGATGTGACAGAATACATGGGATGCAGGACAGCTCAAAGGAATCAGATGACAGTTCTTAGTATGACAAGTTAGCTTTGCCATCAAGTCCAAAGGGGGATATTGTTGGCATTATGACACAGGTGTGGCGCTATGGCACAGGTGTTGTCCTTGATGGCAACTCACTCTGGTGACAGATCACAGTTCGGGCTCTCAGAATGAAGGAAAAACATATATACGCAGGTTCACCTTGACGAAGCCGTGTATACACGCGGGTTATATGTTCCAAAGACGCGTATGCATATACACGCACTTTCACGCAAGGAAAAGCACGTACATGTGGGAGAACCTATTTTTGGTCCATGGTATTTAGTCCTTGGTACTTGAACCTATGGTTTTGGACCATGGTATCTCGACAGAAGTGTTGATCCCAAGTATTGGGTCCATGGTATTGATTTGTTATGGTTTTGGACTGTGGTATTGAGAAATGCCTAAGACTATAAAAGAGGAAGGAGGTCATTAGGCAAGGTCACCATCTGAATTATTGAATATCTAATGCAGAGGTAGATCTAGAATACTGGTTATGGGTTCATGATGCATTGCTTGATCTAAGCTAAGGAGGAATCTCAACGGTTGATGGAGAACAAGATCCAAGGATGGATCGGGATCTTAAGGCTTGGAATGTTTATCATTGTATGGTTTGATTATGGATAGACTAGACCTAAATTATTGACGCATGTTTTATTTTATGAATGTTATGATCTGGGTATGATTGATGTCTGAAATAGCCGCAAAGTTATGAGTAAATATTTGCAGATCTGTACGCGGGTTGGCTTTGGTTAAAGCGTGTATGTACACGGGTTTGGTTCTTCATAGTAGCGTATACATTATGAGATATGATAATTGAAGTTGCTGTTGGATCTGGTTATTGTTGCAGAGTTCTGTTGTCTATTCTGTGTTCTAGTGACTGTGTTTCAGTGTTTCAGTATTGGGTGATTCAGAGATTGATGATGCAGGTGTAGTTGATGGGTGTATTGTTGTGATGATTAATTTTGTGCTTCAATGTTGTGGATGGGTCCGGTATGAAAATTGGATGAAACACGTGGCCTTCAGATTATGATGATGTTTTCCATGAGTATCCAGTCTAAAATTTATGAAACGTGGTACCTGGAGGAAGAAAGAGAGGGGTGTAGCCTTCTGTAGGTCGGCACCTACGTACTAGTACATCAGCTAGTACAAGAGCTAAGGGGGTGGCAACTCCCTTCCAGTAGCAGCTGGAAAACGAGTGAAGGTTGGAGCATTCAGTAGGCCGGCACCTACGTACTAGTAAATGGATTGGCTAGTACAAGAGCTAAGGGGGTTGTAGCTCCCTTCCAGGAGAGTCTGGAGAACGAGAGAAGGTTGTAGCCTTCTGTAGGTAGAAGCCTGTGTACTGGTATAAGACTGCACCAGTACATAACTATTGTATAAATAAGTTTCTTATTAAAAAGAAGATTGAGACGACTTGCAACAGGTGGTTTTCACCCACATCGGGTTTCCACCTTACATCATGGTGTTCATGTGTGCTTCTTGTGTGTGATGATCTTTTCTATTTTACTACTCCTGTTTATTGTTCATATGGTTAATAATGTTTTGATGCACTCATTAAGGATCAACTAACTGAATCATAAGGTTATTGTATATACGCTTGTTGCATTACACACAGTTGCGTATACACGCGGTTTGCCTTTACTGAAGTAGCATATATGAATCTTAATATGGAAATGAAAAAGTTTTATTGATTTAATAATACTGATTCACCCTCCCTCTCAGTATTATTTCCAACACTTTGTGAGATTGCGCCTTTTGTGAATGACGATATGAGATACGGGTTTTATTTTAATAGGAAATGCCTTAGGTCTTATTTTAGAATAAAAAGCCTAATGATATTTAAGTTAAGCATGGTGATTCTTTTAATCTCTTTTTGCGAATTTTTCTTGTTAATAATGCTTTTGACACACTTGGTCAAGTGGTATGCGAAAAGGCGAGGATTGCTAGCTTTCAAAGGGTTTTGACTCGATATTTTTCTTTATTCAAAAAATCTTTAAAGAAAGTGTATAAGTGCTAAATTTTTGTTTCAAGGATTTTATCATGGGTCCCCATTTATTAATAGAATATTATCTATTATACCAATAAATGGGGGGGTTGTTGAATAGCACAACAATTGGCGATTTGCTGGAAGAACCAGTTATCTCTGACAGTTTTTTGAAATTTCTAAAAACTTCCAAAATAAAGGTAGTTCAGAAAAATAAAAATACATGAAATACAAGATAAGTAACATTTCTCTGAATAAAAAACAAAATCTACTTAATGACCATCCATTTTATTATCCTCTTCAATATGAAAATTTCTTTGTCTACATCATTCATTACTTGGTTTTAAAGATAAAAATAGGGGGCTCTCGCAAATTAGCTTTTAGATGTACTCAGTTGTCATAGGTAGAGCCTCTGCTGCCAGCAGGCGTCCATAGCCTCGACAGGGTTACCTTTTAACCAACAATGATTCAGTATCCCATCTAGATAAGAGTGCAATTTTTAAAGATAAATTCAAATTCATATACTTACTTTCTTTCTCATTTGTTTTTCTAAACAATTCATTTTTCTTAAAATTTTCATTTTCTTCTTAAAGGTCATAGTATTGGTTTGGTGGCCAAAATTGACAATGCCATTCACTGGTTGTAACTTTAACTGAACAAGTTGGTTCGTGATGAGACCCCTTTTCTTTTGATTAACATAATATCAAGCCATTACCCTGTTTTGGTATGCATTATTGGTAATGTCAGCTTGTCACTTCCCTGTGATCATGGTAAGTTGGCTCTTGATGAGACCTCTTATCCTTTAAGTTTAAGAATATTTTAGAATTACACTCTAAAAAGTGAAATCTCACTAGATGGGAAGAATCGTTGACTCCTTAAGAGTTTCTGGATGACAATTATAGAGTTAAAGAAGCTTCTCTGTAGAGAGTCCTTGCTTTGTTATAAATACTTTTCGTAAATGATGGTAGAACAAAGGTTCTTTTACAAAGTTGAGTTTTACCAAAGGACAACTAATATTGGTAGAGGACAAGCAATTTAAGGGAGATAGAACTTAGCTTATGTTTCAAATGTAAAAAATATGTTCTTAACAATCTCTACTTATACAAGCCAAAATTCAAAATATAAAAGAGACTATTTACAAAGGCCAAAAGTAATAGTGTTAAGATTAGGTATGTTCTATGCTAGAGCAATTTATTAAAATTTTCACAGTTAGCAATCACATCAACATTACGATAAACTGCAGATAGAACATAAATATAAAACGCAGAAGACAACCCAAGACAAGAAGACACAAGATGTGGCGCGAGCCAGGGACAAACCCCACAACGTGTGGGGAAACCCTTTGATCAAATCTTCTTTTATCTTCAAAATTCAGCACAGAGAGAGAGAGAGAGAGTACATTTACAACAGAAGTCAACACTTTGACTTTATCTAGATCTAAGCATAGATCATCTCCTATAACAATGAGATCAGTTGAAGACATTTTGCTTCAACTGATACCTATCATCATGCTGCATCTGGTTCTCTAGTTGCACCACTGCATACTACATCATGCGGTTGTCCATGTCCATGATCTTGCTCAAACTAATGTGCATCATCATCATGCTGCTGCCCCTGCTAATGTATCATTGTGCTACCCATGCACATAATCTCATAGTGCTGCCCATGCTAATGTATCATTGTGCTACTCATGCACATGATTTCATCTTGCTTCCCATCATGTTGCTGCCCATGCTTCATGTATTCGTTTCACAGCCCATCTACAATATATCATGTTGCTGCCCAAGACTGCATTATATATATGTGCCCAGATCACTCAACGTTCTTATCTCTAGCCACCGGTTTATATGCCTAAGCAATATCACTTTCTGAACACAGTATATAATCCCTGATGACAGCGTTCCATTATATATATGACTGTCTACTACAACATATGTCTATGACTGTGTACAACAGCGTATATATATTTCCCTGACTGTGTATATCCATGACAATCCTTTGATGTCTCCATGACCTGCATCATATAGAGTCTCCATACACTGCTAATTGTCTCCATGAATAAGTCTTCATGAAACTATGTGACTAGATTCTCTATTCCTGGATCTATGTTGCCGGATCCACATACATCGAGAGTGTCAACAATTTGCTACGTGCCATGACTGCACCATACCCTTCTACGATGCGAAATCTGCATACATTGAGAGTGTCAGCGATTTTTGCATGCCATGACTGCACCATGCCCTACTGTGGATTCCTTTACCTTGATAGCAGCTTTGTTGCTTACTGCGGCTTCATTATCATGACCCTATGCTCTGTGTATGAACAGCGTATATGTGTCAACGTATATGAACAACGTATTAATCTTTCAACCCTTGCCAAGTGTGTAAGCCAGAGCCGAACCCGCGACTCCTGCTCCCACGATGATAAAATCCGTTCCTCCAGCAGCTTCGATGGCAATGCCATTGTCATCTGTTGACTTCTCGAAACTTTTGCTCTGTATTCCCCGTAATCCGTTGGATCTGTGCTTCCACCTGCTCAAAACTATATACGACAACAATACAGAAACAAAGCCAATGGCTACCACAATCGCCACCGTATGATTCTCCATTGTAGACCACGATATCAGTCGATGTGCTGGTTGAGGCGTATAGATTGCCATGGCAGTGTACCGATTCCTGCAATTAATGACCTGACCTAAAGCTACTCATGAGTGACGTGGCCAGAGCGTTTACTGTTTTGAGGTTTGTCACGTTTGCAATGGGTTCTGCGTTCGGATGGGTATGAGCAATGCTTTTTGGTTAAATGTTATCTCCCTTCTTCGTAAATAGCAATGCCCACAACATAATGGAAGAACAAAGGGATTGTCCGATTCAAGCAACTAACTGTTATGGTGGGAGAATTCTGTTATGGTGGGAGAATTCGCCCTATCACAAGAGAATTCATTTCATCTGGTCTTGGCTAGTCCAAATACGAATATAGATACCCGGCCCAACGTTCAGTTAGTTGGAATTGGAATCATCCTACGGTAGCTACCCTTGTTGCAATCGGTAGATATGAGTTCATTGGTCAAGAATGTGTACATTTCATTCACGAGTCTTTTGGGCATCACTTTGAGGGTAACTCATTGACTGTGATTAGAGCTTTATCTGCAGCTAGGGCTTCTTCTAGGCCAGCACATTCTTTTGGTTTTCTCCTCCTCCAAAAACCCAAGACGTGGAGAGGAGATCACCTCAAGAATGTGTCTCAATGACATCAAATCCTCTTATATTTATACTAATGTGTAGATGATGAATAGACATGATGTTTGGGTTTCTAGAGCCTACATAAGAGCTGGTCGGCTTGATAATAATTATATAAACAAAATAAATTCATATCTCCATAAATACTTATGGGAATCGGATGATCTTTGGATCAATCCTACACCTCTCGATGAGAGGGATCCAATAAAAATATCATCTGCCATAAATAAGTTGACCCACATGGAGTTTGGCCCTAGTTGCCAATTTAACACTCCCTCTCAACTAGGGAGAACTCCATCCGCTGATCCATGTGTATGACTGTACTATCTCTGCCATTAGTGCCTTGCACTACTCTGCCTAGCTCTGCTGGCTCTACTCAGCTCTGCTGGCTTTGCTCTACTCTGCTCAGCTCTGCTGGCTCGGCTCTGCTCTGATCAGCGCTGCTGGCTCTGCTAGCTCTCCTCTGCTCAGCGCTGCTGGCTGCTGGCTCTGCTCTGCTTAGCTCTACTGGCTCTGCTCTACTCAGCTCTACTGGCTCTGCTCTGCTCAGCTCAGCTCAGCTCTGCTCTGCTCTGCTCATCTCCGCTGAACTATGAAGAAGAAGAATTGATCGAGAATGAGTCATATCATTCTCCACTGACCTGAAGTCAGTCTTAGAGTGCATACCACTAGTCCCAGACCAGTCTCAACTGACCCGAAGTCAGCTTCATAGTAAGTACCACTCCTACCACTAGTCCCAGACCAGTATCGCAGTCTCAGAGAGTGTACCACTGGTCCCAGACCAGTGTCAACCGACCCGAAGTCAGCGTCATAGTATGTACCACTCTCACTAGTCCCAGACCAATACTGCACTGACACGAAGTCAGTCTCGAAGTATGTACCACTGGTCCCAGACCAGTCTCAGCTAACTCGAAGTCAACGTCATAGCATGTACAACTCCTACCACTGGTCCCAGACCAGTATCATTGATCCCAGATCAATGGAGGACATCCTAGCGTAGGGAGTACGGTAGATACAACGATGCGTCCATCGGTATTACTATGGTCCCTAACTTCATTTCCCTGCTCATTGATCAGATGAGAGGTACTTCCCATGAGTCCCAGACTGCATGGGTAGGAAGCCTCGACAGGAGAACTTAATCAATCCTGTCCTCACAGGAGAACACATCAATCCTGCTACAATCGCCATGGAGAACACATCAATCCAGGCTGCCATGGAGAACACATCAATCCAGGCCTCACAGGAGAACACATCAATCCTGCTACAATCGCCATGGAGAACACATCAATCCAGGCCTCACAGGAGAACACATCAATCCTCCTACAATTGCCATGGAGAAGACATCAATCTAGGCCTCACAGGAGAACTAATCATCCTGCTACACAAGAGAGCGAACCATCTTGTCCCACAAGAGAGCGAATCATCTTGTTTCAGTGCGCACCACCAGGGGAGGGTGAGTCACCCTATGGTCGTATGTTGCTCCAATAGAACTGCAAGCCCCCCAAAGATCCTAGAGCTCAATGTATGCAGCATGCAGGACCCTTTAACAAAGGTCTCTCGATGACTCCAAGTCATTCGGGAAAATCACAAATTTGATCTTTCCTCAGGGCTCTGTCCTGTACATCATCTCAGTGTGATGGAGCCTCCTTGATCATCGACTTACCATATCCCAGATAAGGCAGTACTTGATGTCTATCTGCTGGAGCAATTCTCAAATACGGGATTCCTCAATAATCGAATCCCATCTCTAGTTGTCACAGAGATTCACAGTGGTATTCATCATGTGTACAAACAGCTCACTGAAGAGCTTCAGCAACCAGACTGCCTCATAGAATGCCATACTATCAGCAAGGTATTCTACCTTGGTGTTGCTCAGAGTCACCGACTTCTGCTTCCTGCTCATCCAGGATATCAAGGCAGATTCCAAACAGCACTGAGAAGTGCTCTAGTGATCCTCCATACTTCCTGCCCACTCATCATTCGAATAATCATGTGGTTTCATATTTCCGGCAGTGTATCTCAATTCATGAGAGATTGTGCCCTGAAGATATCTTAGAAGATTCTTGGCACCAATCAAGTGAGGCTCAACCAAATATGAGCTCACCATGCTAACTGCAACACAGATGTCCGGACGGAGGTTCTCCAATAACATCAACGCGAATGAGTTTATGAAACTCAGAGGCATTTCCCAAATCTGGTCCGACATCATTACCATATAACTTCTGAAAGTTAAGATCCTCGAGGCAGTCACAAGCTTGCATCTTATCTTCCCACATTCAGAATCCAACTCCCTCTGTCTCCTATAAATGAGAGGGTGTGCACCTGTCAGACATAGGTGCCGGTACGAGAGGTTTATCATCCACAACCTTCGAGTAATGGTTTGGATCGGTTTCACTCCTAGTGAATCTTAGCTGCATTAGACAGCTATCAATCCTCTCATATTATGCCTGAGGTGTTTTTCTTCAAGCCATAGAGGGCTTTCTTCCACCTGTATACATGAGATTCCTTGATCATGATTCTCAAACTCCTCAGGTTGTTCCAGACCTGTGAACCTGCTGCATGAGGGGAATGGTACCCTTATAATATTTTCCTTTGGTACATTTCAGACATGTACCTTCATGCTTCCTTTTGAATTCAGGCATCCTAGTCATCATTTGACTCACAGACCTCTAGAGCTAAGTCAATGGACATGGTCCCCAGTGGACTTCCTGCAACTTGATACAACCCTGAACTCAAAAACATCTTTAAAAGATCTATTTTCAAACACGTACCTTTCCATCGATAAGTGCCACCCTGCAACCTTTGACTTCCATTTCCGAGATGGGCATCAGGTTCGATCAGGTACATAAAAGAGATTTTGGGGTTCCTTGCTTTCATGGAAGAGTCGACCATTTCATTGATGACCTGCATTACCAGTCATTCTTTTGATCATTGAAGATGTCCCAGGAATGATTGTTATCTTCATCAAGAGATGTGTCTCTGCCATTCGGACACTCCTTCGCATAACGACCAAACTTATTTCAACAAGGCATCCGCCTTTCCTTCCACCCTTAGATCCGAACTTCCCAATGAAGTGATCTTAAGATGGACCATCAAAATCTTTCGTTGTGCCATTCTGATAGCATTCTTTGCTTTGAATTCACCCTTGGTGAATTATGAGGAACCCATTGATCCTTCTGTCTTGTCCCAACTGTCTTCGGTGATTGCTATTTCACTCTTGCTTGGGCATTGTCTTCACCTCAGCTCCGATACCATGTTAAGATTAGGTATGTTCTATGCTAGAGCAATTTATTAAAATTTTCGCAGTTAGCAATCACATCAGCATTACGATAAACTGCAGATAGAACATAAATATAAAACGCAGAAGACAACCCAAGACAAGAGGACACAAGATGTGGCGCGAGCCAGGGACAAACCCCACAACGTGTGGGGAAACCCTTTGATAAAATCTTCTTTTATCTTCAAAATTCAGCAGAGAGAGAGAGAGAGTACATTTACAATAGAAGTCAACACTTTGACTTTATCTAGATCTAAGCATAGATCATCTCCTATAACGATGAGATCAGTTGAAGACATTTTGCTTCAACTGATACCTATCATCATGCTGCATCTGGTTCTCTAGTTGCACCACTGCATACTACATCATGCGACTGTCCATGTCCATGATCTTGTTCAAACTAATGTGCATCATCATCATGCTGCTGCCCCTGCTAATGTATCATTGCGCTGCCCATGCACATAAGCTCATAGTGCTGCCCATGCTAATGTATCATTGTGCTGCTCATGCACATGATTTCATCTTGCTTCCCATCATGCTGCTGCCCATGCTTCATGTATTCGTTTCACAGCCCATCTACAATATATCATGTTGCTGCCCAAGACTGCATTATATATATGTGCCTAGATCACACAACGTTCTTATCTCTATGCCACCGGTTTATATGCCTAAGAAATATCACTTTCTGAACACAGTATATAATCCCTGATGACAGCGTTCCATTATATATATGACTGTCTACTACAACATATGTCTATGACTGTGTACAACAGCGTATGTATATTTCCATGACTGTGTATATCCATGACAGTTCTTTGATGTCTCCATGACCTGCATCATATAGAGTCTCCATACACTGCTAACTGTCTCCATGAATAAGTCTTCATGAAACTATGTGACTAGATTCTCTATTCCTGGATCTATGTTGCCGGATCCACATACATCGAGAGTGTCAACAATTTGCTACGTGCCATGACTGCACCATACCCTTCTACGCTGCGAAATCCACATACATTGAGAGTGTCAGCGATTTCTGCGTGCCATGACTGCACCATGCCCTACTGTGGATTCCTTTACCTTGACAGCAGCTTTGTTACTTACTGCGGCTTCATTATCATGACCCTGTGCTCTGCATATGAACAGCGTATATGTGTCAACGTATATGAACAGCGTATTAATATTTCAACCCTTGCCAAGTGTGTAAGCCAGAGCCGAACCCGCAACTCCTGCTCCCACGATGATAACATCCGTTCCTCCAGCAGCTTCGATGGAAATGCCATTGTCATCTGTTGACTTCTCGAAACTTTTGCTCTGTATTCCCCGTAATCCGTTGGATCTGTGCTTCCACCTGCTCAAAACTATATACGACAACAATACAGAAACAAAGCCAATGGCTACCGCAATCGCCACCGTATGATTCTCCATTGTAGACCACGATATCAGTCGATGTGCTGGTTGAGGCGTATAGATTGCCATGGCAGTGTACCAATTCCTGTAATTAATGACCTGACCTGAAGCTACTCACGAGTGACGTGGCCAGAGCGTTTACTGTTTTGAGGTTTGTCACGTTTGCAGTGAGTTCTGCGTTCGGATGGGTATGAGCAATGCTTTTTGGTTAAATGTTATCTCCCTTCTTCGTAAATAGCAATGCCCACAACATAATGGAAGAACAAAGGGATTGTCCGATTCAAGCAACTAACTGTTATGGTGGGAGAATTCTGTTATGGTGGGAGAATTTGCCCTATCACAAGAGAATTCATTTCATCCGGTCTTGGCTAGTCCAAATACGAATATAGATACCCGGCCCAACGTTCAGTTAGTTGGAATTGGAATCATCCTGCGGTAGCTGCCCTTGTTGCAATCAGTAGATATGAGTTCATTGGTCAAGAATGTGTACATTTCATTCACGAGTCTTTTGGGCATCACTTTGAGGGTAACTCATTGACTGTGATTAGAGCTTTATCTGCAGCTAGGGCTTCTTCTAGGCCAGCACATTCTTTTGGTTTTCTCCTCCTCCAAAAACCCAAGACGTGGAGAGGAGATCACCTCAAGAATGTGTCTCAATGACATCAAATCCTCTTATATTTATACTAATGTGTAGATGATGAATAGACATGATGTTTGGGCTTCTAGAGCCTACATAAGAGCTGGTCGGCTTGATAATAATTATATAAACAAAATAAATTCATATCTCCATAAATACTTATGGGAATCGGATGATCTTTGGATCAATCCTACACCTCTCGATGAGAGGGATCCAATAAAAATATCATCTGCCATAAATAAGTTGACCCACATGGAGTTTGGCCCTAGTTGCCAATTTAACAAATAGCTACTTCAACTTTTATTTTCCTAAAAACTAAAAGCGGTAATTACAATGAATAGAAGAGATTATCTTCTATGAAAAATATTTTTTTAGAATCTGCCCATTAACAGGCAAAGAATCTCTCTTGCCTGATAAATCTTGCAATAAAAAAGTTGATGGGCCTATTTGTTCGACAATCTGAAACGGGCCAAGCCACATTCTTTGGAATTTGGTATGCTTACCTTTTTCATCATATGCTTTATCCCATTTCAATATCAGGTCTCCAAGTTGAAAGGATTTTGAGCTTACAGAATTTGCATCAAATGAAGATTTGACTAATTTTTGATGATGTGCATGTGTGATTTTGGCCTTTTCCCTTTCTTCTTCGAGCTTAAGGATTTGTGATTATCTTACTTGCATAGAAGAGGAAGGGGTTTCTTCAATAAATTGAACTAGGGCTAGAGAGGGAATAGCTACATTTGTAGGGAGGACAACTTCTTTCCCATACACCAAATTAAAAGGAGAAGTGCCTATTGAGGCGTTTTGTGTTATTTGATCTACCCATAGAGAAAATAGTAAAGATTTGTGCCAGTTTTTCTGACCTTGATCAACAGTTCGTTTGATGATTCTTATGAGATTTTTGTTTGTAGACTCGGCCAAGCCATTTTCCTGAGGATAATAGTTAGAAGAGTATTTAAGTTTAAAACCTCTTTTAAGAGCAAATTTTGTCATAGAATTACCTGTAAAATAAGATGCATTATCAAACATGAGGGAAAATGGCAGACCAAATCTGGTAAGAATAAACCCATCAATAAATTCAATGATGTTTTCATAATTGGCTACCTTAAGTGGAATTGCTTCCACCTACTTTGTGAAGTAATCAGTTGTTGTAAGGGTATATTTATGTTGCTTTGAAGAGTGAGTAACGATCTCACCTATTATGTCCTGTCCCCATTGTTCAAATGGTTGTTCAATGTTGACTAGCTACAATGGTAATGTGGGTTTCCTCTGTCTTCCAGCAGTTGTTTGACAAACTTTAAATTTCTTACATAATCATATGCATCTTTAAATAAGTTTGTCCAATAATAGCAAGCATGCAGGATTTAATGTACGGCTGTGTCCCCTCCAAAATGTCCACCAACTAGTCCATCATGGAGTTCCTACAAAAACTTTTCTGCCTCAATATTTTCAAGACATCTAAGAAAAAAAGAATCATAATTTATTCTAAACAACACATTGTTGATGATTTGATATTGTCTAGATTTTAACCTCAAATCCCTTTTTCTTTTGTAACTTAGTTGCGTAGGGTCATATCCATTTTTCAAATAAAATATGATATCAGCATATTTGGATTCAATGTCATTGAGACTTACCTCATATACTTGTATATCATCACCTGAATCTTGTAGTGCTGGTAAGTTGGATGCTCCTACTAACATTCTACAAAAACCTTGACCTTTTACAATTTTGGCTGGTCTGATCTCAATGTCATATTCTTGCAGTGTTGTTACCCAATTTTCCCTTTTCTCACCTACATCTCTTTGTATTAATAAATTTATCACTGCTGAGAACGGGACTACTACCTTGGTGTGAGTTTTGAGGAGAAAGGGTTTGAAATTATTTATTGATTTGAAAACAACGAAAGCTTGTTTTTCAACATCTTAATAGTTTAATTCAGCCCCCTACAAATTGGAGCTAAAGAAAGAAATCGGTGCTTCAGCTTTGTCATCATTGACCTATGTTAATATAGCTGCATATGATTTCTCAAAAGCAAAGGTATATAAAATGAAATGATTAGAAAAATTTGGAGTTGCTAGTGAGGGAGCATTTATGATTGCTTGTTTAATCAGATCAAAGGCTTCATGCTCAGTATGTCCCATTTAAAAAGAGAATTTTTCTTAATCATAGATTGGAGAGGTAAAACAATTCGCGAAAAGTCAAGGACAAATCTTTTGACAAAATTTATCTGACCTAGGAAAGATTGCATGGATTTCTTGTTATGAGGTAAAGGGATTTCAAAATTTTCTCTTATCCTATCAGGATCAATGTGAATTCCTTCTTTGGATACAATAAATCCAAGGATCTTTCCTTCACTTAAAGAAAAGAAATACTTCTTCGGATTGAGAGAAATTCCATACCTCTGACAACGCTCAAATATTTGTTTGAAATCCTTTAAATGATTACTGCCCTTTTTTAGTACACAGTTATATCATCTAAATAGAATACCACTAATTTATTAACCAAGCCTTTGAAAGCTATGTCCATGGCTCTCTCAAATGTGGCACCAACATTGATTAACCCAAATGGCATCATTTGATAGGCATAGGTGCCCCATTTCGTTAGAAAGGTAATCTTTAGCCAGTCATCTAGATGTACTATAATATGATTGTAACCTGAGAATCCATCTAGAAAAGACATTAGTTTTGACCCTGCAACTGATTGCAATATCTATTCCATAGGAGGTAATAGGAAATTGTCTCTCTGACAAGCTTTGTTGAGATTGCGAAAGTCTATACATATCTGAATATCACCATTCTTTTTTTTTATGGGAACAAGGTTGGAAACTCACCTTGAGTGCCTGATAGGAAAGATAATTTTAGCTTTGAGCAAGTTATTCAATTCAAATTTGATCTGATTTTCTAAATTTGGATAGATCTTTCTTATCTTTTGTTGCATGGTTTTTTCATCAGAATTCATGGGGAGGATATGTTGAATTATGGAAGTGTCATATGTATTAAGGTCTTCATAGTTCCAAGCAAAGACATTCTTGTATTTCTTCAACAAATGAATGAAGGCTTATTTTTCATCTGGTGTAAGACCAAGTCCTAGATTGATATTCTGAGGCTTAAGGTCAGTTCCAAGATTAACTAATTCAAACCTCAAAGTTGAACTTTGGAGTTTTGGGTTAGTGGGCTTTTTGAATATGTCCTTGAGATCATGTAAGTCCTCCAGCTTAACCACGAACTTAGGTATGGAATTGATAGTCGTTTCTTGCTTAAGATGGGAGTCATGTTGATCTTCATCTATTATCTGGTCATCATAAGAGCCTTAAGATGTTAGAAAAAGTATGATATCCAGATCATTATTAATGACTCGCCAATTGGTGATATTGTCGGGAATAGAAAGCCTAAAAATCAATTCAATAGAAAAAAAATCAGTGCTATAATCTCCTAGTGGAATGAGCTTAGATGCAACATTAGCCAAAAGATCGACACTTGCATTTTGGAGTCTTGGGATAGGGGAAATATTAAATGTTGTAAAGTGAGAAGTGAGGTCTTGGACTAATGATTGATAATGTTTCAAATGTCTAGACAAACAGTGTATAGTATTTCTTACCTGTTTTATCACAATTTCCAAATCTCCAAACACTTGAAGATGTTTGATATTAAGGCTAATGGCTTTATACAACCCTTGAACCAATGCTTCATATTCGGCAGTGTTGTTTGTGCATTCGAATTCAAGCCTGCATGCTAACATATTTTTTTCCCCTTCTGGGCTAACTAATATGCATCCTACTCCGGCTCCATCATTAGATTTGGATCCATCAAAAAATAATTTCCAAAATAAAGATCCAACTATACATTTACCTACAAAATTTATACAATTAGAAGCATCTGTTTGAGAATAATTTTCAACTTGCGATATAACAGAATTTTCCAAGAAGGGTGAAGTATTTGCATTAAAATTTCCTAAAAATGATTCAACTGAGTAGTTTCCGATGATATCGTTGCTATATGCCACTGGCTCATTCTCTCCCCCTATTTCTGTAACGATATACTTTTGATGTTTTTCACGGTCAACCCTTATTTGATTTGGCTTGCCATTATAGGGAAGCCACATGTGGGACCAGTCAATTGCAAAATAGCCATGAAGCTTTTCTGACCAGTCTCTGCAAAGGATTAAGTCGTAGAACTTGGGGATATCGGCTACAAGAATGTCAATGACTTGACACAATTTCGGGTTTGATGAGAGTCTAATAGTGACTTGATTGAGTTCTCCTATAAATTCGACTTGGGACGGTCTAACTGCACAATGCAAAAAACAGATTTTTGGGGCTTCACATTTAATTTTGTACAGACTATTCTTGGTAGGATGTTGGATGAAGCTCTAGAATCGACTAAACAATTGTGTATATTCTTGTTGAAAACTTCAAAAGTTAAAATAAATGGAGGAGTATGGGATTTGGATCTTCCTCCTATTAGAGAAATATCAATAGGACTGATTCTGTCTAATGAGGTATTAGGAGGCCTTCCCATTTCTTGGGCAGCTTGCGAGATTACAGTAGCGGGAAGCAGAGAAGTAGGGACTGCTTTTAGATCTTTGAGCAATAGCTTCTATTGATGTTTTAACTTGCTAAGCTCATGGAATGTGATGTTCACCCTAGTCTTTTTCATATCTTCTACTATGTTGTATTCCATTTCATCAGAGACTAGTAGGGTTTTAGCTGAAGGTGAAGAATTTGTTTGAGGAGGAGCGGTTTGAGTGGATTTAGATGAAGATTTCTTACCTATTGCTTTGTCTTTGGGAGCCAAAGTTGATACCTTCTACTTTGGATTTGTTTGTGGCAAATCAACAGGGCTTCTACTCCTGGTTGCAACAGGTAGTGCTTCTTGTGCTTCTTCATTGGGAAGGATAAAATCCCACATTCCTTGTAACTCAACTACTTCTTCATCATATGTTTGTTCTTCAGCTATTGAGACTTCTTCTTCCTCCACATTTGATTTAGCATTTGATATGGTGCTTGGAGGCTTAATATCAGAGGAGGTATTTCTTTTGTATGGTCAGAAATATTTCTTTAAGGAAGTCTTTGCTACTTGTTTATTGATATCAACCATTTCATTGGACATGGTTTTAAGGACTTTTTGTAGACCTTCAAGATCAAAAGGATATTTAGGTGGTTTTTTCTTGGATTCATCCCTAAAAGTTACTTTCTTGGATTTTCGTTCTTCTAATGCATTCTTCTTATCTAAGGCTAAAATATGTTTTTCTACAGCTATGGCTTCTTTCATGTTTTCTGCCAAAGTTGGTTTGGCAGCTCTATCAACAAAAATAGTTGTGTTTGAGGGAAGGGCAGAAATGTACCATTCATTTTGGACTTCATCACTGGGCTTAGATGTTGTTGGGATTTTATTCAATAACTTGTTAAAACATGAATTGAAGTCCTTAATCGGTTCTCTAGGTTTAGCTTTCAAGTTGGAGAGATCATTGATAAGAGTAGCCATTGATCTGTCGTCTCCAAACTTGGTTAGGAACTGCTCTTGAAAGGCATCCCAACTATTAATGGAACCCAATGGTAATGAAAAGTACCATGATCATGCTAGTCCTTGTAAGGTATAAGGGAATAATATTACAACTACATCTTCTTCTACTACTCCATTAAGGTTTATGGACAACATAAAATTATTTATGTGTTCTTCAACTAGTAAGCCATCATCAGGATTGAACTTTGATAACCACTTTTCTGGATGGGCGGGCAATGGATGTAACGGTCCCGCCATCTAAAAAACTCCTGGATTTTTCCATGGCCTTTGTGGGTTTTGAGCCATCATAGGTATTTGTGTAGAGGAAGATGTTCCTGTATTTGAAGGTGATTGGGTAGAGGAGGCTTGTGCTCCAGTACCAATGTAAACCATGATCTAGAGTTGTGAGGTGGATGGTTGATTTTGTGATGAAGTGGATGGAATGAATGAGGATGTTTGAGGTGATGATGAGAGAACCTCACTATGGGATTCAAATTGTGTCTTCTTAGCTCTCTTATGGTTTGGTAGAGGGAATTCAAATGGGGGGATCCCAAATTTTTCACTCTGTGCTCTAGTTAACCTTTGAGATGAGGGAAACTAAGAAGAAACACTAGCTTGGGATAACTCAGATTCTTCTTGAGATATTGAAATCCCCTGTAGCTTATGGATCAAATACTGGACTTCAGGGGTTTCTATAGAAGAAGATTGATCTGACTTCTTTGAGATCACAATAGTGGGTTCTAAAGTTTTCTTTACAACTCCTCGCTTAGGATTTGGAGATTTGGAATGTGATCGAGAAGTTGGAGGAGATGGTGAGGGAGTTTTACTCTTAGAATGGTCTATTGATTTGAATTTACTTTCCATTCATAGTTAGGCCCTCCTTCTAGTGCCAAAATGTTGAAGCCTCGAAAATCGCTACAACAACATTGGGGAAAGCCACCCGGTCCAGACCTTGGTTAGCAGCTCCTTTTCTATTTGGTGTAGTGGCTCTAACTAAGGATAATGGGACTAGTTTCCCAGAAAAAAAAAAAAAATAATAAATAAATAAATAAATAAAAATAAAAATAAATAAATAAATAAAATTTAAAATTTAAAAATTAAAAAAAAAATAAAAATTAAAAAAAAATAAATAAAAATAAAATAAATAAATAAATAAAAATTAAAAAAAAAAATTAAAAAAAAATTAAAAATTAAAAATTAAAAAAATAAAAATAAAAATAAATTAATTAATTAAAAATAAATAAAAAATAAAAATTGATAGTGTTGGTGGGGTGATATATGATGTAACGGGAGAATGGCTGAGCTAAGTGTAATCTAATCTAACTAATAAACACATGCATATATCATGGTTTAACACTATTTAGCTATAAATATACCTGAGAATTAAATACAATATGCGATCTACAATGATGTCCTACAACAATTGGTAATATAGATCATTCAACTGCAATAAGAAGTGAAATCGTTTAACAGTAATCATTTTGGATAAATAGTTAGACAAAACGATTGTGAAAGATATATCACATATAAAATCATTCATGTATTCAGAATAAATTCAAGCCAACATCATACAAAAGTGCAATAATGCTAAACAGTAATTTAGAATTTCACACATAAAACAATTTAAAGAATATTTATTGCCTGATACATAAATAAAACTAGATCATAAGATAAAAGTACCATATCTTACGATTCCTACTCATGTGTTTCAACAATATTAATCCAGTCTCAATCAATCCAACATGTTATAAGAGTACAAAACTTCATTTTAGTAGATTATGCTAGATATTTGAAATAAAATAGATCCTATTCCATTCATTCCATCAGAACCTCCTCAACAGTAAAGAAATGCAATGTTTCGAAGAATGTTTTTGATAAAATTTATGGACCCCTCTCTAAATGCAAGAGAGGGGTTTAAATACTAAACTATAGGTCCTAAAATAGATTATTACAAAAAATAGCTGAGGAGGTTTAAACGACCTTCCTCAGATTATACGAAAATAAAATTAAAATAAAAATAAACTAAATGACTAACTCCTTTGTACTTGATCTTTGAGATCGCAAATATCTGTCATAGGTTTAAGCTGAGTTGGTTGGCCAATCGCAGATTTTAACTGCACAGCAAATATAGTGTTTGTTAGTGCTGGCACCATCTTTTGTGTTTATGTTGTTAAGAACCTCAAAGTCATCCACTGACTGTATGGTTTCACTAAAAACTGCCAGTTTGCTTCCCAATTCAGCCTTCTTAGTTTTCTGATCACCTCCTCCTTTTCCTACGCTCCCTGCTTCCACTGCTACTCTAACTATTTGACTTTCAGAAGAAATCATGGTACACATTATGTAACCAGGTTGGCGCCATGTAGATTTTCATTGATGGCTTCAATTATGTTGTTCATTGTTGTCGCTGCTATTGTTGTTGCCCTTTCTGCTTGATTCAAACGAGAATACCAATCTGTGAAAAGGATGTCTTTATGAGATTCCTCTAGTTTTGGCAAATCAACTTTTCTCCCATCCTTTGATTCTTGCTAAGTGATAAAGTCAGAAATCCTTTTAAGGATTTCATCATACTCAAGTCTCATGTCAACAACTTGGTTTGTTAGCTTATCACTAGTTTCGCAGTAAGGACTTATCTACAAAATCTTCTGGCAAAGTACTTCCTTTTGTTGCATTAGTTGGGAGTTAAGACTGAGCGCTTCCTTTATGAACTCATCGATTTGCGGATTATCCTTAAACTTATTTGTTATAGCTTGTATCCACGCATCTCTTTCTGCTAGGCTGGCCTGATGTTGGATTCTCATTTGTTCAAATTCCTATTGGAGCTGGGCTACTTGTAATTCCGCTTGTTGATTGGATTTTTCCTGAGCTAATTGTTGTTCTAACAACAAAATTATTTGTTATTTTTCCTTAAGCAGCATTTGGACCTTTGTCACTTTTTCAATAGTTGTTGTGGCATAGGCTCCTGCGTATTGCAACAATTTTGTGAGATTTTCAAATGGGTCCATGGGCGAGTCCTTCCAAACGATGTCCATTGGTTCATTTTTGGAAGTTGTAATAGTTACAGCATCCAACTTTCTTTTCTTCCTCTATCTCTTGACTACAGCTTTGTGGGTGGGACTATAAAACACATCTAGTGGAGATATTTCTTCAACTCGCAAAACAATTTCTGAAGTGGGCATAACAAGAATGATTTCAACATTCTGAGTGTCCTTAACTTCTTCCTCTGTTGTTTCCAGATTTGACTTGTGTTGGATTTTCTTAGGAGTTTGTATCTTAGATGTTTGCTCAAGGTTTGAATCTGTGTGAATCTTCTTGTTGAACTGTTCCCATTCCTCTTCCAAGTCAATATTTGGGCTCTTTTCCGACTGAGTTGATGCAAAGACAATTTATGCTTGTTTCTTTGTTGAAGTTTGCTCGGTTGTTTCCTTTTTAGACTAATTATGTGCATGTCCTCCTCCTTTTTTAGATTGCTGCTCTGATTGCTCTGACTCATGCATAGATCTCTCTTGGGTTTCTTCTTCAAAGTGTTCTTTGGAGTTGTCATCCAAGCTTACACTAGGAGTTGGCTCCCTTATTGGTTTTATCTACAATAGGTCCAATGGGACCTTCAATAATATTTGCTTCCTATACACATGGAAAGCTCTAAGATCATCTGGTGTAAAATGTGTCAATGCAAATGCAACACTTGTGAGTATGTTTCTGCCTATAGGAAGAGGTCATCAAAGGGGTCCCCTTCGTGGGTGAATGGTTTTACTTTCACCATAGTAGTAAAATTCTTAACAGTGTCGTCCGGGTCATACTGCCTTCCCGAAAATGTAGCTAATTTCAGAGATTTAATAATCTCTGCTTCTTTGCATGCATGTCCAAAATCATGTAGCGCAAATGCATGACATTGTAATGGAAATGTAGGCCAAATGGCCTTCTTCTTCCTCTATTCTTTCAGTCCTCTGCTTAATCCACCTTCCCCTACTGTTTGGTAGGCTATTTCTCTGGCCAATAATTTGTCAGGGACATAATATGGGAGAACATGTGGTGAAGAAATGCTCCCAAATACTCTGATATAGGTGAATGTCTCCTCCCCAAACCATCTGGCTACTGGCAAGATATCCACTTTGGCCTCTTTAGAAAACCTAGGGGTGGTTCTATTATATATTTCTTTATGGATGGGTAGCATGACTCCTTGACAAATTTTGTAAAAATGGGGGTGAAAATGAGATTCCCACAAAGTCTTATGGTACACATGGATAGGAAGCGGGTCTTGAACAGTCCACTTCCATCCCATAATGGGAAATTTAGAATTAAAACAGATTGCATCCATTACAAAAGCACTCATAAAAAACGGGGGATAAACCCTTAAAGAGGGACTTCTTTTTCTCTTATATTCCATAATGGCCTTTGCTAAATTATCTGACAAAATTTGAGCCCACTTCATTATTTCTGCATTCACAGCTACATCTATTAATGGGAGCCATTCTGGGGAAAACTTGGTGCTACCAGGTTTACCGAACAATCTACATAGCATTGCTGCAACGAAAATAGAAGGGGGAGAAATGGATGTCGTAGAGTACATACTTGTTTTATCATGTTTAAGCTTGCCTTCATTTTTTGTCCAGGTTTGGGTGACGTCTACTGGGTCTTCATTCTCCTTGGTGAATTGCTCAAGGAACTATTTGTTGTAGAGATGTTGTCGCTCTGGTAACTAGTACATGATTCGTAGGCTGTCTGCTGAAAAAGACCCCATGACCTCTTGCCTATGATTCCTGAATGTTCAGTCTGCAATGTTTGCCTTGTCAATTACCTGCTTGACCATGTTAGTATAGGGGTTATCTTTGGTCATGCAGCTATGCAGTGTAGGGAAGAGCATGTCGTCTCGAAATAGGAGGCATCAGATGACTCCTAGGAATCTTCCATGGCTTTTGTTTCCAGTGGCCTTGGGTGCTCTTCTTCTAATAAATTTTACATAGCCTCCCAGGTTGTAGTTCCTCCATCTCTACTACACGTAGTATCAAAGAAAAGAGGAATTGTTTTTTATTTCTCGGACGCAGCTGCCTTTCCCTTCTTTCCCATTGTTTCCAACAATGCTCCCTTTAGATTTTTCTTGAAATGGAGCAATGCAAAAGTTATTAGATAAACACAAGTAAGAATGAAAATGAGAACGAATGATACAGATAACCTAAAAAGGTGACAAGAAAGGAGTTTTAATTAAACGTAGATGAAAAGATATCGTATCACATCGAGTCACTTTTTATCATAAATGTCATTAACCTATATTAAATAGCCACTAATAGTCCCTTATCGTTGCTTTTATTGCTCATTAATGTATTGCATCATAAAACGAGAAGGATGGCTTTGAAGGTGACAGACTTAAGTTGTGATAATGTCAATTTTGTGATTACAATGCAATGTCGCAAATCGCATTTCGCATGTTTGATTGTATGCTTTCTTAAAGTTCCTTAAGTTCCTACGGGATGCAAGATGCGGGATAAGCGGTGTGTTATTTATTATTTAAAGCTATTTACCTTATAAAGTGCTTTTCATCACACGACGGACTTTAATCATCATTTTATGATATTGGGTTCTATCGAGTCCGAGCTTTTATCGCATTTCACAACATAGCACAGTTCGTAAGATTTCAGACCTTTCTTAAGTGTTCCGACGTGATGCGATAAGGTTGACCGTCTCATCGCAATATCGCATTTCGCAAGTTTCAACATGCTTTGTGAGAGTGCGCCCTTTGTGAATGACGATATGCGATACGAGTTTTATTTTAATAGGAAATTCCTTAGATCTTATTTTAAAATAAAAAGCCTATTGATATTTAAGTTAAGCTTGGTGATTCTTTTAATATCTTTTTGCAAATTTTGCTTGTTAATAAGGCTTTTGACACACTTGGTCGAGTGGTATGCAAAAAGGCGAGGATCGCTAGCTTTCAAAGGGTTTTGACTCGATATCTTGCTTTATTCAAAAAAGCTTAAAGGAAAGTATCTAAGTGCTAAATTTCTTTTTCAAGGATTTTATCATGAGTCCCCATTTATTAATATAATATTATCTATTATACCAATAAATGGGGGGGTTGTTGAATAGCACAACAGTACCTTAGAGGCACAACTAAGTATGGGTTATGGTACAGGAGGATAGAGGGAGTGACTCCCCAAGGCTTCACTGATGCAGATTGGGCAGGGATTCCATCAGACAGGAAAAGTAATTCAGGTGTTATCTTCAGTGTTGGGTGTGCAACTATTTCTTGGTATAGCAAGAAACAAAGGTCTGTGGCACTTAGCTCAGCAGAGATTGAATACATGGTTACAAGTCAAGAAGAATGTGAGGCCATATGGATGAGGAAAATACTTGTGGGTCTTTTCAGTCAGGAGATGGATCTGACAGTGATTTATTGTGATAATAAGAGTTGTATCAAACTCTCTGAGAATCTAGTATTTCATGACAGGTCCAAGCACATTGATATCAAGTACCATCACTTGCAGGATTGTGCGTAGAGGAGAATTATGTTTCTATAGTACATTTCAACTGAGAAGTAGGATGTAGATATATTGGGAAAGGTATTTTCAAGAGGCAAATTTGAATTCCATAGGTGCAGGATAGGGGTGGTGCAAAATCCCTTTCTTGCTAAGAGGGAGTGTTAAAAATTGTAGCAAGAAAGACTAAATTTGACTTATGCCTTAGTAAAATTTAGTAACTCAATTTTCCACATCATGATGACTTGGATTGCAGTTAACTTGTGTGACATGGCCTTGTCTACTAGTTTACTCAGTAAATTCGAGTTACTAGTAAAATAATAGTAAAATAAGTATTTACATGTTTTGAGCCTAGGTGATGAAATTTGATCAAACTTGATCGAGGATATTTTCGAGACCGTAATTCCAGATGAAGCAAAACTTGAACCATTGGAAAACTAGTGATAAAATGCACACATTGGAGTAATCAAAACGAAAAATCTAAGAAAAAGTTAAAATATCACAAAATTAATAAAATTAAAGCATTAAAGAAGGGATTTAACCAAAATTTACATGGAGGGTCCCCATAATAAATTTGAAAAATTATGGGGGGTATTGTGGCCACTTCAATACTACACCAAAGAGTTCTAAAATAGTTCCTCTAGGTTTCAAAATTCCTAGCAAAAAAACTAAGGATGAAGAAGTCACCACCCTCGTTACATCTAGAGTGGTTTCTAAAAGTCCAATTTCATCTATACACAATATATATTCCTCAAAGGTTCTCTACGTTCAAGATATTTCACCAATTGAGGAGGAGGAGATTCCTCTTAACGAATGGTTCTTCAATATTAAGAAAAGAGTTGTGAAAAACAGAGTCAAAAGGCATAAAATTGAACATACAAGTGCATCCCCAGTCCAATGAAAAGCTATTTATGATAGATCTAAATAGACTTGTTAATCTAGGTTGTCATTGATGTCAATATGGCACTAGTCGAGATGGAAAATATTGTTGAGATGTCTGGTTCCAAATGATGATGTCATAATTCGTTTCATAAGAATGTCATCAATTAATATGTCAAGTCACTAATGAAGAAGTCTTAAGAAGTTCTAACTGCCAAGTATTTAGAAGCCCTTGATGACATATGGAGGACTACATTTGATGATGTCATATTCTTCATGAATGACCACAATTGATGATGCCACTTGATGAGATCTTGATAACATGGTTGGAAGATTATTTTGGAGTTATCCTAATGATGTTGCACTATGATTGCACTAGTATATCATGACATTGTTCATGCATCATGCTACATGGATGTTGCACTCCTACATAATGACTCTATGATACTATGATGACATTGATAACAATGAAGAAGCTAAAGGATGAAGAAGCCACGCCGTCCCAAACATTCCTCATGTTGTCCCAAACTTTTTATGCATAAAATTTAAGGACAGTCACAAAGAAAAAATGTTTTGGACACCTTGTAGGTATCCTTTGAAAATGGATCCTAGACCATCTTAAAGAGGATTTTTTCCTCTTTCTAACGAGCCTTTATTTGCCCCGAAACTCCCAATAGTTTGTGAGATATTGAATTTTTAAGTTAAGGAAATTATTCCTAGCAGTGAGCCAACCTACATTCAGTCATACAAGTTGGCCTCACTTCAAATAGATGTGTCCCTTCAGTTATAAACGAAATATCTATAAATAGATGTCTAATAACTTCATTTTGATCAGCAATTTAGGTAAGAATTCATAGATATGAAGTACAATAGAAGACAGAAGGCTGAGGAGAACAAGGAGACTATTGTTTAGGATGAAAAAAAGGATAATTTTGTTTGGGAATAAAATATTGGTCAAAGTTGTCGTATTTTCCGTGGTCGAAGTTGTTGTAGTTTCCGTGGTTGAAGCTTCTGTAGTTGCCATGGTCGAAATTGCCATAGTATCTGTGGTCGAAGCTGTCGTAGTTTCCGTGGTCGAAGTTGTCATAGTTGTCATGGTTGAAGCTGTCATAGTTGTCGTGGTCAAAGCTGCCTTAGTTATCATGGTTGAAGTTGTCGTAGTTGTCGTGGTTGAAGTTGCCGTAGTCGAAGTTGTCATAGTTTTCATGGTCGAAGTGTTGATTTATTAGGATTGGATAAATAGAGCTTGTTGAAGTCTTCTCTTGAGAACAGAATAGGGCAGAGTGAACTTTATGAAGCAGCATAATGAAGATTTATGGAGATCATTGAAGACCATGATGCATTAAAGCCATTATGAGGTGACCTTGAAGAAGTTTTGTTTGGGTAACACGAAGAGTAGTGGTGACACCTGCATGTGAAGAACGAGGTTGTCATTGATGATGTGATGTGGAGACTAAGTGAAGGAATAGTTGAAGACTGATAGGGCTTGTTGAAGAAAACATTGGGAGCCGTGAAGTATAGCCAAACATACCTCGACAAAGTGAAGCTATAGGGTTGGAGCCCTTGGGGTTGGTGCCTCAAAATTGACAAGGTTGGTGCCTTGGAAAGTCCAAGTTGGTGATAGGATTGGTGTCCTTGGAGTTGGTGCTCCTAAACTCAAGGTTGGTGCCTTCGATAAGATAGGATTGGAGCCCTAGAGGATCAGAGTCCTCAAGAAACCAGGTCAAAGCCTAAACCAGATATAGGGTTGGAGCCCTTGAGGTTGGTGCCTCAAAATTGACAAGGTTGGAGCCTTGGAATTCCAAGTCGGTGCTTGGAAAATATAAGTTGGAGTCTGGGAGATTGAAGATCGGTGTCTTCACCTAGGGTTGGAGCCCTACATATATTGTACTTGATTTATTGAAGAAATTAATAAAATCATTTATTCTTATTGTTCATTTTTGTGTTCTAAATATAAGTGATCTAACTGGTAAAAGTAACAATTGAAAATAAATATTGATTCACCCCCCTCTCATTGTTTCCAACAATTTTTGTCAGAGCCAGTACCTTCACACAAAGCCTAATAGCTTGAAGGTTGATCATTAGAACACAAATGGCAAAGCCAAGGAAGAAAGTCTCCAATCCTCTTAAATATGTGTCTTTGTCAAGCACCAAAATTGAAGTTAATCAATTTGAGAAGGCTCCATTGTTAATGGAAACTTTGATATATGGTAGGCAATAATGAGGAATTTCTTAAATACTTAAGGCATTGAAGTCTGGAAATCGATGATTGTTGATAGCATGATGGATGGAGAATCTAAGGAACATAATACAAGAGCAATGAAAGCAATCTTGAATGGGCTACTTGATCTATGAGCAA
The DNA here is from genome assembly GCA_031772625.1 of Pinus tabuliformis. Classification (NCBI taxonomy): domain Eukaryota; kingdom Viridiplantae; phylum Streptophyta; class Pinopsida; order Pinales; family Pinaceae; genus Pinus; species Pinus tabuliformis. Next base: position 1,192,642,353 of record CM062816.1, on the reverse strand, counting down.
AAGGCGTATGGGATAAAATTCATGATCTTCACTCAAAAGGAGCACTAAAAATGATCTCTAGTCAAGAAAATGATGGAAAACAAGAAGGAAATTCAGAGCCCATCAAGGAAGGTGAAGATAAGAGTGATAACATCAAGGGTAAAGGAGACCTAGAAGATGAAGAGAATGAAAAATATTTTGAAGAAGATCTCCTCACTAAACTTATGGCTACTATGGAAGAGATTAACAATTTGAAAAAGGAAAATGAGGAACTTAAGAAGAAAGTGCAAGTTGGTGACCAGGACAAGACAAGGAAGGAAGTTGACCTTGTCAAGCTTCAAGTACAAGAAAGAGATGAGGAGCTCGCCAAGATTAAGGAAGAATTTCATCAAAACAAGAGAAAGCATCATGAAGAAGTCTTATCCATGACAAATCAATTGGATAAACAAAGAAACAGGAAAGATACCTTATCAAGCCACCTTGAACAAAGTCACAAAAGCTTGAACAAACTTGAAGCAGAGATTGGTCAATACAAGGAAGATGTCTCCTCCCTTAGATCTCAACTAGAAGAAGCAAGGACACAAGCACAAGGAGCTAAGAAGGTTATGGAAGATTTGACATTCATAGAAGGACAAGTTGATGAAGCAGAAAAGGAGAGAAACACCATGATAGGACAACCAGAAGAAAAGGATGATGACATCACCAGGTTAAAATCAGAAATCACTTCTCTTAAGGCCCAATCGTGTGAAGCAACCAAGATGATGGAAGAAATGAAGAAGAAACTAGTTATGAAAGATGAAGATTGTGAAAAGTTGAAAGGAGAAATTGTCTTTCTTAAAAAGGAAGTTGACTTGCTAAATAAGAACTTGAAAAGCTCTCAAACCCTAGATGACATCTTAAATCATCAAAGGTATCCCCTTGATAAATCAGGTCTTCGCTATGCAGGTGAATCCTCAAGCAAGAATGATGCAAATCGTAATGCTTCAAATAACAAGGGTGTGAGGAAGCCTGGAAGAAATGTTGATGCTCCTAGTTCCAGCAAAGGCAAGGAGAAGAGTCAAGACAACTATGGAAGAAACCTTCCTCCAAGAAGAAATGCAGATGGTGTCAAGGATGCAAGAAGAAATGGTTATCATCAAAGGATCCCAAGGCAAAAAGACTTCAAAAGTACATCAAGGAAACCTTCTTCTCCCAAGTACCAAAGTATATTTCTTGGTTATTGTTATTCTTGTACAAACTTTGGGCACATGGCAAAAGATTGCAAGGCATATCACAAAGATAATTATAATGTTCCCTGTCAATATCTGAGAAGCAATTTTGCAAGAAGTCATGAATTCTTATTCATGAACAACATAGAGTGCTTCAAGTGTCATAACATTGGACATATGGCACGTAATTGTAACTTGACTTGGGCACTTACTCAAGATAGAACTATGCCCAAAAATAAATTTACACAAGAATGGAGAAGGAAGCAAATACAATCCGAAAATCTCTTAAACTCTCTAGCCAACAACACATGTTGTTGACCTGATCTTCGACAATCTAAGAATTTGATGGGGAAACTCTACCAAAACGAATACCATGCAGACAGTTAGGGGGAGCTTATGATGATTAGGAATTCTTATAGAAGCCATTTGTGAATGAGTGTTATGAAATCCTTGATGAGCTATATGGACAATCTTTCTTTGATAGATCATCTCTCAGGAACACTCCTTGAAGAATATAATCCTTATTCATCCGATGGATTATTATTGAAGATCTCTTCCACTTGATCATTAGTAGGTAATATTTCATGAGGGGGAGTTGGTTCATCACATGAAGGAATTTAAGCACATCTATCATGGACCACATTGCCAGAAAGAAGAGCACCATGACAAGGGGAGTAACATACCTATGAAGAACTACTATTTGTAAAGAAAAGAATCAGCTTGACAAAGGGAGTACTTTGGCACCCCATTGGCCATTGATGTCAAGGGGGGAGAGAATGTTGAAAGGGAAAGAATATTACCGTCAATGACAAAGGGGGAGATTATTAATCTAGGTTGTCATTGATGTCAATATGGCACTAGCTGAGATGGAAACTATTGTTGAGATGCCTAGTTCCAAATGATGATGTCATAACTCGTTTCATAAGAATGTCATTAATTAATATATCAATTCACTAATGAAGAAGTCTTAAGAAGTGCCAAGTGCCAAGTATTTAGAAGCCCTTGATGACATATGGAGGACTACATTTGATGATGTCATATTCTTGATGAATGACCATAATTGATTATGCCACTTGATGAGGTCTTGATAACATGGTTGGAGATCATTTGATGGTTGGAAGATTATTTTGGAGTTATCCTAATGATGTTGCATTATGACTGCACTAGTATATCATGACATTGTTCATGCATCATGCTACATGGATGTTTCACTCCTACATAATGACTCTATGATCCTATGATGACATTGATAACAATGAAGAAGCCAAAGAATGAAGAAGCCACGCTGTCCCAAACATTCCTCATGCTCTTCCCAAACTTTTTATGCATAAAATTTAAGGACAGTCACAAAGAAAAATTATTTGGACACCTTGGAGGCATCCTTTGAAAATGGATCCTAGACCATCTTAAAGAGGAATTTTTCCTCTTTCTAACAAGCCTTTATTTGCCCCGAAACTCCCAATAGTTTGTGAGATATTGATATTTTAAGTTAAGGAAATTATTCCTAGGAGTGAGCTGACCTACATTCAGTCATACGAGTCAGCCTCACTTCAAATAGACGTGCCCCTTCAGTTATAAATGAAATCTCTATAAATAGACGTCTAAACACTTCATTTTGATTAGCAATTCAGGAAAGAATTTAGAGATACGAAGTACAAGAGAAGACAGAAGGCTGAGGAGAATAAGGAGACTATTGTTTAGGATGAAAAAAAAGGATAATTTTGTTTGGGCATAAAATCTTGGTCGAAGTTGCCGTATTTTCCATGGTCGAAGCTGCTGTAGTTTTTGTGGTCAAAGTTGTCATAGTTTCCGTGGTCGAAACTGTCATAGTTTCCATGGTCAAAGCTGTCGTAGTTTCCGTGGTCGAAGCTGCCGTAGTTGTCGTGGTTGAAGTTGTCATAGTTGTCGTGGTCAAAGCTGCCTTAGTTGTCGTGGTTGAAGCTATCGTAGCTGTCGTGGTCGAAGTTGTCATAGCTGTCATGGTCAAAGTGTTGATTTATTAGGATTCGACAAATAGAGCTTGTTGAAGTCTTCTCTTGAGAATAAAATAGGGCATAGTGAACTTTGTGAAGCAGCATATTGAAGATTTGTGGAGATCATTGAAGACCATGATGCATTGAAGCCATTATGATGTGACCTTGAAGAAGTTTTGTTTGGGTAACATGAAGAGCAGTGGTGACACCTTCATGTGAAGAACAAGGTTATCATTGATGATGTGATGTGGAGACTACGTGAAGGCGTAGCTGAAGATTGATAGGGCTTATTGAAGAAAACATTGGGAGCCATGAAGTATAACCAAACATACCTTGACAAAGTGAAGCTATAGGGTTAGAGCCCTTGGGGTTGGTGACTCAAAATTGACAAGGTTGGTGCCTTGTAAAGTCGAAGTTGGTGCTTGGAAAATATAGGATTGGTGTCCTTGGAGTTGGTGCTCCTAAACGCAAGGTTGGAACCCTAGAGGATCGGAGTCCTCAAGAAACCAGGTTGGAGCCTAAACCAAATATAGGGTTGGAGTCCTTGAGGTTGGTGCCTCAAAATTGACAAGGTTGGAGCCTTGGAAGTCCAAGTCGGTGCTTGGAAAATACAGGTTGGAGCCTAGGAGATTGAAGATCGGTGTCTTCACCTAGGGTTGGAACCCTACATATATTGTACTTGATTTATTGAAGAAATTAATGAAAGCATTTATTCTTATTGTACATTTTTGTGTTCTAAATATAAGTGATCTGACTGGTAAAAGTAACAATTGAAAAGAAATATTGATTCACCCCTCTCTCAGTATTTCCAATAAGACTAATGAACAGTTGGCATGAGAGTTGGAAAATTCAATGGAATCTTTTTCCAATGCCAATATGTGGTCAATAATCATTCTAATTGATATTGTCAGCTAGAGGAATAAGACAGTTTCTGACCTTGAAGATAGATTGGCTAAAAGTGAATCTCATCTTAATGAGAAAATCAAAACCAAGATTTCAGAAGAACAACAATAGCACCTTCAGCAAATGAAGAGCTTAGAACAACAATTGAAAGTTGAGCTAGCCAAAGTACAACAATATCTCGTCATCTCAGAACAAAAGAGGGATGCACAAATTGTAGAATTACAACTTCAAGTAAACAAGATCAATAGAAATATGATTGGCCTTGGGAAATTTAAAGAGGAATCTTTGTATATTAATAAATAACTTTTACAAGTACATGAGCAATTCCGTAAAAATATAAGTTTAATTTAAACTCCTCAAAACTTAATCAACGAGTTTTTCAATGAAGTTTCCAATAACACTACAGAGCTCAATAATGCTAAAGTACTCTTCCCTTAGCTGACATATTGGCAAGGCATGGCCAAGGCTCCACACGCCTTACCCAAACTCTCGGATATAGATAAAATCAAAGGAAAAAATACCGAGAAAAGCTAGAAGAGGAATTTGAGAAGTTCAAAGGACTTAGTGTAGAAGGTTGAACAATTATGTACTTCTTTGGTCAATACAAAAATTCAAGTAATCAAAGAAGTTGACATGCCAAATGCCCCATTTACAGATGAATAAACCGAGGTGGAAGATTACATTATTGATGTGCAAAGGCATAGATAAGGCATTCAAAAATACGTAGAGAAAGTGGAGAAATTAGACCTTGAGGCTATCTCATGGTTTTTGGTCGAATTGCAAAGCTTATGCCTATTGACCAAACAAACCACTTCAAGGATTCTGCAAAAGTTATGAGCCTTAGAGAATCAAGTCTTTGATTTTCAAGTCAAAATTCGTTGTAATCCACCATACTTGATCTCTCACATCCTCAAGATTTACTTGTAATGGAAACTACACATGGAGGCTTTGAGTTCAACAACTCTCCACAAATAATTCACTTGCTCAGCCTATAGTTTCAACAACATATCTATTGTTTTACTATTTTTTATTTTTAGTTGTAATAAAATTGTACTTTCCTTTATTTAAATATTTTATAATATTATTTAAATGGATCCACGTGTACTGCATCGAAGTTCTGAATTTTTGGAAAAATAGGCTACTACACTATTGTAAATCTCTATTTTGAAGGAATACAAGGAGCCAATAGAGGTTACATTTTTCAAATCTTTTTGAAGTGGATGTGGTACGATTGCCTTATTTATTTCACTTTAGTAATCTAATCTCATTTATTTTTTCTTGATTAATTAAAATATTTAATAGTGTATGAGTAGTGATCATCCTATTGTTATTTATTGATAATTGTATATTTTATATATTAATTAAGAGAAATGATTATGTATGAATGTTGTAGTTATATGTTCAGTTCCATTTAAACTACTTTATTTGGTCATGCATACCACTTACAATTGAATTTGGTTAGTGTTTTAGTTTTTCGATCTATATCTCATCCTATTTAAGTTTTAACTTGTTCATATACAACATTAGACAATACCCAGGATAGATAATTAGAAGTGAATATGTAATTAGTTTCCTTCATCACTGCCATAATTAGGATAGAATTAGTTATACCATTTCTTTACATTCACCACTCATTGGAATTACATTTTAGAGAGTCTCCCTTATTGGAGCAACTTCTCCTATTGTTAGCTTGCTTAATTCCAAGCATTAACACTCCCTGATGTAATAAAATTGATCATTAGTACCTCCCATTTCAATTCAGGAAGTGGAAATGGTTGTTGATGCTCAAAGTTAACCTATTGAAATTCCATGCATCTAGCAATGTATTTGGAAACACCTCTTTTTATGTCAAGCCAAAAGTATCACTTCTTGTTGTAGCAATCATTTTCCAGTAGCTTGGATTGCTAGAATACATAATGTTATAGATTATGTCTAAGATAATTGTTTTCAAATTTGTTGAGTTGGGAATATGAATTTTACCTTTTATAAACAAGACACCCATCATAGCTTAATTGAGATCCTGCATACCTCTTCTCTATTTCCTCTTATTTCAATCCATATATCACTAAGATATAATGCTCACTCCAACAAGGGACTTTGTCACTCTTTTCTTCAAACCAAATTTACAAAAGCTTACGATTTTCACATTCATTTTTTTGCAAATTCCATCTACAACCCTATTTTCCTTCCCTTTTATATGTTTGTTTTCAAAATCAATCTCACAAAGAAATTCCAACCAACTTGCATGACCAAAATTTAAGTTTAAACATTCAAATAAACACTTCAAGCCACTATAATTTTTCATTATCACAAACTTTTTTCCCAGCAAGTAGTGTTGCCACATATCATTGCATGTACTATAGCAACAAGTTATAGCTCTTAAGTCATGATTTTTTCATGTTCCTTTAGATTATGTAACTCGTAACAAACTACACAGTTATCTTGGATATGAACTCCACCAAGTCCTTCAGTACAAGCATCTATACACATAATGAAATATTTATCTAGGTCTATAATTTTCAAAATTGGAGCACTGATGAGAAGATTTTCCAATTGTTGAAAACATTCCTAAGACCATTTGAACTTCTCTTTCTTCTATAAGGAAGTGATAGGATGGACAATTCTTTAAAATCCCTTGATAAACCTCTAATAATAACTAGTCAAACCCATAATTGATCTAATTTCTATCGCATTTGTTATAATGGACCAATTCAATATGGCCCTAACCTTTTTCAGATCAACTAATATTCCTTCTTTGGAGATAATGTGACCCAAACATTGATTTTTTTTTTTTTTATAAATTCACATTTGTTGAATGTCATGTACACCTTGTATTATTTCAACACTCGCAAAACCATTCACAAATGATCATTGTGTTCTTCTTAATTTTTTAAATAAATTAGTATATCACTAAGGAAAACAAGCACAAACTTGTCCAAGTAGCTATAAAGATATTGTTCATGAGACACGTGAATGTAGTTGTTACATTTGTGATACTAAATGGCACCACCACAAATTCATAATGACTATGCCTTGTTTTGAAGGTTATCTTGGGGATGTCCCATTCCTTAGTTCTAACTTGATGATATACAAAATTTAGATCAATTTCTGAGGATACCTTTCCCCCATTCATTTATTCAAATAAGTCATCAACTTGATGCAATGGATACTTGTTCTTCACTATTACTTTATTCAATTATATACATATGATACACATCCTACAAGTTCTATTTTTTTAATAGGCAAGATGAGTGCTCCTCATGAGGAAACATTTCAACAAATGTAGCATTTATCTATTAGCCCTTGCAATTGCATTTTCAGCTCCAATATTTTTTGGGGTGCACATCCTAGAAGGAGTTTTGGATGTTGATGTAGCTCTAGGTACAAGTTCAATTGAAATCAATGTCCCTCTTTGGGGGATGTCTCAACATTTCATCCAAAAATACATAGATGAACTCTTGCAATACAAGTAAATCTTCGAGTTTTGGATCTTTGTCTTATGTTGATTTTAATACAAGGTTTGCAAACAATTGGCATCCTTTTTCGAATGATTCTCCAACTACAAGATTGAAATCTCCTCAATAGAGTTTTTTTTGTAATGCAACTTACTTTCATTGAGATTTCATGCTCATAAATGTAATCAAATGTCTTCTTGTGGCAATCAGGTTTAACTCAGTGTGCTTCCAACCAATCCATTCCAATAAAAACATTGTAAGAACCAAGTGGGAAAAAGTTGTCCATGAAAAGAGTACATTCGATTCTAGTGGGAAATTCTTGATCATTTCATTAACTTTCTCTTGGTTCCAACGACCTGTTGGACTAACTATTGTTTAATATGTTTGGATTTGTTAAGAAAATGAATTTAAACAATTTTATGTTAAGATTAGGTATGTTCTATGCTAGAGAAATTTATTTAAATTTTCACAGTTAGCAATCACATCAGCATTATGATAAACTGCAGATAGAACATAAATATAAAACGCAGAAGACAAGCCAAGACAAAAGGACACAAGATGTGGCGCAAGCCAGGGACAAACCCCACAATGTGTGGGGAAACCCTTTGATCAATTCTTCTTTTATCTTCAAAGTTCAGCAGAGAAAGAGAGAGAGAGAGAGAGAGTACAATTACAACAGAAGTCAACACTTTGACTTGTCTAGATCTAAGCATAGATCATCTTCTATAACAATGAGATCAGTTGAAGACATTCTGCTTCAACTGATTCTCCAAGGTGACGGCTTCACCTATCCATTTCGTCCATTTGCTACATCTTACCGTGGAGCACCATCTCAACTGTTTTCATCATCATGCAACCTCATCCATCATCATGTTGTCTCATAAATCAACACGCTGCATCATACATTAGCATGCAATCTCATTGCCAATTATGCTGCCCCTTTACATTATCATGATCATGTTTATCTTCTTAGTCCCATTACTAATCATACTCATATACATATATATTTATTGATCACCAATTATAAGTCATACCCTTACAGATCTGATTGGGAGAATGCCAAGATATACTATAATAGTTCTGCAGAGAACGTATCCCTTCTGATTCAAACCCTAACCATCGTTGACCATTATGCTGAGATTGCTACAGGAATACCACCTGGATCTACTTCATCAATGGTAAGGTGTTACATCATATAAGGTTTCCATGAACAGCGTTGAGAAGTCTTCATGACTGTGTATGGTCTTCCATAATTATATAGACAGCTCTTCCTCCAATCGAGATCCTTACAAGTGTGCCATGACATGAACAATGTATAGGTTTCCTTTCCATATATAGCGGTTCTTCTATCCCAGTGGCTTCATACATCTCCATTGCACGGATTCATAACAGCGTTGGATTATTGCCTGCGTATATATATGTGTGTGTGTGTGTCCTGCGTATATATATATCTGATTGTCCTGCGTATATGTATATCCGATTGTCCTGCGTATATGTATATATCTGATTGTCCTGCGTATATATATATGTATATTGCATTCATGATCAGCGTTCTGACTGTGGCCTTTTTATTTTACAGCGGCTACATTTATGTTGGACAGAGTATAAGTGCTCCAAGTTGTGCGTATATATATATGTTGTGAGTTCATAACAGCGTATAATGCCGCTGCCAATGCCTTGCGTTCACCATGACTGCGTATCACCATGGTCCAGCAGAGCTCGTAAATGAATCTGGCAGCAGGCACGGGCGCCTGCAACTTGAAATTACTCCCGGCTGTTTTCCATTCCCGAATGCAATCCTCTGTAACATACTTGCACTCCATCGAAAGCAGAGCCATGATAATACTGCACGGTGTTTAAATTTGCCGGTGCTTCTAAACCAAAACTGTTTCCTTTACCTGAACTGCGGCTGTTGTTGCTGCATCATCATTGAGGAGGAGGCTTTTAGGAGATTCGAACGCTTGATGTAGATGAAGGAAATTGTCGCTGCAACGGTGAACTGAATTACTCCAATACTAAAAAGAAATTTTGCGCAAACCCTACGGAAGATTGTCGAGGGCTTTGCCATGCATTAAAAGAATTTTGGCCTTGACAGAGAACGAAATATAAGCATAGAAGGGGGATGCCGTAGAGGATAGAGGACAAACGCCCGATGGGATATTAGTCACATGCTACGGTCACCCAGATTAATGCTACAGCAGTTAGGGCATCATAGCAAGAACTCTTAGCGTTTTCTCCTTCTCCAAAAACCTAGACGTGGAGAGGAGATCACCTCAAGAGTGTGTTTAAATGACATCAAATCCTCTTATATTTATACTAAAGTGAGGATGATGAATAGACACGTCGGTTGGGCTTCTAGAGCCTACATATCTGCTGGTCGGCTTGATAATAATTACATAAACAAAATAAATTCATATCTCCATAAATACTTACCGGAATCGGATGATCTTTGGATCAATCCTACACCTCTCGACGAGAGGGATCCAATAAAAATATCAGCTGCCAGAAATAAGCCAACCCACATGGAGTTTGGCCCTAGTTGCCAATTTAACACTCCCTCTCAACTAGGGGGAACTCCATCTGCTGATCCATATGTCCGACTGTACTATCTCTGCCATCAGTGCCCTGCACTGCTCTGTCTATCTTTGCTGGCTCTACTCAGCTCTGCTGGCTTTGCTCTGCTTTGCTCAGCTCTGCTAGCTCGGCTCTTCTCTTCTCAGCGCTGCTGGCTCTGCTAGCTCTGCTCTTCTCAACTCTACTGGCTCTGCTCTGCTCAGCTCAGCTCTGCTAGCTTGGATCTGCTGGCTCTGCTCTGCTCTGCTCATCTTCGCTGAACTATGAAGAAGAAGAATTGATCGAGAATGAGTCATATCATTCTTCACTGACCTGAAGTCAGTCTTAGAGTGCATACCACTAGTCCCAGACCCGTCTCAACTGACCCAAAGTCAGCTTCATAGTAAGTACCACTCCTACCACTGGTCCCAGACCAGTATCGCAGTCTCAGAGAGTGTACCACTGGTCCCAGACCAGTCTCAACTGACCCGAAGTCAGCGTCATAGTATGTACCACTCTCACTGGTCCCAGACCAGTACTGCACTGACACGAAATCAGTCTCGGAGTATGTACCACTGGTCCCAGACCAGTCATAGCATGTACAACTCCTACCATTGGTCCCAGACCAGTATCATTGATCCCAGATCAATGGAGGACATCCTAGCGTAGGGAGTACAGTAGATACAACGATGCGTCCATCGGTACTACTATGGTCCCTAACTTCATTTCCCTGCTCATTGATCAGATGAGAGGTACTTCCCATGAGTCCCAGACTGCATGGGTAGGATGCCTCGACAAGAGAACTTAATCAATCCTGTCCTCACAGGAGAACACATCAATCCTGCTACAATCGCCATGAAGAACACATCAATCTAGGCTGCCATGGAGAACACATCAATCCAGGCCTCATAGGAGAACACATCAATCCTGCTACAAACGCCATGGAGAACACATCAATCCAGGCCTCACAGGAGAACACATCAATCCTACTACAATCGCCATGGAGAACACATCAATCCAAGCCTCACAGGAGAACTAATCATCCTGCTACAATCGCCATGGAGAACACATCAATCCAGGCCTCACAGGAGAACTAATCATCCCCGCTACACAAGAGAGCGAATCATCTTGTCCCACAAGAGAGCGAATCATCTTGTCCCACAAGAGAGCGAGTCATCTTGGTTCAGTGCACACCACCAGGGGAGAGTGAGTCACCCTGTGGTCGTATGTTGCTCCAATAGAACTGCAAGCCCCCCAAAGCTCCTAGAGCTCAATGTATGCAGCATGCAGGACCCTTTTACAAAGGTCTCTCGACAACTCCAAGTCGTTCAGGAAAATCACAAATTTGATCTTTCCTCAGGGCCCTGTCCTGTACATCATCTCAGTGTGATGGAGCCTCCTTGATCATCGACTTACCATATCCCAGATAAGGCAGTAATTGATGTCTATCTGCTGGAGCAATTGTCAAATACGGGATTCCTCAATAATCGAATCCCATCTCTGGTTGTCACAGAGATTCACAGTGGTATTCATCATGTGTACAAACATCTCATTGAAGAGCTTCAGCAACCAGACTGCCTCACAGAAGGCCATACTATCAGCAATGTATTCTGCCTTGGTGGTGCTCAGAGTCACCAACTTCTGCTTCCTGCTCATCCAAGATATCAAGGCAGATTCCAAACAGCACTGAGAAGTGCTCTAGTGATCCTCCATACTTCCTGCCCACTCATCATTCGAATAATCATGTGGTTTCATATTTCCGGCAGTGTATCTCAATTCATGAAAGATTGTGCCCTGAAGATATCTTAGAAGATTCTGGGCACCAATCTAGTGAGGCTCAACCAAATATGAGCTCACCATGCTAACTGCAACACAGATGTCCGGACGGAGGTTCTCCAAGAACATCAACACGAATGAGTTTATGAAACTCAGAGGCATTTCCCAAATTTGGTCCGACATCATTACCATATAACTTCTGAAAGTTAAGATCCTTGAGGCAGTCACAAGCCTACATCTTATCTTCCCACATTCAGAATCCAACTCCCTCTGTCTCCTATAAATGAGAGGGTCTGCACCTGTCAGACATAGGTGCCGGTACGAGAGGTTTATCATCCACAACCTTCGAGTAATGGTTTGGATCGGTTTCACTCCTAGTGAATCTCAGCTGCATTAGACAGCTATCAATCCTCTCATATTATGCCTGAGGTGTTTTTCTTCAAGCCATAGAGGGCCTTCTTCCACCTGTATACATGAGATTCCTTGATCATGATTCTCAAACTCCTCGGGTTGTTCCAAACCTGTGAACCTGTTGCATGAGGGGAATGGTACCCTTATAATATTTTCCTTTGGTACATTTCAGACATGTACCTTCATGCTTCCTTTTGAATTCAGGCATCCTAGTCACCATTTGACTCACAGACCTCTAGAGTTGAGTCAATGGACATGGTCTCCAGTGGACTTCCTGCAACTTGATACAACCCTGAACTCAAAAAACATCTTTAAAAGATCTATTTTCAAACACGTACCTTTCCATCGATAAGTGCCACCCTGCAACCTTTGACTTCCATTTCTGAGATGGACATCAAGTTCTTCTTGCGATTAGGTACATAAAAGAGATTTGGGTTTCTTGCTCTCATGGAGGAGTCGACCACTTTCTTGATGACCTGCATTACCAGTCATTCCTTTGATTATTGAATATGTCCCAAGAATGATTGTTATCATCATCAAGAGATGTGTCTCTGCCATTCGGACACTCCTTCGCATAACGGCCGAAATTATTTCAACAAGGCATCCGCCTTTCCTTCCACCCTTAGATCCGAACTTCCCAATGAAGTGATCTTAAGATGGACCATCAAAATCTTCCGCTGCGCCATTCTGATAATATTCTTTGCTTTGAATTCACCCTCGCTGAATTATGAGGAACCCATTGATCCTTCTGTCTTGTCCCAACTGTTTTCGGTGATTGTTATTTCACTCTTGCTTAGGCATTGTCTTCACCTCTGCTCTGATACCATGTTAAGATTAGGTATGTTCTATGCTAGAGAAATTTATTTAAATTTTCACAGTTAGCAATCACATCAGCATTATTATAAACTGCAGATAGAACATAAATATAAAACGCAGAAGACAAGCCAAGACAAGAGGACACAAGATGTGGCGCAAGCCAGGGACAAACCCCACAATGTGTGGGGAAACCCTTTGATCAAATCTTCTTTTATCTTCAAAGTTCAGCAGAGAGAGAGAGAGAGAGAGAGAGAGAGAGAGAGAGTACAATTACAACAGAAGTCAACACTTTGACTTGTCTAGATCTAAGCATAGATCATCTTCTATAACAATGAGATCAGTTGAAGACATTCTGCTTCAACTGATTCTCCAAGGTGATGGCTTCACCTATCCATTTCGTCCATTTGCTACATCTTACTGTGGAGCACCATCTCAACTGTTTTCATCATCATGCAACCTCATCCATCATCATGCTGTCTCATAAATCAACACGCTGCCTCATACATTAGCATGCAATCTCATTGCCAATTATGCTGCCCCTTTACATTATCATGATCATGTTTGTCTTCTTAGTCCCATTACTAATCATACTCATATACATATATATTTATTGATCACCAATTATAAGTCATACCCTTACAGATCTGATTGGGAGAATGCCAAGATATACTATAATAGTTCTGCAGAGAACATATCCCTTCTGATTCAAACCCTAACCATCGTTGACCATTATGCTGAGATTGCTACAGGAATACCACCTGGATCTACTTCATCAATGGTAAGGTGTTACATCATATAAGGTTTCCATGAACAGCCTTGAGAAGTCTTCATGACTGTGTATGGTCTTCCATAATTATATAGACAGCTCTTCCTCCAATCGAGATCCTTACAAGTGTGCCATGACATGAACAATGTATAGGTTTCCTTTCCATATATAGCGGTTCTTCTATCCAAGTGGCTTCATACATCTCCATTGCACGGATTCATAACAGCGTTGGATTATTACCTGCGTGTATATATATATATATGTGTGTCCTGCGTATATATATATCTGATTTTCCTGCGTATATGTATATCCAACTGTCCTGCGTATATGTATATATCTGATTGTCCTGCGTATATATATGTATATTGCATTCATGATCAGCGTTCTGACTGCGGCCTTTTTATTTTACAGCGGCTACATTTATGTTGGACAGAGTATAAGTGCTCCAAGCTGTGCGTGTGTATATATATATATATATATATATATATATGCTGTGAGTTCATAACAGCGTATAATGCCGCTGCCAATGCCTTACGTTCACCATGACTTCGTATCACCATGGTCCAGCAAAGCTCGTAAATGAATCTGGCAGCAGGCACGGGCGCCTGCAACTTGAAATTACTCCTGGCTGTTTTCCATTCCCGAATGCAACCCTCTGTAACATACTTGCACTCTGCCGGTGCTTCTAAACCAAAACTGCTTCCTTTACCTGAACTGTGGCTGTTGTTGCTGCATCATCATTGAGGAGGAGGAGGCTTTTAGAAGATTCGAACGCTTGATGTAGATGAAGGAAATTGTCGCTGCAACGGTGAACTGAATTACTCCAATACTAAAAAGAAATTTTGCACAAACCCTAAGGAAGATTGTCGAGGGCTTTGCCCTGCATTAAAAGAATTTTGGCCTTGACAGAGAACGAAATATAAGCATAGAAGGGGGATGCCGTAGAGGATAGAGGACAAACGCCCGATGGGATATTAGTCACATGCTACGGTCACCCAGATTAATGCTACAGCAGTTAGGGCATCATAGCAAGAACTCTTAGCGTTTTCTCCTTCTCCAAAAACCCAGACGTGGAGAGGAGATCACCTCAAGAGTGTGTTTAAATGAAATCAAATCCTCTTATATTTATACTAAAGTGAGGATGATGAATAGACACGTCGGTTGGGCTTCTAGAGCCTACATATGCGCTGGTCGGCTTGATAATAATTACATAAACAAAATAAATTCATATCTCCATAAATACTTATCGGAATCGGATGATCTTTGGATCAATCCTACACCTCTCAACGAGAGGGATCCAATAAAAATATCAGCTGCCAGAAATAAGCCAACCCACATGGAGTTTGGCCTTAGTTGCCAATTTAACATTTTAGGAGTAACATAACTGGGCTAGATACTAAATAAATTAAAATGGATATAGATTACCTTTCAATTTTAACTTCCACTTCAACAATTGTTTATTGGTAATCTACCTAACAATCTTCCAATTCGACATAATTTGTGGATTGGTGCATGCCAAATAATTCACCATAGTAGCCTCTTGGATGTTGTGAATGTTTAATTTTTTAACTAGGTTCAATCTTCATAATATTATGTAAAATGTCAAAAGAAAAAAAAATTGTCTTGCCCCATTCAGACATTTACAGAAAAAGAAATTTGATTTTTTATAGCATATTTAGGTATCTCCAAAATGCCTAAGTTGGCCCTACAAAACGTCATGTCGGCCTACCTATGGACACACCTATTCACTCTTGATGAATACTATTTATAGGCCATTTCGTCTCCCTCCAAATGACACATTGTAGAAGTAGATACGTTTGTGGAAACATATGAAAATATGAGGTTGCATATCTTTGTTGTAGACAGTGAATTCTGAGGCAGCATCCCTGATGAACTAGATGAAGTTCTGAAGCTCTCATTCTGAAGTGTTACGTGTGACATGATCTAATGTAGAAAAACAAAATTCAACCCTTACAAATTATTAAAGCAAACTTCTTTGCAAACCTAATTGAAGAAAATTTGAGGCACCTTATTCTAGGAATCTTGAAGGGTTGACTTGTAATTTCAAGAGTAATCATCCAGTGGTCAGTTTGTCTATGACTTGGACTTATATTATTGGAAAAGATTCTATAAGGAAAGGATTTTTGGGTTTTTCGCTAGCCACTGGCCTAATTTATGGTATCTCCTGTCTTTGTGTGCATTGTACTTGTATAATTGCTTGATGACCTAATTGAATGGAGTAAATGCTAAAATAAAAACACATATAGCAATCACAAGTAATTATATTGATTATAAATTCTAGATTGCACCTGAATTTCAACATGGTATGAGAGCTAGTTTCGAGAAAGAAGTATGAAATAAGGTTTGAATTATTTTCATTGTTCATTTTTGGATTTTTTTGTGGTTCTCTTTGGAACAAAGACTATACTTGTGTTCTCTAACGAAAAAAGATAAAGTTTTATAGTATGAGATTCTTGAATATTTAAGTCTATATGAGTTTTCCTATGATAACCTCTATGTGATCAAGACAAGTGTGAGCTCTTTGTGATCAAGTTCGAATAGAAAAAGTCTGAGTTTCTTTTGTTGTAGGTCTAAGTTTCTGTTATAGCATTGCAAGTCTGAAATACCTCTATGACATTCCAAACCTTCTTGTGGAAAGGGGTTAAGACCCCTATGGTATTATCTCTATGGATAGGACTACACTCTCTGTGGAAAGGGGTCGATAGTATTGTGGCTTAACTTTGTGGTCAGAGTCAACTATATTGTGATTTATAATCTATGAAGAAGACCTTGATCATGACAGTGAAGATCATATGGTCTTTGTTTCAGTAAGAAAAAGGGTCTGAAATACTAGTAGGCCCAAGAACTTCAAGAGGACCAATAAATGTTGAATCCAAAGTCACTTTGGTAGGAACAGTTAAAAGGAAGCTTGAAATTCCTCTTGTCCAAAGGTTTGAAGCTTTAAGACTAGCAAGCCAAGAAATCTAGGTATGTATTTGCTAACAATAATTTATGATTAAGGTCATGTTCTCTTGACAACATAGTTTTGTGCTAAGTTAGAATCTCAAAATAAGTCCATTGAAGTTTGTTTACACAAAAATTCTGGAGCCTCCCTTACAAGTAGCATTGAGATTGAACTATTTCTTCAAGTTAGATAGTCTGGCTCCTAACCTAAACAAGTCTACATACATAACATTCAATGTGAAATGTTCAAGAACTAAGTTCGAATATTGATAAAATCCTTGTAATATGAGGTATGAGGTATATATATATATATATATATATATATATATATATATATATATATATATATATATATATATATATATATATATATATATATATATATATATATATATATATATATATATATATGTCATGCAATTTTGTTTGAAGGATTTTTGTCAATGAAGATAGAGTGAAGACTTACATCGTGTATTGAGATGACTTATAAATGTGTCAATGTCCTGTCAATGCCACCTTTCAAAAATAAGATGAAGATATTGAGGACAGCCAGTATGGTGATTTTAACTATGATATGATTTGTGTATGAAGAATTGAAATTAATGTATTATAAGATGAGAAGCCATCAAATTATTGATAAAAGAAATAACACACAATATTGAACACTTGAAGATGTTGTAAAAGGGTAGAATGTTGGGATTGCAAAAAATCTGTTGCCATGGACTTTGTTGTCACTAAGTATACCTTAAAAGAGTCTGAGATCCTCCTTAATATTAAAGTTTGAATTCATCCCTAGGAATATGTGAAACTTGCAGAACTAAATGTGTTTGTCCACTTGGGTTGAAAGGATTGAATTGGTAATGCTAAAGCACTAATCAAGGATAATTGAACAATAGGGCTTTGTCATGTAGGATTTGTAAACCCTAGCAAGCCACAAGGCTTGGATAAGAAATCTCTAAGACAAAATCCCTAGGTTTGGACATTTTCGCTTAAAGAAGAAACCCTATCTCATGCAAGGAAGGAATGACAGCATCATGATGATGTGGTCAAAGTTAATAAAGTTGCAAGATGGATGCAAGAAGGTTAAGATCAAGAGGGCGCTGACTTTCTTCTCAAAAGATAAGTATTTTGTTTCTCTCCTTTTGAATTATTACCATTATTGTTTTTACTAGTAGTTAGTCTCATGTCTTTATATCCTATGCTTGGTTGTAATTGTTCTTCCATGAATTCCTATGAGGATTGTAGGTACATAGTGGAAGTTGCCAAGGTTTTGAACAAAGTTGGAAGAAGTGGAAGAATGAAGCAAAGCAAGAGGACTTTTCAAAATTGCTACATAAAGGATAGTGTACTCGAAGAGACCCAAGTTCAGAGGGAGCGAGCAGTTTGAAGTATGCCTTGATTGTTCCTAAGAGAACTCAAGATCTAGCATGCAACAAATAGTAGCATGGTTTGAGGAGGTTCTCCCAGAAAGAAGGAGAGGATCATGTCAAGACGTTTGCCTTAGTTGATGATCCTATATAATTTGTCTCTGATGAAAGAAGGACTCATGTGTCAAAGGGACAAATTGTGGAGAAGGTATTACCTCTAGAGGGAGTCGTAAGAAAGCCCTGTTATGACCCCAGAGAAAGTTGACCTCAGATTCTTTGATGATGGATTGTCAGTGTGAGAGGGAGCATCCAATTTGGGTACCCATAAAGCATTTGTGATCTAGTGAAGGGTCTATGGTCGAGCCAAGATGTGTTTCTCAACATGTGTTATTAGCATGGTACAGTTGGTCATGGATATTTTAAGAAGTACAGTTGCAGACTTAGCTTCGGGTTTTGGAAATTACCTCTCTCAATGAGAGGGAGAGACAATGAGATGGAAAATCTCCCTATGTCTCCATGACCTTGGTTGGAGAACGATCTGATATTCTCCCTATGTCATCTTGACCTTGGTTGTAGAATGGTTTAACACATTAGATATCATCATGGACTAACATTCTTCTTGTGCCATGTACTTTGACCTCGTTAGGGAGGTTATCCCTAAGTCAAGTACATAGACCTTGGTTGAAGAATGGTCTAGTGCACTGACATTCTTCTTGTTTCATTGTATAATGACCTGATTAGGGTTGTAGTACCTGTGTCATTTTGACCTCTATAGGAAAATGGTCTGACAAAGGACAACCATTATCTCTGTGTCATTGTATAGTGACCTAATTAGGGAGGTTATCCTTGTGTCACTTTGACCTTATTAGAGAGAATGGTCCTAGAGGTTGTAGCCTCTGAGCGTTATGCTCTAATCTCTTTATAAAGTGAGCTTGTTTTGGCATTGTGCTCTGATCTCTTTCTAAGAGTGAGCTTGTTTATCACATGATGCATATGTGTGATAGGTCAGGGGTACTGACTGGATTATGGAAATGTGGTTGATTATGGTGATGATATTGATGATGATTCTTATCTTAATCTTGATGATCCTTTCTTATAAAAGTCTTCAACTAGAGAACATCTTGATAGTTATAATGAATACCTCCCTATGTAAGAGGGAGTGTTGAATTTTCTAACTAGGTTTAGTCTTCATAATATCATGTACAATGTCAAAAGAAAAAAAAAATGTTTTTGTCTTGTCCCATTTGGAGATTAAAAAAAAAAAAACAATTATAGCATATTTAGGTCTCTCCAAAATGCCTAAGTTGGCCCTACAAAAAGTCATGATGGTCTGCCTATGGACACACCCTTTCTCTCTTGATGACGACTATTTATAGGTCATTTCATCTCCCTCCAAATGACACATCGCAAAAGTACATACATCTATGGAAGTATACAAAAATATGAGGCTACATATCTCTGTTGTAGATAACGAACTCTGAGGCAGCATCTCTATTGAACTAGACGAAGTTCTAAATATCTCATTTTGAAGTGTTACCTATGACATGATCTGATGAAGAAAAGCTAAATTCGTCTCTTACAAAAGATTGAAGTAGACTTATTTGCAAACCTAATTGAATACAATTTGAGGCACCTTATTCTGGAAAATTTCTTGAAGTGTTAACTACAAGCCTTTGGAGAGTAATCATCTAGTGATCAGTTTGTCTATGAGTTGGATTTCTCTTGTTGACAAATATTCTATAAGGAAAGGATTGTTAGGTTTCCCCCTTGCCACTAGCCTAATTTATAGTGTCTCTTGTATTTTTTTTCATTATACTTGTATAATTGCTTGATGACCTAATTGAATGAAATAAATGCTAAAAGAAAAACGCATAATGATCACAAGTAATTATATTGATTAGAAATTCTAGATTGCACCTGAATTTCAACATTGAATAGTACTAGATTTGTCCTTTTTATGGGAGAAATATTTATGCATATGGTCTTCTCCACAACCACAATATTGAATTGGTTTCATTAGTCTCTTTCCAAACTTTCAGCTTGTTTATTCACACTCTAGGTTAGTTGATTTTGCTAGAAAGTTCTTGGTTGGTTTTTAAGTTGAGAAGGCTTGAACCATTTTTCTTATGTTCCCTCTTCTCTCTTTTCTTTCCATGTATTTTGGAAATCTTGCTTTCCTTTGTTCCATTCATAGTAGTACTTGGCCTTTATTATTGCCTCATTAAGTGTTGCAAGTTAAGTGAATTCAATCTTATGTTTATAGGATTGAGGCAATCCACTTTATTGTGGAATTTTCACCTTCTTATTTCCAATATATCTACTATGCCTCAATAAGTCTAAGACTTTTTTTACATTCTCAACCATGGTCATTTGGCCCAATTTCAACTTATCGAAAACTCAAAGAGGTATTTGTTATGAAAATATTTTTTTAATTGCTTCCACACAATCTTCTTTTGTTGATATTATTTACTTTGTTGGAGGTGGGACACCCAAATGGACTCCCCTACCACTTAACTTAAATATAGAAACTCAAATTTCCATATTCCCAAGATAGTCATGAACTTAGAAATATTTTCTTAGCCCAAGAAGCCAAGCCCTAACTTCTTGTCTAGATTTAATCTTTCCATCAAATGTGGGTAGTTTTTTCTCTACAAAATTATCCTTGCAAGTTATCTGACATGTATATTCATCTCATGCTTATTGGGAGAGGATTTCAAGGTTCTCAATGATTCCTCAACTATTTAAACTCACTAGATTAGGATTCAAACATAGATTGTTTGTATGTTCCATCTTGGAGGTTCTCTTTGTACTATTCATCCTCTAATGAGAATTCCTTCTTGAGTTACTTCTACTCACATCAACATTATTAGAGTGTTTTCCATGTTATAATTTCCTTTGTGTGTTTGTCAAACTTTGAAGCATTGTTGCATTAAGTTGGTTCTTACTCTTCTTGAACTTTACTTAACCTCTTGTCAACATTACAACATTCAATTCCCACCCTCAAGCTCCTTAGGAATTGTTGCAATAAGTGGGTTTCTACTCTTCTTGAGTTTCCCTTAGCCTCATGTTCTCTACAATATTTGGAGAAGTCTCTTGCTTTCTACATCCATTGGACTCTATATCAAAAGTCCTCCTATGTCACAGTTTTACCCATCTGTAGGGGTTTGTGCATCTTCAGTGATGACAATTTCCTTAGCTCAATTGAAGCTAATCTACAACTCGATTGTAGCAACCTTAATGCGAATATTGTGCTACAATCTCTATGCACAACAATAATTCTATGAGATAATAAAGACAACAAAAACATCACCCTGGCAATTATGTTTATGATTCGTAACCTCCCATCATAATCAAATGTAATCAAACCATAAATCCTTTTCCAAAATTAACTCCATAAAATTGTCCATGGAGTTTTTGAATTAATGGACATTATGGGTGAACACCCTTGTTTTTATTTGTAAATCCATAATTGATTTCACGCAATTTCCACTCATTATCCACTATTTTTTGTTATTTTCACCAAGTCAAATCCCTCTATATTTTGTAATGGTTCGGGATTAATTATGTATTTGTTGCATGGGTCAAATACCACATGTCACATCGACACTTGCTTACATTGGATTATTTCGAAGCAATGTCATTAGGCAATTTCAAAATAACCTCTATCAAACAAGTTTGAGATGAGACCCATCAAGCCATTTTAAAAGAATGCCCATCTAGTCATTCCAAAAGAGACACATTGAACCATTTTAAAGAAAGCCTGTTGAGATACTTCAAAATAATTTTTTATAATGATCTTTGACATAATGCTCATCAGGCAACTCTAAAACAATTTCGTTAGGCCATTTTGAAATAACACTTCACAACCCATTCTAAAATATGCTTTGTAGCCCAGTTCAAAATATCACCTCACCACCCACTTCAAAGTAATGGTCCATTTGCGCTCTTCAAAATAACAATTCATTAGGCTTTTCTCAAAGGGGCTCTTTAGACCAATTACAAATAAGGTTCCAAGACATTTTAAAAGAACTCACTTCAAGCTTAATGGGAAGAATGATAACCAACCTACTATGAGATAATCATGTTGGACAATTTTAAAACAACACTTACCAACCCTTTTCAAACAGAGGTTCCTCAAGCCCAATTTGAAAGAAGGTTCTTTGAAGATTAGTCAAAGTAACATCATCAAAACTTTTGGGGTCTATAGTTGAAGTCATATGACACTTGAAAGAAAAGTAATTGATGCCAAAACTTCTTCAAAGTTGTTTTCCATAGTCTTCACAAGCTTTCCACTCAATGATCCAATGGAAAACAATTGAAATTTCTCGATAACAACAAGAAAGAAAAGCTTGAAGTTTTTGAAAATTTAAGCTATTTTGAATTGATGTTGTCCTCAACCACATCAACAACAACAAAATTTTGAGATTGAGTATTACGAAAAAACCTCAAGTTTCCTATGATTTCCTAAACAAACTCAACCAACCCCATGTTGTAACTCTAACGTTAATACCAAGTTGTCACATGCCATTAGAAATATTCCCATCCCACAGGGTATGGACATGACCTAAGTTTGAAATTCCTAATATAAATTTGAACTCATTGAACTCTAAATCCATTTGAATTCATACAATTAATAATGCAACAAAAATAAAAATGTATAAACTCATTTAAAACCAGGGATTCCATATATCTTTCATTCATAAACAAAATATAAACCTAAATGGCAAAATTATAAATAGGAATTGTAGAGAAGATATGGAACATTCATATCTAATCCAAGATTGTCCAAGAAACTCATTGCATACAAGAAATTTTCCACCCAACCATAGACATCCACTAAAAATACCACCCCCAAGTCAACCTACTATAATGCCACCATGGTGAATGAAATTGGTTATAGGCTCATAGTTCCCTTACCCAACAAAATTATTCTCATGTTGTTCACAATTAGGCACTCCAAGTAACGATCTAACCATCACATAGTAATATCAATATAATCCACTACCCACGCAGCACAAGAAAGACATATCACTTCTTTGCTCAAAAATCACTTGGGAGTACTCTCCCTTCTAGTACTCTCAATGTAGACGAGAAGAACCCATCCTACTATTTATTTTTGGAATGACCTAGAAGTAAATTACCTTATTTATTTTCTTCTTTATTAAGGGAAATGAAGGGTTTCCTGTAGAACCTAGCCTCTATGCTCCTCTATAGTTCTCCACCTCTCTTCTTGGGTCCATGAATTACTCTCCCAAAACCCAAGCCCATGAAGTTAGGGCTCTAATAATATAGCAAGTTCCTAAGCTCAAGGTTGCAACCAACAAACTATTAGTTGGGTGGGCATGTCACTAACAATAAAGAGAGTAGAGTAGCCCAGCGAATAGTTAAACAATCTACACCCAACCCTTCTCTTCATCGTTGGTTGGCCCTTCTAGCTAGTTTTAGTCATTTACGTGTTTGTATCTTAGTGTAAAACATGAGGTTGCAATTTTCAAAAATTATAAAAGTGTTTCAACATGACAATGCTAAGTGTGAGAATGAGTGAATTAGAATGGAGTGTGTGCATGAGAATGGGGGAGGTTCAAATTCTCATGAGTGGGGAAATGCATTTCCATGAGGATGGGATCTCATACACTTTACTGCAATGATTGTGCCTAGCCCCCATGCATTTGTATCTATACAAGGTGGACTTCATCACTAACCACCACATACATTAAATGATTGGATTTTAAGTCAAATATGAGCATGAGATTTAAATAAAGCATAGGATGAAAAGGTAGGACCTATGAAACATATTTATTGACACTCCTCCCTCATGCTCCCTTTCCTCTTCCCCACTCGTGGACTCATAACCCCTCTTTTGATCTCCACAACATCTTGGACCTTTATATCAATTTTCAACATAATATTTACTTATTCTCAACATAACATGGAATGTCTACCACATGGTACATAAAGAGCATAATTACCATAATGACATCCCTAGCCATACATTAGTTCAACCTTGGCCTTGAGTTCCAACAATTGAATATCACTTACACATGGAGTCATGTATTTGACCACATATGGCTAGACTTTATCCATCATAAGCACTTAATTACAATTTATATAGGTTTGTATCTTAGTATAAGGTATAAGGTTGCAATTTTTATAACTTATGATAGTGCTTGAACATGAGAATGGCAAGTGTGTGAATGAATGAATTAGAATGCAGAAAATGTGCATGAGATCAAGAAGTGTGAGAATGAGTGAAGTAGAATGATGACAATGAGCATGAGAATGGGGAAGGTTCAAATTCTCATGAGAGTGGGGAAATGTATTTCCATGAGGATGGGATCTCTTACACCACTGCAATGATTGTGCCTAGCCCCCATGCGTTCATAACTATGTAAGGTAGACTTCTTCGTCAACCACCACATACATTAAGTAAAAAACTATGCATGAGATTTAAATAAAGCATAGGATGAGAATTTATGAAAAATAATAAACCATAGGATGAAAAGGTAGGATATATGAAACAAAGAATTAGTGATGCTCCTCCCTCATGCCCCCACCTCTTTTGGTCTCCACAAACATTTTGGACCTTTATATCAGTTTTCAACATAATATTTACTTTTATTGAACATAACATGGAATTTCTACCACATGTTACATAGAAAACATAATTACCACAATTTCATTCCTAACCATACACTAGTTGGGCCTTGGCCTTGAGCTCCACACTATGAATTCATATAACAAATTTATACCACTTACACATGTAATCATTTATTTAACCACATAAGACTAGACTCCTCCTATCATAAACACTTATTTACAATTTATATGTAATCCAATCTAAATACATCCAATCATCAAAACCAAGGTATTACATGGTTGTTCAATTTTCCATGTGAATACAACCTTTAGTAGGGGATTTTATAATTTACCGGTGACATTTGATATTTATAGGTAAACCTAACCTCTTTGTTGATTGTTACAAAGGTAATGAAAAGCAATTTCTAAATGATACATTAAAATTCTTCTATCTAGTGTAAATTCCCAATTCTTTTACATAGAAAGTATTAGGATGACATTTTATGGAAGAAATTGAACTTGCAAATTGCCTCACATGAAATTCCTTGTAAACTTTCACTGTTATATCTTTACATTCCCTTATATGAATCCATCACAAATATTAAAAGGCATCATTTGAATTCAAAGTAAATTGGACATGCCACATTATCCATTGAAACTAAGCATACAAATTTAAAATACTTTATTTGTTATAATAAATGAATAAATTTGTAACTTAACCCCCCACTAAAAGAACTTGAGTTTACTCTATTACAGCAAATTAGATCTCTTGAAATAGAAATTTTACAAGGGAAAAATCTCCTACAATGTTTAGGATAAAAGAATGCTTTCAAGCAAAATTAAATGTGTCATTTAAAAAGATAACCACACTTGAATTTTAAATCTATCGGGCAAAGTGTGTCCCCATCCTAATAAGGTTTTACACCTTTGTGATTTTTATAAGGTGCAAAGTCACTCAAGTTAGTCATGATTTTGTGGATTTTCAAGATAATGATATGTTATGCAACAATTATGATGCTATGCTACCCCATAATTGCATGCTCACCTTTTGATCCAGTAACCTAGAAATTATATAGCATGTAACCCGAGTGAGATTTTAATTGGGCCAATGGGCGAGAATTCAATGTTGCCCAAAATTTACTTGTCTTCAGTGGGTGAAAAATTGCCTAACAAGGTTAGTGGAAAATAGTTTCTATCAAAGATAAAGAAAATATATGGCATCAAAATTGAATTACATCATATAATTTCAATGTCCCGACTCATATTCATGCTTAAAACATTAGACAAAAATAGAATTTAACCTCCTTCATGTAAAGAAATTAGGAATGCAAAACAATAGCTTTTCCATATCCAATTGTTGTCCTCAAAATACTTTCACAATCATTAGCATGATATGTAAGGTCTCATCTTACCAACCAAGAACATAATGGAGACGTAAAGGTCAAGTTAAACAAAGGACCTGAAATATGACAACAATTTTTTATTATTATTATATATAGAATTTAAAGATGTTTCCATATATATATATATATATATATATATATATATATATATATAATCGCTTTCAATGGCTATGCATGCTATATAACACTTCCAAAGAATATATTCTAAGCAAAAAATGGAAAACCATTCTCAATAATGAGGAGCTGAAAATGAAGTTTATCCTAAGACCTACATTATTGTTGGAATTTCATCCTATGCTCTTGTAGAATGGTTATGCATGCTATCTAGCACTTCCAAAGAATATATTCTAAGCAAAGGATGGAAAACCATTCTCAATAATGAGGGGCCGAAAATGAAGTTTATGGCCTAGGACCTCCATTATTGTTGGTATATCATCCTATTGCTCTTGTAGAAATTAACTTAACATCATAACACTTATCTATTTAATGAATAGTATTTTCACGTAAGTATGAACCATAGTAATACCCAAAAAAAAAGTAATTATTTTACAAATTATTAAGCATTCATATCAAGGGGTTGCATAGCTTAATCATCCCAATTTTTTTTACATTAAACTCGATGTGAGTGTGTGTCCATTGTGCACTCCTTATGAGTAGGTAGATTAAATATGTCAGACTACACATTAATGTTAATTTTGATGACATTGACTCTTTTCTTTTAACAATTTTACCAATAATTCTCTCCTTATAAATCAATAAAAAGACTCCAAACACAGTTTATAAAAATTGAATTTTTCATATAAAGATTTTATAAAAAAATTCAAGTTCAAAACCAACTGGAATTGGCACTCTACATACATCATTGGCACTCTACATGCTTCATTAAAGATGTGTTGAATCTTTAATGGCTTCTCAACTTTAGATTACATAATTTCTAACATGTTCTATTCGTTTAATATGGATGAAATTGTTTAATAATTCTAAGATGTGGGTATTCGCCAAATCGATTTATGTTCCTCATTCTAAAGTTGCAAGTTAAACTTACCATTCCAATCAATTTCTACTAAATATAAAATCAATTATATAGTAAAATTATAATAATTTTACAAATATAACCCACCAAAAACTAATAAATCGTTTGGACATGAGTATCTTACTCCATATACCAATATGGATCAAGCTTTGTCCTTATCATTTTCTTACGAGCCTTTATAGATGACCGACAGGACAAACCGGCATTGATTCAGATTTAATCGTAGGTGCATGCACGCCTTGTGGAATCTCAAATTTAAATTTGCCAGAAGAATGATCTCAAACTTGTATAAACTTTGTTAGCTTTAAATTCGTATAAGATTGGATTTAAAAACGAAACACTCAGGTTTTAAGTTTTCATTTATAAAGGAAACTTTGACCCATTATATTAAAGAAACTTCCATATGGAAAGATTCCAGTATCGCATCGACTGAAACAAACATGCAAATTGACCAAGTTGTAACTTAATTGCAGATGCAATTGACCAAGTGTAACTTAATTGCATATTATATTTATAATAGCTTTTTTTTGGTGAAGGTTCAGCAGGACTTTATATTAATAGAATACAGTAGAATACATAATGCAGAGTGGGAGTCGAGGGGACCTCCCTGTGTCTGCCTTTATAAAGCTGTGCGGGTCTGGTCTGAGGACCCATCAAATATTCTGTCTCTGTTTTTTTTTAATAGAACACTTACAGCCGGTAGAATTATCGATATAGATGCATACATAGAAGAATCAAAGAAAAAAAAACCGTGACCGTCATGCTCTGCATGTTTACATGGCTCGATGGTCCGCATTGTTTATGGTATTGCACTTCGCTTTGAGTTCCCCCTCCTCCAGGTCTTGCCAAAGGATGTGATAATCTTCAAGATTGGATTGAACGCCAGCATTGGCCATGGCGTCGACCAACTTATTTGCTGTTCTTCGAACCACTTGAAAGGTGACACCTTGAATGTTGCTAAGGTGGCCTTGTAGGTCCTTCAGGATTGCCGAGAGCCTCCAGCTGGGGGTTATCTTGTCCACCTGGGTGCCATTCTGGAGTTTTCTCATCATCTTGATGACAATCTCCGAATCTCCTTCCACCACCAGAGGTAGAAGTCTGTAGCGATCAGCCAGGGTGATGCCTTTGATGAGAGCGATTAGCTCTGCAACATTATTGGTATTCACGCCAAGATTGCCATGATAGATAAGATGGATGTTACCAACATGATCCCTGACTGCTCCACCATAACCGGCTTTTCCCAGGTTTTGCTTTGACGCCCTGTCGAAATTCAGTTTGAATGTTTGAAATGGAGGCAGACACCATTTATCCTGCGTCGTCGCAACGGAGGCCTGGTTCCTTCCTGTGGGAGTGGTCTTGGCTTTGAGATTTAGGATCTGGATTATCCTTTGGTCATTCGGAGATGTGTTTCCCTCTTGCTGCAATATATCCATGGCATGGATTGATTCTGTGATGACCTGTCACGTCTTTCCTTTTAACATTTCTGCTACCATCGCCAAATTCTTGAAGATTCTTGCATTGCGCTCTTTCCACATGATCCAAGCTATGGCTCTAGGAATGAGATTCCATGCTTTGTTGACCAGATTGTTGGAAGATATGGAGGATCTCCAGTTGCTCAGTGTATGACAGATAGAGTTCCTATTTCTGTCGGATTGTCTGAAGACGATGGCCATGTCATCCCAAAGAGAGCAAGCAGTGGGGCAGGTGTTGAGAATATGATTGAGAGTTTCCTGATCATTCTCACAGAGGACGCAGTGGGAAGGCCCGATGAAACCCCATCTCTAAAGATTGTCCCATGTGAGTGCTCTGTTATGCAAGACCAGCCAGGAGAACAGGGTGATTTTGGGCCAGGTTCCTCTGTTCCATAGAGCGTGCCATTTGGGGTCCGGTTGCGAGTCAGGAGAGGCAGCCATGATTTTGTAGGCTTCTTTGAGGCTGAAGGTTCCTTTAGGATTATTTCCCCACCGAAGGATATCCTCTCTATTCGATGTGAGGATTCTGCGCTGGTCTAGTTCTTGTAAAAGAGGGTCTATATTCTCATTGTGGTCTTGGGTGAGCCATTGCTCTTTTGATAGCCATTTTTGCCATGTAGTAGCCGGTGTCCTAGGTTGCCAGTAGTCTACTACAGTCACCAACCCTGCTTCGTGCATGTCCCTTTTAAGAGTAGTCCAATCTGGGTGGTCAAGGGGGGGAGTTGCTGCCAGGCATCCTCCCAGAAGAGGGCAGTGTTGCCTTGGTGCACTTCCCAGAAGCTGTGCCTCTGAACAATATGTCGATTTTCCCATGCTTTGTTCCAGAGGGGGGATCCTTGAGTGTTACCAGTGAGCCTGATAAGGTCTTTGTCCCTAACTTGATTCGTGTACTTCGCTTTCCACAAGGTGCCCCAGAGGGAATTAGGATTTTCCACCCATCTCCACCAGATTTTTGCTGCTACAGCCTTGCTTAGGATTTCAGGATCTCTTAGGCCCAGTCCTCCCGCCAATTTTGGTTTACAAATGTCTGTCCACTTGAGGAGAGCCCATTTGGATTTCTTAGAAACTCCATTCCAGAGGAAGGACCGCTGGATGTTTCGAATGGATTTATAAACTGCTTTAGGTGTCGCTAGGGCCGAGAGCATATAGGTCGGCATTGTTTGAAGAACTGATTTGACCAAAACCAGTCTGTTGGCCATGTTTAGGGCTTTGTGAGTCTAGCTACTTAACCTGGCCTTCATTTTGTTAAGGAGGTCTTCCCAGTTTGCAGATTTGGGGGCATATTCTGAGAGTGGAATGCCAAGGTATTTGGTTGGAAGGGAGTTCTTCTGAATATTAAGAATTCTGCTAAGATTTCTCTGCATAGGAATAGAAGTATTGAAGAAAAACAGTTTGGATTTTGTGAGATTGATTTCCATACCTGAGGCCTCTATGAAGGTCCTTAGCACCTTGCTGAAGGTTCGAGCTTCCTTCACTGTGGGGGATCCCATGAGCATTGTATCATCTACAAATTGCTGATGCGTTACTGTGGGGCCGTGATGTGCAAATTTGATGCCTTTGAGCTGATTCTTCTGGTTTGCTTGGGATAGAGATCTTCCCAGACCCTCTGCCATGATAACAAAGAGAAAAGGCGACAAGGGATCTCCTTGTCTTATACCTCTGGACGGAAGGAAGGGTTGTAGGGGCCCTCCGTTCAGCATGATTGAAAAGAATGCTCCTGAGACCATTTCCATTATCCAATTTATCCAAATCTGACTGAAGCCGAAAGCCTGGAGGATTGCTCTGATGTAGATCCAGCTAATTTTATCAAAGGCCTTTGAGAGGTCAAGCTGAATGAGCATACCTGGAATCCTCTGTGTTTTGATAGAATGCAGAACTTCCTGAGTGAGTATTATGCTGTCAGTTATCTGTCTGCCTTCAACATATCCTGATTGCTCTGGAGATATGATTGAGGGGAGGATGGGTTTAAGTCTGTTAGCCATCAGTTTGGAAAGGATTTTATATATGACATTGCAAAGGGCTATGGATTGGAACTTGTCGGGTGAGTCCGCTTGATGAGATTTTGGAATTAGGGTGAGGAAGGTGGCATTCATGGCAGGCAGCACTCTCTTGGTTCTGTGAAAGTTCTTTATAAGATTGAAAAGGTCGGCTTTGATAATGGGCCAACAAGCTTTAAAGAATTCAATTGTAAAGCCGTCTGGTCCAGGGGCTTTGTCAGTGGCCATGGTGAAGATGACTTCTTCAATCTCCTGCTCAGTGAAATCTCTTAAGAGAAGGGAGTTTTGCTCCTCCGTAACTAAGGGGGGGATAGCACCGATGACTTTATTGATGGCTTGGGTTCTATCATGAATGGGATCAATGAGAAGTGAATTGAAGTATGAGTTAAGTTCAGATCCTATTTGCTCCCTGGTATAAACTTTAGCACCATCAGCTTTTTTGAGGGATTGAATACGATTGTTGGCTCTATGCTGAATGGTTGACTTATGGAAGAAGCTTGTGTTGCGTTCTCCACGTTTTAACCATTGCACCCTTGATTTTTGTTTCCAGAGCAGCTCTTCTTGTCTTAGCCTTTCTTCCCATTGCTTTTGTAGGTTTGATTCCTGAGCCAACCTTTCATCATTGGGCCCTTCCTTGATCATTGTTTGCTGGAGGCCCGCCATTTTTTCCTCGAGCTCTCTTTTGGCTTGAAAAATGTTGCCAAAGGTGTTCTTGTTCCAGCGTTTGAGATTGGCTTTGATGATCTTGAGCTTTTGCTAGAAGATGTACATGATATTATCGCTCTCTATTGTGGTTTGAGTCCACCAGCTCTGTATATTTTGCATGAAAGTTGGATGATCTGTCCAAAAACCTTCGAATCTGAAAGGTCTGTTTTGAGGCTTGTCCATATTGGTGAAGTGCATCTGCACTGGCCAGTGATCAGATCCCCCAATAGGCAGAATGTTGGCCTCCATATCTAGATTTTGGAGCATGATGGATTCCGAGATAAGGAACCTGTCGAGCCTCGATGCAACTTGCCTATTTCCCCCTTGCTTATTGTTCCAAGTATACAGACCATTGACTGTGGGAACATCAATGAGTTTAGATGCAGCTATGAAGGTGTTGAATGCTTCCGCGTCTTTATCCAGTCTTCTTAAGCCTCCTTTCTTTTCCTCTAGGGTGGTGATCATGTTGAAGTCACCACCTAAGATCCAGTGATTGGCCCCATGGTGTTGTTGAACCTCGTCCAGGTCTTCCAGCATCTTGAATTTTTCCTGGGTTCGCTGAGGTCCATACACATTGGTGATGCATATCGTGTGCTTTGATTCTGGCATGTTGAAGATGACTAATAACGAATGCTTAGTGGATAGAGCATTCTGCATAAAGAACTTGCTTTTATTCCAAAACATGAGAAGCCCTCCTGCTTGCCCAATGGCTTCTGTGCTTATGCAATGATAGCCTTTTGCAAAGAGTTTCTTAAGCATCTCTATGCCGTTGGAGGAGCATTTGGATTCTTGAAGAAGAATAAGGTCTGGGGATTGCGAGAAAAGACAGTTTTTTAGGATTCGTCTTTTGGAGGTACCATTTAGCCCTCTGATGTTCCAGGTTGTGATCTTCATTGAGTAACCTTTGGAGTGGATAGGACCAAAGCCCTAATTTTTCCTTCATTGATTAGGCACCTGCCGAGTTCTTGTATTTGTTGTTTTGTCGATTTTCGCCCCCTCTTTCTTCTCGGACCTTTCGGCTTGTATTGGTCCAGATCCAGGTTGGCTTGAATGCCCGTTTGGCTGCTGTTTCCCCATTGCTTTTTGGCTGCATTTTGGTTGAGATATTCTAACTGCAGGTATGCCATTTCGATTTTCTCCAAATGTTCCTGGGGAATGGCATCCACTCCCAGTTTGGACCATTGCTCGTTGACCTTTTGGAGATCTAGGTCACCTAGGATCTCTTCCAGTGGATTGGTGGGAGTGGTTGAGGATGGCTGGTCTGAGTGGGTTTCTGTGCAGGGAGGGGTTTGCAATGAGACAGGGCTTGTATCGTTCTGGATGGGATTGGGCTGTGGGTTTTGTTGCTGTGGCTGGGCTTGGTGTGAGTCAGGGTTCAGGATGGAAGTGTTTGATGGGTTTGATAACTGAACATTCATGGGTAGATCTTGAGCAATGGGGGCGGGGGATTCCAGAGGGTTCTCGTTTGGATCAAGGTTGCCAAGTGCTTCAAAGCTATTCTGCTGGGTGGGGGTCGGGTTAGTGGAGGGTTTCAGAGGATTTTTGCCCTTCTGCCCTTTGTTCTTCCTTGATACAGGGATGAAACTTGGGGGTGGGTTATCCACCTTGTCCGCTTGGGTTTGTGGTGGGGGTTGATTAAGGGGGCATCCATGACTAAGATGTCCATGTTGTCAGCATTTCCAGCATCTGAATGGGATGTTTTCATAGTCGATGGATTTCTTCCAATGAATTCCCTTGTGGATCAGATCAATATGACCTGGGAGGGGTCCTGAAACATCCGTGTAAACGCAGATTCTAGCGTAGGCAGTGTATTTACCTTGAGATGTGAGATCTGAGGTTTTGACGAAGACGCCCAACTGATTCTCGATGGCTTCCAAGATGCGCTTATTCCAGTAGTCAACAGGCAAGGAGTAGAGTCTGAGCCATACTGGAACTTTTTTGAAATCTTCCTGTTCTGGAGCAAAGTTGGGTCTCCAGTACGTCATGTAGAGTCCTGCCGAGTTGTAAAAGTATGGGCCTCCTTCGAAAATGCGGTCTCTGTCATCCTTGTGAGCGAAGATGACAATGAAAAAACTTCTTGACCCCAGCTGAAGTTCATAGTTCCCTTTGGGCTTCCATTTCTGGTTTATCCACCAGCAGAGAGCCTTTTCATTGAGTCGAACTCCCATGAATCGGCATATTAGGGCATGTTTACTCATGTGATCTCTGTATTCGTCGATCCAAGGATCTTCGATGATCAATGAGGGTGTTTCCTCCGATAGCGGTTTGCAAGGGGACGGGCCTGTCGCCCTGTTCTGACTGGGAATGTTCCCCGTGGACGCAGATCCATTGGCTCTAGGGTTATGGTTTGCAGCTGAGGCTTTGCTTTTGACCCTGGATCGGGAGCTGGATGGGGTGTTGGAGGGCGTAGAGGGAAAACTGCCAAAGACAAAGGGGCTGAAGGCTAGGGGGGCCGAACCCCCCCTGAGGTGGTCATGGAACGATACGGATAGGGTTTTTTCTCAGGGTTTGGGAGTGCTTCAGATCACCGGTGATTGCATGTTTATAATAGTTTACCCATCCATTAAAAGATGAATAAAATAAACAAAAATAGTTACACTTGTACACAATCACACTCACATACACTAAGTTGTGGCTTTCCTGTTAAACTGTGGTTGTGTTGTTAAATTTCATTTTCAGAATATTAAGAAATCAGTGATTAAGTTGCATTACATTTAAATAATTTTAATGATTATTTATATAGCCTCTTCTTAATGATCAAGCATAAAATAGTGCCAACAAATTGGGACTTTTGCTTGCATAAGATGAACCTCCTTATATCCATGCTATATATTAAGCATACATTTTATCCTTCAGTACATACTTGAGGATGACTTAAGTGTTAGCATTCGAGGTTAGTTTGAAAGAGATTACATCAAATTTGGGGTTGCTTTATAAGATTTGGGTACATGGTGTATGGTCAATCCCGAACAGTCCATGATGGATTTGTACATCAAAAATGGTTTGTGATCGATTTTTAATGAGAGATGGTCCATGATGGATTGTACATTGAAAATTATTTATTTAGTAATTACTTGACCTCAACTGGGGGAGTGCATGATATTCTTCCTGCAGGCATTGAAGATCTTCAAATAGCTTTAATGATGTTCTACACAATGGCCACTTGGAGATGGTTACTTGCTAGGAGAATGCCATACTTAGGAGGAGCAGTTTGCTTCCAGAAGGAGGGCATTGAGCCCTAGATAGCATAGTGTAGCTTGGATGCTTGCATGGAATCTTCAATGTTGAGATAGTGTTCATGTAGGGGGAGTGGACTCAACAAAGTTCATGGATTATGAAAAATAGAGTCATTGAACTTGCAGGTGTGTTGGGCACACCTTGTGGAGCACCCTTGCATTTGGAGCCTTGCTTGTGGATGACATTACCTTGGAGATTGACATATACCCTTGGAGTGTAACACACTAGATATGTGATCCTACATATGTCTTTGAAGGTTGTTTGTAAGGGCTTAGGCCTGGATATGTATTGTTGGCCTACCTTAGTTCTAATATATATAAAGGAGAGAGTCCTTTAGTCACTCATCAGTTTTGTTCATTATCATGTAGTGATGTGATCAAGAGGAGCACCCCACTTTTCCTCTCTCTTCAATATTTTTTTGTACTTGATGTCTCTATCTCTCTTGAAGTCACTAGGGTTTCTTGAACTTCTTGGAGCATCTTGAATAATAATGTTAGGGTTTCATCTCTCTGAGACTTGGAGATTAGGGTTTTTAGATGAAACACTATGTTGTACCTGTTGAAGTGAATTAAAAAAAAAAGAGATATCTTGCCAAGCTTAGTTGGAGCTCCTTGGTGTGAGATATTGTTTTCATTGTTTTTATCTAGCTGGGGTTTTAGAGAGCTAAAAGATTGTATTGGCCTTCTGATAATGATATGGTATATATATGACCCTCTTCTTTATGCATATTAATGAAATTTCCAGCTGTCCAATATTTGTGTAAATTGAAAATTTGATTTTCAGCCACATACTCTCCATGGTTTGTAATCACCAACACTATATGTCTTGCTGATTTGACGAAGGGCAACTGTGCTAACAGATTTAACATTCATATTGAAGACTGTAAAGGCAGTTTTGCTGCTATATTTACAGTTGTGTTTTCAGATCTATTATATGCATGATAAGATTTTCCTAAGGGGCTGAAACTTATTGGAACACATTGGTGTCTTTTCTCTAGAATTGCCTAGTGAACTGGGATTGCTAAGAGTTAAAATATAGTCCATTGTTGATGTTGTTTTGTTTATATTTCATAACAGCCCTAAAGCTGAAAATTCACAAGGTTAAGATCTGGGAAACCAAAGAGGTGAAATTTCTGAATTGTGTGATTGGAGGAGACCAATTCCCATGAACTCAATTAGCTACATGCTTTCTAGCATATAAAATGTAAATATATGGTCTCAAGAGCACAAATCCAATGAGACAAATCTACTGTCCCCTTTCCACATATCAGATCACTAAATTACAATTGTAGATGGATATCTAAAAATTTCAAATTGCCCATACTAAGACTCGAGCAACATGGGAACAGAAAATTAAAAAAGACTATTTCCCTTGTAAAATTGAGGCTAATATCCATTCAGTTTGTTATACATAAGACAAAGTGGAATGTCAAACTCAAAATTTTCCTTGTTTTTTTTTTTAACCACATGGTGAATCGGTAACTGCCAGGCCTAATCTATGGGAGACCAAGGATCAAACCTCATAGCTGCCACTATAACACCAAGAGCATAACCAACCACCTGCAAGTCGGGTATAGTGTATACTAAGTTCCTATGATTTTAGCAAGATTAGACTCACGGGAAAGGGGAATCCGCCCCTCTAGCTGCCAGCACAGCAGGTCATTGTACTCAATGAAACTTGAACTTCGGTCTGCCCGGGCTTCGCTCATGTGACTTACCGTCAAACCACACATCACTGCACCAAAATTTTCCTTGTTAAGCTACCTCATATTTAGATTTTAGGGGGCATCTTAAATCTCCCCTAATGTACCCTTCCCAAGAATATTCAAAGTGCCACACTGTTTCGTGGAATTTGATAGATAGATAATTTCAAAGATATAGAATTATCAAAAAGACAATACAATTAATTGAAATTATACTTCGTAATCTAAAGACTCATGTTTGATCTGGATTTAAACAGGTAAATTAATTTCTAACTTCAGTACTACAATCTATGGAACGTAAAATCTTAAGAAAATAGGTTCAATCAGTATTGCTACCATTTCCTGAGCGTCTCTGAATTGAGCTCTTTCCTAATTCAGAATAAATTCAACTTTTATTTCTTCATAGCGTCCACTAGAAATTATTGTGTGAGGCCCCGCAAATGCTTCTTGGCTTCATTTGCAACCATAGCATCAATGCAGCCAAAAAAGTAATGTTACTCGCCTATGTTCAGAGATACTTAAAAAAAATCAGTCTGGTAAATATCACTCCCTACTATGCTAAGCATGAGTACACACTACATTATTTTGCTGACTCCTGTACTACAATATATGGGAAGTAAAGCTTAAGAAACTAGGTTCAATCAACATTGCTACCATTTCCAGAGCATCTGTGAATTGAGCTCTTTTTCTAATTCAGAATAAATTCAAATATCATGCCTTCACAGCTTCCACCAGCAACCATTGTCCGAGACCCTGCTTTTTCTTGCATCTGAAGGCCATGTTTCCTGGCTTCATTTGCAACCATAGCATCGATGCTGCCAAAAAATAGTGCATTAATTGCCAATGTTCAGAGATACTTTTAAAAATCAGTCTAGTAAAGGATACTCCCTACTATGCTAAGCATGAGTACACAATATAAGTGAATCGTGAAAGGAAAGCTTATAGAGATCAATTATAGACTATAATGCATGCATGTTTGTTTCTCTGCTGTGTGAGATAAAAAGAGAATCTTTGGATTGAAATTTCACATTAATATCCTCTAAGCCCTTTTGGTTTCTCAAATTTACAAAATGTTCCTCTAAAAGTTAATATTTGTCAACCCTTTTGCACAACAAGACAATGAAAGTACAATGCTAAGATAGCAAGATAGCCAGCCTGGTATCGGTTACCACCAGGCAATGAAAGTACAACGCTAAGATAGCCAGCCTGGTATCGGTTACCACCAGGCAATGAAAGTACAACGCTAAGATAGCCAGCCTGGTGTCGTTTACCACCCTAGCAACATAGGGCAACAATTAAAGTTGATCAATCATATAAATGTTTTTTCCATTTAAGATATGTGAGTGTCCCTATCAAAGAAACAAACGGTTCAATGTTGTTTTTGCTAAAGCACTTCACAGCTAAAATTGGAAGGAAGAAAGCGGTTAGAGTTCCAACCTAAGGGAAACTACTGATGTTTCAATTGCATTCCCTCTTTTCATTTCTTCAAACACCAACATGATGCCTAAAAGCCCTACTGAAACCTTTCCAAACGTCGATTTCGTTAATTTCTCGAAATTTAACTCCGCAAAATCATACATACAAAAGCATCATAAAGATTTCACAGAAATTGTCAGTAAAATGAAAACCCAGAACATTAATGAAATACTGCAATTCAAATAACAGGGTAAATGGAAATAATCTCAGCTTTACTATATTAATATGGGATGAGATTTTACATGCCAATACAAACTGGAAAATAGCTGAGATAAATAAATTTTAACTAGAAATGTAACTCCAATTGAGGATCTGGATGATCCTCACTCCAATCTTCAGATCTGCTGCAGATCTGATCTCCAATATCACTGTTAAAGTTTCATGAGATTTCTAGGTGAAATCTCCTAAATGGTGGGTTGGGTTTTTGTGCTAGTCACAAGAAATAGAAACCCAAGCGTTTTCGTCTTGGGGCTTACTGAAAGTTGAGAACCTTGTTTCCAAACCTCTATAAGAAAAATACTCAACCCCAAGATATCCCCAAATGTCTTGCTTCTCTTCATTTTAAAATTTAAAGGCTTGATGGATCCTTCTTGCACTTTCTAGGAGCACTTTTTTATTATTTTATCTCCCACTCTAGATGCTTCTCCTCTTATCCTTATTTAAGTGACTTTCATTTTATTTTATTTCAGTGACTTCACCTTTTCCTTGATTGAGCATTGTCGCCTTTTTATTTAATTGACTAATCAAAGTCACTTTTAATCTAGGAAAATGGTAAATCTGCCTCCACGATCTCTCAAGCCACTAAAAGTCACTTTTCACCATCTCATCCTATAGATCTCTTTGTTTTGATTCCAACAAGCTATTACACTAAGGTGTTTCATCAAATATTCTTCCCAAAATGACACCTTAAGCGTATTTAATTAGGATATACTCAATAATAACCCTATTTTACGGGATTTGTTGGAAATTTGGAATGTAATGGGACCAAGAATAAACTGTGCAAAATTGAATTTGATGATAAAATGTTGCGAGCAATTCCCATCGAACAACATAAAACTCCTCCAAAACCCTCCGGGCCCACTCATAATGAAATCTCGCTTCCATGACCAAGTTGTCACCAACCCTTGAAATCCATCCTAGCCGCATCATATGGGAGACTGAAAATGGGGACATTACAATTTAGGAGTTGTCTCCTTATGAAACTGTTAATTTTAGATAACAATGGTATGTTCTATGCTTTAGCACAATTTACTTCAATGTTCCTTATCAGCCCAATGATAAATTCCAATTATTTCCAGTAGCAACCATATTAACTTAATCTGTAATGTCCTAATTTTTATTTTTCTCCATAGTACAGCTAGGGTGGATTTCCAGGGCATGGGATGGCCAAGGCAGTGGAACAAGTTTATGTCATCAAGAGTTTTGATGGAGTTTGAGGACTTTTCATGGGGTCAAATGGCATTCGCTTGGCATATTCATCATCATGAGCAGTTCTGCACATCTTGTTTTTGGTTTCGTGACTTTCTGATAATTCTCGTAAAACTGGGTTATTATTGGCATAACTTAATTAATTATGCTCGGGGTGGCATTCTGGCAAGATTAATTGATAGAACACCTCAGTGTAATGGCTCGTTGGAACCGGAACGAGAAGATCTACAGGATGAGATGCTGAGAAGTGACTTCCAATGGCCGAAGAGATTATGGTGGGCGATTTACCATTTTCTTTAGTTAAAAATGACTTTAATTAGTCATTTATTAAGGAAAATTAATTAATTAGAGGAAATGGGTCAAAAGTGACCTAAGTAAAATAAAATAAAAGGGTCACTTAAGATAAAGTCAATGGAGGAGCTTCTAAAATAATAATAAAATAAGATGCTTCTAGAGGTTTGGACATCTATCCATCATATCTATAAAAGAGGAGGAGAAGGTCATTTGGAGACATCTTGGATTTGTGTATTGTCTTTGTGGTGAGGTTTTGAGAACCTAGTTCTCTACTTCAACAATAGCCCCAGGATGGAAAGCCCTGGGTGATTCAGTGAGAGTGGGCGAGCACCCATCTCTTCCCTTGGTGGATCCATTCAGGGTTCACAGAGTACAATTTATTGCTTTTCAATTTGTTTTGGAGGCTGATTGCGGCATTATTGTAGATCTATTTGAGGTTAGCACTATCTCAGCTATCTCAGCTATATGGGTTGTATCAGCATGTAAAACCTCAGTTTATCTAATATAATAGAGTTGAGAATCTTCTTGTTCATTGTCTTATGGATTGCAGTGCTCTATTTGTTTAATTTTTACATCGCAATCTTCTGTTAAATGCATGATAGTTTTATGTGAAGTGCTTGTTCCAATTTTTTTTTTTGAGACATTAATATTGATCTTGTTACCTGTCACAAGTGGGTGACCCCATAGGAGAATTTTCCTCCTAGATATCTCTTCAGTCGGCAACCCCTGACAACTACTAGTGTGTCGATTTATCGTGCCATCTTATCTCCGCTCCTTGAACCAATCATATGTTCCCTCGCCCATTTGTCAAGAGCATATGTTTGAAGGTGGACAATCCAATCGTAAAGTTATGTCTTTCATTGTGCAATCAGGTGCTTATGCTTGTTTCTCCTTGGGCATATTGGGCATGAATTATTGGGTAACTTGGAAGGATGAAGGGTTTTGACTGTAGTTTTGTTCCCTTACCTTAAATGGGGGGTTAATCCTCAATCCTAGTCCCATGGGATCTCCCCTATTGGCCTATGGCTTCAGGAAGGGCACTACTTGGGAAACCTCGATTTTGGTAGCGCGGTCTCATTTTCTCATTTCACATTTTTCACTCCCCTCTGCACATTACAAGCCCTATTTCATCATTTTCCCTTTCTGGGTCCACATGACCATTGGGTCCACAAGGCACTGGTATGCCCCCTCCCCTTGTCCACATGTATGAGTCCTGCCTAGAAATGTTTCCCCAGAGGTTGATGCAGCTAAAAGAATGTGAAAAGCATATCATGGCCATAAGCAAGAAACAAAAGAAAGAATATCAAAAAATGCAAAATATGGCCACGACATTTAATATAGCACGTAGGCAAAAGCCAAACATGAGATCTACCCCTTCGGCATGGCCATCACCCTGGTTCCTAGGACCCTTCAGTGCCCCACACATCATTAACGAACCCATGCACGTCCCAACCCCTGGTGGGCGATGAACTTCCCCACCTTAAGGGGGTAATAGTTGTTGCATATCTCTCATGGCATGCTCATTAAAGAAATTTTGAGGTCTAAAATGGGTGTCCTAATGAATATTATAATATAATAGTGAAAATAATAAAATAAGATTAGATTACATCATCAAATTTTAGAGGTAAAAAAACTTTTTTCCAACACATATTTTCAACTTATCTCCCTATGGTTTTACTCAAATTTCAAGCAAGAGCACTCGTTGGATGCAAAATTTAATTCCTCATCCAAAAAGTACCCATGTTTCATATTTTCGATGGGTCTTACTACACGAAAAATGAGAAATACATGAAAATCACCCTACAATCACGTTTTTCATGTATTTCTCATTTTCCGTGTAGCAGGGTCCATCGAAAGTATGCAACATGTGTACTCCTTGGATGAGGAATTAAATTATGCATCCAACGAGTGCTCCCACTCAAAATTTGAGTAAAACCATAAGGAGATTAGTTGAAAAAGTAGTTTTATTATTTTTTATTTTTTTAATCTTTAACCTTTTTGCTCCAAAAATGGTGAATCATCCCCCATGGCTGACATCATCATCTTAGATCCTTTGGTTCTTATAAAGTTGATTTTGGTTGTACAATTTTGTTTTGAAGCCCATTTTAGACCTCAAAATTTCTCTAATGCTTATTTCCTAGCGACCTGAGCAGTAATACAAAGAAAATCATGAAAAGACAAAAGGAAAATAATGAAGGGTGGAAAAAAAAAGGTTGGAGCAACTATGAAGTCTTAATGTGTCCTTGATTAACAAGCTTGATTCACTTAGATGCATTAATGAATTATTATACCTGATGGTTAGTAAGCACATTAGATCTTATATGTAATTGGCAGGTGGTTTCATCGTGGGCTGGGCAAGTTAACCGGGGCCCAAGCCCACCAAAGGATCATATTGGCATTCCTAGGGGATGCATTGAGAGCTATTGGACTCCATCATGTGTTAAAGCATTTTTTGATGACATGGGCACATTCAGCACCCTCA
Organism: Pinus tabuliformis; assembly: GCA_031772625.1. Lineage (NCBI taxonomy): Eukaryota > Viridiplantae > Streptophyta > Pinopsida > Pinales > Pinaceae > Pinus > Pinus tabuliformis. The sequence goes on along the minus strand of CM062816.1, from coordinate 1,192,600,377 downwards.
GCTGTCTGTTCATTGCCCCACATTATTTGCGAGATGATGCTGTTGGACCAATATGCCTCGATCGGCTTAGCATATTATTGCAATTGATCCAAGGCCCAAAGGAAGTTTGTCTCACCCTTGAGACATGGGAGGGCGGACACCATCATCGAAGCCCTCATTTGGAGCATTATACAGTTATTCTGTCATTTGGAGACCCATTAGACCTGTTACCGCTCAAACTAGCAGAGGGTCCTGGGAGGGGATCCTATAGGGAAACTACTAGGTCAAGGGAAACAATGGAGCGATAGCCCATTGTCACCTCAGTTAAGGCTCCCTGCCCTTTATGGACTTTCACTGATGGGAGGAGACCCGGTATAAGAGGAATCACAATAGCGGATGTGTCATTGAGAGGATAAAGGGTGATTCCCAAGACCTATTCATGAGAGAGACTCGCTGAAAATGCAACAAGAAAATCCTAATTTAGTTTTGTCCTTGAATTAAATTAGGAATAAAATTGTAATTCCACATCACAAGATGACTTGTACGAATTAACTAAGTTAATTTGACTTAACTGGCTCAGTTAATTCGAGTTGAGGGTCTAACTTGAGTCATGTAGAGTGTCTCCTACTTTATAGGAGCCCTGATTGAGTTTATTTTGAGTTGTAATTAATTAATTCAGTTTAACTGAATTAAAGTCAGTGAAACTAGTTCCAACTTATGGAGGAACTAGTAGGAGGTCAGATAGTGGGGTGTTGCTTCATGTGTTCAACTAGTTAACTGATGATTCACTCATAAATAACTCATGCATGTCAGTTCTGAGAGCTACCCTGTTGAGATTGGAGTTCAAGGGCAGTGTACTATCATTTGTATAATCATCAGAATTGTACAGGTGGTGCATGCAGTCAAAGGAAGGCCTATGAGGATTGCGCAATTCATATTGAAATATTTCCCTAATTAATGCGGGGTTAATTCCCAAGGAAACAGCGCAAGGAAATAGGGACTTGGGCAAGCCAAAATTTGGTTAAGTATTGGCGTAGGCTTGTCTAGGAAGCAGTGAGACAGATAGAGATAGTGTAGAGGTTGCTCGAGCTTGAGCAAAGCATTCTAATCTTCTCATATTTTCTAACTAATGCAATATACAGATAACAAGGGTTTTTAGCTATGGCTTTCTCTAAGAAATCATTGTGTAATGTGTTGATTGAATTCTTTCTCTTGTATGCTTCATGATTTCGCGATCGTTTAATTATTTCCGCTGATGAGTAGAGTAGATTCAAATCTTTTGTTTTAGAAAATAACATAAGCAGTTTTGAATCTACAAGGAATTTCTACATGGTGTCAGAGCAAAAATCACTCTATAAGAGGAGAATACGAGTTTGTCTTTTGCAAGTGAAATCGAATTTGCAATATCATTCTTCAAAACCAACATGATGTTGTTCTACGGATTGAGACTCGAATATGCCCTTGAGGGTAGTTCGAACTATATTGCTTGGAAGGACAGGATGGAGACAATGTTGGGAGATAACGAGCTGAAGGAATTCATAGACAATGATATTCCTAAGCCTCCAACAACAGATGCTCAAGATCTGATAGAGTGAAAGAAATGTGTTGCAAAGGCGAGGAGGATCATACTAGGAGTTCGAGATCATTTGTCTCGAACCTCCACAGGAAGGATACGCCATATGCAAAGTGGCAAGCTTTGATCGACTTGTTTCAAAACAGCAGTGACCACAGGAAGCTGGCACTGAAGGACAAACTTCGGAAGATCAAGATGAAGGAGGGTGACACAATACCATAATACTTGAGCAGATTCACCCATTTTCAGGATGAGCTTGGGAGTGTTGGTATTACAGTTACTAAAGATGATCTGGTTAGCCTACCACTTCTAGGCCTTCCCAAAAGCTGGCACAGTGAAGTGAAAACTTTTTGATACGCAGAGAAATATATATATATATATATATATATATATATATAATAATGATTAATTGACCGAAGATGATTGTTTACAGTGGGGGTTCCCGGCTTATATAGCGCCATGGGCACCCTTTGAGGAAGGGCATGATCTTATGATCGTGCATTTTCGTCTAATTAACCTAAAATTAAATACTAAATAATTTTTTACATAACATTGGCTTCCTCTCGAAAGAATGCTTTGTCCTCAAAGCATACGTAACAACGGATGTTGTTGACAAAATGATTCATTCTCCCAAGAAGCGTCTTCTTCGGGTAAGTCCTTCCACTTGATCAGATATTCCTTGATTGTACGATGTCGAAGCTTTCTTTCTCTAGTAGATAAAATACCTTCTGGTTCTAGAATGACCCTTCCCTCATCATCCAGGGATGGAAGCGTTGTTTGTGCTGATTGATTGTTGCCTAGTGCCCTTTTAAGGCAGGATACATGGAAGACGTTGTGAACACGACTTGTCTCTGGAAGGCTTAAACCATATGCAACTTGGGTAATCTTTTTGTTGATCTGATAAGGTCCATAGAACTTTGGTGCCAACTTGTTTTTTCTTTTTTGTTTTAAGGATAATTGTTTGTATGGTTGCAGCTTGACAAACACCCATTCTCCGACTTCAAACTCTCTTTCGGTTATGTTGCGGTCTGCTTGTTGCTTCATACAATTCCTTGCATTATTCAAGTTTTCTTTTAATATTTGGACGATTTTTTGGGTTTCTTCTAGTTGATCTTTAATAGCAAGTAGATTTGTCTGGACAACAGCTAGATCCTTCTGTTTTGGGGGTTCATACCCATATAAAGCTTGAAATGGCATCATTTTTGCTGACGTATGATAAGTGGAATTATACCACCACTCAGCAAGATGTAACCATTGAGCCCACTTATTTTGTTTTTCTGTAGCATAGCAACGTAGGTAGGCCTCCAAACATTTATTGACAACCTCTGTTTGGCCATCTATTTGAGGGTGATAAGCGGAACTCATATTTAGGTAGGTTCCTATATGGTTGAACAATTCCTTCCAAAAATTACCCTTGAACTTGGCATCTCTATCACTCACAATGACTTTCGGAAAACCGTGTAACTTATATATATTTTTGCAAAATATTTCAGCGATTTCTTTTGCTGAGTATGATTTCTTTATTGCCATAAAGTGAGCATATTTGGTGAGTCTGTCGACTACTACGAAAATCTTGTCCTTGCCTTCAGATACTGGTAATCCTTCGATAAAGTCCATCGAAATTTCTTCCCATTTCTGATTTGGAATGTTTAAAGGGTGAAGTAATCCCGGTGTCGTAATATTCTCACTTTTATTCCTTTGACATGTGTCACATTCTGCTACATACTTCTGAATATCGCGACTCATTCCTTTCCAAAAGAAGGATTGACGTGCATTGTAGTAAGTCTTAAAGAATCCTACATGTCCAGCTGACGGTGAGTCATGTGATTCCTTGAGTATCTTAAATTTAAACTTGGAATTTGTGTTTAGATAGATTCTTCCCTTGTACCAAAGGATATCATTCTTCCACTCAAATTTTGAGTTGTTGGGAAGGTTATTGATTATTGTCGTTATTTCTGGATCCTTGGCATACTCACTTCGAATTTCGTTAAGCCACTCAGGAACAACAACCGAAATTGCAAGTAGTGTTGGTTCTTCATCTTTCCTGGATAGGGCATCTACTACATTGTCTTTACCTCTTTTATGTAGTATTTCCAAGTCAAAAACGACAATTTTTTCAATCCATTTTTGTTGTTCTTTAGAAAGTGTTTTTTGTTGAAGGAGATGCTGGACACTGTTGTGGTCTGTTCGAATGGAAAATTTACTTCCCAAAAGATATTGCCTCCACTTAGCTAGTGCGTGCATGATAGCGAGCATTTCTTTGTTGTATGTGGATTTGAGGTGTTCTCTTTTGTTGAGCTTCCTACTTTCAAAAGCTATTGGATGTCCTTGTTGCATTAATACTGCACCTATACTGAAACCGGAAGCATCACACTCAATGATAAATGGTTTAGAAAAATCTGGTGTTGCTAATACGGGAGCATTAGACATAATTTCCTTTAATTTTTCAAAACACCTGCCTGCTTCCTCATCCCATAGAAACGAATTCTTCTTTAAAAGATTTGTCAGAGGTGCAGTTATATGTGCATAGTTTTTAATAAATCTTCGGTAATATCCAATCAAACCTAAGAACCCTCTTAGCTTGGATATATTGACAGGTTTGGTCCATTCTTTTATAGCTTTGATTTTATTAGGGTCCACCTTTACGCCTTCATGGGATATAATGTGTCCAAGGTATTCTACTTCTTCCTTTCTGAAGGTGCATTTGGATTTTTTTGCATCAAATTGATGTTCTTTAAGTAGTGTAGGAACTTTGTCAAGATGTTGCAAGTGCTCTTTCCAAGTTTTACTGTAAATTAGAATATCGTCAAAGAATACTAATACAAACTTCCTAAGATGTGGACGAAATAATTCGTTCATAGTTGCTTGAAACGTTGCTGGTGCATTGGTTAATCCAAACGGCATTACTTTAAATTCATAGTGACCTTCATGTGTTCGGAATGTCGTGTTTGGTATGTCTTCCAATCTAATTCTAATTTCATAGTAGCCTGATCTTAAGTCCAATTTTGAGAAGTAATTTGCGCCATGTAGCTCATCTAACATTTCGTCGATAAAGGGAATTGGGAACTTGTTTTTGATTGTTATTTTGTTTAATCCTCTATAATCAATGCATAGCCTGAATGAACCATCCTTCTTCCTCACCAATACCACTGGAGCAATGTAAGGACTTTTACTTTTCGAGATGATCCCACACTTTAAAAGGTCTTGGATTAATCTCTCAATTTCCATTTTTGGTGATGTGGATATCGGTATGGCTTGATGTTAACGGGGTCTGACCCTGCCTTGACTTCTATTGTATGCTCAATTTCCCTATTAGGCGACATCTTCTTAGGTAGGTCTTGAAATACTTTTTCATGCTTCTGAATTAGATTTTGTATCTTTGGTGACTCTTCACTGGTCATATTTGCAGATAATATTTCTAATTGGTGACATTGTACTACTACATAGTTTTAAAAAACGGCCGTTTCGAAACGGAAACGGCCGAGTTGGTCTGTTCCATTGCCCTCCGGAGTGACTCGGTACAAAAAACGGCTCGGTTGGACGAGTCATGGCTGACTCGGCCAACTCGGCCGTTTCCCGTACTGTCTCGGCCGAGTCACAAACAACAGCCCGTAACCCACTAAAACAGCGATTTAACATTATTTTAATGAAATTTTAAGGGGTTCGCTGATTGGTTTGGACTTCAAGGTGTTTTATGAATTAGCTAAATGTTATTTGGGGTCCATTTACCCCTCCCAAACCCTATTTAACACACTCAAATGCTCTCTACTATTGATATGCTATTCAAATTTCATGGTAATGTTAAATTCTTAAAGTAAAAGTGACATTCTCCTTAATCTTCATTTTCATCCTTTTACTTAAATTTTTAACATTACCATGAAATGACTCAAGATGTTTGAGAATGGTTTCGGCCTCATTGGATTTCATATGGAGAAAGTAGAATTTTAGATTTCATTCAAAATCCAGCAGACTTATCAGTTTTTCAGGATTTCAGGATTGGAGGATTGCAATGTTTCCATTGAATTTTGTCATGTATTAGGGTATGGAACTTGTATTTAATCAAGAGCACCAATCGCTCTATGTACCTTGATGTTAGTGACATTGGTTGTCGAACTCCTCTGGGATTCGCTCCCAAACTAGGAGCTTCTAAAAATGTCGCTCCTGCTCCCATTTTCTCTCCTGCTCCCAAGTAACACAAAGAAGAGAAACCGTTTGGATCAAAAACGGTTAAATGATCTAGTTTATGTCCAATACAACCTCCGGCTCAGACGAAACCATTTGTTGAACAAAATACCTGATTCAGATCCCATTGTGTTGGAAGACATTGATCCAACATCAAATTGGATAGTGGAGAGTCATCCAGCAGAGTTTGATCCTGATGAGGATCTTGATTTAGATTTAGATATCGAGACATCAGTTGAACTTGAACATGTTGTTCAGTTGAATGCAGATCCCAATCCACCAGCCTCAGTCTCACAGCCAGCAAGGACTCCAGTTGTAGGTGCTTCCTCTGCTCAGCCACGAAAGAATCACAGCCGCATATCTACTCTATCTCAGCTTGCATCTGCTGCAGTTGCACAGCCTGTTAGTGGTACCACTTCTACAGCTGCAGTTGGAGATGATGATGATGATGAGGAGCCATGGGGCCCCCTGTCTGACTCTGATGATGATCCAGAGATTGATCGACATGATCTTGGCTCCTCTGGCAGTAGCTACTAGCCAGTAGCTGTAGTACTAGTACTGGACTCTGGTCACAATTTACTTTTGTTGTAGAGGCCATTTCTAGCCTCCTTGGTTATGTGTTTTTTGTTTTGAGTCTTTGATCATGTATGATAGTTGACTACGTATTGCCATTGGATACCATTTTGATATAATGGATTGGTTCATGAGCCTACTTTGATCATATGTTGTCTTCCATCTATATTATAATGCTGTGTGTTTGGAAACATGAATGAAAATCTTTAAAATTATGTTTAAAATCTTTAAAATTATGTTTTTTTATAAAAAAAATAAATATTTAACGTATTTTTTACAACGACCGAGTCATTGAAATCGAGCCGGCCGAGTCATTACCGTTTCAGAGTCGGAGTCAAAGTCGATCCTCGGCCGAGTCGGAGTTTTGAAACTATGGTACTACATAAGCGAGTGCTCCTTTTCGAATCGTCTTCATCATCTGAGATGATGATACAATTTGATTCTGTGGTGCTTGGAATCCGTGTAATTTGTACTTCTGACCTCCCCATTTGAATTTTATAAATTGTACTTAATGGTTAGCGGCATAAGTACCTAAAGTTCATAGCCATTGGATACCTAAGACTACATCTACTCCTCCTAACAGTACCGTGAAGAATGGAGACTCTAAATTAAAGTCTTGAATCTGCAATTTGACCTTATGGAATTTCCCCACCTTTTCAATCTTCTTATCGTCAGCAACCATCACTTTCATGTTTGGTAAGGGAAATGAAAAAATATTGAGTCTCTTTACCACAGTTGCATCTAAAAAATTGTGTGTGCTACCAGAGTCAATGAGAACCACTACGTTGTTCTTCTTTATGTGTCCTTTTAACTTTAAGGTCTGAGGTTGTAATATACCTGTCATAGCTGATAATGACACTTGCGGAATACTTCCTTCATCTAATTCTGGTGAGAATTCTGGGGCATCTTCTGTTTCTTCTATGTCAGAATCTTCACTGTTTGAATCATTGGTTGCTTCACAATTATATAGGTTCTTTGGTTCTTTTCCTTTAGCACATCTATGTTTGGGGTCCCACTTCTCACCACAGCGTTTGCATTTACACTTTTTTATCCTTTGCATTTCCACATTAGATTTTTCATCTTCACGACGATGTGGTGGAACATATCTTGTATTATTTGAGTCCACATACTGGGGTATTCTTCGTCTTGAATATGTTTTTTCCGATTTTGACCAAAATATTTGTTTGAATTTCTTTTTGGTTGTTTTTGTTTTTCGTCTTGCTACTTCTATTGTGTAATGTCATGCATCTCAAGTTCTACTTGTAAATGGGTTTTGAGTCTCGAGACGTATGATTGAATTAGACGAGATTCTGATAACCCAAGTGCTCGTGTTACTAAGGTCTCCCATTCTTGAGTGTATTCGTCCACACTTCCTTTTTGTCGTAATTTGATGACTTTTGAAAAGAACTCTTCTTCTTTTACACCTTGGAATCTTTTAAAAAATGCATCCTTAAATTTTCTCCAACTAATGAAGTGTGTTGTCTTTTTCCACCACATATACCAATTCTATGCTTCCCCTTCCATTTTCATGGATGTGTGCCTGAGCTTTTCGTCATCATCATTGATGTCATATATCTCAAAGTATTCTTCTGCTTTATTTATCCATGCAACATTGTTTTTTTCATTTCCATCGAATTTAGGCATCTCGACTTTTGCCCTTTGCTGGTATGTTGCTAATGGTTGAGCAAAAAAAGGGTGTTTATTGTTAAAGGTGTCACAGAGTTGCCTATTTGCAAGAGTCGCGTTACTCATTTCTTGGTAGGGTGTCACCAATTTTTTTGGGGATTCAACTTTTTCTTGAGAATCTATTGATTTCGTTGAGTCTGACAAGTTGTGCTCTTGATTTTCTTCATCTTCTTTGAGTAGTTGTGCGAGTCTATAATTCATCTTTTTACACCTAAGTTTCAGCAATGTTAAGGTCTCTTTTTTATTCACTTCTGATTGGACATGGTGATTTTCCATCTTTATTTCTATTCGATTTGTCGTATCCTGAAGACTTTTGATATCATCAGCCTGCCCCTTAAGCTTGATCTGGAAATCATCTAATCTTTTATTGACCTCATTGTTGTTGTTATTTATCTTATGCTCTGTGTCAACCAATTTTTTTTGGAAATCAGCCATTGTCATTGTCAACATTGAGCAAGTTTGTGGGGGCGTGTATTTATCTGCTAGCTTAAAATTTTAATTAATTAATTTATTTTTTTTAATTAATTAATTAAATTGACGTTATATCTATATATATATATATATATATATATAAAAAACTTATATATATATTAATCGTTATATACAATTTGATGAAATATAAATTATATTATATATATATATAAATTAATGATATAAATATATATTATATATTACTATCCCGAACAGTCACGTCTGACTGATGGGAACCTTTGACTGTTCAAAAAACTATCGAATATCACCACAGGCTACGGATTTGGACGGCACAATGAATTGAGACCCGCGGAATAGGTGGCTATTTGGTGAAGTTCAATTGGTGGACGACGATTTACGGAACGACAGGAAGCACGAGGGAACGAGTACAGCGGTTGAGGCAGGAGGTTTGTTGTCCTGCGTGGCAAGGAAAATGAGCAGCGGAATTGGAACAAGGAACAAGGGGGCAGTGGTCGGGGACTGTCGGTGAGAGAAGCGTGGGAAGGGAAAAAAAATGCGGCGGAAGGATGGATGAATGTGGAACAATGATTTTGGATCACGACAGCGAAGATGAGTAGATAGAGGGTGACGGAGAACAGCGGAACATGAACTGTATAGCTCTAGACCAAGAACAAATTGCTTCGATACCAATGAAGTGAAAACTTCTTGATACGAAGAGATATATATATATATATATATATATATATATATATATTAATGATTAATTAACCGAAGATGATTGTTTACAGTGGGGGTTCCTGGCTTATATACTGCCATGGGCACCCTTTGGGGAAAGGGCATGATCTTATGATCGTGCCCTTTTGTCTAATTAACCTAAAATTAAATACTAAATAATTTTTTACATAACACACAGCTACCAAGATTCGGTAAATGGGAGGGAGCATCTACAAAAGTGGGAGCGTTTGTGGTCTGAGTTGGTGCAAGAAGAGATAAGGCGAAGCACCAGAGATGGAATCTCATCCAAGCATGATGATGAGGAGAATTGTGCCTTCGCTGGAAAGGTGAAGAAAGGGAAAGGAAAGAAATTCCAATCCAAAGGAGATTCCAGTCAGGGGTGGCAAGAAGGACTTGTCGAAGATTAAATGTTTTCACTGTCATGAGTTGAGACACTTTGCCACGAAGTGTCCACACAAAAAGGACGGTAAGAAACCCTCAGGAGGAGTGGCAGGTAAAGCTCTTGCTTCACAATTCAAGTTGTATTTCACTCTCATTGCTTGCATGGTGACATCGGTGATGGGTAGTGCATGGTATCTGGATAGTGGAGCTTCATTCCATATGACGGGCAACAAAGAATTTTTCAGTGACTTATAGGAGGACCTCCAAATGCACATCGAGATGGGAGATGATGGAAGGTATGGCACGACCGATATCAGCATTGTTACTTTTCAGAGGGAGTATAGTTCTCCTCTCACATTAAAAAGATGTCATGTATGTTCCTAGTCTGAAGAAGAATTTAGTTTCAATTGCTATGTTGGAAGACTGTGGCTGCAATGTGATATTTAGCAAAGGAAAGGCTTTCCTTCGTCACATAGCCACAAGACAAGTGAAGCGGATCGGGGTTCGAGTGAAGAACCTTTACAAATTTGATGTAGAATATTGTGCAGCATTGAGCACAAAAGTAAAGGTGCATGTTATGAATATAATTCATAACAAGTAAATAAATAAAATTAATGTAAATATTAAATAATCAAATATTAGTTATGATAAATAACCATTAAGTTAAGTGAAAAGGCATGCCTAAAAGACATGCCTAGTCACAAAAGGACACTTGCTTAGGTATATATAGGCGGGTCCTCATTGTAAACAATCATCACTTATACATTTTATATATATTAATAAATTATTATTTCAAATACCTCGTGTATTTTTACATTCAATTCTACAAGCTATCAGTTTTTATGCTTTAGTGGTATCAAAGCCATGGCACACGATATAATCATACGGGTCTTTGAACATTGTTTGCCGCACAATCTGCCATTGTGTTCACATCCTGAATGTGTTGAACAGTTTAGTAAAATTCAAGAAGCATTTCAGCGTTTAGAAAAATCATTTGCAGAAGTTAAAGAATGTCGAAAGGAAATCAATAATGAGGATGATAGTGACAATGAGGAAACAGAACAAGGTGAAGCAAGAGAAGAAGTTTTTGACATGAATGACAATCAAAATGGGCATATAATGGACATGCATAATGAATATTCGTCTGGCCAGACAAGTTGTGCTGCCTCACCTTCTTCATCTGGGGCTATTGGATCATATATTCGCACATCACAATTATCTTTCTTGATTGGACCTGAAAAAGAGCAGCATATTTGTGGTGTTGCTAATCAGAGTGAGTGTCCTATGGCCTTCACTTTTGGCTCAGTAACTCCTGAGATGCTAAATCAGCAAAGATCTCATGGGCATACGCTAGATGTTGTAGATTCAATTCTTGTGTACAAGAAAAATCTTTCAGAGTGGACCAGCTTGATCATCAACCATGTTTATTGGATCAACATATACATCGGAAACCACAGAGACGGGAGAATCTGAAAGCTTTCCAAGTTCATTATGAGCTTGATGGTCATGATATCAGAGTCCAACAAGCCACAATGAATGATCTTGGTATGCAGGGACTCCCGATGCATGTATATCCATCTACTGATGTCAGGCAGGTTAGTCCTATCATGTCAGAAGAATTTCCCCATCTCGACATCATCAATGACTTGCTTGATGACAAACATTATCGAGGCAAAGCCCTAAGTGCAATGCTGTAGCATCCAAGTGGGCAGCATTTAAATTGACGCATTCCTTTTCCTGGGCTTCAAAGGAGAAACTTAGGTCATTTGCTTCCAGAAGTAAATCTCGTCAAAGGAGATAGGGTTGAGATATCCAGATTGCATGAAGATGGTTTGTTTCAGTTGCATTCTTCCTCGAATCCCTCAAGTATTGGGTTGAGGGAAAGCTTGCAAATGGTTCCTCCTTATGCACATTCACTGTATGGTCAATTAATGGATTCAAACAAGGCATGTAGTTAGGTTGAGTCACGGGCAAACCATGTTCCACCAAATAATGTGCCGAATCAGAGGAATAACCTTCCTAAATCCAATTCTGACAAGAACAATGTGCAATTGGCCTATGCCTTGGGCAAGTATGATCAGCTAAAGTCACCCACACGTTAGACAAACAATACAAAGTCCAATCTCCCTTCACAGAACAATAAAGCTTGCACTGATGAGAATCTTTCTTCAGTTAGTGGTCAGTCATCTGCACATTTCCCAGGTGGTTCTAATGAAGTTGAAATCACATCAACCAGTACACCCAAATAAACAGAACACACAACTGGAATTTGCTCATCACTCTCAAGGAAGCCACGTTCAAAATCAACAGCGACAACATTGCTCTGTGACCTGAAAACAAGTGGGTGCTGCCCAATCACGATCTCCGACTGACGATCGTAGCATGGTGGCACGACTACAAGTTGAAATCTCCATTTTCCTTCATCTCAAGGCTCGCAGACCCAGAAGCCGTAGTTGATGCCTTATTAGATCGCCAACAAAATCAACTGAACAACCGAAAACTATTATTGTTTCTTTGTGAACTGAGCTCTGTAATTCAAAACAAACCTACAATTGTTAACTCAAGAGATGGTTTCTTATTGTTGGGTAAGCTATTAGCAAGATGCCCCATGGATTCGATCTTTGATTTAGTTAAGTGGTTGTGGTATTCCGTGGGCATGTTGGCTAATGCAGAGAGCTTCAACGATAAGTTAGACCGCACTATGTCCAAGTCATTGCACGGTCGACCATCGCTGCCAAGCCTGGGTGTTGTCCACTGCCCGTCCACGTTGCGAATCCGCGTTGTCCACTGTGTCTGTGACATTCCCTGGCTCGACGACGTCCCTGGCTCAGTGGTGTGAAGTCGCTTCACAGTGGGCTAAGCGACATCTCTAGGCTTCGTGGCGAACAACTCCGTGACGTGGTAGTGATTTCCGTCTCGTCCACTGATCCTGGGGGCCTGTCACGAATCAGTCAAATGGTCAACGAGGCAGCGTGACTATTGAAGGCGTTGATTCGGTGAGTACGGTGAGTTATAAAAGCGAATTTATATTAACGTTAAAATATATATATATATATATATGGTATAGTATTATAGTTAGTTAAAAAAAAAAACTATATTAAAAAATTAGAGTTTAAAAATATATATATATATATATATATAAATAAAAATTGATAACCTTGGACTCAAATCAGAGTTACCAGCGAATCATAGAAGATGAGCTACCAATGACGCAGTCAAATGAAGAAAGTATTAGCTGTCAAGTGAAAAGAAGACATTCATGGCAGATAAGAGATCAAGCACTTTCATCAACAAGCATTGAGGACAAAGCTTCTGAAGGAAGGGGCTATGTTATGAATATAATTCATAACAAGTAAATAAATTTGATTAGTTATGTTAAATAATCATTAAGTGAAAAAGCATGTCTAAAAAACATGCCCAGTCACGAAAGGACACCTGCTTAGGTATATATAGGCGGGTCCTCATTGTAAACAATCATCACTTATACATTTTATATATATTAATAAATTATTATTTCAAATACCTCGTGTATTTTTTCATTCAATTCTACAAGCTATCAGTTTTTATGCTTTAGTGTAGAGCCGAGACATCGGTGAATTATGGCATAGAAGATTGGGTCATCTTCACCATGAAGCTTTGAAGATCATGCAACAGATTTCTACAGGACTTCCCAAGGGTGCACTAGAGCAGAGAGATACATGCAAAGGGTGTACATTGGGGAAGTACACCAAAGCCACCTTTCATGATAAGGACAATCGAGCGCAAGAGATCCTTGAAAGATTTCACTCAGATGTGTGTGGACTGTTCTCGACAACCTCCACGGCCAAGCACAGGTATTATGTAATATTTGTAGATGATTTCTCACGTAAGTGCTGGATTTTCTTCATGCAGAAGAAAGATCAGACATTCTCTAAATTTTGTGAATTTAAAGCACTTGTTGAGAAAGACACTGGTAGGAAAGTGAAGGCTCTCAGGAGCGATAATGGTGGAGAATATGTGTCGAATGAATTCAAGAACTTTTGTGCATCAGAAGGCATTCGACGGGAGTTAATAGCACCCCATAACCCACAGTAGAATGGGGTGGCTGAAAGGAAGAACAGAAGTATTGTGGAAGCTGCACAGGTGATGTTACATGATCAGGGTCTACCGTTGCACTTGTCGGCTGAAGCATGCAACACAGTTGTATATGTGAAGAACAGTAGTCATCTTCGAATTCTCAGGATGAGTACACTAGAAGAAGCTTTTTCAGGTAAGAAACCAGATGTGACACACTTCGAAATCTTTGGTTCATCAGTTTACTCTCATGTTACCAAGGATGTAAGGAAAAAGCTAGAGCCAATAGCTGAGTTGGGCATATTTGTGGGGTACACTGATACACCTCACAACTATCGAGTGTACCTGCCATCTCACAGGATGACAATGGTTCGTAGAGATGTGAAGTTTGATGAAGAGAAGGTCATGAGATGTTCCCTTGAGAGGGAGCTTTAGTTGCATGCAGATGAGGAGCTTTTAGCTCCAAAGGAAGAACCTCAGGATGATGTGGAGCAACCACATGCAGAGAAGCAGAGAGTGGAAGCACCCACTCATCCAAAGATTTACACAGAAGTAAGGAAGTGCACCAGAGAAGCTGACAAATTGATGCATGATGCTAGAGAGAATGTGGGAGCACCCACATCACAGCGCAGGCAGAGGAGGTCACCATATCAGTACACTGGCTACATGGCTCTGATGAGAAAGAGTGTAGAGATTGAACCATCCTCATTCGAGGAAGCAGTGCAACAACCAGTATGGGTTGATGCCATGGTAGAGGAGTATGACTCCATTATCAGAAACAGTGTTTGGGAAGTGGTCCCAAGACCAGCAGACAAGTCAGTGGTGAGTTCCAGATGTCTTTACAAGGTAAAGCAAGCAGCAGATGGGAGTGTCGAGAAATACAAGGCCATATTTGTGGCTAGAGGGTTCTCTCAGGTGGAGGGAATTGATTACGAGGAGACCTTTGCTCCAGTAGCAAGGTACTCTTCAATCAGATCTATTATAGCACTTTCAGCGCAGATGGGATGGAAGATACATTAGATGGATGTGAAGATAGCATTCCTCAACGGAGTGATTGAAGAAGAGGTGTACATAGAGCAGCCAGAGAATCGCATGTGTGTAGACTCAAGCGAGTGCTGTATGGATTGAAACAAGCACCTCGTGCTTGGTACACCAAGATTGAAAGCTATTTCACCAGGTTGGGCTTCACCAAATGTGAAGTAGATGTGAACCTTTACCATATTGTGGTTGAAGGTAAATTATTGATTATAGTATTATATGTCGATGATTTAATTCTAACAGGTGATGAGAAGCTGGTAAAATCTTGCAAGAGAATTCAAGATAAAGGAACTGGGACTCATGCATTATTTCCTTGGTATGGAAGTATGGCAAGGAGATGAGGAACTGTTTGTCTCTAAAGGAAAGTATGCCAACAAGATACTGAAGAAGTTCCACATGGAGAGCAGTGCAAACTCCTCTAGCAGAAAATTGGAGGAAGGAACATGCTACTTCAACTGAAGTAGTGGAGGCTACTATTTACAAGCAGCTTGTGGGTTCACTTATGTATTGGGTGAACACACGACCGGACATATGTTTTGGAGTTAACCAGTTTAGTCAAGCAATGGTTAAGCCAACCAAACTCTATTGGAAGGTAGCTAAACATGTGTTGAGATACCTCAGAGGCACCACTCAGTTTGGTCTTTGGTACACACGGATAGACGGAGTGAAGTTGCAAGGCTTCAAAGATGCAGATTGGGCAGCGAGTCCATCCGACAAGAAGAACACAATAGGGGGGATCTTCAGTATTGGGTCAGCAACAGTTTCTTGGTACAACAGGAAGCAGAGATCAGTTGCACTCAATTTACAGTGACAACCAGAGTTGTATCAAACTCTCTGAGAATCCAATTTTTCATGATCGGTTGAAGCATATCGACATCCGGTATCACCATCTACGAGATTGTGTGCAGAGGAAAATCATGTTGTTGGAGTACATTCCTACAGAGGAACAGGATGCAGACATCTTGACTAAGGCACTGTCAAGAGGCAAATTCAAGTTCCATAGAGGCAATATTGGGGTTTCTAATTATCCATTTCTTGTTGAGAGAGTGTTGAAAATGCAACAAGAAAATGCTAATTTAATTTTGTCCTTGA
Organism: Pinus tabuliformis; assembly: GCA_031772625.1. Classification (NCBI taxonomy): domain Eukaryota; kingdom Viridiplantae; phylum Streptophyta; class Pinopsida; order Pinales; family Pinaceae; genus Pinus; species Pinus tabuliformis. Next base: position 1,192,584,653 of record CM062816.1, on the reverse strand, counting down.
ATTAAATAGGAATAAACTTAGTTGGCTCAGTTAATTCGAGTTGAGGGTCTAACTTGAATCGTGTAGAGTGTCTCCTACCTTATAGGAGCCTTGGTTGAGTTTATATTGAGTTGTAACTAATTAATTTAGTTTAACTGAGTTAAAAAGTCAGTTAAACTAGTTCCAACTGATAGAGGAACTAGTAGGAGGTCAGACAATGGGGTGTTGCTTCATGTCTTCAACCAGTTAACTGATGACTCACTCGTAAATAACTCATGCATGTCAGATCAGAAAGTTACCCAATTGATATTGGAGTTCAAGGGCAGTGTATTGTCAGTCGTATAATCATCTAAATTGTATAGGTGGTGCATGCAATCAAAGGAAGGCCTATGAGGATTGCGCAATTCATATTGAGGAATTTCCCTAATTAATAGGGGGCTAATTCCCAAGGAAACAGTGCAAGGAAATAGGGACTTGGGCAAGCCAAAATTTGGTTAAGTATTGGTTTAGGCTTGTCTAGGAAGCAGTAAGATAGATAGAGATAGTGCAAAGGTTGCTCGGGCTTGAGCAAAGCATTGTAATCTTTTCATATTTTTCGACTAATGCAATACATAGATACCAAGGGTTTTTAGCTATGGCTTTCCCAATGAAATCATTGTGTAATGTGTTGATTGAATCATTGTGGCTTTCTCTTGTATGCTTCATGATTTCACGATCATTTAATTGTTTCCACTGATGAGTAGAGTAGATTCAAGTCTTTTTTTTTAGAAAATTACATAAGCAGTTTTGAATCTACAAGGAATTTCTACAAGACTCAAGTTGTGTGGCTTTCTTTTTTGGAAAGCAAGGCGATAGGCTCTCTACGGAGGTCTAAGAGGATTCTCGAGGCTAGGGTTTGGGAATGTATCTTGTAAAGATGATTCCTAGACCTAGAAATCTTTATGGAGACTTGGCCTTTATGTGATCTTTGCAGAGTTGGAATTATAAAGTTGTGGGACCGCACAGGACCAACTGGACCTAGAATTAGGTGAAGGAAATGGAATTGATCAATAAAGGAGGGGTTTGACCTAATTGTGGAAGGGAAGAGGATCAATGGACAAATCTTCTTAGGATAGAATACAATGATCCAAATGAGGTCACTCGCCAAGGGAAACCTAGGGCAAGAAACGATCCTTGGGCTAGGGCTTGCAATATCTTGAGATCCCACTGTCGGAATTTCATGTTATTTGGAGGGCTTCTAAAGGAACCCTTGTGAAAACTTGGAAGCCCAAATTTCTACTGTAGCAACTGATTAAGTTCCTTCTATTTGTTAATTACTGAACAAATTATTTACTACTTCCTACAACAAATATCGAAACTAATACACTACAGCCTTCACCAATTAAAATTATATGCGGAAACAAGTAACTGAGCAAGAAAGAAATACACAATACATTACACGATTATTTTTGGACAAATGTCCTCGGAAAAACCCAATGCGAGAAAACCGGTGCAGCAGCTGAGGGTTTATATTATTAAATACTAGTTTTCTGAATACAATCTCTAGATGCCTTGTTGGCTATCCAGTACAAAGAATATGAATGACAAAAGATTAGTGAGAAATACCTCACACTATCATTGGCGATCCCCACTGATCTAGCCATAGAATGGCTTGTCCCTTGCTGCCTCTGCACAATCACTACGTAGGCCAGGCATCACATCTTCTAAGGACAAGGTCACCCCTTCTCCTGAACGATTTGCCTCTAAGACTTCGATTTTGTTCTCCCAGTCTCACACCTCAGCTTCCGGCTTCCGGCTTCAGAAATCGACCTCTCCAGCAAAAATATGAATCTCCTCAAGGCTTTGCACTGTCTCTGCTTCAGCCTACACTGCCCAGCATTGCCTTTGGACTGCCTCTCCCAGATCTCTCTCTACCTCCTCTGCTGAGTATTCCCAGATCAGGAGAAATCTCCAACTGGAACTATCCTGATTCCCTGCCCCTCACTGCAAGAAATCACCTCAATCAATTCTCTAGCAACTGTTGTGCTGCCCTCTCTGAGAAATTCGATCTCTTGATTTCTCTCTGATGTGTTTTACAAATGCCCATCAAGCATCTTATAATCTTTTTGTTGAGAACCAACGGCCCAAATTAGATTCTACTCAATGGCTCAGATCATTTTGGCTTGATCCTTGTCTTCTTCTACAAGTTTCACCCACAGTTAGATTAATACCCTTTAATTATTTTAATTCCCTAAGTTTAGACTTAGGCCTTCATTAAAAATAATTAATCCTTTTAATAAAAATGTCTCCGAGTGGAATTTCCCAAATGATTTATGGGTATTGTGGAATACATGTATCCAAGCCTCCCTGCAAATTTTGAGGCTTAGAGCACATCCGATGCTACCAGAAATCAACACTCCCTCTTAGCAAGGAATGTGCCCTAGTAATGCAACCTGTTGAAGCATCACCCTACATCTCCCTCTATGCTGTTGATGTCTGACATTGCTACCCATCAACCACTGCGCAAATGCTACATTTGTACTGCTGCTGACCCTGTCACTGCCAACACTCTATCTATACTGCAACTCCCTCTCAAATTCTGCATCCGTGTTGTTGTTGGCACTGTCATTGTCAACACTGTATCTGCACTGCAACCTTCTCCAACTGTTGTTGCTACTGCTTCAGCAATGGAAAAGCATCCAAAATTACTGAACAGGTGTTCAGCATGATGCATCTGTTGTGGGAGTTTTGACTGTTGTTAGTCTCTACACTGACCCTCTAAAGCCTCTATGTTGCTGCTGACTCTGCTCTGTCCCCACTGCACTGTTTCCAACTCTAGCTCTCCGTTGCTCAGTCTCTGGCACTCCTAGTTACTGCCACTGTCACTCTAGCACTCCTTTGCATCAACTAACCCGGTCCATCCTGCTACTTCTATTATGGGCTCCTGTAGCAAGGTATTGATCCAAGAAGTGGACTCCTCAAGGATCCTGCCCATCTGCAATTCTTTCGAACTACAGTTCTATATAACACCACCTCTGGACAATCAGGGCAAACTCCTCCTCGATCTTGTCTTTCTTCTTGAGAGGACATTGTGTAGCGTAGTGACCAAGTTCACCACACCAGAAGCACTTGATCTTCGAAACATCTTTCGTCTTCTTCCGCTGCCCCTTAGATGCGAGGGTTGCATTCTCATCCTCCTACTTTGGCTTCGTCCCACTGCTGATGCTGCTACTATCAAGTTTGCACTTGACTAAGTCTCTCCTAATCTCGTCCTGCTGAAGGGCAACCCACATCCCTTCCCAATTTGCCAATCTCTCTCTGCCCAGGATACTCTGGACAAACACTTGCCATTCTTCTGAGACTGAGTTCAGGGCCAACCTCACCATCTCGATAGGCTGAGGTGTTGACCCCATAACTGCCAACGAGTGTCGGATCTCCTGAAGCTTTGTAAGGAACAGATCAATGCGTTCCCCCTTTTGAATTTGCGTGGATCTCATCTTCTACTCCAAGTACATCTTCCGCTGCTCAGAAGAACCTTCGTATAGCGTGGCCAATGCTCCCCACACCTATCGAGCAGTATCCTTGCCGGTAATGTGACACACTACATGATCCCTCACTCCGTCGAGGATCAATCTCTTGGCCTTCGCCATCTTGGTCTTGTAATTCTTGAGCGGATCTGGATCTGTGGGTATAGCCACCACACTATCGACATAGGTTTCGAGATCGTGCTCATCCAGAAGTGTTAAAATTGGCAACTAGGGCCAAACTCCATGTGGGTCACCTCATTTATGGCAGCTGATATTTTTCTTGGATTCCTCTCATCGAGAGGTGTAGGATTGATCTAACGATGATCCGATTTCGACATGTATTCATGGAGATATGAATTTATTTGTATTTCTTGACAATTTGTCAAGGTCGGCCAGCAAGCAAAACAGAGTTTCACACCCCCAACGTATCCTCCACGATTCATATAAAAGGAGGAGACCTTGTGGCACTATTCCACTATCTCACCACACATCTTCTCTCTCTCCTACGCATAAGAAGAGCATCTCTCTCTCACACTTGTGGCTGAGAGGAAGACGCAGATTTCTGTTTTTAGGGCAGCGTTGACCTAGGGCTAACTGTGGAGCAACAGGACTGTATTATGCATGCGTTGAACAACGAAGAGGAGGTTTGACTGCGTTCTTGGGTTGGGCAGCCTCTCCTAGGCTAGCCACATTGTTGGACAACCAAATGTTGACCTGTTTGACCACAGATTTGACCAGCGTTGACTAGTTAGGGCTGACTGCAGGATTGTTGATATGTTGACTGTTGTTTGACCACCTTTCATTGATTGTTTCAGACTGCTTACTATTGTTGTTGGAGGCCAAGTTCTCCTAGGTTGACTTGAGGTCATTTGGGAGTTGTTTGACCAGATTTGACATTGTTGATTAGGGTGTTATTGTTGCTATTGTAAAATCACAGATTTGTGATATTGTACTATCTCTTTCTCTGCAGAATTATTGAAGAATATAGAAGAATTTATCAAAGGGTTTCCCCACATTGGGGTTTGTCCCTGGCTGGTGCCACATCTTGTGTCTCTTGTCTTGGCTTGTCTTCTGTTGTTTACATTTATATTCTATCTGCATTTTACTATCATGTTGATGTGATTGCAATACTGAAATTGATATTGGGCTAATAAGAAGATTTGAAGTAAATTGCTCTTAAGCATAAACATACCATAATTTAACATGGTATCAGAGTTGAGGTGAAGACAAAGCTCGAGCTAGAGTGAAAGAGCAATCACTGAAGCTAGAGTGAAAGAGCAATCACCGAAGATAGTTGGAAAAATCAAAAAGGCTTCATGGGTTCCTCATCACACTTCCCGACCGAAGACAAGCTCTATGAGAAGTCTGACTATCATGGATGGAAGATGTCTCTTGATCTAACATTGGAAGAGAAAGAAGTGTTGGACTATGTGAAGGGTAGAATTACAGAGCCTCCATCAAATGCACCAGCTGCTACAAAGAACAAGTACACTAAGGGTAAAGTCAAAGCAAAGAAGATCATCCGGGACTGTATTGACAAGCGTCTGGTGGCCTACATTTCCAAGTTGAACGCCTCCAAGGAGATCTACGATAGACTGGTAAGCCTGTTTAAATTAGTGATGCAAATCAAGTTTTGTTCCTCAAAAATATGCTGAAGGAAATTAAGAAGGGCAAGGACGAGGATATTCAATCCTACTTCTTAAGGATCATTGAGATCAAGAATGATCTCCTATCAATCGGAGAAGTCGTTTCTGATAGGGAACTAACTATCACTACCCTTGGAGGGCTCCCATCTGAATGGTATGTATTTAGAACCACTCTTCTCAACAATGATCGAATTCCAAGATTTGAAGAATTGATGGCGAGATGCATTCAAGAAGAGACAAGGATGGTGGAGCAAGAAATGCCTTCAAGTAAAGGTAATCCCACTGCTTTCTCCTCTCATGCCAAAAGGAGAAATAATTTTGGGTCTAAAGGTCATTTCAAAGGAAAGCCCGGATCGAAAGGTGGTAGGAAGGGAAGATGCTTCGCTTGCAATAAATTTGGCCACTATGCAAGGGAGTGTCCAAATAGAAAGGACACATCACATGATGATGATCAAAATCACTCCAGGGGCAACTCCAACCACAATCAAAGGAATGGCAGGTTCAATGGCAAAGGAAAGAGGAATGCGGGAAATCAAGGAAGTGGTCAACCCTCCAAGAAAGCAAGGAACTCCAAGTATGAATCAAATGTTGTTAACAATAAGCAAGATGAATATTATCTGATATCGACCCTCTCCACCACCTCTCCTCTGAACTCATTGGGCATTTGGCTTATTGATAGTGGTGCCTCGAGGCACTTCACTGGTTACAAGGAAGCTCTCTCTAATCTAATAGAGAAGGAGACAAACTTGGAGATTATTCTTGGAGACAATTCTACCTATCCCATAAAGGGTGTAGGGAATGTTACTCTTCAATTAAATCAGGTAACACAATTCATTTGCAAGAAGTCTTATATGTACCTGATCTCAAAAAGAACCTGGTGTCCATTTCCACAATGGAAGACAAAGGCTACAAGGTGGCCTTCATCGATGGCAAGGTACGTGCATGGAAAAAGAATTTTAAAAATGCTTTTACTCGTGTTTCGGGTTGACTCTTTATATCAAGTTGGAGGAAGTATGTTGGGAGTCATGTCTTGCGACACATCTCTTCAGTCTAAACTATGGCACCGGAGGTTTTCCCACCTTCATTAGAAGGCTTTACCCGATATAAGACAGATGGTGACAGGGATGCCAGAGTTCAAAATAGAGCATGAAGGTGTATGTCTAGGGTGTGCCAAAGGGAAGCTCAAAAGGGGACCATTCCCCTCAAGCCATAGCAAGACCTCTGACATTTTGCAGTTGGTTCACTCCGACATATCTGGTATGATGCTTGTGAACTCTTTGGGAGGAATCTATATTATCTCACTTTTACAGATGATTATTCTCGCAAGACTTGGATATACTTCTTGAAAAAGAAGGATGAAGTGTTCTCTTGGTAACGTCACTTCAAAGCCTTGATCGAGAACCAAACTGAGAAGAGAATCAAGATTTTAAGGACTGATAATGGGACTGAGTATGAATCCAATGAGTTCCATGACTTTTGCAAGGAAGTTGGCATTAAGAGGGATACCACAACATCATACACTCCCGAGCAAAATGGTGTGGCAGATAGGAAAAATCGTATGATTGTGAAAGTTGTTCGTGCCATGCTCCATGATCAAAGGCTTTTGAAGTTTCTATGGGCTGAAGCTGCGAATACTGCCATATATGTTCAAAACCAATGCCCTCATCAAGCATTGGGTTCCAAGACTCCCAAAGAAATGTTCACTGGTAAGAAACCTGATGTCTCTCATTTTAAAATTTTTGGAAGTCCCGTATATTTTTTGTGTCGGAAGAGAAAAGAAGAAAATTGGGTGCATCTGGAAAGAAGGTAATCTTTGTGTGCTATAGAGAAAATTCTAAGGGCTATAGAATCTATGTGGCTGGTCAAAGGGAAGTCGAAATAAGTCATGATGTCACCTTTGACGAAGATATGGCTCTTAGTAAGGTTGACAATCTTCCTATTCTAAGGAAAGATAAAGAAGCTGACACCAGGAAGCCAGATGAGAAGGAAGATGAAAAGATGCCCGATGTGGAAGAACCTATGGATCCTAGTGATCCCCCTCCGCAAGAGCCTTCCTCTTCTAGGAAGAGGCCCTCATGGCTTAGGGGGACTCTTGAAGATGTCGAGAGACATATTGCACTCAGAGGGACTTTCCGTGAAAGTAAGAAGCCGACTAGGTATCAAGGATACCTGACCATTATGAGCACCATCATTCAAAATGAGCCTTCATCATTCGAAGAAGCAGTGAAGCATCAAGTATGGAAGGATGCTATGAATAAAGAATATGAGTCCATCATGAAGAATGATGTCTGAGACGTGGTACCCAGACCCCGGGACAAAACAGTGGTCACCTCGAAATGGCTTTACAAAATAAAGCATGGAGCTGATGGGAGTGTTGAAAAGTATAAGGCTTGCTTTGTTGCTCGAGGCTTTTCTCAAAAGGAAGGTATAGATTATGATGAGATATTTGCACTTGTTGCCCGATACACCACCATCCGTTTGATCATAGCCCTTGCTGCTTCGTAAGGATGGAACCTACATCAGTTGGATGTCGAGACCGCATTCTTGCATGGTTCGATTAAAGACGAAGTCTATGTGGAACAACCCGAGGGGTTTGAGATTCATAATCAAAAATCTCACGTATGCAGGTTGAAGAAAGCCCTCTATGAGCTAAAGCAAGCACCCCGAGCTTGGTATGAGAGGATTGATAGCTATTTGATGAAACTGGGAGTGAAGTCGATCTGAACCTTTACTTTAAGGTTGAAGATGATAAGCCTCTCATACTGGTGTTGTATGTTGACGACCTCTTTCTGACAAGTGCAGACCCTCTCATTCACAAATGTAAGAGGTAGTTGGCTTCCCAATTTGAGATGAAGGACATAGGACTGATGCACTATTTCCTAGGGCTGGAGGTCTAGCAAAAGCCAGGAGAAATTTTCCTATCTCAAGGAAAATACGTGGTGAAGATAGTGGAGAGATTTGGTATGGTAGACTGCAAACCCGTGACTACCCCGATGGAGCTTAACTTCAAGAAGTTATGCGTTAGTGTTGTTGAACCTATTTTGGGAAATGCTTCTAAGTATTATCATCAACTCATAGGAGCATTGATGTTCTTGGTGAACTCCCGTGCGGATATATGTTTTGCAGTCAACACATTGAGCCAATATATGGTTGAGCCTCATCACTCACATTGGATTGGTGCCAAGAATCTACTGAGATATCTTTGGGGCACAATCACTCATGGATTGAGATATACTGCCGAAGATGTGAGGCTGCATCGTTATTCTGAAGTTGATTGGGCAAGCAGTGTGGTGGACCAAAAGAGCACTTCCGAGTGTTGTTTCTCTTTGGGTTCTGCTTCGATTTCTTGGATGAGAAGGAAGCAGAAGTCGATGGCTTTGAGCACTGCTGAGGCTGAGTACATTGCTGCGAGTATGGCCTCCTGTGAAGCTTTCTGGTTGCGGAAGCTCTTTCGTGAGTTGTTTGGTCATACGCTGGATACTACCGTGATCCTCTGCGACAACCAGAGTTGGATTCGTTTATCTGAGAATCCCGTATTTCATGATCGCTCCAAGCACATCGATATCAGGTACCACTTTATCCGGGATATGGTACAACGAGGAGCAATAAGGCTCCATCATATTGGGATTGATGAGCAGGTCATCGACATTCTGACGAAACCCTTGGGAAAGGTCAAATTCTTGACTTTCCGAGAACAACTAGGATTCATTGAGAGACCCTCTTATGAGGGTCCTGTATGATGTATGCATTGAGCTCTGGGAGCTCCGGAGAGCTTGGGGTACTTGTTGGAGTGACAAGCGACCATAGGGTGACTCACCCTCCCCTAGTGGTGAGCTATGTACAAGGTGAATGGTTCAACCTTCCCCTGTGTTACCCCGTGGCGACATGTAGGCAGGATGAGTGGTTCATCCTTCTCCTGTCGAGACATCCTACCCATGCAGTCTGGGACTCATGGGAAGTACCTCTCATTTGGCCAATGAGTAGGCAAATGACGATAGGGACCATAGTAGTACCAATGGACGCATCGTGTACCTACCATACTCCCTATGCTAAGATGACATTGATCTGGGATCAATTGGAACTGACTTCAGGTCAGTGAGAGTGATATAACTCACTCTCTTTTGGAATAACTTCAGGTCAATAAGAGTGGTATGAGACACTCTCTTTATTTGGAACTGATTTCGAATCAGTAAGAGTGGTATGACACACTCTCGTCATTGGGACTGACTTCGGGTCAGTAAGAGTGCTATGAGACACTCTTTTATCTAGCACTGACTTCAGGTCAGTAGAGGATGGTATGATACATTCTCGATCATTTCTTCTTCTTCATAGTTCAGCAAAGTAGAGCAGAGCCGAGCAGCACAGGGCAATGCATTTGATGATAGAGATAGTACCGACAGACAAATGGATTCGCAGATGGAGTTCTCCCTAGTTGAGAGGGAGTGTTAAAATTGGCAACTAGGGCCAAACTCCATGTGGGTCACCTCATTTATGGCAACTGATATTTTTCTTGGATTCCTCTCATCGAGAGGTGTAGGATTGATCTAACAATCATCCGATTCTGACATGTACTCATGGAGATACGAATTTACTTGTATTTTTTGACAATTTGTCAAGGTCGACAAGCAAGCAAAACAGTGTTTCACACCCCCAACTTATCCTCCACGATTCATATAAAAGGAGAAGACCTTGTGGCATTATTCCACTCATCTCACAACACATATTCTCTCTCTCCTACGCATAAGAAGAGCATCTCTCTCTCACATGTGTGGCTGAAAGGAGGACGCAGATTTCTGTTTTTAGGGCAACGTTGACCTAGGGCTGACCGTGGAGCAGCAAGACTGTTTTATGCATGTGTTGACCAACTAGGAGGAGGTTTGACTGCGTTCTTGGGTTGGGCAATGTCTCCTAGGTTAGACCCATTGCTGGACAAACAAACGTTGACTTGTTTGACCACAGATTTGACCAGCGTTGACTGGTTAGGGCTAACTACAGGATTGTTGATATGTTCAATGTTGTTTGACCACCTTTCGTTCACTGTTTCGGACTGCTTATTATTGTTGTTGGAGAACAAGTTCTCCTAGGTTGACTTGAGGTCATTTGAGAGTTGTTTGACCAACTTTGACATTATTGATTAGGGCATTATTGTTGCTATTGTAAGATCACAGATTTGTGATATTGTACTATCTCTCTCTCTTTGCTGAATTATTGAAGAATATAGAAGAATTGATCAAAAGGTTTCCCACATTGGGGTTTGTCCCTGGCTAGTGCCACATCTTGTGTCTCTTGTCTTGGCTTGTCTTCTGTTGTTTACATTTATGTTCTATTTGCATTTTACTATCATGATGATGTGATTGCAATACTGAAATTGATATTGGGCTAATAAGAAGATTTGAAGTAAATTGCTCTTAAGCATAGAACATACCATAATTTAACAAGAAGGCATGAGATCCTTGCCTTCCAGATCACGTAGTTGGATGCACCCTCCAACCGATCCTGATCTTGCAACCCATTAGCTTCCATCTCCGCCAAAAAAAAGTCAAACTACCTCCTCTCTCCTTTGCGCGGCACCAGGCTAGCCTACGCACTCCCTGCTAGAGTCAGTAGATCAGCCCTCTCTGTTGTTGCTCAGTACTTGAGAAACCAAACTTCATGGTTGGAAGTCCTCTAAGGAAGAATTCCCTCAACAATGTCTCTCTTCTTCTTTCTGACGTCTTTCTGCCCTAGCAACTGCTACAGAAAACTGCGTCACACCAGAAACCTCCTCTTCGCTAAAGCGCGCTACTCCCTCGGACACTGGCAAACTTCGATCTAGATACCTCTCTATCGACTCACTCAAAGAGAGCCCTTCCTCGAAAATTTTTCCCTCCTGGCCTGCACTGTGCAATCCCTCTAGGGATTCAATTTGCTACCTACGCAGCACTTCGACCCTTCTTCTCTTCAGTGTTGGGTTCTTCCACCTCTGCTCTCTTGCTTCACCTGCAGTTCTGATACCATGGGAAAATTTGGAAGCCCAAATTTCTACTGCAGCAACTAATTAAGTTCCTTCTATTTGTTAATTACTAAACAAATTATTTATTGCTTCCTAATGGCAAAAATGTCCTCAGACACGTAATTTTATTAATCAAAAAAATAATAATTACATATTTGATTTTGCAAGAGTTTACATCCGAACAACCAAACACTCTTGCAATGAGCTATTTATAAGCTCAATGTCCTAACTACCTCTAATTATGGATCACTTATTAAATAACAAGTGTCCATTTACAATAAATGCTATTCAAAACAACTAGCTAACAAATCTCCTAAAATAGAGCCTAAGATACAACACATTTGGAGAGTCATATCTTGTTACAACAATATACTAATTCTAAATGTCTCCATTAAATAATTAAACATTCTAGAATAATAATTATTAATTTAATATCTTAAATTAATAATTATTTTATTCCAACTTTATAACCTATGATAATATTTTATTTTTGGATCATCTAACATTCCCCCCTATGATCCAAAGATACATTACAACAGATACCAAGTTCATCCCTAAACTTAGTAAATTTTATTTTGCCAAGCGGTTTCATGAAAATGTCGGAGATCTGATCTTCGGAAGGACAATAAACTGGCTTGAGGACATCTTTGGCAATGAGAGATCTAATATGATGATACTTGGTGTCCACATGCTTTGTCTTTGAATGAAAAACTGGGTTCTTGGCAAGTTTGATGGCTGACTAGCTGTCAATGAATAATGATGTAGCTTTTTCCTGAGAAATGCCCAAGTCCTGCAAAATTCTGTGCAACCAAACAATTTCACATGTTGCTTCCCATGCTGAAATGTACTCTGCTTCTGCTGAAGAAGTGGCCACTGTAGCTTGTTTCTTACAACTCCAAGATACTGTTGCTGACCCCATGTTCATTAAATAACCTGATGTTGATGCTCGATCATCAATACTTCCAGCAAAGTCAACACCGGAATATCCACCAAGTACAAAGTTTTTAGTCTTTGTGTAAAGAAGACCAAAATCTTTTGTTCCTTGGATATATCAAAGAACTCTTTTCGCTACATTCCAGTGGCTGTCTCGTGGTTCCTGCATAAAACGTGAAAGAATACTGACTGCATAAGATAGATCAGGGTGAGTATTTGTCAAATAAATCAAGCTGCCAATCAATTGTTTGTAAGTAGTACTGTCCACCTTTCCCCCCCTTCAAATTTTGAAAGTTTCAAGTTTTGCTCCATGGGGGTGAGAACGGGCTTGCAATCCTGCATGCCAAATCGCTGAAGAACCTCTGTTGCATACTTACTCTGAGAAATGAAAATATGATGTGGACCAATTAAAATTATATGCGGAAACAAGTCACTGAGCAAGAAAGAAATACACAATACATTACACGATTATTTTTGGACAAATATCCCCAGAAAAAACCCAATGCAGGAAAACCAGTACAGTAGCTGAGGGTTTATATTATTAAGCAGTAGTTTTCTGAATACAAACTCTAGATGCCTTGTTGGTGTTGTAGCGGCTACAACCACCCTCCAAAATTTTGGCCTGCACCCGATTTCGAAGCCTCCCTTGAGAGTTTCACTTGATGACTGCACACACTCGGGTTCACTCTGTGAGCTCGTGTGAGTATTCGCACCCACCTTGCTTGATCATTTCACCCAAGCTTTTGCATGTTGATGTCAATGTCATGCTTGCGACCATGTTCTGGTCATACTCAAGGTCTTCGCTTCATGTGTACTTGTTGTGTTCGCTATGTAAACATTTGCCGCACTCACACACAGAATCACATACATTGTCGCGCAAGCGACCAACGATCAATCACGAGTGTCGCGCTTGTCGCTTAGACCGTCGGTCAATCATGTTGATCATGTGTATCTAGATGGTTTGAGTCGTCTCGTCGTCAAATCAAGTAAGTGTGTGTTTGCAAGATCACATATGCATCTTTCACTCGTTCACACACTTAGTCACTTTGCCGAATTTCTGACGACCAAATCCCCCTCTAATAGCCAGACCATCACCCCACCACTGACTCGATCGACTGTCACCCAGAACAATGCAAAAGCACCAAGCAAGCCATTTCAAGCTGCGTTGCCCGCAAACAAATCAATCAACCTTCATGTTGGTCAACTAGAGAGTTTGACCTGACAACCACCCCGGGACTGACTCCCCTCAAAAATTGCGCAGAGACTGCAGACAGGTCGGATAGACACCCAATGCCCGTCCCTGTCTCACTCAGAGAATTGCGCAGTTTTTCCAGCCAGCCCTCCTGATAGTTGACCGGTTGCTCACCCAGAAAATTGCGCTATTTTCATGAGCAAGTCCTTTGCTGCCCAGCAGTCTGCTCAACTCAAAAACTGCGCAGAGGTGACCAGCAGGCTAGCCTCCCAGCACCAGTGCAGTTCTTCCGGCCAGCAACTCTCGACAGCCAACTAACAGTTCCCCTCAGGAATTGCACAGTTTTTGCTGCCAAGCTCCCGGCAGCTAACTTCCAGTTCCTCTGAGGAATTGCGTAGTTTTTGCTGCCAATGACCCAACAGCTGACTGCCAGTTCCTCTCAGGAATTGCACAATTTTTGCTGCCAGTGACCCAACAGCTAACTGCCAATTCCCCTCAAGAATTGCACAGTTTTTGTTGCCAAGCTTTCGGTGCTCGCTTGTTCCGAAAACTGCGCAGATTTTGCTTGCTCAGCCTTTCCACAGCCTAGACTATTCCTCCCAAAAACCGCACAGTTTTGTCCTCCAGCTGACCTAGGCCCCGCGGACAATAATTGTCGATCCGGATTGCCCATCTTCATCACCCAGTGACTCTTGCACAGTTTTCATCAGTAGTGCCCGGAGCCTCCATCTCGCCTCGCAACCTTGTCACCTCTCTCGGTCACCTGCATTTGAAATGATCATGCATCATGGTAGAATAGGAGGTTTTTAGATTTGATGTCGTCTCGTCATCAGTGACTGCAGATACAGGTACACAAACAAACATGGCGCGACGACGGATGGGATAAACGAAGAGAGCACATGCAGAAGGACAGGTTCACCAACAGACAAACAGAGGATGCATGCAAAGAAATATGATCACGAACGGATGATCATGCAAAGATGTGTTTGCAGATGGATGGACAAGCAAACATGCAAAGATGTATTCAAGGATAGACGGATGGACGAACATGCACCTTTCGCGAACATAGAAGCAAGGAGCAATGTGTGAATGCAACATCAAGTGAACCAACAACCATCGAAGACTCCGCACACTTTGCCATGCAGAGGTGAAGCTGTGACACACCATGAGGACATCCATCACCCAGTAGCACTACCACTCGACATGCACACCAGCATCAGCACGAATGACTCAGCACTGTCATGTCGAGTGATGTCATGAGTCATGTCGTCCACATCTCTATTGTAGGCCATATGGTCAATCAATGTAATGTAACGTGGAAGTCCAAGAGACCCACTTGTTGTATGAAGAGTCATGTAAAGTCGAAAAGTCATGGAAGACAAACAGTCATGAGGGTAGTTGAACAGCCACAAGGGTCAGTTTCACCCTTGGCTATAAAAACCCCCTCATTTGTACATGCAAAGGACTTTTCACCTCAGATCCTCCTGCACAGCCTTGAGAGTCTGTAATCTTTTCTTTCAGGAGTAAATAGTGGCTCCAACACCCCACTTAATTCAGAACGATGTGTCTTGGAACTTTCGCTTAATTCAGGTCCCTGCTCATAGACCAGCACGTTTTCACACATGTATTGTAACTGTTGTAAGACTAATCTTTAACACTTGTAAAGCATGTCTCTTTAACTTGTCTTTGGCACTTGAACTAATTCACTTGTTCTAATACATATATGTTAATGAAAATGTGTTGTATATGCTGTTAATGCTATCTCGCCCGTGTAGACTCTCCCAAACATCAGATAGACCTTTCACATTAAACTTGCTATAACAATCATTGCACTCGCGCAGACTAATCCGCTGAGTATTATACGTGTTATCTTCCCTTGTGTCTTGTGACTGTCGCATCCGTATGGACTGTTCTATCAGAGGCTATGCACGTCCTGTTGTGTTGTGTGTTCCTAGCAGAGTTGGGACTTCTCCCAACCGACTTGGGACTCACTCCCACGCTCTCCCTTTACGGTGAAAGAACCATTGACACAAGAGACACTTACAATCACCAGGCACGCGAACCTCACTTCTCGCAAGACAAAGAAGACCACTCTCCTGTGCTGACAAGCAAGAGTTGAGGCAAATCTTTAAGATAATGGCAACCGGCCATCGTACCGAATGGGACTCCCACACCAGACGGTGTGAGGTCTAGTTGGGACTTCATACCAGGGTGATCCCCTGATGTTGGCGAGTCCAGCACCGTCAACAATTGGCTATCCAGTACATAGAATATGACTGACAGAAGATTAGTGAGAAATACCTCACACTATCATTGGTGAACCCAACTAATCTAGCCACAGAATGGCTTGTCCCTTTCTGCCTCTGCACAGTCACTGCGTAGGCCTAGCGCCACAGCTTCTAGGGACAGCGTCACCTCTTCTGTTAATCGATTTGCCTCTAAGATTTCGATTTTGTCCTTCCGGTCTTACACCTCGGCTTTCGACTTCAGAAATCGACCTCTCCAAAAAAAATATGGATCTCCTCAAAAGGCCCTATGTTGCCTCTGCCTCAGCCTATGCTGCCCAGCGTAGCTTTTGCGCTGCCTCTCTTGGATCTCTCTCTGCCTCCTCTACTGAGTATTCCCGGATCATGAGAAATCTCCAACCAGAACTATCCCTGCCCCTCACTGCAAGAAATCACTTCAATCGATTCTCTAGCAACTGCTGCGCTGCCCTCTCTGATAAATTCGATCTCTTGATCTCTCTCTGATGTGTTTTCCAAATGCCCATCAAGCCTCCTCTTATAATCCTTTTGTTGAGAACCAACGGCCTAGATTAGATTCTAATCAATGGCTCAAATCATTTGGCTTGATCCTCGTCTTCTTCTAGAAGTTTCACCCACAGTTAGATTAATACCCTTTAATTATTTTAATTCACTAAGTTTAGACTTAGGCCTTCATTAAAAATAATTAATTATTTGAATAAAACTGTCTCCGGGTGGAATTTCCCAAAATGATTTATGGGTATTATGGAATACATGTGTCCAAGCCTCCCTACAAATTTTGAGGCTTAGAGCACATTCGTTGCTACCAAAAATCAACAAACCCTAGCGCAGTGATGGACAAGAGATCGAAGTCTTTTGACGGCTAGAACGGGAGATAAGTAATACCCTAGATGACCAATAGAGGCTACGTCTAGAAAGAGAAATAGAGGTGAGAGAAATATGCGTTTAAAGTGACCACCTGTGGAGGACCAGTGCCTTATCCTTTGGGAGACATGGAGTTTGGACAATTTATGGTTTGGAAGATGTTTACCCAATCAAGGAGGTCTTCAAGCAGCTTCGCATGGCATTAGGGCATGAGAGCAGCTACTTGAGATCTTTATACTTCGATATGCAATAATTGATGACTTGTCAAGATGTATTTCAACAAAATAATCTCTAGGAACATTCACCCATTCATACATGGCCCATGCAATGATGCAACGCTATAAAAGATCAAAAATTCCACAATTTCGCATAGGAAAATAGTAAATTTCAGACTTGTATAGCGAAAATCCCAGCAACATTCATGTGACAAAGTAAATAACAAGAATAAGCATGAAAAGATTACTTACATGTACAAAAGAGTATATCCAATCATCATGTTATGCCAATAATGAAGCTCCAAGACAAGAGAAATAGATCCAAACATCAAAATTCATTGATAACATCCAAACTCTTCCTCCAAAATGGAATGCGAAATTCTCAAGAGCTACTAAATCCCAATCCAAGTGATGATGATGAGAATGAATCACCTCACTTGTATTTATACAATCACTAATGAGTTCGATTTGCCTAATTTGGCCTAATTGAGCCCCAAATAATAAAATAATGTGCAATAATATTGCTTGGTGACAAGCCCACCAAGATAGCTCAATAACACAATAATAAGTCTCTCAAGAGGGTCGAATGATCAACAAATTGAGTCGTTGGGGCTTTGAGGAGGCCAATTGAAGTCCAGAATGTGCCTCGATGTAGGAATGGACCTCAAACATAGTGGACAAGGGGTTGGCCCCTTGTTCTCCAAGTAGTGTATGTACCAGGGGCATGTGGCATATAGACAATGTTGGCTTAATTAACAAAGATGATGTTCATATCTATGTGGAACCTTCAATGCTTGGCAATATATGTTCATCATACACATATATGAATAATCTCTGACTGATATGAATAATCAACACTAATCGATGACGGATGTGAATATATGCGTTGTCTTGAATAATATATAATACCACCAACCTCATGTATTTAGTCTTTGACAACGCATGTATATAGCCTGCAACACATGTATATACACCACCAAACATAATATTAAGGCAACATACATATATATATATATATATATATATATATAATACCATCATGAATGCCAACGCATATATATACACCACCAAACATTATATTAAGGCAACATATATATATATATATATATATATATATATATATAATACCATCATGAATGCCAATGCATGTATATACACCACCAAACATAATATTAAGGCAACGCATATATATGATAATGCCAAAACATATGTTAATGCTAGATGATTAACGCTAGATCATTTCACATATATATAATAATGCCAAAGCATATACTAACGTTGTATGATTAGTGTCAAAACCATATAATGCGAAACCATAATAACACCAAAACAATGTTAACGTTGGATGATTAACGTTGGATCATTTCGCATATATATAATAATGCCTTACCATATATTATAATAATGCCAAAGCATATATGACAATGCCAAACCATAATAATAATAATGCTCATATAATAACCTTTGGAATTGGAGGATCATATTGCCATTCCTATGCATTATTGGGCATCAACGCTATTGCCATTGCTCGACATTGCTCATCATCAACGCTATTTCCATTGCTCGGCATTGTTGGGCATCAACGCTATTGTCATTGCTTGGCCTCAATGTTGGGCGTGAACATTTGGCCTCAACGCTATAGTAGTAGCAACTCAACATTGTTTTCCAATGCCACTGTAACATTCAACATTGCATGCATAAAGTTGAGAAAAATGTTTGGAATGTTGTTGAATCAATAGATGAAAACACTGTGAGTAAGGTTGTCTCATTGAAATGGACACATTCAATAATAAATGAATAATAACGTTGTTTTAAGCCGTAGTTGGAGCATATATATTAAGGCTGAAATATATCAATATCAATGTTGGAGCATGTGTTAATGTTGGAACATAGTTATTAATGTTGGAGGATTTATATGAAATGTTGGAGCATTTGTACTAATGTTGGAGCATTTTATCAACGTCGGAGCATTTGTTAATGTTGGAGTATGAGTCTTAATGCCAAACATAAGATTAATATAATATCACCATTCCAATGCCATTTCTACCTTGTAATACCATATTAACGTTGATTCTCACACTTTAGTTTGTACTAAACAATTTCAAGTAGTCATCACAAGAGGCGAGAGTTAAGGAAGTTGTTCAAGAACACTGTCCAAATTAGGGCACAAAACCCTAAAAGCTCTTTTATTGGTAAACATTGCTCCAATTTCAAATTTGATGCTCCAAAGAGAATAAATGGATGTCTAAAAAATGAATAGAGTATTGTTTTGTGAATAAGGTGTTGAAATTTCTAAGTCTATCCGTTAGAAATTTAATATGTATTCTTCTGCTTTATTTCTTCTACTTGTTAAATTCGAACGATTTATTTAAAACATATAAATAACGAAATAAGCACAATACAGTCTCAACATCTACAGATCATCAACTGAAAGAAAACAAACACGCAAGTGACACCATTATTTTTGGACAAATGTCCCCGGGAAAACCCAATGCAGGAAAACCGATGCAGCTATTCTGAGCGTTTATTATTATGCAGTATTTCCTTGAGTACAACTGGGTGCCAAACTGGCTCACCCGACAGAGAAATAACTGGCAGCAATACCTCTCTATTCGGAAATAGGTATTCAAAAAACCTGTCCCATGAAACCCTCTCCAACAACTCTGAAGAACTGCGCTGGCCCTTCTGGCCTCTGCGTCAGCCCTCTGAGGCACTATACAGCCTCTGGGGTCCTCTGCGTCACTCCAACTACTCTCTGGGTGGATGATGCAGTCCCTCTGGCCTCTGCGTCATCTTTGCTGGGCTCTATGTGGCCTGCTCTAGCTGCTACCTCTCGCTTTCTGCTTCAGCGCTAGTCTCTTAGCACTATCTCTGCCTCTCTGCCCAGTACTCGCTGCCCCTCGATCTTGATCACTGATTCGACTTTTCTTAGTAACCTCGCTCTAGCAAAACGAATGATTGACCCTCAAGCCTCCTCTTATACTTTTCCTGTTGGTCCTTTAACTACTGAGATTAAATCTCTAATCAACAGCTAAGATTAGATTTGGCTTGATCCATGACTTTTGCAACCTTCTAACCCAGTTTTATATTAATACCCATTAATATTTTATTTTTCCTAAGCTTAGACTTAAGAACTCCATTAAAAATATTAATTATTTTAATATTTCTCAAACCAGTTAGAATCTGCCCAAACCAATTCTGGGTCTTGGAGATCTCATGTTCTTTAGCCTCTCCACCAATTTTCATGGCTAGAGCACATCCGATGCTACCCCAAATCAACATAAGGTTACCACTCATAAAATTGAATAATGTTGCTCCAATATATGTATTGTGTACATTGGAATGTAGAGCGCTCATCCAAATTCATTGAATAATTGCCTCATCTAAGCCCCATAAGATCATACATAACAAAAAAAAATATGTCTAATGAATAAGAAAGTTGCTCTCCAAATAAGCCTAATAATTGAAGCCAACTTTCCAATTGGATGCGACCAGCTGTATATTGAATTATTCTAATACTGTCCATATGTCGGGAACCCTAATTTCATAATAACGCTCAGTATGATAGAAAGGAATAAATTAAATATGCATAAAAAAACTGCATTGCCGAATATATTATGTCCTATGTTGCAGGAAACGTGGTACAAAGGTTCATTTCCGTACAGAAACTAGTACGAAACGCGGAAACGCGTTTGGTACGGCCGTGAAACGCGTTTCCAACCGTACTGCCACATTTCCTGAAACGGAAATCCAGCAGACTTATTTGTTTTTCAGGATTTCAGGATTGGGGGGATTGCAATGTTTCCATTGGATTTTATCATGTACTAGGGTATGGAACTTGTATTTAATCAAGAGAACCAAGCCCTCTATGCAGGGGAAACTCCCAATAATCAAGATCATGTAGGGTACTAGGGTATGAAACTTGTATTTAATCAAGAGCACTAAGGTCGTTCGACTATGTAGGAGGAGACTCCCAATACAACAGTGGTCCTTCTAAAGAATGGGATGTGGATGCAGAAAATCCTGATTTGGATCTCTCTCTTGCAGCCTTATAGTCTTTATTGTACTTGCAGCCTCATATATTAATATAAATAAAGGCTGATTTTGAGATTTGGATATATAATAAAGGTTGCTTTTAGATATTTCGATATTTTTATTTTCATTATGTGATCATTCATGAGTAAATGTGATGTAAATTAAATCTTAATGTTTAAGTGTAATAAATTATAATGTATCATTTATGCTTTATGATTGCACATATATATATATATATATATATATATATTCGCGTTTCCCCGTTTCCAAAATTTGGGCAGGTCGCGTTTCGTATCGCTTCCCATTTTGGAAACTCGTACCCATTTCCTCGTTTCGTGCAACCTAGATTATGTCATTAATACAACTGTCATATTCCTTTATAAGTCAATATGATTCGTATTGCAGAAACACCTGTAGTATTGTAATGAGCAATATACCCTTGAGTATTGTAACGCATTGCATAGGAAATAGCATCAACCAATAAATATACTGATAATATTTGAGTCATTGTCATCTGCTTCTCTGTCTCTTGTGTTACCTTCTACCTTTGCCTTTTTTCAATCTGCCACTATCACCTTATACCTAGCATTCATGCCTTCTGTTCCATCCTTGTGAGTCCCTTTGTGAAATATATATATATATATATATATATATCCATTCTTCTTGTTCTTTAGTTCTCTTTGACCCAATTTTTTAATTTCTCTATTGTGACCGAATATATGTGAATGTCTTGTTTTGGGCCCCTCTTTTTTCTTAGAGACAGAGGTTTGTGCCCACAATCTCAATCAAGACCATTCAAAGTCTATTGGTCTTTGTTTGTGATTGATTTACACAAGATGGATCTGAATCTTTATGTTTAGGGTTTTGTCTTCATTGCTTCATTTTTATATGTAGCATTTCAATGTACGCAGCGATTCAATGCTCACAATATTTCTTTCAATGGCATGCGCTGGTGGTTAGTGAAATTTCTTTGCAATAGTAGTATTGCTTTAAATTTTGCTTCATTATTTGCTTATATTTCTGAACTTTCTTATTGGTTGTCATCTTCATTTAGATTTTGATTTTCTTCAATGATGTTCACAAAAATAAAAATAAAAAAATTGTCAAAGATGGTACTCTTCATATGTTGTTATTTCTTCTTTTATGAATGAACTTTTATGTTCCGTCAAGGAATTTTTTCTTCAATATTTCAAGCATTCATCTTTTGTATTCATTCAAATTCCTACATCCTAATATAGCATAGCATACGAATCTTTGCTTTCATAATACGCAACTGAAGGATTTAAAGGTGTCCTGGTGATGCTATGAAATGTAGAATTGTAGCTTTATTACTTGTTGGCCTTTTGATTGCAAAGTCATTTTCATTTCAATAGCAATCTCTTGCAATCATAAAAGATATATGCATATTATATTTTACATCAATACAATATTTGATTAGTTGCTAAGATAGCTATCTTCACATAGAGGTTGCAAGTAATATGGTTCGGATGTAGATCTCATGATGCTTCATGATGAATGCTTCTATAAACCAAACATAAAAATGTATAGAATTTTCTCCTTCGCTTGATGGCAATACCTTTGCTTTTGCTTGCATAAATATATATTTGAATAGAATAGAATCTACTCCTTCGCTTGATGGCAATACCTTTGTTTTTGCATGCATGTATATACATTTGAATAGATCTCAGTTTTTTTTTTCATAGATCAAATGTTCGTTGAATACACGAGTTGTACATTGAAGCATTCCATATACATATTTAAATTCAACAGAAGCTGAAGAATTTTGAGGAAATTCTAATGATGCCAATATACAATGAGCTAGACTCATCTTTCAACATGGTTTGACTAGATATGCAAATGTCTAACTGGACTATGTACATTTGAGAATGTTTATTTACATGCTTATATACAGAGCATACATATATAGGTACAATAAGAAATTCTTGAATCAAAGAATGGGCCTTTGAATGAAGAACCTGATTAATTTGATGATAGCCCTTTGTTATTGTTGCTTCTTGACTGCTTCAAATTCTGGACACAATCATATTGATCCGGATTTAAACAGGAACGCAACAAATTACAGAGATAACCATAAACACAGAGATGCAACGGAAATAATACTTCATTTCATTAATGTAAAACACTGAAATATGCTTACAAACAGGGATGGAAATAAACCAGCTAGGGCGATGGTAGCTTATCTCTAAGAAGAGATGTGGCAGCTACATGCCTTTGAACTATCTCACAATGAGGCTCAAGGGCCTTTTTATTATTGAACAATAAGAGAAAACCTTAAACAACCAAAACCCTAACCCGAGGAGATGTAACACCAAGAGTTTATGGGCCCCGTTGGGGTGAGTTGGGCAGCCAACTTCCCGGGGTTGCGACTTGGTCATATTATCTCCGTTTGACACGCATGATAGCCCGTTGGAAAGATCTCTCCGAGGACTATGACGAAAAAGGTGATTTTAAACAGAAAATCATTGGCGGTAGATTTCCAAAAAAAAAGTAGGGCCTCAAAACGGCTCCGGAAGTTTAGGACCTGAAAAACTGCCAAAAATAGTACACTGTGCAATAATTAAGGAAACTGAAAAACTGAAAGAAGCAATGGTGGGGGCCCAAGTGGAATTGGCAGGTGGCCACCAATATCCACCTGGATCATTCCTCCCCCCTTAGGAAGCAATGGTCCCCATTGCATTGAGTTCCACCATGAGATGAGGGAACTTCTACTGAACTTGGTCCTTGATGAGCCACTTGAGTTGGCCTGCTTTGACAACTCGATCCAGTTGGATATTCTGTTAGCGAGTGTGCTTGATCTGTGTGTCCATGATCCGATTAGTTGCAGCTTGTTCCATGCAATCTTCATTTAACTCTATGGGTGTGAGTTGTTCTGCAATGTCGGATGTGTCTAGTAATGGTGGAAAGTATGGCCGAAGGCAATCCACATTGAACACTGGGTGCAGGCCAAGGAATGGGAGAATGTTGAGCTCAAATGCATTGTCTCCCATAGCCTTGGTAATGGTGTAAGGACCATATCAGAGTGGTCTGAGTTTCCGATAGGCTCCAGTTAGGCGTTCCTTTTGCAAATGCAACCAGACTTTGTCACCCACCTGAAACTTGTGTGGCACCAGATGTTGATCATCTCGCTGCTTGTACTTGGCATTTGATTTCTCTAGAATGTCATGGACCTACTGGCGAATATGTTGGATGTGTTCAATGAATCTATTTGCCTTATCTGTTTCGGACTAGACATGCGCCAAATCTGCGTGAGTAGCTGCAAATGGCATGGCCACATCAATGGGACATAGTGGCTGCAATCCCAAGCCCACCTGAAATGGGCTGTGTCCAGTCGAGCTGTGGAGAGCCTGGTTGTAGTTGTGCTGAACATAGGAGAGGCTCTCGTCCCATGTGCATGGATGCTTTGAGTTGTACATGCGCAAAATGTGTACAATCATCCTGTTGACAACCTCTATCTGACCATCAGTTTGAGGATGGAAGGCTGTGGACTTAGTGAGTTTGGTGTCTAGCATCGACCAGACACTGGACCAAAATGTACTGAGGAACCTGTTGTCCCAATCTGAGATGATAGATTGTGGGATCCCAAAGTGTACCCACACTCGTTCAAAGAAGAGTTTAGTAGTGGCTTCTGCTGTGATATTCTTCTTGCACGCTGCCATAATGGCCATCTTCGAGAACCCATCAACGACCACAAAAACACAGTCATTTCCATGCTTAGGGGAAGGAAGGCCTGACATGTAATCCATGGAGATGGATTCCCAAGGTCGACTACGGGTAGGCAGCGGGGTATAGAGGTCTTGCTTCTTGATGGTCGGTTTGGCAATGGCGCAGGTAGTGCATGATCTAATGTACTTCCCGACATCCTGTCGAAGATTCAGCTAATAGAGATACTTCTGCAGTACTGCCACCGTTTTCTCAACCCCAAAATGCCTAGCAGCCCGACTATAGTGTGCTTCCCAAATCATCTTGGCACGCTCGCTTAAAGGAACACAAAGGTGACCCAGGTGGCATAACAAGGCATCCTGGAGGTGAAAATCTAGAACATGCTGACCCTCCAAGAGTGTCTGGTATGTGTGGCCGAATTCTGGGTCGCTTTTATAGAGAAGTGGCCAATTAGAAGTCTCGTTCCCACAAGAGTTGAGCACAGTGGTTAACACCATGATCGGTGGTCAACTGAGGCAATCTGTAACATTATTGGTGCTGCCCTTCTTATACTTGATATTCAAATGGAACTGTTGTAGGTATGTGGACCACTTCTGATGGCGATCATTCTGCAATTTCCCTTGGGTCTGTATGAACTGCAGGGGTCGGTGGTCTGTGTGGATGATCATTTCCTTCCCCAAAATGTAATGCTTCCATTGTCAGCAGGCCTGCACAATGGAATACATCTCTTTGTCATAAGTGGGATACTTCTAGACTGTGTCTGAAAGTGTCTCACTGTGATATGCCATTGGATGCCCGTGTTGAGTAAGGACTGCCCCAATAGCATAGTCAGAGGCATCTGTCTCGACCTCAAATGGTTGTTGCAAGTCTGGTAATGCGAGCACTGGTGCCGAGCAGAGGTGATCTTTCAACTCTGTGAATGCCTTCTGTTGAGATTCAGACCAAAAGAATTTTGCTTTCGCTCCTCCCTTGGTGACTTGACTCAAAGGCCAAGTGATATGAGAAAATCCCAACACAAACCTGCGGTAGAAGTTGGCAAGACCTAGAAAGTTGCGAAGCTCTGTCAGAGTGGTTGGAGATGGCCAATCCCGAATGACTTGGATCTTGGCTAGATCCACATGCACCCCTTGTTCATCAATAATGTATCCCAGATACTGAACTTGGGTCATGCCAAAAGTGCATTTCTCCAAATTGGCACATAACTTGTGTTGCCACAGTGTTTGGAGAACCTGTCGGATGTGGTGGAGGTGCTCTTCCCAACTCTGGTTGAAGATCAGGATTTCATCCAAGTATACCACTACAAATGAGTTGGTGAATGGCCGCAAGATGTCATCCATTAGCCTCATGAAGGTTGCAAGAGCATTCGTCAATCCGAAAGGCAATACCAACCATTCGAAAAGGCCCTCCTTGGCTTTGAAGGCAGTCTTCCACACATCGGAGGGTTCGATTGGTACCTGGTGATATCTTGACTTCAAATCGATCTTGCTGAAATATTTTGCCCCCTTCAGTTGGTCCAAGAGGTCATCAATCTGTGGGATCGGGTACCTATTACGGACAGTGATCTTGTTCAGTGCCCGATAGTCAATACAGAGTCTCTAAGTCCCATCCTTCTTTTGTACCAACAAGATCGGGCTCCCACAGGGCAATGAACTCGGACGGATGACCTTTTTGCAGCAACTCCTGAATCTGCCTCTTGATTTCATCATTCTCCAAAACGGAGCGCCGATTGATTGGTCCATTGGGCAACGGCACGCCTGGGGTCAGATCGATGGGGTGCTTAACCTGACAGTGCAGAGGAACCCCTCCAAGGGAGGTGAAGATGTCCTCGTACTCCTCCACGACCTTGTCCATCTGTAGTTGTCGTGTGGAGGGGCCCTGTCTGGAGGTCGTGGCCACTGTCTTCTTCTTTCCTTGAGGGTGTATCATCAGGAAAACAAATTTCCCGGTTTTGGAAATGAGCTTACTGCATTGTTTTGCAATAACTAAAGAGATGGTGGTAGCCAGTGCTACCTCTGGTATCTTGTACAACTTATTTCCCAAAGTAACAATAACAGCACGGGGCCTTGATTCATACACAGCATGTCGCTCCCACAAGTATGGTTGTCCTAATAATACATCACAAACTTCAAGGGGAGCAATGTCACACAATACCTCATTTGTGAAGGGCTTGATGTTGTATGGAAGGCAACACAACTGGCTCACGCGAAGATCCCGTCCTTAGTGAAGCCACCCGATGGTGTACGGTTATGGATGTGTTGTGGTCGGTAAGCCCAGCCGCTTCACAACCTCTGCCGAAATGAGGTTCTTTTGGCTCCCGCTGTCGACAATGAACTGTATCGGGGAGCCCTTTACCCACATTTGGGAGTGGAAGAGACACTCCTCCTCTGGATCTTTGGGTTCCTCCTTGTAGATCTTCATGATGGCAACGGTGGCATTGAGCTCCGCATCGATAATCTGCTTCCCTTTGTCATTCCCCTTGTCGGGTTCTGACTCAGAGTCGGAACATGCATCTGATTCTGAAACCTTTAGCTCAACCACTAGTGACTACTTGGCCCGACACTCACTTGAGTTGTGAGTGGAGCTCTTATGGAACTCACACCACTTTCTCGTGTCCTTTTTCGGCTTCGCGGCGCTATTCTTTGCTTGCAGCTTTGGCGGATTGTCTTGGGCCGCCCCGCCTTGGCTTTGTCCTTTGTTCTGCAATTTGGGGGCACCTTTCCCTTGCTTTGGATTCACAGATCCAAAGTCTCGCTTCTTCTATTTAAAATTTTGCTCCACCTTGGCGGCATATCAGTATGTCGTGCCAAGCGAGGAGATGTTCAGGAATTCTATTTCTTCCTAGATGTCCTTGCACGGTATTTGAGTACCAAATGCTGCTCCATATCCTTGATACCAAACTTTGTGTGAAGGATATGGCAAATATTGGTAAACTTTGGCACGTCTTGGTCCCTTCCTTGCCGCAGCGTGGTCCACTTTATGTATTGATCCTCATAGCTTCCGACAGGGTAGTACTGCTCCTTGGTGGCATCCTGGAATGAATTCCAAGTGGGTGCGGCTGAAAATAGTGAGCCTATACTTTCATCCTTCTGCTCGTAGTAGGTTTCCCACCAATCCTTGACGTGGGGAGCTACTTTGAGAAGAGCGAAAATAATCTTTTCCCGACCAAAAAAATCATGAACAGAAAAATAACCCTCTAGCAGATTTAACCATTTATTGACAGCATCTGCGTCTACCTGACCCTCAAATATGGGTATTTCAAAATTAACTTGTACCTTAAACGGTGTGGCGTTTCCAAAGTAGCTGTTGGAAGCCGATGCGTCACCCCTGGGTAGCCGTTGAAGAATCTGGGCAACGCTGTCCATCATCGCGTTCCTTTGTCGCTCGACGGCTTCTTCGAGCAAGATTTTGATAGGATCTCCTGCCCCCTCATCTTTCTTTTCATCCGCCATGGGAGGCCGTCGGGATTTGCGAGGCTGGTCTTGCAAAGGTTCGACTAGTTCAAGCCCTAACTCCTTATATCCCGACCTCGTTGGGGACATGCAAAGAAAAACAAAGAAAAAAAGCAAACCGCTTTGATACCACTAATCTGAATTGAAACAGGAACGCAACATATTACAGAGATAACCATAAACACAGAGATGCAGCGGAAATAATACTTCATTTCATTAATGTAAAATACTGAAATATGCTTGCAAATAGTTATGGAAATAAACCAGCTAGGGCGATTGTAGCTTATCTCTGAGAAGAGATGTGGCGGCTACATGCCTTTGAACTGTCTTACAATGAGGCTCAAGGGCCTTTTTATTATTGAACAATAAGAGAAAACCCTAACCCAAGGAAATGTAACACCAAGAGTTTATAGACCCCGTTGGCGTGAGTTGGACAGCCAACTTCCCGGGGTCGTGACTTGGCATATTATCTCTGTTAGACGTGCA
Organism: Pinus tabuliformis; assembly: GCA_031772625.1. Lineage (NCBI taxonomy): Eukaryota > Viridiplantae > Streptophyta > Pinopsida > Pinales > Pinaceae > Pinus > Pinus tabuliformis. The sequence goes on along the minus strand of CM062816.1, from coordinate 1,192,556,411 downwards.
TAATAGCTCGTTGGAAAGATCTCTCCGAGGACTATGATGGAAAAGATGATTTTAGACAGAAAATAGTTGGTGGTAGATTTCCAAAAAAAACGTCGTTTAGGGCCTCAAAACGGCTCCAGAAGTTTAAGACCCGAAAAACTACTAAAAATAGTAAACTGTGCTATAATTAAGGAAACTGAAAAACTAAAAGAAGCAATGGTAGGGGCCCAAGTGGAATTGGCGGGTGGCCACCAATATCCACCTGGATCACATATGCTTCTTGTTCCTCTTCTTTACTCCTTCCTACTCCTGTAGTCTCCCCCTTAGATGGTGCACTAAGTTTCATATTCCCTATAACGGTTCTCCTTTAGAAGCCACATTAGTGAGAAGAATCTGTGGGAACTATCCCTAATTTGTTTCTCAGATATTCAAATGGTTCTCTAGCAAGAGGGTTTGTAAATATATTTGCTCTTTGTTCTTTTCTGTGTATGTACTCCATCTTCACTGTTTGCTCAGCCACTTGTTCTCTGAGGAAGTGGTACTTTATAGAGATATGTTTAGTCTTTAAATGAAGCACGGGATTCTTCGAAACGCTTATTGCACTTGTAAAATTACCTTCATATCATGTAGACTCTGTTTCATCCACAACACGTGTGCAACAAGCAGTAGCTGCTATGTATTTGGCTTCTGTTGTAGATAGAGAAACTGTGTTGGACAATTGGCACTTCTTGGTTGGCTAGCGGCATTGAGTGTGTTGGGATTGATGTCATGCTAGGAAATATGTTGGACAGTTGGCATTGTCTAATTGCTAGTGACAACAAGATTGCTAGCATTGATGTTAGCATGGATGTTGGTTGCAACAGATGTCTTGGCATTGTCTGAATGGTTGGTGGCACCTGATATTTTGGCATTGACGTCAACCAGACTAGCATTGAGTTCAGAGCCAGCGGATGTTGGCAGTGAAGAGCATGTTGTTCAGGGGGAGTCCCATGGTTGCTATAGTGTTTTGTAGAGAATCATCATAGTAGTAGGCTTAGTAGAGAAGCCACTAAAAGATGATTATGATGATTGGAAGTCCCAGAGTTTGGAGGAGATTATGTCTCAAGAGATCAGCTTAGTTCCTCCTGAAAGTGGCATAGTTAGATATTGTTCTGGAAGAGCTTTCGAATGGTATGTTGAAGTTTGGAAAAGGCCCTCTGGATCAAGAGTTACAGTCAGTTGAAGTTTGCATACAGAAGAGCTAATTCGCTCAGGACTTAGGCAGTTTTTGAACTAAGGTCGAACTTAAGTGAGTCGGGCCTAGTCAGAGGCCAGGCCATGTAGCAGATTTGGCCAGAGAATAAAGCTCTGACCCCAAGCCCCGACCTGTGTGGGACCAGCTCCAAGTCAGTAGATGGGTCTAGTCCGGTCAGTCGGAGGTCAAGTAGTGCAGCAAGGTTTAGCGAGAAGAACAAAGTCCCAACCCCGGAAAGTGGGACCCCATACAAGCAAACAAGTGGTACATTTTGATTGGCGCACGGTGATGTGTTGGCAGCAATGTGGTAGATGATGTCAACATGAAGTGGCAATACGGAAGACACGTGGCAGGTAGATTCCGCATTTTGGGTAGCCTAATGGGCCAAATCTAAGTGACACATGTCACCATACAGAAGGTGCCACGTAGCCTAAATGATGTCAGCATGACATAAGCTGGTGATATGGTAGAACCTCGAAGTTTGCGCCAAAGGGTTGTTTTGTGAAGTTTTTCCCATGTATTTGGTCTTCGCCATTGAATGAATAGAACAAGCCAAAACAATTAAAAAGGACCCAAGTCAGGCCTACAGGCAAATCAAACCCCCGAGCTCTTCGAGCCTACGGGCAAGTCGGGGGTCGAGGCATATTCAGGCACACAAGCAAGCATATCGGGTCTACTCACGACCTCCCGACCAACATTGAAAGGAGTGCCCAAGAATTAGTTTTGTATGGTCTTCCTGTGTTATTGGTGACTTCATTAACTATGGCAAACTAAGTCACATGACACGAGGACACGAGACACGGAGGACACGTAAATACGAGTATTCAATACAAAACGCAGCGACCTGGAAACAGGACACGGGGGACATGTTTTATATATATTTAATAAAATATATATATATATACCGAAATATAGTTTTTTATCCATATTAAATTGTAGGTTGCAGCTTATCTAATCAAATTAAAATATAATTACTTCTCAAAGTTCATAGTTCACTTAAAAAAAAAAAATAGAATCAAAATTTACTATTTAGAAATTAGAATGTGATATGCTTGGTCTTGATTCTTGAATATTCAGTGTTCATTGTTCATGTACAACTTACAAGCACATAAGAAAATAACTAAAGTCTAATCCTATTGATTTCCTCTGCCCCTCTTGTGAGAAAATGCCACAGCTTTCCCTTTCCCTCTAGATGTAGATGCTGGTGCTGGTGGAGTTGGCAGTGGAGTTTACTATGCTCTAGAAGCTGAAGAACTAGAAGTAGGAGCTATAGGAGGTAGACCGCGTCCTCTACTAGTGGCAGGGGTAGCCCGAGCAGGTAGTGTCACCTGAAAACATTACAATCTCCCAATCCTGAATCCTGAAAAACTGATAAGTCTGCTGCATTTTGAATGAAATCTAAAATTCTACTTTCTCCATATGAAATCCAATGAGGCCGGAACCACTCTCAAACATCCTGAGTCATTTCATGGTAATGTTAAAAATTTAAGTAAAAGGATGAAAATGAAGATTAAGGAGAATGTCACTTTTACTTTAAGAATTTAACACTACCATGAATAGCATATCAATACTAGGGCCTAGACTTGATCATTAAGCTGCCCCACTAAAAAATTATTTGTTTCTTTCAAAAAAAATTGTAGCTTATGCAGGCAATGTTTTCTATCAACGAAATACGCGTTTTCCAGATGCAGGGCACGACGAAAACCGGCGAATACATTTTACATTTTACAAGACACGATGAAAAACGTTTTCGACACGTTTTAGGGCCGTTTTCGTGTCCGACACGTAAAATACGGGACACGGGACCTTGGAGGACGTGTCCTGTGACTTAGATGGCAAAGGATCAGAGTTGGTACCAATATTAATGGCGACTACAGAGAACATAAACAAGGAAGCATAGACCTCAGCTTGCAGAGCAAATTTAATGGCCCTGGCTCAAACAAAACAAGTCATCCCTAATATTTCCTACACGTTATGAAGAATTCAGTTGAAAAGATGGTTGGGCGCAGACATTGTTTTACAAACCGGCCGTTTCGAAACCGAAACGGCCGAGTCGAACCGAGTTGAAGCCTTGAGGAGTGACCCGGTAGAAAAACCAGTTCGGGAGGCCGAGTCAGTCGAGTTATTGCATGACTCGGCCGAGTCAGTCATGACTCGGTCAACCCGGCCGTTTTGCACATCTACTCGGCCGAGTCATTAAATTCAGCCAGTCACCCAAAGAAACAACGATTTTTCTATTTTTTTTTTAATTTTTTAACATTTGGCTGATTGTTGGGGACTCCAAGGTGTTTTCTAAATTGGTTAAGTGCTATTTGGGGTCCATTCCCCTCTCCTAGTATTGATATGATGTTCAAATTTCATGGTAATGTTAAATTCTTAAAGTAAAAGTGACATTCTCCTTAATCTTCATTTTCATCCTTTTACTTAAATTTTTAACATTACCATGAAATGACTCAGGATGTTTAAGAGTGGTTCCAGCCTCATTGGATTTCATATGGAGAAAGTAGAATTTTAGATTTCATTCAAAATCCAGCAGACTTATCATTTTTTCAGGGTTTTAGGATTGGAGGATTGCAATGTTTCCATTGAATTTTGTCATGTATTAGGGTATGGAACTCGTATTTAATCAAGAGCACCAATCCCTCTGTGTACCTTGATGTTAGTGACATTGGTTGTTGAACTCCTCTGGGATTCGCTCTCAAACCTGGAGCTTCTGAAAATGTCGCTTCTGCTCCCGTTTTCGCTCTCGCTCCCCACTTCCGCTCCTGCTCCCAAGTAACACTGAGCTAGATGATGTTGGCAACTCTAGCAGTAGCCAGTACTGGTCATTGATGGGGCCCCTTGTCTGACAGTTGACTCTGATGATGATGATCCAGAGATTGGTCGAGATGATCTTGGCTCCTCTCGCAGTAGCTACTAGCCTCCTTGGTTATTTGTATTTTGTTTTGACTCTTGAGTCTTTGATCATGTATGACAGACTACAGTTGACTATGTATTTACTATTGCCATTGGGTACCACCGTACCATTTTGATATAATGGATTGGTTCATGAGCCTACTTTGATCATATGTTGTCTTCCATGTATATTATAATGTTGTGTGTTTGGAAACTTGAATGAAAATCTTTAAAATTATGTTTTTTTATAAAAAAAATAAATATTTAATGTATTTTTTACAACGACCGAGTCATTGAAATCGAGCCGGCCGAGTCATTACCGAGTCGGAGTCCGAGTCGGAGTCGATCCTCGGCCGAGTCCGAGTCCGAGTCCGAGTTGTAAAACATTGGGGGCAGAAGAGTTGATTGATGAGTCAGCAACTCATGGGAACTGTGTGCCATATTTAGCAGATACGCCAACTAGGCTATTCGCCATAAGTTGGGTATGCAGGCATGGATGGGTTGGAAGCTAGTTAAGAGCGTAGCGCCTTTGAGCATGAAGATGAGTCGGCAGCTTTGAAAAGAAGTTCTCTAGATTTGGCGGGTATACCATATTTGGTCATAGCCATGGCTAGATTAGCAGGACCCCAGGATAGCCAAGTAAATGCATGCAGAAGAGTTGGTTGCTAGAATAACGGCGACTGCAAAAACTCTTGGCTTGAAGAACAGATAGGACCACGGTTGCACAGGATGAAATTATGTGGTCTGTCATGAGTTGAGACAAACCATCCCTGATCTTGCTTGCACACTATGAGGAATTGAATGAAGATCAGAGCCTCAGGGACGAGAGATTTGTTCATCGAAATAACAGAGTCTTGTTGGAGTGTGCAGGTTGATTGAGGATCTATTTCTTAGCATGGGAACACTCAGGTGCACATCCTCATGTTTAATGCAGCAACAATGGGTGAGTGTCGCAGCGGTTAATGAAGTTGCAGTGTCTATGTATTAGACATAACAGCAGGATGGAGAACCATATAGAAGTACACTTTGATAGTGTGAATGGCAAAGAGATGGCTAACAGGGACAACATCAATCTTTGTGTTTCAGTGAAACAAAACCCAGGATTGTAATTGAGCAAATACAGGGGGGAATCCAGTGTTGTTTAGAGAGTTGTGTAGAGAGCTCTGGGTATGAGTGTGCTACTGAGGAGAGGGCAAGTGTGCCTGTGCTGCAGAGAGAGGCTGAAAGTGCTTATGCAGAGGAAAGAGGCCCAGAGTGTGCCAAGGTTGTGAGAGGCCGAGAGAGCCTGTGGAATAGAAGGGGTTGAGAGTTGAGTGTATGTTGCAGAGAGCAGAGGACTGAGTACAGTGTGTTGTTGCAGAGTAAGCAGAGGGCATAGTGCTACGTGGGTTGAGTAGAAGAAAGGCTATTGAGGAGAACAAAGCTTAAGAGAGGTTGCTAATTACAGTGAGAAGTAACTTTCCTTATTGAGTGTGGGTTGGAGCTTGCATACAGGAAGTTGGTGCTTCCATCTTCAGTGGGTGTCTGAAGAAAGGCTTGGGGTTTGGTGCCTTCTACAAGTTGGTGCTTGCATAAATCCAAGGAGTTGCAATTTGGTGCTTGCAATAAATCCATGAAGGTGGTGCTTCACATGGTGCTTCTGGTAAGTTGATCAGGTGTCTACAAAGGGAGCAAGTTGTTGATTCCTGCTAGTGGGAGCTAGCAAACAATCAAAGGGAGTTGGTGCTTCCTGTGAGTAGTGGCTCACAAACGAATTGATGTAATAGAGTAGGTGCTCTTATTTTTACATCAATAACAAGCTTTGGTAGTTTTTCTCCCAGAAGGGTTTCCACATTAAACCTCTGCGTCATATGCATGTTGCTCATGATGTGTGTGCCTGTGTTGATACATATGGTTGTTGTTATGGTTTGTTAATGGTTGCTCTCATATAATGGATGCCCAGTTTGATGAGTAAAGAAAAATTGGCATAAATGTTTAAATTAGCCTTAATAATGATTCACACCCCCCCCCCCTCTCAGTATTAACATTGTTTCCAACAAACTGATGAATGTTTCATGCTTAACCATGCAACCAAAGACTCTCCTAAGTAGAATGCACTGCCACTTGTACTTTTTTTTCATTCACACAATTAGCCCAGTGCACATTTGTGTATGTTATCAATGTAAAGTTTTTACCTTTTAGGTACCATAGTCCATAGTCTAAGTCCCTTTCAAATATCTAAATATCCTCTTTTTTGCTAATAGATGACTTTGTTTAGGTGTTGATTGATATCTTGCCACTAATTTGACTACCAACATTATATCTGGTCTAGAAGTTGTTAGGTATAGCAGGCTTCCTATCATAGATCTATAAATCTTTTGATCCACATCAAGCGATTCATCATCTGCACATAGCTTGCATCCAGTTGCCATGGGGGTTGAGATAGGTTTATAGTCTTCCATTTGGAACTTTTTCAACATATCTCTTAGGTATTTCTCTTGAGAAATGAATATGCCTCTAGAATTTTGTAGGATTTGCAGCCCTAGGTAAAAGGTAAGTTCTCCAATCATTGACATCTCGAACTCAGACTTCATCTCTTCAACAAACCATTTTACTAGATGATCTTTATTGTTGCCAAACATAATATCATCCACATACACAACCACAATTAGTAATTCATCTCCATCAGCCTTTATGTACAGATTACTATCAGCTCCTCCTCTCTTGAAACCCTGTTTTTGAAGGTACTTGTCCAATCTAGAGTACCATGCCCATGGTGCTTGTTTAAGACCATACAGTGCCTTCTTTAACCTACAAACATAGTTAGGCTTATCTGATAATAAAAATCCTTTAGGTTGTTCCATATAGACCTCTTCCTCAAGTTCTTCGTTTAGAAAAGCAGACTTCACGTCCATTTGGTATACTTTGAAATCATTGTAACAAGCAAAGGCCAAAAACATCCTAATTGCCTCCAATCTCGCAACTAGTGCAAAAGTTTCTTCATAGTCAAGACCTTCTACTTGTGAGTAACCCTTGCACACTAGTTTGCCTTTGTTTCTAACAATTTGACCCTGTTCATTCATCTTGTTTTTGAATACCCATTTTGTGCCAATGACATTCTTTCCAACTGGTCTTGGTGTTAGTTCCCAAGTCTTGTTCTTTTCAATTTGGTCTAACTCCTTGTTCATAGCATCTATCTAGTTTTTGTCTTTACTTGCTTCATCAAAGTTCTTTGGTTCAATCTGTGACAGCATAGCAATATGAACTTGGTCTGATTTCTCTACAAGTTGTCTCCTTGTTTTCACTCCTTCACTTTTATCTCCAATAATTTGACTATCAAGGTGATTCTTTTGTGTATCTTGAGAGACCTTTTGAATGAGTCTCTGTATTTTCTAATTCTTCATCTTGTACTTCATTTTCTTTACTGTCATGATGGTGATGATCTGGAGGATTGATAAAACCTGTGCTCTTGTTCTTATCAGGTAGCTCTTCATCAAACTTTACATCTATGCATTCCACAATCTTATGCAGTATTTTATTATAGCACCTGTATCCCTTAATTTTTGATGAATATCCCAAAAATATTCCCTCATCTGATCGAGCATCAAACTTTCCTAGCTTTTCATCATTATTTTTGATATAGCATTTACTCCCAAATACTTTAAAATGTTTGATTGAAGTTGGCTTACCGTGCCATAGTTCATAAGGTGTCTTATCACAGTTTGGTCTGAGATGTGCCTTATTGAGAATATGTATTGTTGTATGTACTGCTTCTGCCCAATAGGTTTGAGGAATGTTTCTTTCTTGCATCATGGCTCTGGCCATTTGTTAAACATATATGTTTTGTCTCTCTGCAACTCCATTCTGTTGAGGTGTGTCTGCAATAGTATACTGTCGTTTTATGCCAAGTTCATCACACAAGTCTGCAAACTCATCTGAAGTAAATTCACCTCCTTTGTCTGACCTTATGCACTTTATCTTGCACCCTATTTGATTTTTTGCTAGTGCCTTGAATATTTTGAACTTCTCAAATGCTTCTAACTTATTTCTAAGAAATGCCACCCATGTCAATCTAGAATAGTCATCAATTATCAACATAAAATATTTTTCTCCTCCTGGTGCTTTTATCCTGGAAGGTCCACACAAATCCATATGAACTAGTTATAAAGGCTTACTACTTGACAGTTTATCTTTGACTTTGAATGATGTCTGTGTTTGTTTTCCCATTTGACATGACTTGCAAGTAGTGTTTTGAGGCTTCTTTATTGTTGGTAGATCTTTGACTGCTCTCTTCTTACTAAGCTTGATGATGTGATCAAAATTGAGATGCCCCAATCTCCTATGCCATAGCCAAGATTCATCTTGTTTGCTGATGTAGCATTCTTCATTCTCTTCAAAATATATACATTATTCTTTGTTCGAACTCCTTTAGCCAGAATCTTCCCAATAGTTGTTGACCTGATTTCACAGTCTTGAGCTCTGAAGAGAACATCACAACCTTTGTCACACATCTAACTTACACTCAACAAATTATGTTTTAGACCATCTACAAACAGTACATCCTAAGCCTTTCCTCTTCCATTATTCAGACTAATTGTGCCCTTTCCTCTAATTCTTCCTGCTTCATCATTGCCAAATGTGACATTTCCAGTTTTATTTTCATCTAGGGATACAAACTTGCTTTTATCTCCTATCATATGTCTAGAGCAACCACTGTCCACGTACCATTTACTGTTTTGATCTTGAGCATATAGAACTAGGTCACACTTATCAACTTTCTTTTCTTCCTTCTTTCTCCATTGCATGCATCCATCTGTTCTATAATTGTTTTGAGATGATAATCTATTGTCTTTAAGTTGACATTCATATGACCCAAAGTTGTGACAATAGAAACATTCAGTGATATCAAGGAGAGGGGAAAATGCATTTTTGTTTAGATTCATGATTGTTTTGATGTTTGTGAATTTATTGTTAGTCTCACTTCTCTTAGAATTCCTTAGATCATTTCTTCTGACATAGACTTTGCAATCTATGGCTTTATGTCCAAAAATTTTACAGCTGTAACAATATCCATAGAAAAAAATTATATACCTGGTAGTGGATGTCGTTTGAGGATATAACCATCTTGACATTTGATAATCCTATCTCCTGAAGAAGTATGGTCTCTGATAGTTTGTTGTTTGATTGTCCATTCCTTTTGTCTTCTGCACTTTTCCGGCAATGTTTCTTTGCAATTGTTCATTTGATATTGGAGTGTTACTCAATTTTTTGTTCTCATATTGATGTGAACTATCATTGTCTCCCTTGACATCTTTTACAAAAGTGATTGTGTTTTTGTCCTCTGCTTTGGATTCACTAGATTCTCCTTCACAGTCTAACCCATCCTTCATGTGTGGAGACCTTTGAGCATTTAATATCACATTTAGTTTTTCAGATCCTTTTATATGTTGAATATTCATGTTTAAATCAGTTTGTGCCTTTTCTAGCCTCTTTTTCAGACTTACCACCTCTTCTTCCAATCTTTCACACTCCTGGCTTTTCTCCTTTATTTGTTGCATCAGAATGTCTTCCACCTTCTTTGCTTCTTCAAGTTCAACTTTCAACTTGATAATTTCTTCTGAATTTGATTCTTCTTTTACATATTTCAATAAGATCTCTTTTTTCTTTCTATTCTTTTGTTTAAGCCTGTCTATTTCATCCAGGGCACTGATCAACTCCCCCTCAAGATCTACCTCACCTTCCTCTTCTTCTTCATATTCCTCACAATCATTTTTCAAGTTCTTCCAAGGCCATCAACATGAATTCACTAGTTCCATCTTCACTAGAGGATTCATTGGAACTTTCAGATACACTGCTATCTTCTTGAGCATAGAAGCTTTTCCTTTTAAACTTTTTCTCTTTTTGCATTTTATTAGACTTGTTCTTTTCTTTCCCTTTAGGCTGATTTTCTTCTTTCTTATAAGGACATTTGGAGGCATAATGCCCCACTCTTCCACAATTAAAACACTTAAATGGAAGTTTTCCTTTGTACTTACCTGTACCTTTCTTCAACCTTTTGACAAATTTTGCTTCTTCTTCATCAGAACCTGAGCATGAACATTCCTTTTCTTCTATGGACTTGTCTACCTTGAAAGTTGCATCTCTAGTGACTGACTTCCCTTTTGGAATTCTCATCTCATATGCTGTCAAGGAACCAAGTAGTTGATCCTTGTTCAAAGTCTCAAAGTTTGTTGTCTCTTCTATAGTTGAAACCTTAGGATTGAACTTAGAAGGTAATGACCTCAATATTTTTTGAACTATTACACTTTCTTTAATTGTTTCTCCTAGACCCATCATGACATTTATGACTTCATCAACCCTTAAAAAGAACTTAGCAATATCTTCATCTTCATTCATTTTTAAAGTCTCAAACTGTGTTCTATATACTTATCATTTGGCCATCATTATCTTTTGATCTCCTTCATGAATATTTTCCAATTTAACCCAGATATCTTTAGTTGTCTGACAATGCATTACTTTAATAAATTCAGACTCACATAATCCACTCAGAAGTGCATTCATAGCTTTTGCATTAGCTATAAAATCCAATTTGGCATCTTTATCACTAGTTGTTTCCTTTGGTTCTTCATACTCTACTATCACAGCAGCCCTGACTTCTACTCCAAGAGACATTAAATACGTCTTCATTCTCACTTTCCATAAGGCATAGTTTGTACCAGTAAACAAGGGGGCTTTATTTGTTGAGCATCCTTCCTGACTAGCTATTTTATTGACTTAGGATCTCCTTCCAGTTGTTAGATTTATACCAAAGGAACCTGCTCTGATACCAATTGATATGTATGTTTGGAAATTATTGAGAGGGGGGGTGAATCAGTAATTTTAAACTTAAATTTTTGCTCAAATTTCTTCTTATGCACCTCATGACATACATATATGCTCAATTGTTAATGGTTTCTTTTTGCAGTTACCAAAGAGAAATATTTGTAGGTATACTTATTCAGAATTCAAGAGCATTCACACAATATTCAAGAAATAACACATGAAGACACCAGATATAAGTGGAAACTTATAAGGGAGAAAACCACAAACTTTTGGCTGAAATTGAAGTGAAGGCAAGCTCCAACTTCCCAATTACATTAGATTTTTGTAGGCTCCAACCTACCAGAGGTTTCTACCCCAAGGAAGTTCCAACTCCCCCAAAGTTTTCTGCAAGCTACAACCCACAATAGGCCCTACCTCAACAGGCTACAACCTATTCTTTATCAAGCTACAACTTCAAAGGAGACTGCAATCTCCCAACCACAATACAAAGTCAAGTGTTTTGGTTACCTGATAAATTTCCGCTGTCAATTCTACTGCACACCTTCTCTCCTTCTCTTCTACAGTTTTGTTCCTCTTCTGCTGCTGCTCATGAACTCTCTCATACAAACTGCTTAACTTGAAAAGTTTCTTTTCGCATTCAACAATGTATATTTTATAGGCATAGCTTACTGGCTATTTGTATTCTTTGCAGGAATGCGAAATGAAGCATCATCTTTTGGTCTTCCAAAATTGTTCACAACCTGTCTCTTCAATTTCAAATCTCAAAAGCTGAAATTTGTAATATGAAAAGGAGCTGAAATAATATAGTTCAACATTAATGATTGCAAGAGACAAACCTTTGAAAAAATTTCAAATTTGTTTTCCCTGCATTTTTTAAATTTGTACCATTTTGTTCAATGAGAGTATACATTTTCAGTTTATGTCCTATAGAGTGTGCCATTTCTTACTTTGAATGCAATTCATACTTTGTAACTAGTCAACATATTTAATCATCAACTTTCACATTGAGAAGCATGGTTAGCAGTGACCAGCCTTTGCACTTCACATCACTTTCAGCCTTTTGCATTCAAGCAATTTTACAATAATGACATTCAACATAAATTATCACCAATGTGATCAATGACATCAATGCCAATATTGGCAACATATATGATCTGAAATAATCATATGTTAAACTGAAGTAGAATTGATTATGCCAACAGTGAACTGAATGTTAACTTAATGTGTTTTAACTGTGAGAACTGTTTGAAAAGAAAGACTTTACGACAGAATTGAAACATAAGCAAGATGCAAACGGAAGTGAAAAATAGCAAAAATGCAGCAATACCAGACAGCGAGATTGATTACGAAGTTCATCCCTGATGGACTATGTCTCCGGGTCCGCTTTCAAAATGGGCGACCGCTTTATTAGGATTGAATCTGAGGAGGTCGATTACACAGCAAATTGACCAAACTGAATGTGCACGCAAGGACTTCTGGGCACTGTCATAAGAAAGCTCTCTGAACCAGCTTTCCAACGCCTGTCACGGTTCCCAATTCTGACTCTAGATGCTCTTGTTACACTGAAAACAAAACAGCCTATATCCTCCAGAATCTGCACATAAAACTCAAAACCACTCTTCCCCCTTCTTCAATGAGCAAAACTGCCTTTTATAACCTTGCAAATGCATTCGAACTCCTTATGAACAAGATTGACATGAATTGGCTGAAATTTGGGTTTGTTTTCCTCAGTCTTGTCATGAAATGACACCTTAGGGTTAGGTTCCATGGTAGTTGAATTAATATAGGTCAAAACTCAACTAAAAACCCAAATTTGAACTTTGGATAAGCGCAAACTGGTGGTTTGCTGACCAGGCGGAATAGGTCACTGTCAACATGTGACCAGCCACAGTCTAACCACAGGCTGACACCCGGCGCTAGCTCCCGACAGTTCCGACTAATGGTCAGTGGCATTTCATGTGACAGTGTTTCCTCCCGGTGGTTGCGGCAACGGCGCAGTGACTGCGATGGGAACTGTTTCATGTAACCTACGCCGCTTGACTTTCGTTCACATGGCATGCGGTTCCGATGCGGCTAACTACTGCGGGAAATGTTTCATGTAACCTCCGCTCGGTGAACCTTGTTCACACAGCACGCGGTTTCCGACGGGGTTAACTTTGCGGTTAGGGACTGATATATGGTTTATCATTGTTTTATATATTATTTGTAATGTTTTTTTATGGTTTTGTAATTGGCCCGAGAGGTTTAGGACTTAGGGTTATGGCTTTTAATTCATTTTTTAATACATGATTTTTTAGGTTTTATGTTAGGGTTCTAGGGTTTGGTTAATGGGTTTAGGTTTGTTAACATAATGTCTTAGGTTTAGGGTTTTAGTCTTAACATCATTTTGTTCTAAAAAACCCATTTACAACAAATTGTCACAAAGTGACATTCAAACCCACATGACAACAACCCTTGTTGACAACCAAACTCTGCAAGACAGACGACAAACCCATGTCGACGACTAAATCTTGGTGGAACTGACGACAACCACATGTTGACAACCAGGTACCAAACCATATTCGCCGAACACCATGAAAACCATCTACATTACCGGACAATATGAACCATAAACATCATTGTCGAAGCTGAAGACACCGGACATTGAATGCTGACAACGAAACTGAACCTATGCAATTGATCTAACAAGATCCTCCTGGATCAATCCTCTCCACTTGAAAGATTTTGGACCACAAAAGTTGGACTAGACAGATCGCAGGTGAGGGTAGAGCTCCCTCACTCTCCACCTTGTCCTGATGATGTACCAATACATTCGATCAACCACCTGGAAGTGATGACCCTAATGATGCTGATCATGGCACATTTTGAATTGGTGACCTGTTCCATCCATCTACAGTATGCACAACTTGCGAAGATGGTCAAACAACCTATTATGAACATGGCAATTGACTTCTTTCCACGAAGTACCATGAATTAGTGATTCATACATATCTTTGAAAACAGTCTCTACAGGATATTGTTCAATACTATTGACATGTATTAACAATCTATATTGCGGAATGACAAAGACAATCAAAGAATTTTTTGACATCAAACCAGCTACTTGACTTGATATACTTTCTTGATTCCTTATTACTAAATGAACTTGCTGCAATAAACCCATCAAACTGTACTGTGAAGAGTGTTAGAACTTAGTTTGACTTTGAAAGTATTGAAATGTCGGATGATTTATTTGAATCATTGTTTCTTCATTCATTAAATGATGTTTCCATTGATTAGCACTTTCCCCTAATGCATAAGTTTTCCTTAGATGTATTGGATATTTTGACACTGGTTTAGAAAAGGGTTTGATATGAAAACAAATAGGCTTCCTCTACACTTGAAAAGAGGCTTCCAAACTATTTGAAACATGAAATGGTGACACAATACAAGAGAAATTTAATACTGACTTTCCCCAATACGGACCTGCATCCCTGTAACTTATAACTTCCAAACTTGGACTGAATTGATTTATTCTGATATTAGGAAGAGGAGCTTTAGGCATCAACTGCAATTCAAGTTGTATTCCCTACTTATGAGTAAGATGTTTGGGTTCTTTGAATAGAATTGAAAAAGTTTCTACCTCCTTGATCAAACTATCTTTAAGCTGAGACTCATAATCTGAACAAACATCATGTTGATTCTTATGTTGTTCCTTTACACACATGATGACAAATCTCTTATTTGAACTTATTAATCACTTCATCTTATTAGCAACAACTAAATTCAAGCATTTTTACTTTGATGTGCCCTGACAGTAAATTCAACCCCATCTTTCTTAAGGTGATATTTATGCTCTCTTCTATAAAATACTGCATCACGATCATAAAGATAAGGACTTCCTAAGACAAATCCACATATGTCTACTGGAACCACATCTAATTCCACTTCATCAATGTAATTAGCTGTAATGGCAAATCTTAATCGACATTGTCTTGTGACTTTTATCTGAGTTGATTTATTTAGGCATCCTAATGGGTAAGGTCTTGGAAGATTTCGTGTCTCCAAACCCAAGTTCTTAACTAAATATTCAGATATTAAATTTGCCTGTGATCCATTGTCAAGTATTGTATCTATCTTTGTGTGTTTAGAAGTTATCCTTATGTTAAATAATTCAATTCTTTTATCTTCATTTGAAGGATTTATGTTTGATGAAGATACAATAGTATTCGAACTTGAACCAATGTCAGAAGTTTACCTGTCGAAACTATGGCAGTTATCCTCCTTTCATCACTTAAATCGGAACCTAGATCTTGTTGGACTGCTGCAATTGCCTTCTTTACATCCTTCTCCTTAAGGAACTTTTTGGGCTTAAGTTCTGGATGAAGTTTCCAACACTTAGATTCATCATGACCGATTCTCTGGCAATGGGAACAAGTAGATCTTTCCTTCTGAGCTATCGCTGATTTCTTTCTCTTCAATTTGTTCTTCCCTTTACTGCCACTGGAATCCTTGATTTCCAACTCTTTGGATGATTGCGGTGAAAACTTGAATGGTCTGCCACCTGATTCAATATGTATGGCTTGAACACACACTTCATCAAAATCATCAGGATTAAACATCAATAATGTATGTTGCAAATATGAATGTAAACCGCCAATGTATTTTAATAAAGTTTCACATGTATCCAATGAAATACCAAGCACCAATGCTTTCTTTCTGAATTCCTAAGTAAACTCCTGAACACTCTGTCCTTTACCTTGCCTCAAGTGTTGCCAATCAATAACAGCTTGCTGCATGTATCCTAAAGGATAGAATTGTTTCCTAAGAGCTTTTAAAAACATAAACCATGAAGAGATAACTTTACATTTTCGCTTTACATCTATCTGAGTTTTACTTTCCCACCAGATTAAAGTTGTTCCCCCCATTCTAAGTGTAGTTAACTGAATTTTCGTTTTATCGTCAGAAATGTTCTGAATGCGACAATACACTTCTAACTGCTTAATCCAATTATCTAACTTTTCAGGATTCATTTTGCCATCATAAATAGGTAACTCAAATTTTACATCAAGTTTCAAAAGAGATGTTTCTTAAGTTTCTTTTATGTTTCAGATTCTACACTGGAAGAAGAAGAAGAAGATAATGATGGAGATGATGGAGGTGAAGGAGGTTTATCAGCCTTGCCTTTACCTTTGTCCTTCTTCGACGTCTTTGAAGAAGAAGTTGCATCTCTCGCCTTCTTATCCTCGTATAGTTCTCCCAACATCTGTAGCATAGTCAAGAATGCTTGTTGAAACTGTTCATCGCTCATCTTAGTTTCTAGATTTTCACCTGCATCAAATCCTGTCATGGTCGACTTGTGAGCGACTCTTCGCTTTCGAATTTCTAGATCAATCTCCTCAAGGATTCCTTCTCCAGATTGCGACTTTGATCTGGTTAACATTCACTAACAAATTCTACAAACGCAACCTGCTCTGATACCAAATTATATGATCTGAAATGAATATGTTAAACTGAAGTAGAATTAATTATGCCAACAGTGAACTGAATGTTAACTTAATGTGTTTTAACCGTGAGAACTGCTTGAGAAGAAAGACTTTACGACAGAATTGAAACATAAGCAAGATACAAACAGAAGTGAAAAACAGCAAAAACACAGCAATACCAGACAGCAAGATTGATTACGGAGTTCGTCCCTAATGGACTACGTCTCCAGGTCCGCTTTCAAGATGCGTGACCGCTTTATTAGGATTGAATCCGAGGAGGTCGATTTAACAGCAAATTGACCAAACTGAATTTGCACACAGGCACTTCTGGTCACTGTCATAAGAAAGCTCTCTGAACCAGCTTTCTAACACCTGTCACGGTTCCCAATTCTGACTCTGGATGCTTCTGTTACACTGAAAACAAAACAACCTATATCCTCCAGAATCTGCACATAAAAACTCAAAACCACTCTCCCCCTTCTTCAATGAGCAAAACTGCCTTTTATAACCTTGCAAATGCATTCAAACTCCTTATGCCCAAGATTGACATGAACTGGCTGAAATTTGGGTTTGTTTCCCTCGGTCTCGTCATGAAATGACACCTTAGGGTTAGGTTCCATGGTAGTTGAATTAATATAGGTCAAAACTCAACTAAAAACCCAAATTTGAACTTTGGATAAGCGCTAAATGTAGGCAGTCTACAAATTTATCAGGACCAAGAGGCTTGGTGAAAATGTCGGCGGGCTGCTCTGTTGTGGGAACATAGTGCAACTGAACTGAGCCGTCTTCAACCAGCTGTCGAATGTAGTGGCAATGAGTTTCCACATGCTTTGTTCGTTCATGAAAAACTGGATTCTTGGCAAGTTTGAGCACTCCCTGATTATCACAAAACAAAGAAGTAGGCCCTGTCTGGAAAACATGCATATCTGCAAGCATACGACGAAGCCAAACTGCCTCACAGGATGCCTTAACTGCTCCCCGATACTCTGCTTCTGTTGAGGAGAGAGCCACTGCCTGTTGCTTCTTACTAGTCCAAGTAACAACACCAGATCCTAGACTAAATACATACCCAACTGTAGATTTACGGTCATCAACCGAACCGGCCCAGTCAGAGTCAGTGTAGCCACGGAGAATAGGATTGGAGCTGCGAGTATATAAGAGGCCATAATCAGAAGTACCACGCACATATCGTAGCACCCGCTTTGCTGCTATCCAATGATCAGCTTTAGGAGCTGACATAAAGCGAGAAATGTAGCTTACTGCAAAACTGATGTCAGGTCTGGTAGCAGTAAGATAGATGAGACTGCCCACTAATTGCCTAAATAAAGTTTCATCCACAAGGGGAGAGGATGACTGAGCTGAAAGTTTGAGCCCTAGTTCCATAGGAGTCGTGGTCGGTTTGCACTCCTGCATTCTGAACCTTTCCACAAGATTTTTTGCATACTTGGACTGAGAGAGAAAGATCTGATTTTCAGTCTGCCACACTTCAACCCCCAGACAATAATGAAGAAGTCCCAAGTCTGTCATCTCAAAAGTTCTGCATAGATCTTGTTTGATCCCATGGATCAAATGTGCAGAGCTGCCAGTAATGATAAGATCATCCACATAGACAACCACAAACAAGATATCATCACCAGTATGCTTGATATACAGGTTTGCATCAGATGGGCTCCGCTGAAAACCCTGATCTGTCAGATACTGGTCAATTTTCATGTACCAAGCCCGAGGAGCTTGTTTCAAGCCATAGATTGCTTTAGCTAACCGACACACTTTCTGTTCTTGACCAGCAACCTTGAATCCTGGAGGCTGCGTCATGTAGACTTCTTCTTGAAGATCACCATTTAGGAAAGCACTCTTTACATCCATCTGATGAACTTTCCAATTGAACTGAGCTGCTAGGGCAAGAACAAGCCTTATGGTACTCATCTTGGCTGTAGGAGCAAAAGTCTCCTCATAATCGATGCCTTCCTTTTGTGAGAACCCTCGAGCCACAAGACGAGCTTTATACTTGTCTATGGTTCCATTAGCTTTGTATTTCACTTTATACACCCATTTGCAGCCTATGGGCTTTTTTTCGGCAGGAAGATCAGAAAGTGTCCAGGTGTGATTCTTCTGAAGACTCTGGAATTCGGCTTCCATAGCCTTTTCCCACTCAGATGTACCCTTAGCCTCTGAATAGGTTTGAGGCTCAAAAATACTGTGTAGGTTAGCCATAAGAGCAAAATTGACTGTAGACTGTTGTCTGTTCTTATGTCTAGAAGTTCTACCTTCAAGGAGCTCATCATCCCGGAGATCAGCTATGGTTTTAGCCCACCATTTTGGCCGAAGAGAAGAAGAACCTATATCAGGAGTAGAGGAACCAATATCAAGATGTGGAGAAGGCTCAAGAGCAATAGGGACAGCAAGAGGAGGATTAGCTTCTGGAGGAAGCTCAGATAGAGTATTATCAAATACTGATGCTACATCATCCCTCCCATCAGGTGGACTGACTGGAAGAAGAACACTGTGAGGCTGATCCTCAGAACGCTGCTCAGAAGAAGAAGACTGAAAGAATCCTCTGTCTTCATCAAATACTACATCTCGACTGAAGCTAAGACGACCAGTGGCTATATCTATCAGTCTATAGGCCTTGTGATGATCACTGTAACCTGTCATCATGAGTTTCTGACTTTTGGAATCCAACTTAGAGCGCTTAGCAGATGGAATCCAAACATATGCAACTGAGCCAAATACTTTGAGATGACTGATCTTAGGCTTACGACCAGACCAAACTTCTTCAGGAGTCTTCCCTTTAACAGCCTGAGTAGGTGATCGGTTAAGAAGGTAAACAGCAGTAAATACTGCTTCAGCCCAGAATTTGTTTGGAACACTCCTGTGTTGTAACATGGAACGAGCCATTTCAACAACCGTGCGGTTGCGACGCTCGACAACACTGTTCTGCTGGGGAGTGTAAGGTGTGGTGAATTGACGTTTGATGCCATGAATATCACAGAAGTTGGAAAAAGCTGAGGAACAAAATTCCCCCCCATTGTCGGTCCTAAGGGTCATGATATTACAACCAGATTCTTTTTCAACTAAGATTTTAAACTTCTGAAAGGTAATAAGAGCATCAGATTTATTTTTTAAAAAATACACCCACATCTTTCTACTAAAGTCATCTACAATAAGTAAAAAATATTTGCAAGCAGTGATAGAAGTTGTATTCATAGGACCACAAATATCAGCATGAAGTAACTGAAGTACCTTAGATGCGCGCCAAGATTCTCCATTTTTGAATGAAGACCGATGTTGCTTTCCCGCTTGACAGGCGCTGCATAGCCCCAACTGCTGAGTCTGAATATCAGGTAATCCTGACACAAGTCCCTCCCGAGAGAGTTGAGAGAGATACTGCATATTGAGATGCCCATATCGCTGATGCCATAGAGTGCTGATGGGAGAAACACGTGCTGCTAGAGCCACTTCTGGAAAGTCACCGGTGTCAAGTAGCCTGTATAGACCATGGTCCTCTAGGCCAACAGCAACTGTTAGACTGGTCTCCCTGTCAATGATGGAGCACTTGTGTGCACTGAACATAACATCAAGCTGAGGAGAATTCCTCATAATCTGGCTGACAGATAGCAGATTAATCTCCATACCAGGAACGTAGTATACATTTAGAAATATGAGTGTGCGTCCACCAGACTGAATTTGAATTGTACCCCTGCCAGCTACATTGTACTTTTCACCTCCACCAAATACCACTGAATCACTGAAAGGTGAGAAGTCAATAAACCAGTCACGCCTGTGAGAGAAATGGCATGATGCACCAGAATCAATGTACCATGCAGAGGACGGAACATGTTCTGAAGACCTTTTAGCCATAAAGGCGTAAAAGGCAGAATCTGTCTGCTCGGAATGTTCTGCAACATTCGCTGTCTGATTTGGCCCTCCCTGTTTCTTCTGTTCATAAGCAATCCTCTGTCGGCAATCTTTCTTCATGTGACCGAACCTGTGACAGTAATTACACTGCACACTTTTCTTCCTAGCAGGATCAAAAGACTGAGGAGAACCTTTCTGCTGAAAAGACTGATGGGACTGGTATTTTGCAGCAAATGCATTTTCCGAGGGCACTGATGAAGTACCACTACCAAACTGCTGTTTCCACCGATCCTGCTGCAGAAGTTTGGTACATAAATCTGGAAACTTCAGATCAACATTTGTGGTTGTAATGTTGAGTGTTTCGATGAAGTGTTCATAAGATTTTGGTAGACTATTCAGAGTAATGACTACCATATCTTCTTCCTCCATGGTCCGACCAATGGCTTCGAGCTGATCTCGAATGTCTTTAATTTTGTTGAGATGTTCCTGTAAAGACATATGTTCATCCATCATGATGGAGAACAACTGATTTTTGAGAAAAAATGCTCTGCTTTTGTCAGATGTCTCCTGCAGTTCTTTCAACTGTTGCCAAATTTCGGCAGCGGTCTTGCCAGAGGGAATCTGTGGTAACTGATCATCAGCGACAGAGAGCTTGAGAAGCATAACAGCCTCCCGATTTCGATCATCAAATTTATCTTGATCGGTACCAGCTGTACCGGGACGAGGCTCTTTGCCCAAAATGAAGTGATCAAGACGCCTGTATTCAAAAATGGTCAGCATTCTTTGTTTCCAAATGTTATAGTTGCTGCCATTAAAGCGTTGATTTCCTTCTAACATCAGATTGCTGAGCATGGCCATTTTCCCAAAGATAAGACAGAAGTTTGACACACAACAAAGTGTAGCTGCCTACTTAAAAATCTTCTTTCAAGATGACTGTACCAAATTGTTAATAAATTCTGTTGTGAAAGAAATAGACTTGCCCACAAAAAAAATTACTCAGATCTGATCACGCCACTTTAAAAATGACTGTGATGCTAGTTTGATCACGCTTAAAAAAAAAAATAACTGTAATGCTTACTTAAAAATGACTGTGATGCTGGTTTGATCACGCTTTTTTTTTTTAAATAACTGTGATACTTTATTCTGGTCCCACCGCTTCAAATCAGATCACAATAATCTTTAATCCACTTTCTAAGCAAAAAACCGTGAAGCTGGAGAATACCTTTACTTGAAACTGTCGTCACGTGACCTGAATGATCTCGCTGCCGTCACGTGATCTGAATGATCTCGCTCTGTAAAAAAAACTTTGATTTCTCAGCAAATAACGGTGGCTCGGATCTCGTCCTGCACGTCTTAGCTAGAATATATATATGAATTGCGGGCACAGTCGGGTCTCGGACGGACTCTATCTGGAGAACACCGTGAGCCAAACGCTTCGGACGCAATCAATGTAATACCACGGGACGTTAATGCAATACCACAGGAGCTATATTGCCGTAACTTTGATTACTGATATATTGCCGTAACTTTGATTTGATTCAGGCGTGCAATTACTAATATATTCCCGTGAGCGAAGACTGAGCGTCGAACTGTGTGAGCGAAGAGTGAGTTGCCACGTTCCCGTATGGCAAAGCAAGTCGAATTTTGGTGCCGCTGGAAAGTGCCGGAATTTTGATATGTTTCTAGCGTGCCTTGATTCGAATGGATCCAGAACCCTCCTCAGAACAGACCCCACAGCTCTATTTCGAATCTTGATTCTTCAAAAGCGTCGGCGTCTTGCACGGCTTCCAAATTCGTTGATCGGATGGCCACAAAATAAACACGACTTCAAAACAAATAAACTGTTCACGATTCTGAGCACCGCCACACAGTTAAATCCTCATAAGATGATAATGCAGGAGATGAATCCCTTTCTGTATCGAGATTGACGACTGTAAGCTTTTATCACAATGAGCAAAGCCGAGGCTAAGACTCAGTGAAGGCTACCTGGCTTACAGAGGGCTCGACCTTAGAAAGGAATGAAGATCAAGAAATCTGCAGACCCTGAGAGCAGTTTCGAAATGAACTACTGAATTTTTCAATCTATGAAAAATTATTTCGAAAAAAAATCCCTGAGCTCTGATACCATAAAACAGTTCGAAACACTCATGTAAAAGAATATTGAATGAATTGATTAACCAAGAGCAAACAGCTCAATGATAATACAAGGATATTTACAATAATAGAAACATCAGGTTTCTATGTAGAATATAGAAACAAACAGTTTCATCTAAGAAACTGCTAAAAGAATAAAAATAGCAACAGCTAAAAGACTGAGCATTAAATACTAAATAGAGATATTCTAATAGGTAGTTGAATTAATATAGGTCAAAACTCAACTAAAAACCCAAATTTGAACTTTGGATAAGCGCAAAATGTAGGCAGTTTGCTGACCGGGCAGAATAGGTGACTGTCAACATTTGACCAGCCGCGGTCTAACCGCAGGTTGACACCCGGCGCTAGCTCCCGACGGTTCTGGCTAACGGTCAACAACATTTCATGTGAGAGTGTTTTCTCCTGACGGTTGCGGCAACGGCGCAGTGACTACGATGGGAACTGTTTCATGTAACCTTCGTCGCTTGACTTCTGTTCACATGGCATGCTATTCCATTGCGGCTAACTGTTGTGGGAACTGTTTCATGTAACCTCCACCGCTTGACTTCTGTTCACATGGCATGCAGTTCCGCTGTGGCTAACTGTTGCGGGAACTGTTTCATGTAACCTCCGCCCGGTGAACCTTGTTCACATAGCAGGCGGTTAACTCCGCGGTTAAGGACTGATATATGGTTTATGACTATTTTATATATTATTTGTAATGTTTTTTTATGGTTGTGTAATTGGCCCGAGAGGTTTAGGACTTAGGATTATGGCTTTTAATGCATTTTTTAATACATGGTTTTTTAGGTTTTAGGTTAGGGTTCTAGGATTTGGTTAATGGGTTTAGGTTTGTTAACATAATGTCTTAGGTTTAGGGTTTTAGTCTTAACATCATTTTGTTCTAAAAAACCCATTTACAACAAATTGTCACAAAGTGACATTCAAACCCACATGACGACAACCCTTGTTGACAACCAAACTCTTCAAGATGGACGACAAACCCATGTTGACGACTAAATCCTGGCGGAACTGACGACAACCACATGTCGACAACCAGGTACCAAACCATATTCGCCAAACACCATGAAAACCATCTACATTATCGGACAATCTGAAGTTTGAACTATAAACATCATTGTCGAAGCTGAAGACACCGAACACTATTTGCTGACGAAGAAACTGAACCTGTGCAACTGATCTAACAAGATCCTCCTAGATAAATATATAGCAGCGAATACCCCTTTAAGGTGGGGCAGTTCATCACCCACCAAGGGTTGGGACAATCATAGGTTCCTTAACGATGGAGGGTGCTCATCTAGGGCCCATAGGAACCAGAGTGATGGCCATGCATAAGGGGTAGAGCTCATGTTTGGCTTTTGCCCACGTGCTAAATTTGTATATCCCGACCATCTTTTGCATTTTGTGTTATATGTCCTGTTGAGAGTGGCCAAATTATGTTTTTTCTTTTCTTTTTAGCTGCACCAACCTCTGGGCATCGTTCCAAGCCTGACCCAAGGTGTGGACAAGGGAAGTGATGTATATGGTGTTAGGGAGCGGGACCATGCAACCAAAATTAGAATTTCCCATGTAGTGCCAACCCTAAAGCTAATGGCTATTAGAGGAGATCCCACGAGACTAGGATATAAGGCTAACCACAAAATCGGGCAATGGAGACAAGAGTATAGACCTAGCCCACTCTTTCCACTGAATCCCCCCACCAATCCATGCCCAAAAGTGTCCATGACGAGTAAGGAAAATTACTCAACTATAGCAATGAAAAGTCATACCTTCAGGGTCGAGAGGCCCATCTTCAAACATACAATCATAACAAGTGGGCGAGGGACCACATGGCTGACTCAGGTGGCAAAGACAATTGAACATCGAGCTATCTAGTGGCTGCAATGGGGTTGTTGGCTCCCAGTTGAAGACCATCTAGGAGAAAAATTCTCCTATATACACTAGCCACAGGTGGTGGGTAACGTCTGGCTCCAACTGGGACATGAGCTCTCGGAGAGGTGTATGAAGCTACTTGAATGGGAGGTCATGAAAGCACCAACAATCTCTTGGTACCGCAAACTTGTTACTTGCATATCAAAGCCCAAGCACACAAGGTAGCATGTTTTTGTGGTGTCTTACGATCACCCATGGTTAGTATTAGGCAATAAAGAAAATTGACAAGAAAATAAAATGCAATTTTAATCTAAAGATGCAACTAGTCTATCATGAAAAATATCATATGATGTTAGTTCTAATGAGAAAATGAGCAAGAAATGCGTCCTACTCTAACATGCATATAATACAATGTAAAGTGTCAAGGAAAGGGGTGATACGACTTGACTGGTTCCGACCAAAGTTCGTCATTAAGATTGGCAATGTAGTAGTAATCTTCCCCGATTTTCCCATGAATCTTGACAAGTATTGGATTTTTATCTACCAAGACAACATCTCCAACCCTGTATTTGTTGAAGGAAATGTAACTAGGTTCGGTCTTCATACATGTAACTTTGACTTTTGTATTTATTCAAGAAAAGAGATTATTTTTATGATATTTGTCAATGAGTTTCTTGATCATTGAATTAGGTCAAGCACATCGTTAAGTGCTTCTAGGAATTCAAAAGGTCAATATATTTATAAGACCCTTAGAGGGCATGTTACACTATGTATAAGGTCAAAGGAATACCTCCAAAGACAAGTGCAAGTCCTCTCCATGCAACAACGTCCTCCACAAGAAGCCATCCAAAGAAAGCATAACAAGTCGGCCTATAAACTGTCCTCAAGTCGGCCTTCTAGTCGGCCTAAAAGAAGGGACAGTCCTCTATATATAAAGGTTGTCCACTCCACTATAACGCGCTTATATATCTCTGAAATCAACGAAGTGAAGTAGCCGAAAAAGACAAGGGAAAGCTAACAAGAAAAAGTAAAAAGACTTCACAAACTGTTATCAAGTCAAGAAGAATCACACTACACCTAATTGCCCTAGATTCTTCAACATGGTTTCAGAGGTACGGTGACACATCAAGGAAAGGGCATCTCAAGAACACTCATCAAGAAAGGACATCTACAAAAGTTGAAGCATCAAGCTAAGAAGTCTCTATCACATCAAGGACAAGAAGGTTTATCATTCATCAGGGGAAACTACACAGCTAGAAGAAGAGCCTTATATAAAGGCACCTACAAAGAAGAGCAAATCGAAGAGGGACCTACATCAAGCCACAAATCATCAAGCAAGCAAGCCCAGTTGGAGAAAACATCTTGAGGAACATCAAGATTCAAGGAAAGTAAGCCATCAAGACCTCAAGGAGAAATGAAGTCAACTACATTTCAAAACCTATCAAGTATATGTCCCCTTTTGAATATACATCAATGTCTTTTTGCAAGGAAAGCAACAAATTGGTAGTTACCAATAAGCTTCCTACATGGAAGAAGAGGATTGATCTACTTCTCAAGGAGAAAGAACTTCTAGAACATATCAAAGGGAATATCACTGTCCCTGCTAAGGAACAAACTCAAGCCTTAGCCAAGTATAATAAGGATGAGACAAGAGCTCAAAGGATTCTACTAGAATCTATCAAGGACTCTCTCATTCCTTATATCTCCAAATTTGTAACATCAAAAGAAATTTATGATAAGGTAGTAGAGCTATTCTCGGTATCCACAGTCGGAGAAGTGATATCTCTAAGAAATGAAATGTGCAAGATGAAGATATCAAAGGAAGGAATAGCTCCCTACGTCGTGAAGATCTCTGAGATGAGGGATCAACTTCAAGAGCTTGGGGAATTCATGTCTGACAGAGAAATGACAACTGTAGTACTCAATGCTCTACCTGAGGGTTTGGGCAACTTCACATCAAGCATATATACCAAGAAGGAAGCAACCACACTTAGTGAAATGTGGTCTCTATGCAAGACAAAGGAAACTAGACTTAAAGCAAAGGAAGATGTGGAATCAAAGGAGCAAGCATTTGCTACCATGGCCAAGAGAAAGAGTAAATTTCACACATTTGGTCCACAAAGAACAAACAACAAAGACATGTCCAAAATCCAATGCTATGGATGTCAAGAATATGGACACTACAAAAGGAATTGTCCTAAGCTTAAGAAGGACAACAACAACAACAAAAGAAAGAGGAAAGAAGCTCACATAACTCAAGAGATGAAAGAAGAAGAAAGGAAGCAAAAGAAGGAAGATCCTCCAGATCTCTACTATAACTAAGTCAAACTCTTTACTTCAAGTCTTCTTTCAAGGCTTTGAGTAGAATAGGAGCATGTAAAAATTGCACGGCTAGAAACATCTTCTAGAATCTAGAAGCATGTAGTACATAGAGTTCTAGACACTCGTAGAAAAAGCATTTATAATAAGAACAAAATGCATGGTTAGAAATATCTTCTAGAATATAGGAGCATAGTGGATATAGCTCAAGATACCCATGCAAAAGGAGCATACCTAGTATAGGACCTCATTCACGATGAAAGAAAATTGATCATGATTAAGAATCTTAGAAGACCTCCATCATCATAAATGTAAGTTTGACTTTTGTATTTATTCAAGAAAAGAGAAATTATTTTTATGATATTTGTCAATGAGTTTCTTTCCCATTGAATTAGGTCAAGCACATGGTTAAGTGCTTCTAAGAAGTCAAAAGGTCAATATACTTATAAGACCCTTAGAGGGCATGTTACACTATGTATAAGGTCAAAGGAATACCTCCAATACAAGTGCAAGTCCTCTCCATGCAGCAACATCCCCCACAAGAAGCCATCCGAAGCAAGCATAACAAGTTGGCCTGCAAACTATCCTCAAGTCAGCCTTCTAGTCGGCCTAAAAGGAGGGACAGTCCTCTATATACAGAGGTTGTCCACTCCACTATAACGCACTTATATATCTCTAAAATCAGCAAAGTGAAATAGCTGAAAAAGACAAGGGAAAGCCTAGTCTAAAGGGTCTCCAAGACAAGCGAAGGAAGGAGGAAGAAGGCCGAAGTGAAGAGGACTGTTTCTAGGGCTAGAAACAGTCACACGTGCGAAGAAGAGGAGGGTAAGTCTGCGACATTACAACAGCTAGAGAACAATCCATGAAATATTATTGTTTGGGTGAGAAATCAAGTCTACAAGGACTCCCAAGCCTAGCGAAGGAGCCTATCTCTCTAGCGAAGGAAAAGGACCCTAATTCTCTAGGGTTCCTACCTCACGTGGGAAAAACTAGGGTAGCTGAACAGTATTACAGCCATACTTCAAGAAGGATCTCGTTTGGTCAAGGATAGAAGAGGAACATCTCACCTAGAAGGCTCACTCAAGGAAGGTCTATCTCTAGACAAGAAACAAAAAAGGAGGACGAAGTGTTGGGGAGCAAAGTGTCGGAAGGAGGAAGTCTATGTGCCGGGGAACCAAATATAGAAAAGAGGAAGGACTTGACTTGTGCTTTGAGGACATCCTAGTCAAGGGTCCAGGGTTTGGCAGTGATCAATAGGAAGCTTCAATGAGAGAAACTTACTGAAGGGTTTTCCTCTCTAAGAGAGAGAGGCTTTGGCCCTGGTAGAGAGCCAACATTTGTGTTCTTGTTTTTATGTTTTTGGTAGCAGTTTGATGAAGTACACACACATGAATTAATAATAAGAAGAAGAAGATTAAGCTAAGAAGAAAAAGTAAAAATACTCCACAAATTGTTATCAAATCAAGAAGAATCACACTACACCTAATTGCCCTAGATTCTTCAACAGTATTCTCTTTTAGGTTTCCATTTTTTGTTTGCTTTGTGATTTGGTCACTTGAGAATACGGACCTCTTGTGAAGGGAGAATGGGAGAAGGCTTCTTAATCTCATGCGTTATGTAATACAGAATTGGCCCCGGTTTGACCACATGAGTAGGGTAGGTAGGTTCCCTATAAAGTATGAAGGGGGTCCCATCAGATTGTGGAATAGTGGCGTATGACAAATCCATTTGAAGTTGACAACCAACAGTGGCTCCCCACTTCCTTGATAACAGCATCCCCCAAACATCAGAGATATCTATGACCACCACATCCATAAGCAATGATATATCAGGCTTCATAGCCAAAGAAACCTTAAGATCCTTTATCAAGCCTTCCACTTCCACGGGTTTGGAGTTGAAACAACACATTTTTATACCTTCGGTAGATGTTGAGACCAGTGTTGCAGGAAATGTCCCCCCCCAAGATCAAAACCCTAATCCGCGATCCGTACGGATGCGTGGGGGAAGCACCATACGAAACGTGCTTTGGGCTAATAAACACGCTTCCTAGA
Source organism: Pinus tabuliformis (assembly GCA_031772625.1). Classification (NCBI taxonomy): domain Eukaryota; kingdom Viridiplantae; phylum Streptophyta; class Pinopsida; order Pinales; family Pinaceae; genus Pinus; species Pinus tabuliformis. The sequence continues at coordinate 1,192,527,783 of CM062816.1, read as the reverse complement.
AATTTCATAAGTGTGTGATCGAAATGCGCTTCGTATGACGCTTTGGCCGTACAAAGCATCGCGCTTCGGAGTACGAAGCGTACGAATCGCGAGCGATTCCGTACAGCTTCCTCCACTTCTGCCGCGTGGCCAAAAAAGCGCTATTTTTTTTTGGCATTTTTCTTTGTTGGGGGTGGGTCCACCTTGGGTTAGGGTGAGGAATGAAGGGATTTAACCCCCCATTCATCTCTCATTTCCTCACTTTGAGTTTATGAGAGCTTGGAGAAGAGAAGAGAGGAGAAGAGAAGAGAAGAGAAAAGAGGAGAGCTTGGAGAAGTGAAGGAGGAGGAGCTTGGAGTAGGAGCTTGGAGGACTTCCATCTACAAGAGCTAAAGAGGTAAGTGCAAACCCCAAACTCCCTTATTTTTTTGACATTTTTTTTGTATTTTTCTCCTCCCTCTCCTACTCTTTCCCATTGTTTCTACTTGCTCATTTAATTGCAGGTTGTCCACCACCTATATCCATATTCCAAGATGGTGTTCTTTTGGCTTCTATGTATCATTCCACTTTTGGTTTTAATGATGGCAAGGGGGAGTAGGAATAGAAGGGAAGAAGCACAAGAGGATAGTGGTCCCAATATGAGTGACCAAATGTACGATGAGGAGGAAGGGCTTGATGAGGAAGGGGATGAAGTTGAACCTGAAGGGGAAACTGAAACACTAGAGGGGAAAGTTGCATTAACACCGTTGTGGAACTATGTGACCAAACTTGAAGGGGGAAAGGGTGGTGGAAGCTACAAATTTTTGTGCCCTCATGGTTGTCATAGAGGAAAACCATTTAGTGGTTCATATAGCCGTGTGAGGAGGCATCTTTGTGGGGTGATGGACAGTGATGATAAAAAGGGTGTTGTGGGGATACAAATTTGCCCAAACATTTCAGCTGAACAAAGAAGAAAATACATCCAAATAGAGGAGGTTGCACAACAAAAAAGCAAGAAACAAAAAACTCATTATGAATCAAGTGCAACCTCTAGATTTGGTAGCTCATCTCCTCATGGTACTTCTAGAAGCTCTGGAGGTAAAAGAACAATAGGGGATTTCCTTAATGTTGCTGGAAGGGATGATGTGGATGGAAAGATAGTCCAATTTCTTTGTGCTTGCAGTGTACCATTTAATGTGCTTCGCTCTCCCTATTGGCATGAAATGGTAAAGGCCATCAATGAAGCCCCAAAAGGATACAAGTCCCCCAACTATGAGAAAGCTAGAACAGTTTTATTAGAAAGAGAAAAAGCAAAGGTTCAAAGAGCTTTGACACGTTTTACAAATGAGTGGGTAGATTGTTGGGTATCCATTGTATCAGATGAGTGGACAAATATTAGAAACCAACATTTGATAAATGTTCTTGGTGTTTCTGCTAATGGTGCAGTCTTTATTACATGTCATGACTCCTCCTCCATTAGTGCATCTTCCCAAAACATTGCAGATCTCCTATTGCAATCAATCAAAGATGTTGGTCCAAATAATGTGGTTCAAGTGATCACAGATAATGCAGCAAATTGTAAGGCAGCAGGAAAAATTATTGAGCGTACTCATCCACACATCTTTTGGTCTGGGTGCTTGGTTCACACATTGAACCTTTTGATGCATGATATTGTGAAGCATAAAGAATGTGGGCGGATTAATGAGCATTACAGGAGAGGGAAGCAACTCATTAAATTCATCACAGGGCATACAAGGGTAAACTACTTCTATGGCACTTACTCCAAGTTGCAGTTGCTTAAACTTGCAAAGACAAGATTTGCCAGTTATTACCTCACCTTTAGGCGGCTAGTGAAGGTGAGACAAGCTTTAACTAATATGGTGTGTGTTGAAACATGGGATGAAATTAACATTGATAGAGATGGTGCTAATGCAGCCAAGGACACTATTCTTGACATGTACTTTTGGTCACAGGTTAAATATGTTTTGCAATTCACCAAACCAATTTATTACATGATCAAGTTTGGAGATTCAGATCGACCAATAATTGGGGAGGTGTATGAGCAAATGGATAGCATGTTGCGCAGATTAAAGACATTGTTGAGCATAGAGATATCACCTTGTACAATTATATTCATGCAGAGGTGGAAAACTGATGGGAAATGCTAAATGTTCCATTGCATGCATTAGCATATGTTTTGACACCTAAATACTATCATCCATCATGGCTTTCAACACCAGCACCTGGGGGGGGAGCAGGAGAAAACCACACCAAGATCAAGAGGTTCACAAAAAATATATGATTGCATTGAGTAAATTAGTCCCTGATGAGGAGGAGGCTGCCATGGTACGGAGACAGTTGAGCAACTATACGCTTAACACTGGTCCATTTGGGAGCATGCATGCAATTAGAGATCGAGAGACTTTTTCTTCTCTTGAGTGGTGGAACATGCATGGAGGGGCTACTCCACTTCTACAGACTTTGGCATTGCGGGTGCTATCACAGGTGGTAAACACTGCTTCTATAGAGAGGTGTTGGAGCTCTTATTCTTTCATCCACAGTGTTAAAAGGAACAGGTTGAGTTTAGACTGGGCAAAGAGCTTGGTTTATGTTCATTACAACTTGCAATTGTTGTCCCAATACTGTGATGATGCAAAGATTAATAAAGACCTTAAGATTTGGGGCAGGAAACTAGAGGAGCCAAATTTGGAGGATGGAGTGTTGCGATTAGAGCAATTAGAGGATGCTCTTATCCAGGTATGTCCATTGTGGTATGAATTTTGCTTATAAAGCATTTCTCTAGTTCATGTTTTTAATTTTCTTTGTTAACTAGTGTTTTTTTTTGTGTGTGAATTTTTTGAGCAATTCCAGGATGATGATGATCGTGTTGAGATGCCACCCCCATTTGGTCCCTTGGTTCCTAGGTTCCATGGTTCAACACCAACAACAGCGGGTTCGTCTTCATCAGTTTCAGTGCCACAACTTCCACAGGCACCATCTTCTTCATTGCCACCACGTGGAGGCCCACCGCCACGTTCTCTTCGTGGTGGAAGGAGGAGAGATTAGTAGATATATTCACAATTTACTACTTTTGTCATAGATTAATCATTAGACTTGTAGGCTTGTGAATTTGAACCTTTTTGTCTTGGCGGTAATCAAGTGACCTATTTTGTAAACATTATTATTTGAATTTTGGACATGACAAATGTTGACAGTTGCTCACTCGCTAGATAAATCATAATATGCTCTATGTTTTATGTTTTATAAAATGCTTAAATGTTTTATGTTTTATACTATGGTTAAAAATTTGACGTATGTTAGTAATTGCTAGAATATAGATGGTTGATGTTCGAATAATTAATCATTGATGTACATACTAGTAACTACAATGGAATCATGGATGCCATATCTATCTTGATTTATGCAAAAATATGCACGTTTTCATGTCTTCTACAACTAATTTGGTATTTGGGATGTTTGTTTTCAGTATAAATGCAAAAAAATATATATAAATATATATATATAGTAGACGTTTCCGCAAACGCTTCGCTTCCTAGATTTTTGGGAAATGACACTTCCACGTCCCCGCTTCCAACAAACATCCCCGCTTCGTGCAACATTGGTTGAGACCCAATTGCTCCATGACCTATAATGGCATGATGTTTGCGAAAGCCCCTGAGTCTAACATGCAATTATGTAATAGAAGGTCATTTACGGCTAAGGTAAGTAAGATTGGCTCATGTCCTGGATTTAGATCCGGAAGGTGAATGTTTCGTAACACTATGCATAATGTAATATCCCTAAGGAAATTTTACAATGATAAAAAAAACATGCATAGAAAAAATACCCACAAAAATTCCACACAAATTATACACCATGAAATAATCCAAAAACTGCATTGGTCTAAGCAATTTTATTATAAATGTATGGGGTAGAATAGAAGTTTGGAAAGTGTGCGCTTGGGTTTTCCCAAGGCAAGCTAGAAAAGCCCAAGTGATTAAATCAACTACCCCAACTATTGAATGGTTGTCCCCTCTATAGCTCTATGTTGATCCCCCAAAATACTAAATTGTTGGTTGTAAAGAATGGCTAATTTGACCATCTTCCAGTGCTCGGAAAATTTCGGGAAATTAGGCCCGGTCTCTCCACCAATAACCCACCAAAACCCAGAAAGGGTTTGGCCAAATGTTGACCCCGAAATTTCAGCCCAATTTCTCCTCACTCCTCTAGCTGTTGGGTATTTCGACCCACCTGTAGATATCCCTGCTGAAGGCCCCCAAAATGGTTGCAATACTCAGTAAATGCCTCTCCAGAATTTCCCCACAAGCTACAACCCTCAATCCTTCTTCCTCCAAGCTCCCACGTGAGGCACTAGAGTACCACTGCGCAAGCCCACACAATCTCTAGTACGAGTTGTGTTTGTTCTGCAGTCTCCCACGAATTGGAGCCTTGAAAGCACTCCCAAACTTCAGCAATTCGTGAACCTATGTTGTACCTAAAATCCCAACGAATTCCCAACTCCACAACCAACTCCTCCAAAGGCAGCACACTCCCCTTTTGCATCCCACCTGCTCTCCAGCTCCACAAATCACTTGGCAAACTCCTTGGTCAAATCTGAAATGATGCAAGACACCTCCTTGGGCTAGCACTTGAAGTCCACCGAAGGTAGGGTGAGATTCTCACTCGAAAATCTCGTGTGCTCTACTAGTGTCCTATGTTATAGTAATCAAAGTCAAGCTTAGTCTTTTTATTATTTTGGTCATTTCGTAAAGTTTTGCTATGATCTCTTAGAGATCAAGTTATTAGTCTTTTGAGGGAAGTCTGAGACCATGTGATTAGTTTTTGTCTAAGTTAGGTTTATGTTAAACATGTTTCAAGTAATGATGGAAATAGTCATTGATTTCCTAAAGTCTAGGTTTAGTAAGTCTAGGGTAATGTGTTATCCAAATCATGAGTGAAGATAGTAGTGGGTCTTTGTTTTCTCATCATTGGGACAAGTCAGTGGTGTCTTTTCAAGTCAGTTGCAAAGTCACATCAAATACTTCATCATATCATTATCACCACAAGTTGTTGCTACACTTCTCCTTTGCATTGCGCTTTCACAGTTGCTATGGTTTCTTGCACCTTGACGACCTCCAAGTTCTAGAAGTTTGTTTTTCTTGTTCATTTTGTGTTTAATACCTCAAAATTCATCTCAAAATGTTCAAGAGGGTGCTCAGCTAGTCAATTTCACATCTATTCCTTCTCCGTTGCACTTTTTCGCTGAGCTAATGTCAAAGAATATAAGATATGAAGAAAATCAATGATTTTGCACTTCTTTTCATAAGAGGAGTTTCAATGAGGGTTTATGAGGTTATAAACATCATCTACCAACTATTTTGCTCAGTCAGAGATTTCAACACTTGGTCAAACCCATGCAAATGAAATTCGTTGCGCTTTTGTTGTAGGTGGTGATTTTCAAGAAGGCAGGTTTGAAATTTGGAAAAATGTTTTCTAAATTATCAAAACGCTCTCTTTGTATTATGCTTAAACAACTACATGCACACAAGCAAGCTTAAGTATAAGAACGCTTAATCAAGGTCCTGTAATCAAGCTTAAGTACAGGAGATGGTCGGAAGTATGCAAAGGATGAACTTGTTGGATTTTGGTTGCGGGGGATTTGCTGTGTTTTTCATTGTTTTAGAAATTAACTTCAAAATTGGTTTCTGACCAAATGGAGATGAATCTTGAAAAACTAAAAGAGGTTTTTGTCAAACACGAGCTAAATAACAAAAACGTCCTTCAATTTTATAACAGGGGCCATAGCTTGGAATATTCAAATGAATCTTTACAGCCTATTTTTTAGATCTTGTCATTTCTTGCTTTATTCATGCTTTTTGGGCATGGATTCCAAGGAGCTGGAGAAGAATTTTTGAAAACTGAGAGAAGTTTCTCTCAAGCACAATCTCATCTACAAAAACCTCTCTCAGTTTTTACACAGGTGTTACAGTTTGGGAATTACAGGTGTCACTTTGAGACTCATTTTTAACAACTTCACCAAGCTAGATTTGTTGACAAATTTCTAGAATTTTTTTGATAGTTGACTTGGTGTACCTCCAACTTGGCATAATTGACTCCAAATTAATTTGGCTGATGAATTTTGAATATTTTTCAACCAAATCCCATGATTTGGTCTTCAATTAGCATATTTTTGGTTAGTCAAAAACCACACCCTAGATAGTAGGATATGGGAAGATTTTCCAAATATTTTATTCCTAAAGCATTGTAACCTCTTCCTATCTTTGGGAAAATGATGGATTTCGACTTCCTTAGTCCAGGGATGAGTCGATTGTATGTATTTCATGAATTTTAGTGTGCAAAGGGTTGGTTGGTTGGTCAGGGTTTGATAGAGAAGACATTGTACATTGTACATTTTCATTAAGTTTCAGTGAATGATGAAAGTTGAAGTCTACTTTTACAGGGACTTATGTGTTAGTCTCTTATGGTGATGTTTATCTCCTGTTTTGTTTCTTTATCTTATGTTATTGCCATGCTTAAATGTTGTGCCTTCAATGTTTAGTTAAGCAAAATTTATTTCAGAATTCAGTTTTAAGTGCTCTGTTATAGCTCACTAAGCATTCTAGTGTTTTTCCTCCATTGTAATATCAAAAATTCATCCTCAGCTAGATGCTTTAGATGTTATCAATTCCACCACTCCTCTGCTCACCTCTCTACGCCGAAATTTGACAAAGACATCATAAGGATTTCCTACCTTGTCCCTGTCTAGGGATTCATCATTTTCCCATCATATCACTGAAAATCATTAGCTCCATATGACTACATGCCAAATAGATTTTCCCTCTTCCCTGCCATCAAATTGTTAAGACCTATTCCTCTCTGATCTTAATACCTAGCCTAAAACCTAAGACAACTAGTCATTCAAGTGATTGAAGATTCATATAGAGAGAGCCCTCTTTGAAGCTGAAAGGGCTAGATTGAAGTTTTAAAGTGGTTTTTGGTTACCTTTGGGTTCCTCTCCTCAGCCTGGAGGACTTACGAAGTGCTAACATGCTCAAGAGCACATACAGACTTGGATCTCATCTCAAGCGTGCTAGTCAAGGGTGAATGTTCAAATGATCAAAGATCCCCAAAATGGGTGCTTCCTCCTATTTTGTCATTGTGCCCCAATTTTCCCATGTGGGGCCTATCCTTTGACTTTCCCACTCTCTTTCCCTCCAAGAGTGCATACTACCAAGTGGGGAGCATATTCCTTCCTTGCGGTGGCCCCCACCATCCCCTACCATTCGATTTACTCTTTTCTCCTATGTTGGGCCCTTACCTTAGCTCAAAACTTTTAAGAGGCGTCCCACAACCCACTTTTCCTAAGTAATAATCCAAAGATTGACAAAATTGATATTTCCCTTAGCAATATTGCTAAGTGGGAATATCACAGTCCTCCCCGCCAAAATGTTGCTTGTCCCTAAGAAATTGTAATGTTGGATCCTAAAGAATTTGCTCACCCTCCCAAGTGGCCTCCTCCTCGGTTAAGTTCTTCCACTGGATCAAAAACTCCCTGATGACCCTGCTCCTCAACCTCCTCTCCCTATTATCTAAGACGGCCTTGGGCTCTAAAACCAGGTGCCCATCACCATCCAATGGAGGTAGCTTTGGAACCATTGTCAACTGCTAGCCCAATACATCCTTAAGGCACGACACATGGAAGACATTGTGCACTCGGCTCCCCAGCAGAAGTTCTAACTCGTAGGCCACCTCACCGACCCTCCTAGTCACTCGAAAAGGCCCATAAAATCATGATTGGAGCTTCTCGGCCCCCTTTTGCTTCAGCGTGGACTGCCTGTAGAGTTGGAGGCGCAAAAAGACTAGGTCCCCCACCTCAAAGTCTCTCAACTCGATGCCTGCCAGCATACATCTTTTGTTGGTTTTGCATTGTTTGTAAGTTATCCTTGAGAGCCTTGAGAATGTCATGACTCTCCTGGATCCAATCTATGGCCCTTGGGACCCAGCTGTCTCCAAAGACAATGTCAACAAAAGATAATGCATCATAACCATACAAAGCGCGGAAAGGTGACATACCGATGGACATTTGATAGGTAGTATTGTAGCAATACTTCCCCAAGTGTAGCCATCTCGCCCATGCTTGTTGCTGCCCTATCACGTAGTTCTGCAAGTAACCCTCCAGCCATTTGTTGACGATCTCGGTCTACGGGTGGTAACTAGTGTTGGGGGTAAACTCTGTGCCCACTAGCTTGAAAAGCTCTTGCCAAAAAGCCCCCATGAAGCGGTTGTCCTTGTCACTCACTATGCTCTTGGGAAGACCATGAAACCAGAAAACCTCCCTGAAGAACAACTCTGCAAATTGCGAAGTAGATTACCTGGTGGGTATAGCGAAGAAATGGGCATACTTCGTCAACCTGTCCACCACCACATAGATGCAATCATGGCCCTGCACCATAGGAAGCCTGTGATGAAGTCCATCGAGATGCTCTCCCATTTCCCCTCTGAAATAGGGAGAGGCTGCAACAACCCTGTCGAATGAGTTAACTCCCCCTTGTTCCTCTGGCAGGCCTCGCACTCCTATACATGCTTCAACACGTCCCACTTAACGCCTTTCCATGAGAAATGCTCCCTAATTGTCTTGTAAGTGTTCAGGAACCCCTAGTGTCCTAACAATAGTGAATCATGTGTTGTGTGGAGGATTTTGTCCTTCAACTAAGAGCCAAGAAACAAATAGACGTGCCCCTTGTAATAAATAACATTTGTCATCACACAGTAGCACTCATACCCATAGGTTCCCTCCAAGATCTCACACAACTGACGATCCTTGGAGTATTCCACCAGCCACTGTGCTTTCCAATCATGGCAAATGCTCATGAGGGAAAGTGTTGCGAGCCTCCTGGATAGGGCATCTGCCACCACATTGTGCTTGCCCTTGATATAATCTATATCAAAATCGTAGCCCTATACTTTGTTGACCCATTATTGTTGCTTGTCATTGAGGTCCTTCTACCCCTGAAAGTGGCAAAGATTGTTGTGGTCAGTGTTCACTCTACACCTGTTGCCCACTAAGTACTGCCGGAATTTGGCCAATGCAGGCATAATGGCCAACATCTCCTTGTCGTAAATGGAATACAACCTCTCATGCAGAAGGAGTTTCTGGCACTCAAAACTAATGGGATGGCCATCCTGTGACAGAATTGCACCAACGTCTTCACCTGATGCATCGCACTCCAAGGTGAATGGTCGAGTGAAATCAGGGTGAGCTAATACAGGAAAACTGCTCATCACCTCCTTGAGGTGTTCAAACATTGCCTGTGCCCTATCTGTCCATGCAAAGGCCCCCTTCTTAGTCAAATCCGTGAGGGGAGTTGCCAACTGTGAGAAGCCCTTTACGAACTTCCTGTAATAGGTGCATATGCCCACGAAGCCCCTTAACTCAGTCACATTTCAAGGTAGTGGCCAATCTCGGATGGCCCTAATCTTCTCCTCATGCACCCTCACGCCATCCTCCCCAATAATATGCCCCAAATAGAGCATCTCTGTCAACTCGAACTCACACTTGGACAGCTTGGCGTAGAACTGTTGCTCCTCTAAAATACACAACACCACCTCCAAGTGTTGTAAATGCTCCTCCCAGGTCCTGCTATAGATCAAAATGTCATCGAAGAATACCAGTACAAACTTCCGCAACTTCCCATGGAACACATGGTTCATGCAAGATTGGAAAGTGGTCGGTGCATTGGTTAGCCCGAAAGGCATAACCAGAAACTCGAAGTGCCCATAGTGACATCTGAAGGTCGTCTTGGGGATGTCCTGATCCCTCACTCTGATCTGGTGGTACCCCGAATGCAAGTCTATCTTGGAGAAGTACTTGGCTCCTCTCAGCTCATCCATCAACTCATCTATGCGTGGAATGGGGTAGCGGTTCTTCAGGGTCTTTTTGTTGAGTGCTCGATAATCTATGCACATGCGTAACGTCCCATCCTTCTTCTTCACCAAGACAACTAATGAAGCAAAGGGGCTAGAGCTAGGCCTAATGTGCCCAAGTGCCAGCAGCTCCTGAATGGCTCGCTCAATCTCATCCCTGTAGGCCTTAAGATGTCTGTATGGAGTGGTAATAATTGCCTGTACCCCTGGATCTAGCTCAATCGTGTGCTCAAACCCCCAGTCAGGTGGTTGCCCTGGCAGTATGTCCCCAAACACTACCAGGTACCTGTCTAGAATGGCCTGTATGTCAGGGTGTGGTGGCTTGGGTTGACCCCCAGCCTCAAAAATCCTCAACTCCACTACCCACTCAATGTCACCATGCCTCAGGTCAGCCTCCATCCTGTGTGCTGAAACTGTTTGTGGAGGGTAAGAATGCATGCCCCGAAGAACAACTAATTTGCCATCCAGCCCTGTAAACTCCATCTCCAACTTCCTCCAATCAGTAGTGACTCGACCAAGAGAATAGAGCCACTGGACACCCATCACCACATTGGTGTCTAGTACATCCACCACGAAGAAATGATCCATCATTGAATAGTTCCCCATGGTCACTGTCAAAGCGGGAATGTATCGTGTACACTACATGGTCCTATCCCCCGGCACAAGGACTGAGAACCCCTTGAACTCCTCAGTCGTGATGCCCCGCCTTTGAACCATCTATGCATCAATGAAATTGTGGGTGGCCCCACTGTCCACCAAAACTGAGACACGCTGTCCCTGCACTGTGCCTCTGATCCTCAACGTAAAAAATTTGGGAACCCCACGTAAGGACGCAAGGACTCCTCTTGCTGGTGCAAAAGGGACTCCCCCTGATGGTGCTGGTGGTGGTGATTCCCTCTCCACATCTGTCATGCTATCATCTCCGCCTACCTCCAACTCTACATCATCCTCATGGTCACTATCAGAGAAAACCTCAATGTAATGGGCCTTGCCCGCTGTGCATCTATGGCCTAGTGCCCAAGGTTCCTGACAAGTGAAGCATAGCTTCCTCCTTCGGAGGTCTCTCCTGGTCTCCTCATCCAACTGTCCACGCCCCTGGTTGGCTCTCGATGGTGGAGCCCTAGTGTCTCTCCTCCTCTGCTGGAACACCTATTTGGGTGGTATCTGCGTTTTGGTCCTAGGTAGAGCATCTTGCAAGTCTCGGGCTCTACCAATTGCGTCCTACAAAGTGGTGGGCCTGTTGGACCTCACCAAACCCCTCAGTGGCTCTGTTAGCCCCTCCAAGAACATGAAAACCCTCCTGGCCTCTGATAAATCGGGCACCATCACTAACAATCTCAAAAACTCCGAGATATAAGCCTCAGCACTCCCCTTCTGCTTGAGCCATGTTAGCTCTCCAAAGTGTTCCTTTGGGTCTCTCCTCTCAAAGTGCTCCAGCACCCTTTGAGTGAAATCCTCATAGGTCGTAACTCCTGCATGCCCCATCGTGGTCAACCCATGGAACCACCAGTCATGGGCTTCCCCCTCTAAGTGCAACATGGCAATTTTAATTGCCTCCACCTCTGTCATCTGATTGAGCTGGAAGTAGACATCTAACTTCTCAACCCACGCTCTGGTTGAGCTCTTGGGTGAGCCATCAAAAGTTGGGAGGAATAATCTCCCCATAGTGCGTTGTAAGTCGATGCCATGCATGTAGCCTCCTCCACTCTATCCCTTGCTCATGTTGTTGCCCTTTAGCTGACAAAAGTCCCTAAAGGTGATGGCCTCTCTAGATTCGGGCCCATAGGGTTGATACTCCATAGAGTAGTCCCCCATGGGAATCTCCTCCTGCCCTTGCGGCCCTCCAGGTCCAGATGCTAGAAATGTGGGGATGGTGGATCTGGGTGGTGTACTAGAAATAAGCGGTACGTTGGGTGTATTCGCTGCATGGTGGTGCGAAGTACCAGAACCCTCACCTAGATGAGTTTCTCCCTGAATCCCCTTGCCCTTGTTGTTGCTGCAGTTTTGTTGCCTCAGCGCCTCAATGCCTTTAGACAGATCGTTGATGGCCTTCAAGAGGTGTTGGGCAAACTCCTCTTCTTTACTCACCTTGTCTCCCCCATTATCCCCCATGTCTAGCCTCTCAACTTCTGGTTCAACGGTAACCGGGTCAGGAGTAATTTGTAGCTGCCTCTCTCTGCTTCTGTACCTGTACCTCCTATAAGTGACGTTCTGCTTATCCTCTGGTGTCATAGACTAAAGTTGCTCCCACAGGCTGAGCCAAGACTATGAGCTTTGATACCACTGTAATATCCCTAAGGAAATTTTACAATGATAAACAAAGCATGCATAGCAAAAATTCCACACAAATTAGACACCATGAAATAAGCCAAAAAGTGCATTGGCCTGAGCCATTTTATTATAAATGTATGGGGTACAATAGAAGTTTGGAAAGTGTGCACCTGGGCTTGCCCAAGGCAAGCTAGCAAAGCCCAAGTGATGAAATCAACTACCCCAATTGTTGAATGGTTGTCCCCTCTATAGCTTTGCGTTGATCCCCCAGAAAACTAACTCCTGGCTATAAAGAATGGTTGATTTGACCCTCTTCTAGTGCTTAGAAAATTCTGGGAAATTAGCCCCGGTCTCTCCACCAATAACCCATCAAAACCTAGAAAGGGTTTGGCCAAATGTTGAGCCCAGAATTTCAGCCCAATTTCTCTTCACTCCTTCTGCTATTAGGTATTTAGCCCCACCTGTAGATATTCCTGCTAAAGGCCCCCAAAATGGCTACAATACTCAGAAAATGCCTCTCTGGAATTTCCCCACAAGCTACAGCCCTCAATCCTTCTTCCTCCAAGCTCCCACGTGTGGCACTAGAGTACCACTGTGCAGGCCCACGCAGTCCCTGGTACGAGTTGTGTTTGTTCTGCAATCTCCCACGAATTGGAGCCCTGAAAGCACTCCCAAACTTCAGCAATTGGTGGCCCTATGTTGTCCCAAAAATCCCAACGAATTCCCAGCTCCTCCAAAGGCAGCATACTCCCCTTCTGTGTCCCACCTGCTCTCGAGCTCCACAAATTCACTTATAGCAAACTCCCTAGTCAGATCTAAAATGATGCAAGACACCTCCTTGGGCTTACACTCAAAGTCCACTGAAGGTATGGTGAGATTCTCGCTCGAAAATCTCGTGTGCTCAACAACACATACAGACTTGGCTCTCAGCTCAAGCATGCTAGTCAAGGGTGAATATTCAAATGATCAAAGATCCCCAAAATGAGTGCTTCCTCCTAGTTTGTCATTGTGTCTCCAATTTCCCCATGTGGGGCCAATACTTCGACTTTCCCACTCTCTTTCCCTCCAAGAGTGTGTACTACCAAGTGGGGAGTGTATTCCTTCCTTAGGGTGGGCCCCACCATTCGATTTACTCTTTTCTTCTATGTTGATCCCTTACCGTAGCTCAAAACTTTTAAGAGGGGTCCCACAACCCACTTTTCCTAAGTGGTAATCCAAAATTTGACAAAATTGACAAAATTGATATTTCCCTTAACAATATTGCTAAGTGCAAATATCACAGGTAATTCCTCCCTTTCAAAGCCCTGGGATTTCTTAACCTACCATTGTTGTCGAGAAAGCTTCACGATCTCCTTTAACGGAACCGACACAGTCATCTTCCCTATAGCAGTCTCTAAGTCAATATCAAACTCAACCTCTTTACCTTTGTCCCCTTTGGTAGGTTCTTTCTTTTGGAGATCCTTTTTGGGATTAATCTTTTTCGAAGGATCCTTCTTAGGGGGATCTTGGAGGAGAGGTTCTTTGTGAGGGACTTGCTTAGGAATCAAGTCATCTTTGTTGGTTTCCTTGGAGGTTGTGGGATTTTTGTTGTTGTCTTTTCGTGAATATTGGACCCCTTTGAATCTCCCACTATCATCAGCGTGGAGGATTAGCTCTTTCTTCTCTTCTTTAATAGTGAACTCACTAATGGGAGGATGAGCATATGAACCTCCAAGAAAAATGTTGAAGGCTTCGAATTCTACGAGATTAGCCTGCTCCTCGACTTCTTCCTCATCACTTTCATAGTCATCACTTTGTTCATCTTCGGAGGATGAATTTTGCCCCGCAGCGTTTGTTGGAGCCAAAGTGTTGGGGACTTGAGATGAGCTAGGCTTATCCTCCTCATTTTGTTTCTTGGGGAAAGGCTTCCCTTCTGGGATATAGCTTGATTTTTGGGCCCTTTCCAAGGTAGTGAGCTTGTTCATGTAGAGCCTCTCTCATGAATTCATTTCTTTGCTGAGCTTCTCCATTTTCTTAAGAATAACTAAAAGGGTTTCTTCGTGTTGATCTTTGGATTTTCCCTTTTTATTTCAGCCTTAGCCTTAGGGTGTTCATTGACATCCATCTTGGAAATCTTTAGGTTTTGTTCAACTTCCATGGCTATATCTTTATCCTCAGCCAGGGTTTCAGGTTTCTTATCCCTCAATGCATAGGTTAGGTGGCCACCCACAGCTTTGATAAATTTGTCAAGTATGTTAGCATCAGGGGGCTTCAAATGGTTAAGGATATCCCTAACTAACCTATCAAATTTTTGGATGAATTCTCAGATAGCTTCCCTCCCCGACTTATTTGATAGAACTTCTCAATGTTGAAGGTTCCTAGTGCATCACATGACCATCTCTTTGTGAACATATGTTCAAGTTGGTCAGAGTTGTCAATGCATCCTGGGGGAAGACTAAGGTACCATTCCCTTGCTTGTCCTTCAAGAGACAAAGCAAAAAGCATCATGATCATGTATCATCGAATATCAACCTAGAGGAAATGTTCCAATAGAATTCTTCAATATAGTCACAGGCACTTATGGTAGCATCAGCTTTGAACTTCGGTAGCCAGTTATTGTATTTTTCAGGTAAAGGTTTGGGGTCTGTTAGTGTCGGTCTTGAGCCCTCCATCGGTGATCAAAAGCTCTTTGCATTATGCATAAGTAGGTGTCTCATCGATGTCAGTTTTGCATTCCATTAGGCATGCCATAAAACTGATGGAGGAGCTGGTCCTTGTTCCCTTCTTGGCTTTGCTGGGTCAGGTCATATCAGTTAATGAACTTGTGTCACGCTTGTTTTGTTTTGTCTTGAAGTCCAAAGTCTTAGGTCTAGGGTTTCGATCAAATGTCATTGCAAGATCATGAGTCAGAGGTCCATGGGTCCCCAGCAAGCCGGAAGGAGGTATGTAAATATGTTTCATGGATATTTTCATCAGGTACAGCTCATTTATACCTTGGATTTAAAAACCCTCTTTTTAGACCCAAGGTCGTGTGAAATTTGCAAAAAATAAGGAAAATTTTCAAAATTCTTCAAAATGCCGGCAATAACCCTGGTCTCCTCGCCAGAGTCCATCAGATGGCCAACCTGCAAAAAGAACGGAGTTAAAGCACTCAAAAGATCAAATTCAGGACAAAGTGAACTCAAAACAGTGTTAAAAGTGAATGTCAAAACAAAAACATTAGAAAGTGGGTTTGGTAAGTTAATTTTTTCAAATTGGGCCTATAAAGAGTAAATTTCCCTCTAAACAGCCTCATTATGCATTTGAGAGCTTGCAAAAACGAGTGAGAGGTCAAAAGAGGCGATTTGCAGAAAGTTGGAATCATTCTCAGGGGCGCGACCACTCAGGCTCAGTGCGCGACCAGTTGGGTGGGGCGCGACCACTCAGCGACCCCTCTGCAGTGTATTTTTCTAAAGGGCGCGACCACTCAGGCAGGGCGCGACCACTCAGAGCAGGGGCGCGACCACTCAAGCTGTCTTCTACAGAACCACTCCAAATCGACTAAATCGCCCTCTTGCTTGCTCAACTGATCGAGGTAGGGTCTTCTAGTGCGTTTGAATGCTTGGAACATGAAATGATGGGCTTGCATATATATGTTTATCACCAAGAAATGTAAGGAGAAATGGATTTGGGTGATTGCTTGTTCATGTAGACATTATGCTAGGGTTGATGTTTTTTCAAGGCTTTAAATCCCTATTTATTCCCTCCTTGTTTCTTATTAAATTCACAAATGTCATATATATCTTATCTCAATTGCAATAAATACTAAATCTCTCATCCCAAATCCCTTTACAAAACCCTAATGCCCTTTCATGTATTCTACCCAAACCCTAATACCCTCCACACGGCAAGAAAAATAAATGAACAACAGCAAGGATAAAAATGTTATGTAAAAAGAGAAAAGAGCAATAATATAGCAAAATGACCAAATAAAAAAAGATATTGCTGGGCATAGTCATTGGAAAATAGAAGACACACTGCTGTTGCATATCCATAGCAAAAACAAGAAAAATGCAGCTGTGTATATGTATAAAATGGACATATTGCTGTAAATATTGTTTGCAAAAGAATATTGTTGTGTCTCCCCAAAACCAAGCCCTGTTTTCCTCTCTACCCCTTCCCTAAAATCCTGTTCAATTAAGATCCCTTTTCCCTTATGACAAGATGTAAAAGAAGCCTTGTTCCCCTATGACTAAATGTACATAAAATCCTTTGAAAAACACTGTTTACCTTATGATGTACATTGAAAAAACAAAAAACTCAAAGGAGCAAGCTATCTATGTTGTCCTATACTCCTGTTGCAAATGCATGTTCTTTCCCTTGATGACTATCATACGTATTTTCCCTAATAAAGTATTTCTTTGCAAATGATTTCCTAATGATGGAAGATGAGATGATAAGTTTGACATTTTGTGAATTATCCCTTAAAAATCCCTGTTTTTACATATTTTCCCATTCCTTATTAAAAATCCCTCCCCTAACATTTCCCTTATGATTTTTTTCCCCTAGAAAACAGCATACTTCTCAGCATTTTTGCAGGCAAGGGCAGCAGTTTACTCTATCTATTTGCTTCACTTTGCTCAAAAGCACCATGTCAACCACTGAAACCTATGAGCAAGGTGATGACCGGTCTTCTTCCACAGAGATCGAGGTACAGCAGAGGCCTCGTAAGGGTGGCAAAGGTGGTCATCATAGGAGAGAGGAACCCACCTCTTTGGCAGAATTGCAGGCCTGTCCTATGGCAGTGAATTGTTTCCGTTATATGTCATGTTTTCAGTTCTGTGAGAGGCTTGCCCAGATTCAGCACCACAGGGAGTTGGCCCGCTTATTTGTTTTGCACCTTCATGATGGGCAGGTCACTCTTGCAGGGGTGAATTTTGTACTATCTCCGGAGGTGATTTCAGAGGCTACCGGGATACCAAATGTGGGTGAGGTGTGGCCCAAGCGCAAAATGCTGGATTATGTTTATTTTGAGCCATATGTCAGGCCAGCATTCATGAGTCACTTGTCAGGGGTCTTTCCCTTCAGATTCCTCCGGGGGAGTATGCTCCGATCATGCGGCTTATCATGCATTACTTCACATGCGAGGGAAGATTTTCACAGGTCTTCTCTTGTCACATTCGCCTGTTGATGCACTTTACCCGAGTGAGGATGATGAACATCCCGGTTTTCTTCTTCCAGGACATTCAGAGGATGGTGTCCGTGTTTCAGAGGCAGTCCCCAGCTCAGCAGCATAGGAGTTTGTGCCATCATGGTCTCATCCAGCTCATTGTTTCCCATCAATTGAGTCAGCAGGGCATTCCATGGGCAGACTTCATTTCTCATGAGTTCTTTACAGTGCCACCACAGCCACACCCAGAGCCAGAGGTCATTTATGAGGAGGGAGGTCCATCTCACCAGCCCGAGATCATTGTTCCGAGACAGGTTGCTTCCTCACCTCAGGTCACCTACCAGAGAGGTCACAGGACCTTGTTTGCAGCAGCTCGACGAGTACTTTCTCCACAGCAGGTGGAAGGGGTCTCGCCATCATCATCTACAGGTCAGCAAGTGTTATCTCCACATCAGGTGGAAGGGGCCTCGCATTCTTCATCAGCAGAGGCAGTACGGGAGGGCAAGCAGCCCATGGTTGAGGACGAGAGAGTTGGCGATACACATCATGATTTCATTGACCTTGATGCTCGCTCCCCCACTTCAGATTTGCATGAGATCATCCGACAGAGAGAGGCGGAAAACCGCTTGTTACAGCAGAAGCTCGACATGGCCCAATGGACAATAAACTATCTTGAGCAGCACAACAAGCAACTTGAGGGTCAGAAAGAGTTGGATGAGCTGTGGAGGATTCGAAGTGACCGAGTCATCAACCGTAGGAGGCCCGGTGACTTGCTGCCCAAGGAGAGGGAATCCATGCTTATCTGTGTGAATGCACACTTGGAGAGACTGTTGGAGAAAGCCAACCAAGACAAGAGGCTGCTACGGAACATGAAAAATCATTATTGGGCGAGAATGCATGTTTGCAAAACAAAGATGAAGGTACTCCAAAGGAAGTTGTCCGAGGCCCGCAGGAGGAAGAAGAAGACCAACCCGCTCCGTATCTTGGCTGAGGCCTCTCTCACTCACCATGATACTCATTAGCCTCCTCCTAGCAGCAAACCCAATAAATTTTGAGAGTTTTGAGACATTTTTGGCATTTTTGAGAATTTTACAGGTTTTGGCCATTTGACTGGTCTCACCCCGCGCGCGACCAGTCATGGGGAAAGCTCAGAACGGGGAAAACTCTACATTTTTGGAATTGTCATGCAAAAATACACTTGCCTATGGATGGGTTTCAGATTTTATGAAGATTTGGGCTTCCAAAAGCTCAAAATACATGCAAATTTTGACTTTCTGCCCATTTTTTGAGTTAAAGAAAGCTGTCTTGGGAGAAATGACTTTTGAGGGGTCAAATCAACTCCAAATTCAGAAATTCCAGTGGGGTTGGAAAGTAGACTCACAGACCTTTCCAATGAGTTATCTTGCACCTGATTTGGACACCGGGAAGGCCCTCAAACAGAGCTGTCAATGCGCGCGACCAGTCAAAGTGAGGGGCGCGACCACTCAGGGAAATTTCACTGTTTTGACCCGTTCGGCCAGCAAAACACTGTTTTTACTTTGGTTGACTTTTGAGGCATGTAAATGATGGATTTTTGTTTAATT
Source organism: Pinus tabuliformis (assembly GCA_031772625.1). Taxonomy (NCBI): domain Eukaryota; kingdom Viridiplantae; phylum Streptophyta; class Pinopsida; order Pinales; family Pinaceae; genus Pinus; species Pinus tabuliformis. Next base: position 1,192,508,919 of record CM062816.1, on the reverse strand, counting down.
TTCATGGCATTTAGATGCTTTTACTCTCCTTCATCACTTCTAGAAGATTCTTTGATGTAAATAGTGAATATTTAATGCATGGATAGATTACCTAAGTTTTAGAGGCAAGTTGTTTTGACTGCCTATTATCTAGTGCTCAGTTTAGAATTAGTTGAAACAGCTCCTAGGAAGCTGAGCTCGACCCCTAGAGGTGGGGAAAGGAGTTAGATCATCTATATTATGCCTTCTCTTGCTCATTTTCATGGTTGGACTCTTGAGGGAGAAGCTCCTATTGTATATTTTACTTGTATCTCTGCAATTTGAGGAAAGGGAAGACCAGGGTTTTGCAGACATCATTGGGATTCTTGTGGACTCTTGTGTTGATGGTGTGTTCTCTTATTGTAATTGTAAGTGTGTTTATGTGTTCCATCTCTTTCTTTACTGCATCTTATTAAACAAATGAAGTGATAAAGTTTGAATGCATGCTTGCCATGCTCAGCTTTCAAATTTGTTTAATGTTTATGTTTTCCACTGTCTAGAGAGGATTCAAAGTCATTGTTTGCCCTCTTTAGCTTCTCTTTAATCTTCTTTGATCATCCATCTCAGCTAAAGGCATCAGCACAAACTCCTACCTTGCCCCAAAGACCCACCTGCAAAAACTGAGTTCAATCCCCGCACCCTGAATCGCACTCCCTCCAATTGCCACCAAAAACACCAAAAACTTTAAATCAACCCCCCTTATCAGTTTACTAGCCTAATATCAGTGTTCCTAATTGGGTCAGCTCATCCTATTGAAAGATCTACCGAGTTTGACCGGAGAGAGCCTTCTCATACCCCGTAGGGCTAGCTACGAGGTGAAATGGTTTGATGTTGCCTTGAAGGTTTACCTTCCTCAGCCTAGGGTGAAATCTCAAGTGCTAACATACTGGCGACCATACTGGGGAGAACAACTAATCGTTTGTGTGTTGATGTGTTTGTTTCACAAGTCTTAGACGGAGCCTGAAGATACGCCAGGTAGCCTTCGAAAACGCTCTTGTTTTACATCAGCGTTAGTAGATAAACGCTGCTTCAGTCAATCTCCGTGAGCTTGTGAATACAACACTTCATTTGCATTTTACCCCAGTACATGTATCAAGTTCAGATCTGATTGTTGATAGTGGACAACGATCAGACACTTGAAAGGCTGAAATCATTCACTTGGCGACTCCTTTCACTGAAGAATCCAGCAACCTATGCTTCATGGTGACTTCACTGCAGGAAGATCAGTAGTTGTGAGATTTTCATGATGGACCTAATTGCAAGAAGATATGCTCCCTTGAGCCGAGATCACATCCCCGGTTTTCCGAATAAAATTCCAAAGGTAGATTGGTCAAGGAATCTTCCTATATTTAATGATGATGGTAAGAAGGATGCTGCTCTACATCTGGTTAGATTTCATATGCATATTCGCAAGTTGAAGGTGGATTTTCCTGAAGATTGCTTGATGAAGATATTCCTGGCCACTCTGGAAGGTGAAGCCCAATCATGGTATGAAAGTTTGCCGCCTGCTTGTATTTACTGTTTAAAGGATTTTCATGCTATGTTCATTGAAAGATATCAAGCATCTTATCCATCATTAAATTTGGTTCATGACTGTTGCAAGCATGCTTATAGTTTTATTGAAAGCCTTGAGACATATTATGAAGATGATAATTTCATGGACGTTGAGATTATGGAGGCTCTATATGAAAATCCGTTTCAGCAGCACACAGAAATCATAGAGGATACTTGTCAAGATCAGCAGGTTGAAGATGGCCATATGGTTGTAATTGATGAAAGAGAAGAGCTTGTTTCAGATCTACCCACAGAAGAAGACAGCATGCAGATTGAAGAATGTGATAATGTTAGGACAGCTACTTCAGTTCTAGATTCAGATCATGGTGACCAAGAATACCTTGTGCCGAATTCTGAAAAGGAGAGTTTTGTTGTTGAGATCATGGACAAAGTTCTTGATCCAAATGTCCTTATGCCATCAGAACAGAGCCTGCATGAGGAGGTAATTCAGCCAGCTCATGAACATCAAGATGAGATCTTTGTTCAAGTAAGTGAAAACTCTTCTTTCAATCATAATTTGGATAGTTTGATTGCCATGTCATATGAAGATGATCAACAATGTTTCCAAGTTTCAGAAGATCAGGATTGTCATTCAGATTTTTCATGTTTTGAAATGTTATTTCAAGAAGACAAGACCTGTTTGAGCAAAGGGAAACAGAAAGTCTTATCTCCTTTGTCTGAAGAGGAGATAGATCAGCTTTTGAAAGGTCATGCTACAACCCAAGCTAAAGCAAATCGGCAGTGTGCACATGGTCACCAAAGTGTTGGTGAAACTTCTTCCCCTTTTGAAAATGATGACAGTCTTGTAATTAGTTTTATTGATCAGAAAACAGATAATATTTTCCTTCACAAAGATAATGAGGCTGTCATGCTTGATGATCTTGAGGATTGTTTTCGGTTTAAGAATGACCTAGACCATGAAATTGAGGAAAATAAGCTTGAGAGAAACAATATGTCAAAATTTCTCACGGTCAAGGAATTTACAGCCAACACTCATATGGCAGAAGCTTATACTTCTCTGTGCCTCCCTATCAATCAACAACCCACTGTTCTTTCAGATCAGAATGAAGCGAGTACTTATATTTTTGCAGCTGGATCTCCAAACAAGGTAGTGCTTCAGGATTATCAAGATCCCTTTGGCATTCTTCTGCAAGCATTAGAAAAGATAAATGTTGCCTGGTTCATTATCATAAGCTTTGGTTTTAGTGGTCATTTTGAGTTGCCTACAGGTTCATCGTTTCGCCTGCTCGAGATAAGCAAGAGCAGAAATTTGGTATGTAGCCATCTGCTGGATTGGTTACATTGGAAAGCTCATTATACATGATTGTACATATTTCATTAGTATGCAGGTGGTTGTCATCATGATTCCAAATCTTGATGGATTGCTGCCGTTTTTTCAAAAGCTTTGTAAAGTTCTGTTTTAAGTCGGTCATGAGTCATTTGTGTTTGGTCTGTTGAGTGAGTTTTTTCAAGTTATTTCAGTTTGCCATCGAGTCGGTTTGAGTCAAGTTCCAGTTAAGTTTCAGTCAGTTTTCAGTCAAGTTTTCATTCAATAAATGTGTCAAAGGTGTAAATAATGACTCCATCGCCCAATGGTTGCAAGCACTGGTCTGCTCTCCCAGAGGTCTAAGGTTCTTGGCACCTCCAAGGAGCTACCATCCCCATTGGAGCCAATGTTAGTGTCGGTCTTGAGCCCTCCATCGGTGATCAAAAGCTCTTTGCATTATGCATAAGTAGGTGTCTCATCGATGTCAGTTTTGCATTCCATTAGGCATGCCATAAAACTGATGGAGGAGCTGGTCCTTGTTCCCTTCTTGGCTTTGCTGGGTCAGGTCATATCAGTTAATGAACTTGTGTCACGCTTGTTTTGTTTTGTCTTGAAGAACAAAGTCATAGGTCTAGGGTTTCGGTCAAATGTCATTGCAAGATCATGAGTCAGAGGTCCATGGGTCCCCAGCAAGCCGGAAGGAGGTATGTAAATATGTTTCATGGATATTTTCATCAGGTACAGCTCATTTATACCTTGGATTTAAAAACCCTCTTTTTAAACCCAAGGTCGTGTGAAATTTGCAAAAAATAAGGAAAATTTTCAAAATTCTTCAAAATGCCGGCAATAACCCTGGTCTCCTCGCCAGAGTCCATCAGATGGCCAACCTGCAAAAAGAACGGAGTTAAAGCACTCAAAAGATCAAATTCAGGACAAAGTGAACTCAAAACAGTGTTAAAAGTGAATGTCAAAACAAAAACATTAGAAACTGGGTTTGGTAAGTTAATTTTTTCAAATTGGGCCTATAAAGAGTAAATTTCCCTCTAAACAACCTCATTATGCATTTGAGAGCTTGCAAAAACGAGTGAGAGGTCAAAAGAGGCGATTTGCAGAAAGTTGGAGTCATTCTCAGGGGCGCGACCACTCAGGCTCAGTGCGCGACCAGTTGGGTGGGGCGCGACCACTCAGCGACCCCTCTGCAGTGTATTTTTCTAAAGGGCGCGACCACTCAGGCAGGGCGCGACCACTCAGAGCAGGGGCGCGACCACTCAAGCTGTCTTCTACAGAACCACTCCAAATCGACTAAATCGCCCTCTTGCTTGCTCAACTGATCGAGGTAGGGTCTTCTAGTGCGTTTGAATGCTTGGAACATGAAATGATGGGCTTGCATATATATGTTTATCACCAAGAAATGTAAGGAGAAATGGATTTGGGTGATTGCTTGTTCATGTAGGCATTATGCTAGGGTTGATGTTTTTTCAAGGCTTTAAATCCCTATTTATTCCCTCCTTGTTTCTTATTAAATTCACAAATGTAATATATATCTTATCTCAATTGCAATAAATACTAAATCTCTCATCCCAAATCCCTTTACAAAACCCTAATGCCCTTTCATGTATTCTACCCAAACCCTAATACCCTCCACACGGCAAGAAAAATAAATGAACAACAGCAAGGATAAAAATGTTATGTAAAAAGAGAAAAGAGCAATAATATAGCAAAATGACCAAATAAAAAAAGATATTGCTGGGCATAGTCATTGGAAAATAGAAGACACACTGCTGTTGCATATCCATAGCAAAAACAAGAAAAATGCAGCTGTGTATATGTATAAAATGGACATATTGCTGTAAATATTGTTTGCAAAAGAATATTGTTGTGTCTCCCCAAAACCAAGCCCTGTTTTCCTCTCTACCCCTTCCCTAAAATCCTGTTCAATTAAGATCCCTTTTCCCTTATGACAAGATGTAAAAGAAGCCTTGTTCCCCTATGACTAAATGTACATAAAATCCTTTGAAAAACATTGTTTACCTTATGATGTACATTGAAAAAACAAAAAACTCAAAGGAGCAAGCTATCTATGCTGTCCTATACTCCTGTTGCAAATGCATGTCCTTTCCCTTGATGACTATCATACTTATTTTCCCTAATAAAGTATTTCTTTGCAAATGATTTCCTAATGATGGAAGATGAGATGATATGTTTGACATTTTGTGAATTATCCCTTAAAAATCCCTGTTTTTACATATTTTCCCATTCCTTATTAAAAATCCCTCCCCTAACATTTCCCTTATGATTTTTTTCCCCTTGAAAACAGCATACTTCTCAGCATTTTTGCAGGCAAGGGCAGCAGTTTACTCTATCTATTTGCTTCACTTTGCTCAAAAGCACCATGTCAACCACTGAAACCTATGAGCAAGGTGATGACCGGTCTTCTTCCACAGAGATCGAGGTACAGCAGAGGCCTCGTAAGGGTGGCAAAGGTGGTCATCATAGGAGAGAGGAACCCACCTCTTTGGCAGAATTGCAGGCCTGTCCTATGGCAGTGAATTGTTTCCGTTATATGTCATGTTTTCAGTTCTGTGAGAGGCTTGCCCAGATTCAGCACCACAGGGAGTTGGCTCGCTTATTTGTTTTGCACCTTCATGATGGGCAGGTCACTCTTGCAGGGGTGAATTTTGTACTATCTCCGGAGGTGATTTCAGAGGCTACCGGGATACCAAATGTGGGTGAGGTGTGGCCCAAGCGCAAAATGCTGGATTATGTTTATTTTGAGCCATATGTCAGGCCAGCATTCATGAGTCACTTGTTAGGGGTCTTTCCCTTCAGATTCCTCCGGGGGGAGTATGCTCCGATCATGCGGCTTATCATGCATTACTTCACATGCGAGGGAAGATTTTCACAGGTCTTCTCTTGTCACATTCGCCTGTTGATGCACTTTACCCGAGTGAGGATGATGAACATCCCGGTTTTCTTCTTCCAGGACATTCAGAGGATGGTGTCCGTGTTTCAGAGGCAGTCCCCAGCTCAGCAGCATAGGAGTTTGTGCCATCATGGTCTCATCCAGCTCATTGTTTCCCATCAATTGAGTCAGCAGGGCATTCCATGGGCAGACTTCATTTCTCATGAGTTCTTTACAGTGCCACCACAGCCACACCCAGAGCCAGAGGTCATTTATGAGGAGGGAGGTCCATCTCACCAGCCCGAGATCATTGTTCCGAGGCAGGTTGCTTCCTCACCTCAGGTCACCTACCAGAGAGGTCACAGGACCTTGTTTGCAGCAGCTCGACGAGTACTTTCTCCACAGCAGGTGGAAGGGGTCTCGCCATCATCATCTACAGGTCAGCGAGTGTTATCTCCACATCAGGTGGAAGGGGCCTCGCATTCTTCATCAGCAGAGGCAGTACGGGAGGGCAAGCAGCCCATGGTTGAGGACGAGAGAGTTGGCGATACACATCATGATTTCATTGACCTTGATGCTCGCTCCCCCACTTCAGATTTGCATGAGATCATCCGACAGAGAGAGGCGGAAAACCGCTTGTTACAGCAGAAGCTCGACATGGCCCAATGGACAATAAACTATCTTGAGCAGCGCAACAAGCAACTTGAGGATGAGAAAGAGTTGGATGAGCTGTGGAGGATTCGAAGTGACCGAGTCATCAACCGTAGGAGGCCCAGTGACTTGCTGCCCAAGGAGAGGGAATCCATGCTTATCCGTGTGAATGCACACTTGGAGAGACTGTTGGAGAAAGCCAACCAAGACAAGAGGCTGCTACGGAACATGAAAAATCATTATTGGGCGAGAATGCATGTTTGCAAAACAAAGATGAAGGTACTCCAAAGGAAGTTGTCCGAGGCCCGCAGGAGGAAGAAGAAGACCAACCCGCTCCGTATCTTGGCTGAGGCCTCTCTCACTCACCATGATACTCATTAGCCTCCTCCTAGCAAAAAACCCAATAAATTTTGAGAGTTTTGAGACATTTTTGGCATTTTTGAGAATTTTACAGGTTTTGGCCATTTGACTGGTCTCACCCCGCGCGCGACCAGTCATGGGGAAAGCTCAGAACGGGGAAAACTCTACATTTTTGGAATTGTCATGCAAAAATACGCTTGCCTATGGATGGGTTTCAGATTTTATGAAGATTTGGGCTTCCAAAAGCTCAAAATACATGCAAATTTTGACTTTCTGCCCCTTTTTTGAGTTGCAGAAAGCTGCCTTGGGAGAAATGACTTTTGAGGGGTCAAATCAACTCCAAATTCAGAAATTCCAGTGGGGTTGGAAAGTAGACTCGCAGACCTTTCCAATGAGTTATCTTGCACCTGATTTGGACACCGGGAAGGCCCTCAAACAGAGCTGTCAATGCGCGCGACCAGTCAAAGTGAGGGGCGCGACCACTCAGGGAAATTTCACTGTTTTGACCAGTTCGGCCAGCAAAACACTGTTTTTACTTTGGTTGACTTTTGAGGCATGTAAATGATGGATTTTTGTGTAATTTTCATGGCATTTAGATGCTTTTACTCTCCTTCATCACTTCTAGAAGATTCTTTGATGTAAATAGTGAATATTTAATGCATGGATAGATTACCTAAGTTTTAGAGGCAAGTTGTTTTGACTGCCTATTATCTAGTGCTCAGTTTAGAATTAGTTGAAACAGCTCCTAGGAAGCTGAGTTCGACCCCTAGAGGTGGGGAAAGGAGTTAGATCATCTATATTATGCCTTCTCTTGCTCATTTTCATGGTTGGACTCTTGAGGGAGAAGCTCCTATTGTATATTTTACTTGTATCTCTGCAATTTGAGAAAAGGGAAGACCAGGGTTTTGCAGACATCATTGGGATTCTTGTGGACTCTTGTGTTGATGGTGTGTTCTCTTATTGTAATTGTAAGTGTGTTTATGTGTTCCATCTCTTTCTTTACTGCATCTTATTAAACAAATGAAGTGATAAAGTTTGAATTCATGCTTGCCATGCTCAGCTTTCAAATTTGTTTAATGTTTATGTTTTCCACTATCTAGAGAGGATTCAAAGTCATTGTTTGCCCTCTTTAGCTTCTCTTTAATCTTCTTTGATCATCCATCTCAGCTAAAGGCATCAGCACAAACTCCTACCTTGCCCCAAAGACCCACCTGCAAAAACTGAGTTCAATCCCCGCACCCTGAATCGCACTCCCTCCAATTGCCACCAAAAACACCAAAAACTTTAAATCAACCCCCCTTATCAGTTTACTAGCCTAATATCAATGTTCCTAAATGGGTCAGCTCATCCTATTGAAAGATCTACCGAGTTTGACCGGAGAGAGCCTTCTCATACCCCGTAGGGCTAGCTACGAGGTGAAATGGTTTGATGTTGCCTTGAAGGTTTACCTTCCTCAGCCTAGGGTGAAATCTCAAGTGCTAACAGGGTCATTACTCAAGTTCAAATGGGCAAAGACACTAGGAAAATGCCTTTCACTTCTAGTCACTTTGGGTTGGTCTCAATTCGAATCAGTGCTAGAATCAGTTGCCATCTTTGGGATGGGATCACTAACCTTTTCAAATTCGGGGAGAAGGGTAGTTCTAACAAGTGATGGAGTTCGTTCTCCCCTTCTTGCAGCAGCCCTAGTTATAGGAGGAAAGTTGTCACCTTCAAGCAAACTATGGGTTTGGACAATGAATGTAGTTGCCAGAGGAATATTTGAAATGTCGTAAATGAATCAATTCCTTAATGATTCACTAGGGAGGTAAACCTGCTTCCTCCCTAGCAACGAAGCCAGAATGTTATCGCTAAAACTAGCATGGGTCCTAGGATGGGATCCTATAGGGCAACTACTAGGTCAAGGGCAACAATGGAGCGATAGCCCATTGTCACCTCAACTAAGGCTTCCTGCTCGTTACAGACTTTCACAGATGGAAGGAGACCCGGTATAAGAGGAATCACAATAACAGATGTGTCAATGAGAGGATAAAGGGTGATTCCCAAGGCCTATTCGTGAGAGAGACTCAATTGTATGGCTTTCTTGCTTGGAAAGCAAGGTGATATGCTCTCTAGGAAGGAATAACAGGATTCTCGAGGCTAGGGTTTGGGAATGTATCTTGTAAAGATGATTCCTAGGCCTAGAAATCCTTGTGGAGACTTGGTCTTTAAGTGATCTTTGCGGAGTTGGAGTTGTAAAGTTGCAGGACCGCAAGGGACCAAGTGGACCCAGCATTAGGTCCGGGAGGCGTTTGAGCTTTGTGGAAAGGAAGAGGATCAATGGAAAAATCTTCTTAGGACAAAATACAATGATCCAAATGAGATCACTAGCAAAGGGAAACCAAGGGAAAGAAATGATCCTTGGGCTAGGGCTTGCAATATCTTGAGATCCCACTGTCGGAATTTCATGAAATTCAGAAGGCCTCTAGAGGAAACCCTAGCGCAATGACGGATAAGAGATCGAAGTCTTTTGATGGCTAGAACGTGAGATAAGTGATGCCCTAGATGACCTATGGAGGATAGGCCTATAAAGTGAAGGAGAGGTGAGAGAAATATGCATTTAAACTTTAAAGTGACCACCTATGGAAGGACTAGTGCCTTATCTTTTGGGAGAGATGGAGTCAAAAGAATTTATGGGTTGGAAGATGTTTACCCAATCAAGGAGGTCTTCAAGCAGCTTCGCACAGCATTAGGGCATGAAGGCAGCTACTTGAGATCTTTATACTTCAATATGCAATAATTGATGACTTGTCAAGATGTATTTCAACAAAATAATCTCTAGGAACATTCACCCATTCATACATGGCCCATGCAATGATGCAACGCTATAAAAGATCAAAATTTCCACAATTTCGCATAGGAAAGCAATAAATTTCAGACTTGTATAGCAAAAATCCCAGCAACATTCATGTGACAAAGTAAATAACAAGAATAAGCATGAAAAGATTACTTACATGTACAAAAGAGTATATCCAATCATCATGTTATGCCAATAATGAAGCTCCAAGACAAGAGAAATAGATCCAAACATCAAAATTCATCCATAACATCCAAACTCGTCCTCCAAAAGGGAATGCGAAATTCTCAAGAGCTACTAAATCCCAATCCAAGTGATGATGATGAAAATGAATCACCTCACTTGTATTTATACAATCACTAATGAGTTCGATTTGCCTAATTTGGCCTAATTGAGCCCCAAATAATAAAATAATGTGCAATAATAACATCCCTTGGTGACAAGCCCACCAAGATAGCTCAATAACACAATAATAAGCCTCTCAAGAGGGTCGAATGATCAACAAAGTGCCATGATGTAGGAATGGACCTCAAACATAGTGGACAAGGGGTTGTCCCCTTGTTCTCCAAGTAAAACCCTGTGGTGCTCCGAATTGGGTGTGGGGGCACAAGGACATCCTCATGGGTCCCCTAGTGGATTGAAGATGCCTATAAACCATCTGTAAGGGCTAGGTTGATGACATATGCCCTCATCTGGGCCTCGGATCATTTGCCAAGTGTGTGGAGTCGGTTGGGCATGGTGAACTAGGTGCATCATCCCCATCCAAAAGGTGTAACACGAGCAATCAATGAGTGGTGTTGGGATCCATGAAGCAATGTTTTACAAAACGGACTCGGATTCGGACTCGGCCGAGGATCGACTCGGACTCGGACTCGGAAACGGCAATGACTCGGCCGGCTCGATTTCAATGACTCGGTCGTTGTAAAAAATACATTAAATATTTATTTTTTTTATAAAAAAACATAATTTTAAATATTTTAAACATAATTTTAAAGATTTTCATTCAAGTTTCCAAACACACAACATTATAATATACATGGAAGACAACATATGATCAAAGTAGGCTCATGAACCAATCCATTATATCAAAATGGTACGGTGTACCCAATGGCAATAGTAAATACATAGTCAACTGTAGTCTGTCATACATGATCAAAGACTCAAGAGTCAAAACAAAATACAAATAACCAAGGAGGCTAGTAGCTACTGGCTACTGCCAGAGGAGCCAAGATCATCTCGACCAATCTCTGGATCATCATCATCAGAGCCAGACAAGGGGCCCCATGGCTCCTCCTCATCATCATCGTCTCCAACTGCAACTGTAGAAGTGGTGCCAGTACCAGTACCACTAGGCTGTGCAGCAGATGCAAGCTGAGATAGAGTACAAATGCGGCTGCGGTTCTGTCGTGGCTGAGCAGAGGAAGGCGAAGCACCTACAACTGGAGTCCTACTAGCTGGCTGTGAGACTGAGGCTGGTGGATTGGGATCTGCATTCAACTGAACACGCTGCAGTGAATCTCCAACATCAATTTCATCAAGATCCTCATCAGGATCAAACTCTGGTAGACGACTCTCCACTACCCAATCTGATGTTGGATCAATGTCTTCCAACACAATGGGATCTGAATCAGGTCTTTTGTTCAGCAATTGGTTCCGTCTGAGCCGAAGGTTGTATTGGACAAAAACTAGATCATTCAACCGTTTTTGCTCCAAACGGTTTCTCTTCTTTGTGTGAATCCTCTCAAAGACAGACCAATTGCGCTCACACCCAGATGCACTGCAAGTTTGACTCAAAATACGAATTGCAAACCTTTGCAATTCAGGGCACTGGCCACCAAAGGCCTCCCACCATTGTGCTGCAAAAAACATAGGAGTGTAATGAATTATGAGTTAGATGAAGGCTGAAGCTCAACAAAATTACAAATTATATCTAACTTGAAATTGAGAAATTGAAAATTGAAATTTTTGTTTACCTGGCTCATCTGCTTCTCTTGCAATCTTTGCTAGGTTCTTCCCAAAGGTACCTGTTGCATTGCTGAAGGATGTGACCCGCTGATGTATCAGTAGCTGATCAGACTCCGATGGGACCATGCGCTCAATGCAATCAACCAGTCCATCTCTGACCTCCCCCCTCAAAGCTCCTGACTCCTTAGCTTTATAATGATACCGTGGGTTCAAAAAATACCCAGCTGCATGTATAGGGCGATGGAGTTGATTGTTCCATCTTTCATCAATGATTGCCCAAATGGGCCCATACTTTGCCACTCTATCCTTGTATGCTGCCTTTATTTGCTCCTTTGCTTGATCCATAGCCTCATAAATGAAGCCCATAGCCAACCTTTCCCCATCCACCAACCGCAACACCTTAACTAGTGGCTCAGCAACCTTCACAATCTCTGTTGCCTTTCTCCAAAAAGTTTCATCATGGACTTTCCTTCTCAATTCTCTGCCTTCTGGTTTGTTAGACCAACTGCTATTATTCCAATCATCACTGGAAAACATCTTTTGCAAGTTTCTATGTTGGGAAAGCATAGATTGCAATGTCAAAAAATGTGTAGCAAATCTAGTGATGGCAGGCCTAATAATATCCTTGCCTCCAGTGTGTTTCCTCATGACACTCAAAACCAGTGTATGATTGTAGATAAATTTTGTTATGCTTTTGGCATTATCTACAGTGTTTCTGACCCAATCTAATTTCCCAATATCCTCAAGCATGAGGTCTATGCAATGTGCAGCGCATGGGGTCCAAAAGATGGTCTTGTGTTTTTCCTCTAACAGTCTACCAGCAAGAACATAGTTAGAGGCATTGTCTGTGATGATTTGAACAACATTAGCCACCCCCACACCCTGAATAACCTCATCCAATAGCTGAAACAACAAGTGGCCATCTTTTACCTTATCAGATGCATCAACTGATTTTAAAAACATGGTTCCCTGTGGGCAGAAGACAAGAAAGTTTATGATGGTACGGTTTCTTTGATCAGTCCATCCATCTGACATGATGGTACACACTGTTCTTGCCCATGATTCCTTGAAATCTTGCAAATACTCATTAATTGATGTAATTTCTTTCTGCAAACGAAACCCCCTTAGCTCTTGCATAGTAGGGCCTTTGAAGCCTTTTCCAGCAGCATGTATGGCCTCAAACATAGGCTCATAATATGGTGAACGAGCAGCATTAAAGGGGATATCAGCATCATACCACCATCTAGCTATGTAGTCACAAGCAGTCTCCCTCAATTCTTTCTTCCAATGGTCATCTAAAGTGGGCTGAGAAAGACCTTTACTAACTTCAGGACCATGTGCATCTGATGGAGAGGAGCCTGAGTGAGTGAAAAAACTTTTGATAGTCCCATCACCCTTCATTCTACCCTTTCCCTTATCTTGAACAGAAGCAAAAGAGGGAGGAACATAACGGAAAGGGTTTGATGCATCAGTTTGAGGGATAGATGAAGAACCCTCAAACTCATAGTGGGGGTTGGCAGCCATCATTCTTTGTATCTCCCTCTTCCTCCCAATTTCAGCCTGTATCTCTTTTTGCCTAGTCTTTTCTTCTTGAAATTTTTCAAAGCTTTCCAACAAAGTCTTTCTAATCTCCCCAATTTCGGGGGATTTACATGCAGTAATATTGCCTTTAATCCCTGCCAAGTGTTGTTTCAGCCTATGAATCCCCCCAGGACCTGACTTAATTTTCCTATGGCAAAACTTGCAACACATCTCATCATCAACCATTTCAACATATGCCCAAGCAGCATCTTTTGCTCTAGGTGCCATTTTTTGACTAGGAAAACAATCTGAAAATGAAAAAAAAAAAAAAAAAATTGATTCAATGTTCATTTATTTGACTAAAAACACTCTCTAAGCTATCTTTATATGCACCTAAAATTTAATAAGTAAAAACAGATTTATAGAGGTGGAAAAAAATACCTCCAGGCACAAACTGCCTCCTCAAACTTGCTCCAAAAATCAGCTCCTCAATGCTGCTCCAAATGGCTGCCCAAGAAGCTCCTCACTCCAGCTACAATGCTCCTCCAAGACTCCTCACTGCTGCTCCAAAACAAGCTCAAGAACTGCTCACTAACTCTCAAAGAAGACTCTCACTCAAATGCATAAGACTGCTGTGAGTGAAATGAGAGCATTTGGCTGTCTTAAATAGAGTTTGGGAGGGGGAAATGGACCCCAAATGCATTTAACAAATCACAATAACCTTTTCATGTCCACAAACCCTAACTAACTCAGCTCCAAATCAGCAAAAAAGTATTTTTTTTTTGGTTAAATCGCTGCCCAGCCGGTCTGCTATGACTCGGCCGTTTTTTGACGGGACCCGGCCGGGTTGACCGGGTCAGCTATGACCCGGCCGAGTCATTGGCTGACTCGGCCGGGTCATAGCTGACCCGGTCAACCGAGCCGGGTCAAAGGCCGTTTCAAAATTTTTTTTAATAACTCGGAACGAAACGGCCGTTTCCGTTTCGGTACGGCTGTTTCCTAAAACACTGCCATGAAGTACTCTCTACTATGGTGGAGGCCCATGGCTCTCAATGCTCACCCTACAAGTGCCAATGTGGCCCTTTGGAGGGATAGGACCCCGTATAGGGAGACCAAGCCCCAAATGAAGACCCACCTGCAATCCTGCAAAAGATCCAACGCGTCCCCTTGCCCTCCAATACAACCAATCATTAGAATAATCAAGTAAAAGAGCTTACAAGTCATGGAATCAATGGGGCATTTAATGGTGGCATGCCCTTCCATAGTGGGCTTTGGCATGTACAAGTGTCTTCAAGCTCAATAAGGGGGTTAATCAAGGACCCTATTAGGTGGTTTCAACCTTTAAAGGGGGTGACATGTCCATGGTACATCCCTCACGTGGTAAGTGGAAAATGATATGGTGACGGAACAAAGTGGGAATCAAGGGAATCATCCAGACCACATGTCATGGTACAAGGGTAGCTATAATAAGGGAAGCCCACACCTAGGTATATGAGTGTAGGAGGGATCAAATCGTGGTACATGAGTTACCCTGGCCTTTTTTTTTCCACCCTTCTTCATATGCCTTTTGCCTTTGATTGATTTTTCTTCATAACTGCTCGAGGCTCCAGGGAATGAGAACATGTTGTGTAATATATAGCAGTGAATACCTCCTTAGGGTGGGGTAGTTCATCACCCACCACGGGTTGGGACAATCATGGGTTCCTTAACAATGGATGGGGCTCATCTAGGGCCCATAGGAATCAGAGAGATGGCCATGGATAAGGGGTAGAGCTCACGTTTGGCTTTTGCCCACATGCTAAATTTGTATGCCCCGACCATCTTTTGCATTTTGTGGTATATGTCTTGTTGAGAGTGGTCAAATTATGCTTTTTATTTTCTTTTTAGCTGCATCAACCTCTGGGCATCGTTCCAGGCCTAACCCAAGGTGTGGACAAGGGAGTGATGTATATGGTGTCGGGAAGCGGGACCACACAATCAAAATTGGGATTTCCCATGTAGTGCCAACCCTAAAGCTAATGACCAGTAAAGGAGATCCCACAGAACTAGGATACAAGGTTAACCACAAAATTGGGCAATGGAGACAAGAGTACAGACCTAGTCCACTCTTTCTGTCGAATGCCCTAACCAATCCATGCCCAAAAGTGCCCATGATGGGAAAGGAAAATTACTCCACTATACTAATGAAAAGTCATACCTTCGGTGTCTGGAGGCCCACCTTCAAACATACAATCATAACAAGTGGGCGAGGGACAACATGGTTGGCTCAGGTGGCAAAGACAATGGCACATCGAGCTATCTGGTGGTTGCAAGGGACAAGCGTGTTTATTTTCAGTATTTACTTTGTAAATAACTTGTTAAAGAAAAATAACAAGTAGGTAGGAATAAATCAGAAAAAGTGCATGAAGGGTTTTTAAACTAAGTAAACTTAGAAACTTCAACATGGTATCAGAGCGTGATTGCAAATCACAGGAGGACTAAAAGACATCAGCTGAGCGAAGCAATAGCAACAGAAAACAGTTGTCCCGAGGTGACAGAAATTGTTTCTAGCAGCGCACAAACCAAGGAAGTGGGACGCAGAGCCAGCCAGAGCCACGCAGAAGAAGTCGGGAACTGCGCAGAGCCTCAGAGAGGCCAACGTTACTGATGCAGATGGCCAGAGAGCTAACGCAGGGCATCCCAGGGCTGACGCAGACCCATCCGGGGTGACGCAGAGCCAGCGTGGTGCAGAGAAGGGCTGACGCAATTCACAGAGAGGCAGTTGCTGGGGTCTAGAAGGTTGCAAGAATATTGTAGAGTGGAGTTGGTGAGATACTGTAGTCTGTAGTCAGAACAGTACCTGACAGAGCAAAGCCAGAGGAGTTGTTACCAAGGGTTTCTAGCCGAGGAACCCGGATCAGCAATGCAATTGCACAAGACGATCAGAGTAGGGGGCATCTTGACAAGCGGCAGAAGGATTTCCAGGAGGGAAATCAAGACTCAGAGGGAGACCATAAGAGAACTTCAAGACGGGAAGTGGAGACTCAGAGGAGTCAAACAAAGAACTTCCAGACGGGAAGTAGAGACTCAGAGGAGTCAAACAAAGAACTTCCAAGAGGAAAGTAGAGGAGCGTCATGGTACTACACGAGGTAAGAGACCAGGATAGACTGGACGGAGCACCTAACTTCGCAATCTGGAAGGCCAGAATCTTATCAGTGGTTGACAGGAATCATGTCAAGAACTTCGCCTTGAAGGTTATAGCTATCCCAGTCGACCCCAATGATAACGACAAGTACGAAGAGGCGATGGCGAGGGCCAAGTGCATTATCTTTGGCGGGGTCAAGGATCATGTGGTACCACATATAGCTGAGAAGGAAACGGCAGTTGAGATGTGGGAGGCTCTCAAGAACCTCTACCAGCATACTTTTGTGCAGAGAAGAATGTTGCTCGAGAACCAGATGAGGCCATATCAAATGAAGAAGGGTCAATCGATTGACACCTTCCTTAGAGGATTGAATGAAATTTGAGACCAGTTGACTGCTATAGGAGCGACACCGAATCAAGAGCTTATGGTGAGGACAACCCTGAATGTTGTCTCAGAAGATTGGGAACTGTTTGTCCAGAGTATCCTGGGCAGAGGACCTCCCCTACCTTAGGACGAGATGTGGGCAGCTCTTCACCACGAAGAGATCAGACGGCAGTCAAAGACAGGTAGCAACATCAAAGGGATCAAAGTTCAGCTGGAGGAGGAGGATGTGGCCCTCGCATCTGAGGGAAAGCAGGAGAAGCGGAAGAAGAAAGATCTCGCCAAGATCAAGTGCTTCCACTGTGGGGAGATGGGTCATTATGCAACCTAGTGCCCAAGGACGAAGAGTAAGGGAAAGTCTTCCGAGACTAAGGCAGTACCAACACAGGCAGAGAAAGAAATTTTGACAAACAATGACTGTGCCATGAATGCACGCACCACTTGAGCGGAGCTGGGGAGACATCGAGCTGTAGTCAGGAGGACTACAGGCGATGAGGGGCAGGATCCTTGAGGTACCCAACCTCTTGGATTAGACCTTGTTACGGGAGCCTCGACAAGGAGTGGCAGGACTGGCTGAGTGGGTAGAGGCGGATGCAGATGGACCGACAGAGAGAACTATAGTGCAAGAGTCCCGAGACAACGCAGAGCTAGCACGTTGCAGCAGTGCGAGAGGCGCAGGAGTGTTGCACCAGTGCAGGAAGGCACAAAGAGGTGTGTAACGGTGCAAGATGCAGGGAGTTGTTGCAGCAGCGCAGAGGTCAGAGATAGGGAGCACTTGTTAGCGGTAGAGGGAGCTTCAGCATCAGTGGGTGTCTCTAGCCCAATAAGGAGATCAATTGGGAGATTAGTTACTTACTTCTCAATAACTGAGTTGCAGTGCAACAGTGGGTAGCACGATGCAGCTTGATGAGAGGAGGTTCAGTGCAGATGCAGTGCTGGGAGAAAGGACCAGCAACAGCATGGATCCGAGGGAGCTGTCGTACAAAGGCAGCAATGGTAGTGGCAGAACCATGGGCGGCAGTACAGGATGCAGCAGTGCAGAGGATGTTGGGCAGGAAGGCCTAGCATCAACACAAGTACCGATGCCGGATGATCAAAGTAATACTCAGTGAGGAGTATTGCTAGAGCACAGTCCTCGCTAAGAGGGAGTGTTGATTTGGGGTAGCATTGGATGTGCTCTAGCCACGAAATTTGGTGGAGAGGTTGGGGCACATGAGATCTCCAATACCCAGAAAGGGTTTGGGTAGATTCTAAACAGATCAGGAGATATTAAAACAATTAATATTTTTAATGGAGTCCCTAAGTCTAAACTTGGGGAAAATAAAATATTAATGTGTATTAATATGAATCTGTGTTAGAGTGGTCCAAAAGACATGGATCAAGCTAGACCTAATCTTAGCCATTGATTAGGGACTTAATCTCGGTCGTTGAGATGTCAACAGGAAAAGTATAAGAGGAGGCTTAAGGGTCACTTGGAGAATACACCAGATGATCAGTCATTCTATTCTCTAGAGCAGGGTTTGCTAAGAGAGATAGAATCAGTGATCGGGAAAGCAACTGAGGGGCATTGAGTACAGAGAAATAGAGAAGGCAGAGATTGTGTCGGGAGAGCAGCGCAGTAGCCAAGGAGAGTGACGCAAAGCCAGCAAGGGCTCACGCAGGGCCACGCAGAGGCAGCCAAGTGCTGCGCAGAGCACCAGAGGGGCCATCGCAGCTGACGCAGAGGCTCCCAGAGCTAACGTAGGGCCTCCTAGGGTTGACGCAAACCTAGAAAGGCTGATGCAGGGCCAGCGTGGGACAGAGAGGGGCTGACGCAATCCAATTTGGTCAGACGCTAGGGTTGCAGAGCAGTTTTGTGCTGAGGAGCTGTCGGAAGGATTTTCCGAGGTTTCATCCAGGAGATTTCTCTCAAACTGTGAGGTATAGCTGCTAAGGAAATTCTCTATTGGGTAGGCTAGTTTCGGCACCCAGATTGTACTCTGATATTGCTTAATAAGAAAACCCTCAAATAGTTGCATCGGTTTCCCTGCATTGGGTTTTTCGACGGACATTGGTCCAAAAATAATGGTGTCATGTGGTGTGATTGTTCTTGTTTCTTTTAGTTGTTGATCTGTAATATGTTGAGCATGCATTGGTGTTTATTTTTAGTATTTACTTTGTAAATAACTTGTTAAATAAAAATAACAAGTAGGTAGGAATAAATCAAAAAAATTGCATGAAGGGTTTCTAAACTAAGTAAACTTAGAAACTTCAACACACAGGTGGTGGGTAACAAGACCAACATTTGTGCCCCAAACCCACTTTGGGGCCCCACATGATGGCTTACATGGAGACCAAGGGGACATCCCCTTATTCGAGATTTATAGAGCCCTATCTCACATTTTTGGCACAAAGAGGACTCAACGTGGCCCTCCAATGGCCCTACATTAGCATGGCGTCATCGATTCGGCTAGCATTTGGATGGCTAATTCATAATTTATGAAAGCTACTTGGTCGGCTTGTGACCAAGGCTTGTATTTTGCACATTTTTATAATGTTAGGGGGGCCCTAGGCTAATAATTTGACTTGGTGAGACACATATAAATAGAACTCACTTTCATTTGTGAGAGATCATCACACTTGGATTAGTTCTCTTGTAAAGAACTCGCACTTTTTCTTTGGAGCTATTGGAGACTCTTTTGATGCATTTTGATGTGTGGAAGATGATTCGCTTTTCTTCTTTGGAGCTTCTTCTTGAATGATGGATGGATATATTGCATGTCTCTTTGTAAGTGTTGCATGTTGATGAAATTTTTCTTTAAAAAGTGTTTAATGTATGGAATTGCTACTCTAGAATATGCGAATTTGTGCCCTAATTATTGAAGATTAAATTTGGAAAGCTTTTCTAGTAGAGTATTGCATATGTTACCCAATGCAAGGCATGTAATGAATGTTCTATGAAAATTTCAAGTCTGAAATCCTATTGCAGCAATTGGAATTAATTCTTCTAATTGTTAATTAATTTAACAATTTATTTGCTACGGCAAATATCGAATAAATCACATTGCAACCTTCACAAATAAAACTATGGAAAATAATAGCATTGGAAACTGAGCAATATGCTAGCACACAAAAATTTGACACAACTATTTTTGGACAAGTGACCCCGAGAAAACCCAACTTGGGAAAACCGGTGTAGCAATTGAGGGTTTTTATTATTATTTAGTAGTGAAATAATCTTAGTACAATCTGGTTGCCGAAAACTGGCAATCCTACAGAGAAGATACTGGCAAAAATAATCTGAGAGAAATTACCCTCACTCCAAGCAATTCCAATATAGTTTGAGCTCTGAAAGGCAAGTTGTCCAACTTGGCCTACACAGGCTCTGCGTCAAACTGATTGTGCCTGCCACACGTGATACTTGAATCGACTACCAATCTAGCTGTCCTGCTTGCTACTAACTGGGAAAACACTTCTCTAGCACTCTAGAACCCCTTCCTGGCCACTAGAACTGAAAACTTATTCTTCCTTCAGCAAATTGAACTGCCCTCTGAAGCTTTTGCGCTGCCTCTGCGCAACCTCCTGTGGAAATTTCGGCCTCTCTGCAAAGTACTCACCGGATCTGGAAAATCTTCCTCCGACTTCACTGTCCCTGCCCCTCTCTGCCTCTGCTTCTTTCTCTGGCTCGAACTCTTCGAGTTACTGCCTCTGGAAAATCAAACTCTCCAAGGAAATCGATCTCTGTGCGTCTCACAAGTGTGTTCTCCATCTACCCATCAGCTTCTTATAATCTTCTATTAGACCTCCAACAGCCAAGATTAAAACTTAATCAAGGGCTCAGATTATTTACCAATCGATCTGTGTGAGTTTCTAGATGATTCACACCTTATCTCATTTAATTTTGATTAATTAACCCCTTTTCCTAAATTTAGACTTAGGAAATATTTAAAAATAGGTTAATAATCTAATTGAGACACTTCTAGGTGGAATTTCCAAAAAGGATTTCTGGGTTATGGAGAACTTCTTTGTTTTAGCCTCTCTACAAATTTTTGAGACTAGAACACCTCTGATGCTACAAAAACTAACATGTTCGTAGTGAATGAATAACTTTGATTCTTCATGAAACTCCATTATATCTTGAAGATGGTAAATGTTTGAAACTGGTACCTAGGGCATCAATTTCAAGGCTCCTTGGAAGATGTTTTATCTTATCTTAAGCATCTCAAGACTCCATTGCCCAAAGGACTAGACACTACTCTAAAGATTTTGGTGATCAAACTCCTCTTTTTCCATATTTTCTCCTCCTAAATTTCGATCCCCTAAAGATAGGGCAGAAATCTAGGACTTGCAGTGAAATTTTAGGGAGGTGATTTTTCGAGAATCTGAAGGTCCAAACATCAAGCTCAAGGTCTAGACTACCTATGCTCCAATTTTGGTGGGCATCCACCCGAGTTTCATCCATAAAATATCTTGCCCTAGGTGCTACTCCAAGAGGGAAAACCTAGGTCTTTCTCTGTCACCTTGGGGACTTTTTTGAGGGTTATATGAGCTTAGTATTCATTGGAAATTGGAACAAATCATAAGAATCCCTTTCTTCTCTCGCGGCTTGACCTTGTGAATACCTATTACCATCGAGAAACCTCAAAACCCTAGGTCTTGTGCCTTCTTTTCTAGGGATTTTCTTAAAGAGCAGTTTGCTTCTTTGAAGCCTCATCCCTTTATTGAGTCTCTCTTTGAATGAGCTCTAGCTCCTCACCTTGAACCTTCAAACCTAGAATATCTATTATAGGTGATCACAATCATACTAAGACTCATCCCATTGGTGAAAGTTCATAAAGTGCAGGGGACCTTGGTTGTGGTGATAGTGGGCCATTGTCCCATTGTTGTCCCATTCTCCCATTAAGGCTCTACTAGATTTGTGGTAACAGATCCGTAGGACCATACATAATTGAATTAAATAATGAAATACACTAATCCATGTTTATCATTCATACTGGTACATACATCATTCATACTCATCATTCATCCATACACCACGAGATTCAATAATGAAATACATTGATCCATATTCATCATTCATCATTCTAGAATCTACATTGATTTAAAAATTAAATTTATCATTCATCATTCTAGAATGTAAATTGATTTAAAATTTAAATTCATCATTCATCATTCTAGAATCTAATTAGTACTAAGCAAAATAGACTATAGTAGATACCAATGTTATCGGAACCGAACTGGTGATCAAATTGGAAAACCCTTTGAACCGAGAATTTATCGAAATCAATAAAAAAATGATCGACCAAAAACACCTAAAATATTCAAATTTTAAAGAAAAACATATATATTCATGTGCATCCATATGAATCCAAACCATTTATACACAAATAAGCAAAAGTTCTCATTTATATAGCATGTAAGGGTGTACATAACCAAAATAGCACCGAGTGTAATCCATCTCTGAAACAAATTTACATCAACACTCTCTAGATGGCCTCTAGCATCCAAAAAAATCATGTTACAACAAATACCTACATATCAGCAAAATCATTACCTATATTGGGATCTTTGTCATCAATATCACCCTCTAAGCACTAAAATAAGATAGAAAAAACGTAGAATGTCAAGTCAATATTTTGTTTGAGTGATGGGTACATTTTTAGTAGGGTCATGATAGAGTATTTCAACAACCAATGCCACTAACATCAAGGTACATAGAGCGCTTGGTGCTCTTGATTAAATACTAGGTTCCATACCCTTGTAGATGACAAAATCCAATGGAAACATTCCAATCCCCCTGATCCTGGAATCCTGAAAAACTGTTAAGTCTACTATATTTTGAGTGAGATCTAAAATTCTACTTTCTCCATATTAAATCCAAAGAGTTTGGAACCACTCTCAAACATCATGAGTCATTTCATGGTAATGTTAAAAATTTAAATAAAAGAATAAAAACGAAAGATAAAGGGACTGTCACTTTTACTTTAAAAATTTAACATTACCATGAATTGCATAGCAATTAAAGGGCCATAAGCTTCAATATTAGGCTTCCACACACAAATTCTTGAAACTCAAAAGGGGTGCTTCTAGGCGTCCCCCTTTTGAGGGGGTGCGCTCAGAAGCACCCCTCTTGGGGAGACACATCCCCCACAGTAGGGAAACGCTCCCCCCTACATGCCCCCACGTCTCCCCAAAAGGGGGACATGGGGAAAGTGTGGGGTGCGTGCACCCCACTCTAGGGGACGCATCCCAATGGAAAATTGGTTTTTTACTTATTTCCAAGAACAGGAGGTGGAGCAAAAGCAAGAGGGGGTGACACCATCTAGCATGCACAATAGCAAAGGACAGAGGTGACCTCCTATTTTTGCTTCTAGAGGACATCAAACTCCATTTCTAGCCCTTGGGGCAAGGCTTTCTTCCTCTAGAGGAAAATCCATTCCCTATTCCTATAAAAGGGGCAGAGGAACTCAATGACTAATTAGTTTATGACATGTAGATGACTCATGATGATTATATACATTTATTATATTTTTTGTTGATAATTTAACTCTTGAGACTAATCCAGGACTCAGGATTCAGGACTTGATTCATTGTTGTTATATGATGTAGCAATAGACTTCCTATACATCTTGTATATTAGTTTTCTTTTCATATTTATGTGGCAATGCATTTATCTGATGTTGTGGGTACTTTAGATGCTAAAAGAAAAAAAATGAAAAATGAAAAATTTTGTACTTTTTCAAATTTTGCAGAGTTTTTGCCGGTTTTTTCAATTTTCTCCCAACTTTTACGACTTTTTCAATTTTCAGATCCTTGCCGATTTATTCCCAAGTTCGACTTTTGCAACATTGCTACATAAGAAGCATGTGCATTAAGAATCTAAGACAAATAAAGGGACATTGCAAGTGTTTCATGTTACATATGATTTTCTCCCAAAACATGCTTAGCAAAATGTGTGGGGAATATAATGAACTTATTTTGAAAACTGATTCAATCTAATTCAGAATGTTGACATTTAGAAAAAACTTCCACTTAAAATGTGCTCAAAGAGTGATACTGTACATAGTTTCCTGAAGGTGATCTATGATAGAGCTTAAGTGCTCTAAAATATTAAAATTAAAAATTCCATAGTTTCATGGAATTCCAGAAATAAATCAACAGGTCAACTTATTTCGTAGACATTATTGATGCACTGTTTTCATTCTTGAATCAAACAATTACCAAAAGATTAGATTTCTATAGGTCCTATTACCACCAGCAGCATTGCGCTACTATATGTGTTTTTTATGACTTGGTTTATCTTTCTTTCACAACTTTTGAGACACCTCTATTGATGAGTTCACATATTTGGAAGAAAGGTTGCACAAGTGGTATAACGAATATAAATATAAATATATAAACATAATATATAAAATGTTAATAACAATAATAAATGATAATTAATAATAAATGAAAGGTCACATCCCAGCTAAAGGACATGAATACTCATCCATTCTAACTAGTCAGCCCTATAAGTACACCATCACTTGACATTGTATCATCAAATTATCTCTCATTGACTATTTAGATATAATTATTAATTGTCCTATATGATTTTAACTTCTTGTCTTTTTTACATTGGATATTCAGTAAATAAACCTTGTTTGTATTCAGTGCATGTACTGTGTTCATTTCATCTGATATCAAAGCCAAGTCTGACCCAGCAAAATGCCACCTCTTTTTCAGATTTCATCTCACCTGTTTTTAGCCACAACATATGTTTTTTCCATACCTTGTCTGATTCCAGACTTTGGCCACATTATTTTTAGAACTAATATGAAATAGGCCTTTGGCCATTTTATCTAGCCATAAGAAAATAACGATACACAAAAGCTAGAGAATGCTAGCAGAAAATCATAAAGTATTGGAAGATTATTCTGCAGCCAAGTATTTAAAGCAACAACCATTTACCATTGGGTTGAGTAATCAACCCCCACTTAAAGTGCGGGTTGATAACTTCTATATATCCAACCTTGGTGAAGTGCCTTTGTCATGACTCATCACTAGTGGATGGCAAGCACCTTACCCTTTTCAATGGAACCTGATGCACTTAATGGCAGGTAGTTGTTGATTTGGGTTAGCATCGGATGTGCTCTAGCCACGAAATTTGGTGGAGAGGTTGGGGCACATGAGATCTCCTATACCCAGAAAGGATTTGGACAGATTCTAAACAGTTCAGGAGATATTAAAATAATTAATATTTTTAATGGAGACCCTAAGTCTAAACTTAGGGAAAATAAAGTATTAATGTGTATTAATATGAAACTGTGTTAGGATGGTCCAAAAGACATGGATCAAGCCAGATCTAATCTTAGCCGTTGATTAGGGACTTAATGTCGGCCATTGATTTATCAACGCAGAAAGTATAAGAGGAGGCTTGAGGGTCACTTGGAGAATACACTGAGGGAGACCAATCAATTCAATTTCTGGAGCGGGGTTTGTTGAGAAATTGAACCAATGGTCTGGAGAGCAGTCAAGAGGCAGCAAGTACGGAACAGAGAGACAGGAGATCAGTGTAGAGGCAGAAGAGGCAGACGCAGAGCCAGAGGAAGCCACGCAGAGGCAGCAGAGGTTGCGCAGAGCCAGAAGGACCTGCGTCATCCATGTAGAGGCTGCAGGAGTGACGCAGAAGGCCAGAGAGGCTGCGCAGAGCCTCAGTAGGTTGACGCAGAGGGTTTCAAGCGAACGCAGAGGTCAGTAGGGCCTACGCTGGGTTCAGAAAAAGTGTTGGAAATTTGTTTATCTATGAGTAAGCCAGTTTGGCACCCTGTTGTACTAGAAAATTGCTAAATAATAAAATCCTCCCTTGCTGCACCGTTTTTCCCACATTGGGTTTTTTCGAGTCCAAAATAACTGTGTCAATGTGTGCATATGCTTGTTTCTGTATTACGGTGTGATATCTGCAATAGTATTTATTTTAATGTTTGTTAAAATAAATTCATGAATAACTTATGATGAAATAAGTAGGAAAAGTAAATCAGTTGTTGCAGTGATAGAATTTTCACATGGCATCAAAGCAAGTAAGTAGAGACAGAAAGGGAAAACCAGTTATGGGTCAAGACCACGATGCAAAGGCATCCACCTCGAGGGACTCACGCAGATTTTCAGAAGATTGCACAAGAGAGAGAGATTTTGATTTCTCTATGTTGGCTTCCAGGCTGGAAGAAGAAGTGGCATGCATGACTAGTGCTGCATCATCAGAAGTATGGTATATAGACAATGGAGCCTCACGGCATATGACGGGAATCAGGGAGTGTTTCTTGGAATATCGAGAAGAGAAGATGAATTTTCAGATCACCATGGGGAACAAGGCAAAGTGTACTCCAGTGGGAAAGGGTACCATAGTTTTTCAGACAAAATCAAGAGAACGGTTCCATGCCACAAATGTGCTGCATGTACCAGGATTGGGGATGAACTTACTTTCCGTGTCACAACTACAAGGCAAGGGCTATGACATCTACTTCATCAAGGAAAAGGTATACATCAAACACCCGAGCTAGAAAAAGAAAGTGCAGATCAGGATCAAAAGTAATCGGTTGTATAGATTACAACTAGAATCTCCATTGGCACTAATAGGCAGTCATGGGGACAAAGACTTGAACGAACTATGGCACAGAAGGATGGGTCACTTGCACCATGGAGCTCCGAGAATTCTCAGGAGCACTGTAGCAAGAGTTCTGGGTTTGAGTACGGAACGAGATAATGTATGCAGGGGATGCGCTCTAGGAAAGTATGCCAAGGCGGCATTTCCTAGGAGCAACCACAGGGCCAAGAGTGTACTAGGATTGATACACTACAATATCTGCGGACATATGTCCGTCAAAGCTCTCAACGGTGCCGAATATTTCCTTACCTTCATTGATGACCACTCGAGGAAAACTTGGATCTATTTTCTGAAAACCAAGGGTGAGGTTTTCTATCGATTCAAGGAGTTCAAGGCTCTAGTGGAGCGTCTGACAGGTAAGAAAATAAAAGTCTTGCGCTCAAATAATGGTGGAAAGTATGTTGATAAGGACTTCACTGATTATTGCGCTAAGGAGGGCATCAGAAGGGAGTGGACAACTCCCTACAATCCGGAGCAGAATGGAGTGGCAGAAAGGAAAAACAGAACTATTGTATAAGCAGCTAGGGCCATGGTGTATGATCAGGATATGCCAAAATTCCTGTGGGCGGAAGCATGCAACACAGCTTTCTATGTTCAGAACAGGACTCCTCATCGGGCATTAGGCAAGATTAATCCAGAGAAAGTCTTCACTGGGAAGACGCCTGAAGTCAGTCATTTAAGGATATTTGGGAGTTTAGCATATTGTCACATACCCGAAGAAAAGAGGAAGAAGTTGGATCAGACTGCAGAAAAGGGGTATCTGGTAGGATATAGCGAGAACGCTAAGGCATACAGAATCTATCTTCCAGGAAGTAGGAAGGTAGTAGTACGATGAGATGTAAAGTTCATGGAGGACGGAGCTTTCAGAAGATCTCGCGAAATGCCTTCCAAGGAGCAGTCGAAAGAGGATCTGTTGGTCATGCCTCTTCAACCAACAAAAGTGAAGAATTCTTCCTCAGATCAAAAAGATTCTCAGGATGAGGAGGAGGAGCGAACAAAAGCACCCGCTGGTAGAGGAAGAACCATCAGGGAACTTTGTTAGATTCTGCGTGATGCAGAGAACTTCATCGGAGAGCCAAGGAACAGTAAAAGAGAGCGAAAACAGCCAGACAGGTATCAGGCATTAGTAGCTCAGGATGGGGAGCCTGCCAACTTCAAGGAGGCAACTCAGCATCAAGTCTGGCTAGATGCGATGGTGGAGGAGTATAACTCCATAATGGTAAACGATGTCTAGGAGGTGGTGTCAAGGCCTCAAGACAGATATGTGGTAGGTTCAAGATGGATCTACAAGATCAAATATGTTGCGGACGGCAGTGTTGAAAAATACAAGGCTAGGTTTGTGGCTAAGGGGTATGCTCAAAAGGAAGGGATTGACTATGAGGAAACCTTCGCCCCGGTAGCCAGGTATACATCTATTAGGACTGTGATATCTCTTGCAGCCCAGATGGGATGGAAGATCCATCAAATGGATGTCAAGATAGCATTTCTAAACGGGGTAATAGAAGAAGAGATATACATTGAACAACTAGAGGGCTTTGAGACTCTCATGAGAATAAGTCTCATGTATGCAGACTGAAGAAAGCCTTGTATGGGCTGAAGTAGGCACCGAGAGCGTGGTATGGTCAAATAGATGGCTACTTGCAGAAGATGGGGTTTGTCAAGAGTGACGCGGATCCGTATATCTACTATCTGGTCGTAGAGAACGAGCCACTTATCCTAGTATTATATGTGGATGATCTCTTCTTGACAGGATCATCTAGACTCATTGAGGACTGCAAGAAGAATCTAGCCACAAAGTCCAATATGAAGGATCTGGGACGAATGCACTATTTCCTAGGGTTGGAAGTTTCGCAGCAGAAAGGAGAAATCTTTCTTGGGCAAGGGAGGTATGCTACAGAAATCCTGAAAAGGTTCAGGATGGGAGACTGTAGACCTATGGCTACACCAATGATCACCAACTAGAAGAAGATTGATGCATCAGAAGACAAGGATGTCGCTCCCACCCTATATCGACAGCTCGTAGGGTCCCTGATGTATCTAGTCAATACCAGGCCAGATATTTGCTACGCTGTCAACACCCTCAGTCAGTTCATGATGGAACCAAAGAGGGCTCACTGGGCAGCAGCCAAACACGTTCTCAGGTATGCACAAGGAATAGTTGATTATGGGCTCTTATACACTAAGGGGAAAGATATTAGGTTGAGTGGATTTACTGATGCAGATTGGGCAGGAAGTTTAGTGGATTTTCCATGCAGGGATTCAATTGTTGAATTGAGGCTTCTGTGATCCATATCAATTTAATGAGAAATTTTTCGATTGATCCATATCAATTTAATGAGAAATTTTTCGGCATCCATATCAAACAGTTTAGTGGATCAGAAAAGTACCTCTGGGAACTGTTTCAACATTGGACAAGGAATGACCTCCTGGTGCAGTAGGAAACAGAAGTCCATGGCTCTGAGCTCATCTGAGGCAGAATATATGGCAGCAAGCACAGCTTCATGTGAGGCCATATGGCTTAGAAAATTTCTAGTAAACCTATTCAGAAGAAATATGGAGGCGACCAGGATCATGTGTGATAATCAGAGTTGCATCAAACTCTATGAGAATCTAGTATTCCATGATAGGTTGAAGCATATTGATATTTGGTTTCACTTTGTCAGAGATTGTGTCCAACGAGGAGCTGTACAGTTGAGATACACTCCTACAGGGGAACAAGTGGCAGATATCCTCACCAAGGCCCTTGGAAAGTCAAAATTCGACTACTTCAGGGAAAAGATGGGGGTGGTAAAGAACCCCTTTTAGAAGTAATGTGTTAGCAGCACAAATGAAGAGGGAGTTGCAATGCAGATGCAGTGTTGGGAGAAAGGACCAGCAGCAGCACAGATGTAGAGGGAGTTGCAGTGCGGATGCAGTGTTGGGAGAAAGGACCAGCAACAGCACGGATGCAGAGGGAGCTATCGTACAAATGCAGCAGTGACAGTAGCAGAGTCATGGGCAGCAGTACAGGATGCAGTAGTGCAGAGGATGTTGGGAAAGGAGGCTTAACATCAGCACAGGGACCGATGTGGATGATCAGGGTGATACTCAGTGAGGAGTATTACTAGAGCACAGTCCTCGCTAAGAGGGAGTGTCGATTTGGGATAGCATCAGATGTGCTCTAGCCACAAAATTTGGTGGAGAGGTTGAGGCACATGAGATCTCCAATACCCAAAAAGGATTTGGGCAGATTCTAAACAATTTAGGAGATATTAAAATAATTAATATTTTTAATGGAGACCCTAAGTCTAAACTCAGGGAAAATAAAATATTAATGTGTATTAATATGAAACTGTGTTAGGATGGTCCAAAAGACATGGATCAAGCCATATCTAATCTTAGCCGTTGATTAGGGACTTAATGTCAGCCGTTGATTTATCAACAAGGAAAGTATAAGAGGAGGCTTGAGGGTCACTTGGAAAATACACTGAGGGAGACCAGTCGGTTCAATTTCTCGGCTGAGAAATTGAACCAGTGGTCTAGAGAGCAGTCAAGAGGTAGCAAGTACGGTATAGATAGACGGGAGATCAACGTACAGGCACAAGAGGCAGACGCAGAGCTAGAGGAAGCCACACAGAGGCAGCAGAGCCAAAAGGACCTACATCATCCACGCAGAGGCTGCAGGAGTGACACAGAAGGCCATAGAGGCTGCGCAGAGCCTCAGTAGGCTAACGCAGAGGGTTTCAGGCTGACGCAGAGGGTTTCAGGCTGACGCAGAGGGTTTCAGGCTAACGCAGAGGTCAGTAGGGCCTACGCTGGGTTCAGAAGAAGTGCTGGAAATTTGTCTATCCGTGGGTAAGCCAATTTGGCACCTTGTTGTACTAGAAAATTGTTAAATAATAAAATTCTCCCTTGCTGCCCACATTGGGTTTTTCTGGGGACATTAGTCCAAAATAACTGTGTCAATGTGTGCATATGTTTGTTTCTATATTATGGTGTGATATCTGCAGCAGTATTTATTTTAATGTTTTTTGAAATAATTTCATGAATAACTTATGATGAAATAAGTAGGAAAAGTAAATCAGTTGTTGCAGTGATAGAATTTTCACAGTAATTAGGGTAGCATTGTGTGCCTTGCACTGTTGCTTTTGCATCCTTCTTTGATTGTCTACATGCTGATTTTACTTGCATACAAGATGGATATCATGCGTTATTTTAGCTAACATTTTATTATTATTATTCTCCTATATCACAAGGGTAGTGATCAACACCCTATTCAGTTGTTATCAACAAGTTGTTGTGAATGTACAGGTAACAGGTCTACAAGTACCAGGGATTGTTGGGATTCTCATGCACTCTTCATTCAAGTACATGGATCATGCGCTCTACGATGAGCATGTCCCTAAGTTAAAGCTCGATGTTAACTACCCAAAGTGGGTAATGTATAGGAGAATTTTTTTCTCCCCATTGATCAATCATCAGCCAGCCAGTCAACAACCCTATGATGGCCCACAGATGGCTTTACATTAGAGCTCTCCACCTATGCTTCGGTCAGTACTCTCCCCCATCTGGAATGCTTGAAAGTAGGTGGGTCATCTATTGCAAGGTACACGAACCATTTTTGCAATTATGTGCTTTCATTTAATTTTATGGGGTATACTAATACAGATCACAGGCCAAGTTGGATGACTGAATGCTCTTGATTGTACCCTTGTTCCCATGCTTCACCTAAGAGGTTATTCTTTGCCCCTAGTCTAGTGTGACCTCCCTAGAGGTCCTCCTTCAGGAGGGGTACTAATAGGAGGTATTGATTGAAGTAGTGTGCCCAAGGCAATCCATACTTAAACACGTTCCATCTTTCCCTATTATCCACACCCATTCAATGGGTTGGTTGTCATTTGTCATTGGGACCAACACCTTACATCCTCATCTCTGAGTCAAGTCCCAAAAGTTTTCACTAAAAGGTTGATGTAACTGAAAGAAAGATAAAAGTATATGAAACCACAAATAAAAAAAGAGAAAAATGCAAAACATGGCTACGACATGGTAAGCACATGGGTAAAAGCTTAGCATGATTTATACCCCCCCGTTAGCCATCACCCAATTCCTCATCATTTCATGCTCCATCTAAAAGGAAATTTTGAATGTCCCAACCCTAATGAGCAATAAAATACTACATCTTAAAGGAGCATTGGAAAATAATAAAGTAAGTTGAGCCTCCTAAGCTATGCAAGAAAGAAAAATTATTGAAGTAAAATGTGCACCAAAGAGGTGGAAAACGCAGGCCATGGAAAGGGGTAACTCATGCTTCCACAATTGTTTCCTCTTCTCATTATAGCACTTAGTGATGTTTGTCCTCCTTCAACTAGTACCATGGCTATGGTCATTTCCTTGAAATATTTCCCATACCATCACCACCTTTATCACATGCACCTATAGTTTGATGGGTCTACCTACAAAATGTCCTTCCCCTTAGGGGCTAGAAACACCTAATAGGGATTAAAGTTTAATCATCCCTAACATGAGCGTGGCAATTTGCTTATAAATACTGAGCTAGAAAGACATTGACAAGAAAAGTTTGTGTGAACTAGTTTTGTGTCGCTAACATTGATTATGGTCCACTATGATACTTTAATGGTTTTGTCCCTAATGATGTTGATCTCACTTAATCTTGAGGGTATGTTTCAGGTGGTTCATTACACATGTAGTAGAGATCCTTTAAGGAATGGCTTGACACCTATCCAGCGCCATTTAGAGGACATTTTGCCCATTCTTGAGAGAAGATATGACTTTGCAATCCCAACAATGTCCCCTTGAGATGAATGTTGAGCTTTAAGAAGCTTCCACATGGTTGTACCCCCCTTGCTACACCTCTCGATGCTAAAACATTGAGCCAAGAAGCCAAATCGTTGGCATATTTGATGATGTGCCTAGATGGACCCAAGATGCCCCCAGGCTGGCCTTCACTCAATTTGATGGACATTGCCTTGTTCCAGAGCCCAGATGATGATGGAATCACTAAAATGACTTGTGAGGGCTAGCAAATCATGACTAGATGCCAACGCTTGCCTTAGATGTTGCACATTATCCCTACATGCCCTAAAAGGGTGACATAAGCCTCCTTGGAGATTAATATCATGGTGGAGAAGATGTAACTTGGAGATGTGCCCATGCACTTTGATGATGACCTTAGAGTGGGGAACACTCATAAATTCATTATATCATTTGTGAGATGGAAATTTTCCATTCCATGAGGATGATGTCATGTTGGAGAGCATTTATTCCCACGCATGTGGGATATTTTGATGCAATTATTATGTTTTAAAACTATCTTTACGTTGGCTTGTGACCTGTAGGCCTAGTTGAACACTCTAAGCAAAATTTTAGAGATTTTTTTTGTAAAATTATGAAAAGTGACTTGTTTTCCATCATATAAATAGAGGAAAGTCACTTTACACATCACACATTCATTAACTTCTCTCTCTAAAGAAGTGCACATTAGCTCTCTTGTACTTTTCTCTTGGACGCAATGGACATTTAAGGAAGCAAACTGTCCTAGGAGGGAGATTTTTGCATGGAGAGACCTTTTTGGGGTTGATAGAGTAAGTCTTGTTGGAATTGTGTAATTTTAGTGCTTGTTCCCTCCATTTTGCATGTTATCTTTCTGAAATTTGGGGTTTTATTTGTGCCATATTAAAAAGTGCAATTTCTTTCTTGAAATCTTAATTCTTTATGGTATGTTAAATTTGTCAAGAATCCATCAATGGAACTTGATTTATGCATCCTTTGACCTTAAATCTCCCATATAAAGAAGTTACTAAGGTTTTTATAGGAAGAAATTTAGTCTTCCACCCTCTTCATACAAGGCCCTCTATCATACAACTTTCCCTAATTGACTCCATTGCCCAATTGAGAGAAGGCACTAGTCTAGTTGTGGTGATCATCTTAAATTTCTACTTCTTTTTCCTAATTTCCTGGTAGCTAGGGTTAGGGTTTGTTTTAATTTGCATGTTATGGTAATTTTGCATCTTTATGTGATTATTCTATTGATAAAAAATGCATTTAATAAATTGAAAAGTAAAAATATAGCATTAATGCATCTTTATGACCAAATTAGGATTGACATCTAGGCTTATATTATTATTTTATGCATGTTAAACCATTAAAAGCCACAAAATTTTCCTTCTCCCTGGCTTACCCCTTGATAGCCTTTGACACTTTAATGAATCTACCTCTTAGAGACTATTTCTTGCCTATTATATGTTGATGATTGTAGCCCAAACAGGGTCTTCTGCATAGGCTAGGTGTTAAGCATGCAAAAGATGTCCAAAAGCCTCATTAAGTACTTGCTCATGTTGAGTAAGTCACTTTTATGAGTCTAACATACAAAAAACACATTGATTAATTTATTAATTAATGTTGGTTATTGAGCTAAGGTTTTCTAATGAAAAGTAAATAAATTAACTCTAGTGAGCTAGATCTAATCTCTACCATTGATCTCAAGTGAAGTTTAGGATATAATCATACCCATCCATGAGTTAGGAGATCTAGAGGTTGAGATCTAGCTCAATGAGCAATTATAAAAGAAGCCTAAGGGAGAGATGGAAGACACATGAATTTTATTGAGGGAGCAAATTTCTCAAGAGGAGTGAGAGACTAAAAAGAAAGAAAAGTGTGTAGCGAGGAAATTTTAGTGAGAAGAATTCGAAGGGACCAAAATCCTGGGGAGGGGAGGTTGAGTCTTCCAACTAGAGGCTTGTGTAGGGGGGTCATACAGCATAGGTGAATGGTAAGTTTCTTCCAGTGTGTAAGGGGTCATACAGGGCTATGAGAAAGGAGGCCAACTTACAGGTTGGAGAAGCAGTTTCCAGGAGGCCAAAAATTCCAAGGGGAGGAGGGGGATTCTAGGTTCTATTTTGCTACATTCTTTTGTGTACTCTTTGAGGATAATTTTCTTTATTAAGGGAGCCCTTAATTTTCC
The DNA here is from genome assembly GCA_031772625.1 of Pinus tabuliformis. Classification (NCBI taxonomy): domain Eukaryota; kingdom Viridiplantae; phylum Streptophyta; class Pinopsida; order Pinales; family Pinaceae; genus Pinus; species Pinus tabuliformis. The sequence goes on along the minus strand of CM062816.1, from coordinate 1,192,474,760 downwards.
TAGGTAATAAAAGTGAAGGATAATTTGAAGGGAGAAAGATTTTGTTGTGTTTGTGACTAATTTTCTTTTTAAATTTCCGCTGCAAATTATTTAAGTTAAAATACCAGTGTATTTTTATTCAAAAAAAATCAAAAAAATAATTTATTAAGTGTAAACTAAATTTCTAGGAATTTAAATTAGATCTAGTATTCGAAAATCTAACATGATATCATAGCAATAAACTTTGAGGAGAAGGCAGATCGATTTTGTCACAGGATTTTAGCAAAATAATTATTTTCCAGTAGTAATATTTTTTTGGGTTAAGTATAATTGATTTGGAGGTTGGAAGGATGGCTTCAACCGGACTGAAAATTGAAGACCAGTTGGAGGATGCATCCAACAACAATCCTTGGAAGGATAGGATAGCATTGGTGTTGATGGAGAACAGGATCTAGGACTTTGCAGATCAACAACTCACCCCTCCTATCGATTCTACCCTACTGGCATGTTACCCATTGCGAGTGGGTGGCCCCATAGGAGAATTTTTCTCTCCTAGATTTGTCTCCAACTGGCATGCAGCAGCCCCTAACAGCCACCAGTGTAGTTGATATTCTGCAATATGTCTCCGCTCCCTGAGCCCTGCCATATGTCCTTTCACCCATTAGTCAAGATCATATGTTTGAAGGTGGGTCATCCAATCCCAAAGGCATGATTTTTCATTATGTAATTGGGTGCTTATGCTTGTTTTTCCTGGGCACACTTGGGTATGGATTATTGGGTGACTTGGAAGGAGGAAGGGTTTTGACTATAGTCTTGTTCCCTTACCTTAACAGGGGTTAGTCCTCAACCCTAGTCCTGTGGGACCTCCCCTACTAGATTATAGCTTTAGGATGGGCACTACTTGGGAAACCCTGATTTTGGTAGCATGGTCTTGTTTTCCCATTCCACATTTTTCACTCCCCTCCGCACATTACATGCCCTATTTCATCATCTTCCCTCTGGGTCTACAATGACCATTGGGTCCACAAGGCCCTGGTACTCCCCTCCCCTTGTCCACATGTCTGGGTCAGGCCAGGAACAATGCCCCGAAGGTTGATGCAGCTAAAAAAAAGATAAAAGCATAACATGGCCACATACAAAATGAAATGTACCACAAAATGCAAAAGATGGTCGAGACAATAAAATTTAACACGTGGGCAAAGGACAAACATGAGCCCTACCCGCTATATTATGGCCATCACCTTGGTTCCTACAAAACCTATGAGTGCCCCACTGCATCATTAAGGAACCCATGTATGTCCCAACCCCTGGTGGGCGATGAAATGCCCCACCTTAAAGGGGTAATCATTGTTATATCATACACATCATGCTCTCATCCCTTGGAGCCCCAAGCAGTGAAAAAAGAAAAATCAATAAAAGGCAAGAGGCAAATGAAGGGTGGAAAAGCAAAGGTCGGGGTAACTAATGTACTACAATTGCTCCCTCCTACATTCATACACCCAAATATGTGAACATCCCTCAACATCCCCATCCTGGAGCCCATGGCATTTGGCCTTGAGACCTCTTTTGATGATAATGGCCTTCATCACGATCTTCAAGAGAATCTCTCCTTCTATAGTTAGACCCGTTGTTGTTGAAGCCACGATTGTTGTTGTAGTTGGAACTTGGAGCACTTCTCTTTTCCGGACAGTCTCGGACATAGTGACCATGCTTGTGGCAATTATAGCATTCAATTCTTCTCAATCTTCTCTTAGAGTCCTAAGATTCAGGGGCATGCTTTCTTGAATTAGATGATCTTCCTCTTCCTTTCCTCTTCTTGCATTAAGCAACAAATGCAATGGGCTCTCCTTCTTCATGCTTTTAATCCTTCCTCTTGATATCATCATGGTCTCTTCTTGAGTGCACTTGCCAATGAGCTCATCAAATGAAGGGAACCTGTCATTGTTGCTAATAGCAGTGATGAATGTCTCCCAAATCGGAGGAAGACCTCCAAGTGCAATGAGTACCAACTCTTTATCAAATATGACTTCTCCAACAGACAATAGTTGATCCTTGAGTTGGGATATCCTCATGAAATATGACTACACAGTCTCTCCTTTGTTCATCTTAATATCGTTGAGTTGATTCTTCAAAGAAAGAATGTGGCTGAAGTTGTTGACTTGATACATCCCAACCAATTTATCAAACATTTCCTTGGACTTCTTCAACTTTGAAATATAAATAAGAAAATGATCTCTCAAAGAATCAATAATTATTTTCTTAGCTTTGACCTCACCTTTCTTGTACTTGGCTTTGATAGCAACAGAAGCGTTTTCAGGAGGCTTAGGTACCTTTCCTTCCACATATTCCAAGACATCATTCTCATCCAAAGTCACTTCCAACCTGGTTCTCCAAACATCATAGTTAAATGAGTCATTCAACTTCTCTTCAGTTTTGAAGTATGAGGTAGACATCTTGACCAAGTCAAATAAGCTCCTTTCAATCAGATTCTTTCACAAGTGATTGTTCTTGTCTCCTTGGGCTTGTCTTCACCTCAACGCTAAAACCATGTTAATTTTCTAGTGTTCTATGCTTGACACAATCACTTATTACAATTCTTCTTTAATTAGCAATCATTTTATCCAATAAATTCAATCTTCCAACAACAATAAGCAAATGTAGATAAAACAGTAAACCAAATGCACAATAGAAGACAGCCATGAACAATAGAGACAGTAATTTGGTCAAAGACCAAGGAAAAACCCCACAAGGGTGAAAACCCTTTCCAAATTCTTCTTCTATTAGATGTCATCAAATGTTCAATAGAGAGATATAATGTCCAAGTACATCAACAATGAGTCAAAGGGTCAAACCCTTGACTAACCAAGTCAACTATCCAATATCCAAACCAATATGACCAATATAGTCAAATCTGGTCAAACTTGAAATCGGCAATTTCTAGTCAAAGTCAGCAGCAGTCAATGCAGTCCTAACCAGTCAAAGTCAAAGGTCAAAAATCAGCTCGAAAAGATTCGGTCAACCTGTCAAAAGGTGTGGCCTCCTTTCTTCAGTCAAAATCAGTCAAAACAATCTGCCCATAAGATCTAGTCAAAGTCAAACTTTGACCTGTAAAAACCATAGCCAAATTTCTGGAGTAAATGCTAGCCAAACAGCCCAGAAAATCTCGGTCAAAGTGCGAGTCAACTTGGTCTTCCAAACAGATCCAAAATCCCAAGTCAAAGCAAGCTCAATAACCCAAAAGTCAATGTTGGTCAAAGGCCCAAAACAGAAAGTCAACGCAGCTAAGTAACCGGATTCGTCCAAATGGCCTGGCGAACCGGAATTCGGCGTGTCGAATATGATTCAGCGAAAAAACGTGTCCCAAAATACGATTTGTTGAATCCTATCAGGATTCTTCGAATCCCAAACATGTCTCGAAATTTGCCTGCGTGTCCCGATATCTAGGATTCGTTTAGCCGAAAAGGGACTCCCGCGGGTTAAAAAAGGCCGCATTTCCTCATTTCAGTGACGTTGTTTATCATTTGGCTTGCATTGTTTGAGCTATTTGCAAGTGGAGAAGGGTTTGGAGCAAGGAGCTAAGGGAGTAGAGCGTTCGACAAGGAGATTCAAACACCAAGTAAGTGCATTTCAGCTCCATTTTTTTGCATTTCTTATTCTATTACATCAGTTTGTATATGATTTTTTGTTTACAAATTTGCGCATGTTTTGTTCATTTCTTTTACAGTATTCATGGGTCAAACAAAGGCAGCAGTTAGGGGGCAAAGGAAGGGCAAGAATGTTTCCATTGGAGATGCCCCTCCTCCCCCAATATCATCAGAGTCTGCTGCAAGTAATGTTGATGGAAGAGGAGGACCTAAAGACAACACTGATAAATATCCATTGTGGAAATATGTCACAAGAGAGGATGGGACAGGCACCAAGGGAAAGGGAGGAGGCAATGTGCAATGGAGATGCAACTTTGTCACATTTCTTTCAAAAGCACATATTACCATGTGAAAGCACATTTGTTGGCTTTACCGGGTTGTGGGATTGGAGCTTGTAAAGCTGTTTCTTTACAAAAGAAAAAAGAATTGGAAAAGGAGTCCACTATTGGTATGGAAAATGTGGCTTCAAAATCAAGAAAACCCAAGAATGAAGACCCCCTTCCATTATCTTACTATCTTGTAGTTGTAACTTGTAAGTTGTCTTTTAGTTATAACTTATGAATTATGAATCATGATTTATGTGACCACTGACATGTATTTGAATTTTGTATGTACTATGCATGCTATAGATGAGGCTGTGTTTGAAATCAATAAATTTGTATCATTACTTAAAATTTGTGTATGAAATATCTAATTTTTAGTATATATATGTTTAATAAAATAATATATAATGAATCCTACGTGCCCTGTTCCGGGGGGTCAATGTGTCCGAATCCGATACTACGAATCCCAAATCCCCGTGTCAGGTGACTTAGCAACGCAGTCAATATATTTTCTCTCTCTCCTCTTCGTACATGTGAACTTTGACCTGCAATTTCAGAGTTGTACGAACCAATCAAGAGAAGATGTGATGTGTTGATGATGTGCCCAAGTGATGTGACGTGAGGTGTATTTATATGTGGTTGATGAGGTCGAATTTCACTGCCCAGGTCGACTCGTACTTTTGTGCAGAAGTGGGTTTCACATTAAAAATAATATTTTTCCTTGTGCAAATTAAATTCTTCCAAGGGCTAGTAGGGTCTTCAGAGAATGAGGAAGGCTTCCCAAAGTAGGGAATTTCTCCCTGAGCTGCCAAATTTCAACAAGAAGTTCCATCTAGGCTCAAAGGAAGAGATTGCAGCCAAGGCCATAAGCTGAATACTCTGCACCTGTACGTGGCTTAGCATCCAATTTATCACAAGTAAAGAGTCAACAAAGATATTTACTTGTCCAATATTCCTGCCAAGAGCACATTTAAGAAGGATCTTTAAGGCCACGGACTCAGCAAAGTTATTAAACAGAACCCCCAGTACTTCATTAAACCTGAGATAAGTGTGAAATTCCTCCAACACTACTGTAGTTGTTTAGCCTCTGCCTGGCTCCATCAAAAAACCCCAGGGATATGACCTTTCAACAACCAAATCACTCAACTGTCGAGGAACTGCTTACTTAGCAATCCCTTTCCAATAAGACATCAAAGCACTGAATTGTGAGAAAACTTGGAAAGGATGTATAGAATCTGAGTTACTTGCAAGCCAAATATCCCAGAGTGCCAAACAAGGCAACACTCAAAACTCTTTTCGCTCTTATTTACTGAAAGATAACCACATAGATTCCATTCCATATATTTGCACATCCTGTAATTTGTTCAGCATCTTTCTAAATTTTCTGTGCATAAGAACAAATGATCATTAGACAAGAAATATATTCAGCCTCATTCCTGCACAAACTACAAATCCCAGGTCCTTGTATGTTTCTCCTCTGGAACACTTCCCATGTCAAAGCCTTATTTCTCAAGGCCAGCCAGAGGAAAATTCAGCTTTTCTATGGAACTTTCAATTTCCAGATTATGCTCCACCACCAAATAGCCTCCTGATGTTCAGGTTCAAACAAAGACTTAAATCCCACCTAGCAGTATGTGCTCCAAGAGCCTTATTCTTTGACCAGAAACCAGATGAAAGAGTCATTTTCCTCTCTCAACCCAATATGTCCTCTCTTGAGACTTCAATATATAACTTCAACATTATCCCCCTGCTCCCATTGGCAGCCCTTATGTCTACGCAGTTTGCCATCTTTGCTGCCAGATATCAGTGGACATTGGATCTCCTACCTGATTCAGAGTATGAATATCCCTATCCTGTAGAAGTGTTATCACTTCATCCAGAAGCCATTCCCCTGCATCACACCCCACGACAGAATCTGCTCCCCTTACCTTCTCCCCATTCCCTACTTGCCAAGCCAAATGATGGCCAATCACACCAAAACCCTTTTTTCAATACTGCACTTCCAAAATTTAGGGGGTCGCGGCATACCCATTTCAAAAGATAATTCCCAGTTCCACAATTTGTGCAACCTTGCTTGGACATTATCTGTGCCACAAGTTAATATCTACAGGAATTTCAGTATGGAGTTTGGGAAATCTAACCTATAGTAACGAAAACCAAAAATATAATTGTGGCATTGCATCCTGGCCTTCTTTTCCTACTAATTTCGTCTTTTATTAGCTTGGTAAACTTAAGTTGTTCAAAGTTTAAGGTTGGCTTTGATCCCTACCAAGACTAGATGGCAAAGAATCCTTTTGTATGATTTTAGTTAATACAAATTGTATTCTTGCTTCATTTTCTTAAATGGCAATGCATATATGATCCAGATACTTACCACATTGCTTACAACTTTAGATTTCTCAATGTCTCATAGATGATTAGTGCTTGCATTTAGCATAAGATCTGAAGGAAGAATAAAAGCATTTCAAAGATCGTGTCATGCCAAATAAAGACAACTTGCCAGTTACAAATAAGTGCCGTAGCAATGCTCTGCCACTAACTTGGCATAGATCAATGTCTCATTGATGATTAGTGCTTGCATTTAGCATAAGATCTGAAGGAAGAATAAAAGCATTTCAAAGATCGTGTCATGCCAAATAAAGACAACTTGCCAGTTACAAATAAGTGCCGTAGCAATGCTCTGCCACTAATTTTACCTACCTCTTAGCCCGAGAGACATAAGCAAGAATAAATTTGCCACTTTTATCGCCAAATCTCAAAAGCTGCTCAACAGTCTCAAAAAGCAGGGGAATGCTACATTGTTGAAAGCGTGCATTTAGTTAAGGGTCCTGACATGCACATATTTATTTAAACAAAAGGATGAAAACAGGAAATTTAAAAAGTTTGTAAATTTTCAGATGACTACTTTCCAATTATGAATCAAAATGCATGGGAGAGAGAAATGATGGATATAAATGTCAGCCCCAATAATAAGATCAAAGCCCTCTGGAAACTGCTTCAGAATCTGAGAAAGTTGATCATGATTTCCCCATTCAAGCTTTTCTGATGTTATCTCTGTATCATGCAAACATGCATAGTGAGATCTGATAATATCCTCTCATCTTGGAAGTAAGCAAAAGGCCTCCTAATAGCCACTATTATTTCCTAATTTACTAGGTAAGAACTATTTAAGCATGCAAGGCCCATCGTTTTATCATTCCTACAATTAACAATCCCAGTAATCCTATGTTCCAAAAACTGACTTGAATCAGACGAGATTCCCTTCATATAGAATATAAGCCAAAAGCAGCATTTTCTTTTCATTCATCACAAAATGTGACCTTTCAGTAACTGGATAATACTTGCTCTAAAATACTATACAAATAAACAAATTATACTGTTCACCATCATTTTCTAATTTTGGTTTTTCACGGAAAGTCTCTAACCTGCACAACTTGCTATTCCTGAACTTAGCTGTAGGTCTATATTTTGCTTCAACACCTGCACAAGGTTAAGTGTAATAAGCAATAAAATAAATTTTAAATCATGCACATGAGCAATCAAGTAACAAAATCATTGAAATTAAAGAGTGGCATTCAATTTTTAATGTAAGCCTAGTCACTAACAAGATGAAACCAAAGTCAAATTACTCACTCAAGGATTTTGCTACAACTTGCAAGGGATAATGTTGTGGATTGGTCTACTTGGCACACTGAAACCACAACTTCACATACACGTACGCTTATATGAAAAAGGGAATGGTTGACATGCAGTGCAAATTAATCAGACTTTAGGGGCAATTCGAGATCAACCATCATATTGGCAATGTCCCATCCATAGACAAAAGATCATAAATCACAAAGTGGTCTGTGCACTACTACAAATACTAAGTAAAATCTTGTTTTCAGAAGAAAGAACACTTTAGTCAGCTGAAGGCACAGGAAACACAAGAGAAGCAAGAAGAGAGCCACAAATATGGATTAGTTACTACACAGGAACCACTTTAACTTAAGAAATTGTGTCTGCAAGCCTAGAACACATGTAGACTGCTACAATGGACCTTAGACGAAAGTAAAGTGCAGATGAACAGTTATACCAATGCTAGTCATCATTGCTCCCATCTTCACACACATCTTAAACCTTGATAATTAAGGAATTTAATAGCAAAGACTGGAGCAGCCATTGCAAGCCAAAGTTCTTCAAAGGCAGATGCTCTCCTCCTCTACTGTAGTGACTTGTGTGAGAGTGACATCATGCAGTTGGCATCTCTATATAGACTGAATGGCTTCTATTGTAGACTCCAATTCTTCGAAAGGTACTTTATGTTGTTCTCACCTCATTCTTTAAGGAAATCTGAATTTCGATCTGATTTTATGATTTTTGATTAAATTAAATGAGATTTGATACATGCATTCATGATAATAATGATATTTTGTGCAGAAGGCCTTAGTATTGACCTCAAATGTAATGACTGAATGCTAATTATTGGTATTTAATGACTGAAGGCTAGTTATTGGTATTTAACGAGATTCAATACTTGCATTCATGACAATAATATAGTTCTAAAAACTAGAACTAGAATTTGAACCGGGCCACTTATCAAACTGGGGTTCGAACCGAAACTGGAACAAACCAGAATTGAAAAACATACATGAGATAATTATTTTTTAATGAAAAAAAGTATTTTTGAGATTCCAAACCATTAGAGACAAAATATTCAAAAAAATTTCACCTCTATACCATGTAATGGTGCATATATCAAAATGGCACCAATTGCAATACATATCATCAACAAAATACATAATCAATGAGGCTCCAAATGGCCTCTCGATTCCAAAATCATTGCGACAACTCAAGCTACTAGGCCACTGACCTACTATATATCACTGATCAACATGATCACTCATCAAACTTTTGCTTGCATAGCATTTTCCCTAGTCTTTGCCTCCTCAAACTTTTCAAGAGTATTCTGTCGGTGCCCTAATATACCCTATCACTTCATATGGTGCATCACATGGGGTTGTGTGGCCTCTCATAACAGCCAAGTGTTATTTCAACCTATGGATATCCCACCCCCTGTATTGGGCACTTGCAATATTTGCACAACGTTTGCCATCAACAACATCACAATGAACCCATGCAGCATCTTTGGCTTTTGGGGCCATGGTGAATGATGAAATTACAGATTTGAATAGAAAGAGATCTGCAAATACGAAAAACAAAATGCAACTAAGTAAAATACAAAACCTATCATAAATTTGGAAACAACAAAGAGGCAGATCTACAAAGAGGGGCTGTTTTTTACTTGAAAAGGGGGGGGGGGGAATTAAAAACAGAGACAACCATCAAATCTGGAATTTTTCAAGAGAGAAATCATACCTGGGAAAGGAAACCAGCTGCCAAAGCCTCCTCCCAAAGATACCAACTCTGAGATGAAAAAAACATCCAAACTTCTTGGTGTTGCAACAAAACTTAGTTCTGTTGCAGAACTCTCCAAGCTTTCATATCTATGTTGCCAGGAAACGTGGGTGCGGGGACGGGGACTGGGACGGGGACGGGGACGGGGACGGCATTTTTGGAAACAGGGTGCATGGGTTCGTCGGGTAATATAATAATATTAAATTTTAATAATTATATTTTATAAATTATAAATTTATAAGTAATAATATATATGAAATTTGAATTTGTATATTTTTTCAACTTTAAACAAGAAAACTTTAATGATAATCATTTAAATGGGACAGATTTTGTCACACACAGCTGACTGAGATACACTAGCCAAGTTTCCTACAAACTCAAGAGTACGCTCAAAAATCCTAAAGTATTCTGAGTTCTCAAAGACTCAACATTTTAAACTTTATTTTATTGGGCTGCCTTGTGTGTTTGGTGGGACAGTAGTGAAATATATGCTACCAGCAGCCATAATTTATACTTTAATGTAGCCACAAGCCTAAAAAAAAACCACAGAATTTATATGTTAATGACAAATGTAATGATTCAATTTTTCAAAAATTAAAATATATATACTATGAACTGTTTTTCCTAAACAAATTCTGAACCATTTAATTGGATTTTGTTGATCCATGGTGAAATTACATTGCAAGGGCAAGCAACACCATTGTTAGAGGGTAGATAATGAACTGGCTTGAATGTTGTGTAGATGATTGAGTTGAAAATTTGAAATACATTCTCACTGAACGGTTTATATTGTAAAGAATAGCACAGAGCTATATTCAGTGTATGAATGCAATTATGTAATGCCATTCATTAATGCAAAAAATGATGAAGATTTTCTGCGCTTTATTAATCTAATTGCAACTATTTCAGGTTAAAAGAACTGAAACGTATACTTCTCATATTATAGTATATAGTATAAAAAATTAAAAATTTAACAAGTCTGGGCTGAGTAGAGGTAAGTTTGTGGCATTGTCATCTCTGTTTAGGGCTTCGGTTGGGTACAGGAGTCTGCATAGGGAGGCCGAGGTCTGTTCCTTAGTGAACAGTGAGCTGTTTTGTGTAAACAGTGGCATGAATCAAGCCCTACAGCTCAGCGTTTGACAACAACAAGGAGGAGGGACTATGCCGCAGCTGTAGGAGGCAAATTGAGTGTATAAAAGTGGACTGACAGTTGTGGCTCATGTTGCAGACAGTCCGAAACAGCAAGAAATTGTGACATTCATTCCGGCAATTCTGCTTAATGTAGTTGAGCCCCTGTGGGTGTTCACTGTTCAAATGTGTAATATAATGCACCTATATTTTTCACACGTGGGTCTTGTGAAACTTTTTCATGGAATAATAAAATTGAAAACGAAAACTTGTAAATACCACTGCCGCTGAAGCTGCTCTATCCACTGTCGCCGGAAATGGTAAACGGGGACGGCTCAAGCCTCAACCAAATGGAAAAAACTTAAAAGCTAAATGAAATCAGTAATCACGTATCAGATATTTGCTTGTGTGCGTTCATAAAGAGTTAAAGTCTTAAAGATTTAGGGTTTTTTAAGTTTTTTACCTTTGTTATAAGTTATTTTTTAAATTTCAATAAAAAAAATTATTTGAAAATTAAATTTTTAATATAGTTTTTTTATGAAGAACCCAACCGAAGAACCCGAAGAACCCAAAAACCCAAGAACCCGTTAAAGGAAAAGAACCCAAATTTTTTTTTTGAAGAACCCGGTTCTTCTGGGTTCGTCTAGGAAGAACCCGTACCCGAATCCGGTACTTGGGTGCGGGAACCCGGGACGGGTTCGAGAACCCCACCCCCGGGTGCGGGTACCCATGCAACATAGTTTCATATGCATACAAAAACTAGAAATGAGAAGTGTGAGGCAAATAGGAGCTCGAGCTGCTTTTATAAGCTTGGGGGTGAGATTTTTGAGAGAAATTGCCCATGGTTTCCAAAAAAACCACCTAAAAACACCATTTGCGGGTCCCTGTCCTTGCCACATATGCTATCGATGAACCAGGCTGGTTTTTAGCAAACCTGGCCAATTAGTACCAGTTGGTTCCAGTTAAGTACCAAACCAGCCAGTTTGGTACCTAACCTATACCAAACAATCCCCAAATATGATTTATCTACCGGTTTGATGTCTGAGGAGAACTGACCGGCCAGATTCACTGGTTACCGGTTCAAACCGGCCAGCGTTTAAAAATTAAAACTATGGATAATAATGCTACATTTTGCAGAAGGCCTTAGTATTGACATCAAATGTAACCATCAATCACATTTATAAATATAATAGAAATACTTGTGTACTTTGAAGTTTTCCCTTTGCTCAAGGTAGGATTGTATCTCCTAGAGGTAAATGGGTATTTTGGTTACTTCCTTTAAGATGTGTTGTTTCTTTTGCAAAGTGGATATTTTAGTTTCTTCTTTCGACATGTGCTTGTATCTCCATCAATTAGGGAGTTTAATTCTGGACATATACTCATGGATATTGTTATCCCTCACGATGGATTGAGGGACACATTGCATGTCCTAGTGTCACATTTTTGATTCAATTGGATGATATGTGAGCATATTTGTAGTGTCCCAAGGTAATTTTGCCCTTAGGGTTACTAGGGCATTCATTAAATCAAGAAGGATTATACAACAGCAGTGCACATTCATTCATTAATACAACAGTATCATTGAATAGGATGAAGAATTCCAACAGCAATATGGTTCTTCAACAAAATACAGTAAGTTAGGGATGACTGCCCAAGAACACTAAGTCTATCCAATATTCCACCAGTATAATTATGATTTACAATGCCAATATTTAGTAAACTAGCAATCCAATTGTAGCTCACACTAACATTATCCAATGCTATTGTACTACACTATTAATAACTCATTGTCTACTCATTTGCTCTTAAGGGAGGCTTATGGTAGCCCTGATCAATTCCACGATTCCAACTGCCCACTTCTGCCAAGCATGTGATCGTGATGGTTGTTCCGAGCTTACTGCCACCTAGGTACCTAAGCTATAACCTCTGCATAATAGTGCCCAGGAGTTGGCCGACCACAGGGAATCCTTGGCCCAAAGTCGTCTCTTAGTTGCAAGAGGATCCAAACTTGCTATGGGTAACCACATCCCTAGGAAAGACTGATGTTTAGGCTGGGGTCCAGGGGAGGAATATACAGATCCCTAACCTTGCCCTGATGAACTTCGTTGTCTTTAACAACCTCCCGATAGCCTCAGGGCAACACTCCAATATTTAGTTCGCACCATAAGAGACTTCCGCTACAACTGGTACACAAACTTGTCCCTCAGATGCTTAGCGCTGACTTCAAATTGACTCGAAAGAGTTTTTCATGTACAACTCATGCCCTAGATGTGTCTTGCTACCACAAAACAGTTCACTTTGCCTCAAAACCTAAAACATCAGCTTCAAGGGAATTTCAAGAGGGTTTCTCAAGGATAGACCTTCGTTGATCTCTAAAGACCGAACTTATTGACTAATAAATTAACCACATAAACTTCTTCCCTACTAACCAAAAAATAACCGAGTTGCTCCAAAATAAATAAGTTGTAAAACGACCAAAAAAAGTCTAGCTAGGGTGGGATCACCTCCATCAAAACTAGACAAAGAAAAACGGATCTTAAAACCCGCAAAGCCTCTGGCTCAAAGAAAACATAGACAACCCAATTCAATGATGATCAAATGACTCTAACTCTCTCGTGAAAATTTCTAACCAGAAATCCTACTACAGTGATTAATATTATTTCTTCTACTTGTTACCTCAAGAATAAGTTATTCATAGTATTCTTACGACAAATATCGAAATATATTCTACTGCAGCCTTCACAATTAAAACATTGCAAAAAGTAAATACAACCACAATGAAAGTTGTTTTTGGACAATCATCCCCGGAAAAACCCAATGTGGGAAAACTGGTCCAACAAATGAGGGTTTTTATTATTCTTCAGCAAATTCTCTTGTACATATTACAGCCAGCAAAATAGGAATGAGAAATTTTATAGACACTTTTTGACCAAGTTCTACCCCAGGGGAATCACTTCTTCTTCCCCAGAATCCTTTTGATCCTCTCTGCGTCAAACTGCTCTCCCAGGATCAGCATCAAGCTTCCCACGCAAGCTCTGCGTCAAACTGCCCCTGCGCTGCCTCTTTTTGCGTCACCCTATTCCTGTTCTATGTCTCGCTGCCTTGCACTCTATGAATGTGTTGATGCCCTCACTCTCTTTCTCACCTGCAACTCTCCCTCTGATTCGATATTCTCTTGCCAAACTTCGACCAATGAGAAAATTGATCTTACTCAGGTAACTGAGTATTTGCCTCAGTGTGTTCTCCAAGTGCCCATCAAGTCTCTTCTTATAATCGTCTCGTTGATCATTCAACAGCCCAGATTAGATTCTAATCAATGGTTAGGATCATTTGACTTGATCTCCACCTTCTTCTAGAAGTTCCATTCACACTTTAGATTAATACCCATTAATTATTTTAATTTCCTAAGTTTAGACTTAGGTTCCCATTAAAAATAACTTATTATTTTAATAAAATTGTTTCCGGGTGGAATTTCCGAAAACGATTTCTGGGTATTGGAGAATGCATGTGTCTAAGCCTTCCTGCAAATTTTGAGGCCTAGAGCACATCCGATGCTACCCCAAATCAACACTCCCTCTTAGCGAGGAATGTGCTCTAGCAATATACTGCTACTGCATATTGCTCTGACTCTGAAGCATCATCCTCTGCGTTGTTGATGTCTAACATGTTGTCCACCAACTAATGCACTATTGTTGTAAATGTATTGTTGCCTTTGACACTGCCACTGTCAATGCTACATCTGTACTACAGCTCCCTCTGAATGTCTGCATCTGTGTTGTTGCCCTTACTGAAACAGATTTTCAACCATACCCATCTGCTCTCTAAGCTGAGTGAACTTAGCTCTTTCGAGAGCCTTTATGAGTAAATCGGCCACCTGCTCTCTTGTGGGGACATACTGTAGCTGTACGGCCCCACGCTGAACACAATCTCTGATAAAGTGACAACGGATATCTATATGTTTCAACCGATCATGAAATACTGGACTCTCAGAGAGTTTGATACAACTCTGATTATCGCAGTAAACCTTGGTCGCTTCTATCCTTTTTCTGAATAAGCTCATAAGCAAATTTCGGAGCGATATGGCTTCACACATAGTTGTGTTGGCTACAATATATTATGCTTCTGCTAAGCTCAGTGCTACCGATTTTTGTTTCCTGCTGCACCAAGATATCATCCCTGATCCAAAACTGAAGCAGTAACCTAAGGTACTTTTCAGTCTACTAAATTACCTACCCAATTTGCATCAATGAACCCATTCAAACTGACGTCCTCCCCTCGGGAGTACTTCAACCCATATCTGACTGTTCAGCGTACATACCTAAGAATGTGTCTTGTTGTTGCCCAGTGCACCCTTTTTTGTTCCACCGTGAACTGACTAAGAGTGTTGACAACGAAACAAATGTTTGGCCTAGTATTGACCAGATACATAAGCGACCCAATGAGTTGCCTGTACAAGGTGGGATCTACTTCCTTGTCTTCTGATGCATCTATTTTCTTCCAGTTGGTGATCATGTGAGTAGCCATGGGTCAGCAATCCTGCACTCTGAATCCTTCAGAATTTATGTAGCGTGCCTTCCTTGTCGAAGGAAGATCTCCCTATTCTTCTGCCAAACTTCTAACCCCAGAAAATAATGCATCAATCCCAAGTCCTTCATGTCCAATTCAGCTTCAAGATTCTTCTTGCAATTCTAGATGAGCCTGGATGACCCAGTTAGGAACAAGTCATATACATACAATACCAGAATAAGTGGCTCATTCTCTACCAACAAATAGTAGAGATTGGGATCAACATCACTCATGACAAATCCCAACTGCTGCAAGTAACTATCAATCCAACCATACCATGCTCTGGGTGTTTGCTTGAGCCTGTCTAGGGCTTTCTTTAACTTGCAAACATGAGTTTTCTTCTCATGAGTTTCGAAGCCTTCGAGTTGTTCTATATACACCTCCTCTTCTATCACTATATTCAAGAATGTTGTCTTGACATCCATCTGGTGAATCTCCCATCCCATTTGAGTTGCTAGGGATATAACAGATTGGATAGAATCATAGAGGTGTATCGAGCAACTGGGGCGAAGGTCTCCTCATAGTCTATTCCTTCTTACTAAACATACCCCTTTGCCACAAACCTTGCCTTGTACTTCTCCCATACTTCCAACCCCAAAAAATAGTGCATTAGCCCCATATCCTTCATGTCGAATATTGCTGCAAGGTTCCTTTTGTAGTCCTCTATGAGCCTCAATGATCCCGTCAAAAATAGATCATCTACATATAAAACCAGAATGAGAGGCTCATTCTTCACCATCAAATAGTAAAGATTGGCATTTGCATCACTCTTGATGAATCCCAACTGTTGCAAGTAACTGTCAATTCGACCGTACCACGCCCTGGGTACCTACTTGAGCCCATACAGGGCTTTCTTCATTCAGCATACATGAGTGCGCTTCTGAGTCTCTAAGCCTTCAGGTTGCTCTATGTACACCTCTTCTTCTATCACCCCATTCAAGAATGTTGTCTTGACCTCCATCTGGTGAATTTCCCATCCCATCTGCGTTGCTAGGGATATGACGGATCTGATAGAGGTATATCTGGCAACTGGGGCGAAGGTCTCTTCACAGTCTTCTTTTTTAGCATACCCCTTTGCCACGAATCTAGCCTAATACTTCTCTACACTGCCATCTGCAGCGTATTTGATCTTGTAGATCCACCTGGAACCCACAACTAATCTATCCTCTGGTCTAGGCACCACCTCCCACACATCATTTGTCATGATAGAACTGTACTCTTCTACCATGGCATCCACCCACACCTAATGTTGTGTGGCTTCCTGAAAACTGGAGGGTTCTGCAACCTGAGCCACCAAGGCTTGGTATCTGTCAGGTGGCCTGCGCTGCCTCTTGTTGGTTCTAAGAGCCCCGACAAACTCTTTTGCATCCTTCAAGGTTTGACGCACTTCTCTATTAGTCCTACCACTAGTGGTGGGAGGTTCAATCTGTTCCTCTAACTGTACCTGCAGCTCTGTCTGCTGAGAACTTTCTGGATCCCCTGCTCCTGAGGAAATGTTGGTGCTAGTCACTGTACTCAAATCCTGTGACTATCCCCCTACTTGTTCTACCTGCGGTCCTTACTGCTGCTAGACTAAAGGAATATCTGATGACTGATCTCCTATAGACATCTCTCAAGATCTTCTGAAATCTCTGTCTTCCATGAACTTTACATCTCGCCTCACTACAATCTTCCTGCTGCCAAGAACGTAGATTCCGTATGCCTTTGAGGTCTCGCTATATCCTACGAGATACCACTTTCTACAGTCTAATCCAACTTACTACGCTTCTCACCTGGAATGTGACAATAGGCCACACTCCCAAATATCCTCAAATGACTTACCTCAGGTTTCTTCCCGGAGAAGACTGTCTCTCGCGTTTTCTTCCCCAAAGCCCTGTGAGGTGTCCTATTCTGAATGTACATTGTTGTGTTGCATGCTTATGCCCATAGGAATCTAGGAAAATCCTGATCATACAAGATGGCCTTTGTTGCCCCGATTATGGTCATGTTCTTCCACTCCTCTACTCCATTCTGCTATGGATTGTAGGGAGCAGTCCACCGTCTTTTGATACCTTCCTTTGCGCAGAAACCTTTGAAGTTTTTATCCATGTACTCTCCACCATTATCTAAACGTAGTACCTTGATCTTTTTCCCTGTCATGTTTTCTACGAGAGCCTTGAACTCTCAAAACCAATCAAAGACCTCATCCTTGGTCTTTAAGAAGTAGATCCAGGTTTTTTTGGAATGGTCATCAATGAAGGTGATGAAATATTTGCCACCGCTAAGAGCTCTAGTGGACATAGGGCCACAAATATCCGAGTGTATCAATCCCAATAAGCCATTGGCTCTGCCATCACTTCTGGGAAACGTTGCTTTTGCGTACTTTCCAACTACACATCCTCGACATAGATCATCGTGCTCGGTGCTGAGAGATGGAACTCCTGTTATAGTCTCTCTGAGCATCCTGAGTGCTCCATGGTGCAAGTGTCCCATCCTCTTGTGCCATAATTCATTCAGCGCCTTTCTACTGTTGTTATCACTGCCTTATCAGTGCCATTGGAGAATCGATCTGCAATCTATATAGCTTGTTGCTTCGAACTCTAATCTGTCTTGCCTTGTTCCAGGTAGGATGCTTGACATATACTTCCTTTCCCACAAAGTATACATCGTATCCCTTATCTTGCAACTGGGATACTAAAATTAGGTTCATGCCCAATCCTGACACATGGTTCCTGCTTTCGTCTGAAAATCTATGGTGCCTCTCCCTACTGAAGTGCACTTAGTTCTGTTGCCCATAGTGATCTAGAAGTCCATTTGTTCCTCTTGATAGCTCAAGAAATATTCCCTTAGTCCAGTCATGTGAGATGAAGATCCGCTATCAATATACCAAACACCAACCGAAGCCAATCTTGAAAGGCACACAAACTCATCTTCCAATCTAGAAGATAATTTTGAGGCTTCTTGATTATCCATTATTTTTTGTGATATTTTCTTTCCAATACTAAATTCGTTGCTTTGCACAGAAACTGTTGCGCTCTCACTCAAAGAATTATTTTTCCATGGATTAGCAAATGGACTGCGCAGCCTCTCTGACGTTTCGAACCGCCGCTTATGCAGTACTTTCGAACTCCTTCTTCTGTCTACAACTGAGTTCTTCCTGTTTTACCAGTGCTCTGATACCATGCGAAGATTCGGTGGATCCCGAATCCTATTGCAGTAACTGATAATATTTCCTCTATTTGTTAAATTACTTGAACAAATTATTTGCAGTTTTCTACGGCAAATATCAAAATACATACACTACAGCCTTCACAAATAAAATACAAGGAAAATACTAGCACATATATAACCACAATGACAGTTATTTTTGGACAATTGTCCCCGAAAAAACCCAATGTGGGAAAACTGGTGCAGCATATGAGGGTTTCTTTTGTTAATCTTCAACAATAATTTCTATACAAGACAAAATAGAGGAAGAGTCACTGAGAGAAATTTACTGGTGAATTTCTCGCACTCCACAGCAATTTTCTGACCCCGAAGAGGACTTCCTGCCTCTTTCGCTAGCCCTTCTGCATCACTCTCTGCGCAGTGACTGCATGGTCCCTGCGTCAACCTTTTTGTTACGCTGACCTGCGTCCTTCCTCTGTGCTACCTCCTCCAGATTCATCTTGTATTCTCAGACTATGCTGATGCCCTCTCTCTCCCACCTGCAACTCACTCTCTGACTCGATTTTCTCTTGCCGAACTTCGGCCACTGAAAAAATCAATATGCTTGAACAACTGAGTATATGCCCTGGTGTGTTCTCCATCTACCCATCGACATCTTATAATCTCCTGTTGGAGCACCAACGACCAAGATTAAAACATAATCGATGGCTAAGATTAACTAGAAGTCAATCAAGGTCTTCTTCTAGAAGATTCTCACCATGACTTAACTAATACCCTTTAATTAACCAGATTTCCTAAGTTTAGACTTAGGGAATCATTTAAAAAAGTTAATTATTTTAATTAAGTCGTCTCTAGGTGGAATTTCCAATCAAAAATCAACAATCCCACCTTAGGACCCCTGCTAGTTTGAGCAGTAACAATGTCCCAAGGTAATTTTTCCCTTAGGGTTACTAGGGAATTCAATAAATCAAGAAGGATTATACAACAACAATGCACATTCCTTCATTCATACAATAGTAAGTATCATTGAAGAGCATAAGGATTTCCAACAATAATATGATTCTTCAACAAAACACAATAAGTTAGGGCTGACTGCCCAAGAACAGTAAGTCTATCCAATCAATAATCCACCTGTATAATTCTAATTTGCAATCACAATATTCAATCAACCAACAATCCAGTTGTAGCTCACACTACCATTATCCAATTCTAATGTGCTACGCTATTAATAACTCACTGTCTACTTGTTTGCAATTAACGGAGGATTATGGCAGCCCTGATCAATTCCACAATTCCAACTACCCCCTTCGGCCTTACCTGCAATCATGATGGTAGCTCCAAGCTTACTGCCACTAGCGACCCAAGCTATAACCCCTGCATAATAGTGCCCAAGAGTTGGTTGACAGCAAGGAATCCTTGGCGCAAAGTCGTCTCTTAGTTGCAAGAGCATCTGAACTTGTTGTGGGTAATCACAACCCTAGGAAAGACTAATGTCTAGGTTGGGGTCCAGGAGAGGAATAAATAGATCCCAAACCTTTCCATGATGAACTTAATTGTCTTTAACAACCTCCCAATAGCCTAAGGGCAGCACTCCAATGTTCAGTTTGTGCCCTAAGAAACTTCTGCTACAACCGGTACCCGAACTTGTGCCTCAAATGCTTAGCTCTGACTTCAAAGTGACTTGGGAGGATTTTCCCTATACAACTCATGCCCTAGATGTGTCTTGCTACCACTAAACAGTTCGCTTCGCCTCAAAACCCTTGACATCAGCTTCAGGGGAAATTCTAGAGGGTTTCTCAGGGATAAATCTCAGTTGATCTTCAAAGACAAAGCCTATTGACTAATGAATTAACCACATAAACTTCTTCCCTGCTACTAGAACATAACCAAGTTGCTCCAAAGGAAATATGTTGTAGCAGGATAGAAAAGAATTCTAGCTAGGGTGGGATTGTTGCCACACAATCTAGCAGGGGTCCTAGGAGGGGAATCTCTGGGACAACTACTAGACCAAACAGCAACAATGGGATAAAGACCCACTGCCACCTCAATTAGTGTCCCCTACTCTTTACGGACTTTCACCGTTGGGAGGAGTCCCCATATGAAGGAAATCACTTGTAATGATGTGATCAATGATAAAGTATGAAGTGATTCCCAAGGTTCATTCAAGGAGAGGCTCAGTTATGGCTTTATGAAAGAAAGGCTTTCCAACATAGACCTAAGAGGCGAATCAAGGCCTAGGGTTTTGAATATTCAATGATGATGACTATGTCTAGGATCATGACTTGCAAGGTGAGGCAAGACCTCTCTAGGAGCTTTGCAAGATGATTCTTCCACAAAATAGGGATTTCACTTCGCTAGAGAAGCCTATAAAGAAACCTATACAAGACCTAGGGTTTATGAATCATCGTGGGAGATGTTCCTCCAATGTCCTCACTAGACCAAAATAGGTAGGGAAAAGGGCCTAAAATGATCAATTCCTTAACTACCATGTGCAAGAGACCCTTAAAAAGACCACATTAGTAAAGACACTCAAGATAGTAATTCAGAGATGCAACTAGGGCATGAAATTTCTCACAAACTAACTACGGGAATTCCCTCAAACTTGTGAGCGTCTAGAGGAAACACCAACCCAGATTTCTATCCAATTGGTTTGGAAAAATTCTTCCTCTAAAGGAATTTACAGCGAGCCCTAATTAGACGTCTAGGGAAGGGGCCAAAAATTTTTGGAAAGAGAAAAAGAGGTCGATCACCAAATTTACTTGGATTAGTGCCTAATCCATGGGCTATGGAGTCTACGTGATTCGAAATTTTGCCAAATTTGTCTTCAAGGAGGCTAAAAAGCGATGCCCTAGCAACCACTCTTTAACATTTATCCACCCAAGATTTATGGACTTTCATGGAAGAAAAACAAGTTTCAATCCACTAGGAACATTCATCTACTTGTTATTCAATGAGTAAGATGTGGAATTTTCACAATCTAACAATCTTTACAATGATTTTCAAAAAAAATAGGGTAAGAAGATCTAGCTATTTGTAATAATTTCATGAAAAATCTTCAACAAAAATCACTTACAAGATAACAAGAGATATATCCAATCCAAGATCAAGAAGATGGCTCCAAGAAAGAACAAAATTTCAAATCCCAAATATATCGAAATGCATCAAGAGATCTCCAATAGACACCCAAGAAAAAGTGTGGAATTCTTCAAGAGAAATATATCCAAGTGTGATGATGTTGATCTCTCTCAGTAGGAGAGAACTAAATGTTAATTTTCCATTGTTTTATGTTGTTACAATCACTTTAGCCCAATCTTATCTTCAATTAGCCACCAATTTTAATATTCCAATGATAAATAGCAATTGTAGAAAGAACAGTAAATGCAATGATAGTAGAAGACAATCACGAGTAGTAACAAGAGAACCAAGATTAGTCAAAGACCAGAGAAAAACCCCACAAGGAAGAAAATCCTTTCAAATTATTCTTCTTATTAGATTATCATAAAATGTTCAGCGGAGAGATTACAATGATCCAATTTATCAACCAAGAGTCAAAGGTAAACAGCTTTGACTTTCCAACAAATCAATATCTAACATCCAAAGATGAGCCCAAAAGTCAAATCTAGTCAAACTAAAATTCTTGTCAAATTCAACAGCAGTCAAAGATGCCCTAACCAATCACAAGTCAACAGTCAAACAACCTCCAAAAGAGCTTGGTCAACTGCCCAAAAATGTGGCCTAGAATGTTGGTCAAAATGAAGTCAAAATATTCCCAAACAATAAGGTCAAACCTGATCAAGAGAGAGAAAGTCTGCTATCAAAATTTGCGGTCAACTGCAGCCAAAGGTGCCTAGAAAACTTCGGCTTCTCCAGAGAAAAACTCAACCTCAAGAAATCGGAGTTTTCCAAGACAAGGGACGTCAAAACTCCAAGTCAAACTTGGTCAACGAGCTGGTCAACCTATCCCAAACAGAAGTCAACGCAAAACTTCAGATTTGCCTCCAAACCCTTCACACGTGTGAGAAGACTTGCAATTTCAAATGTACAGACCAATTAAGAGAGGAGAGAGAGGTGTGTCATGTCCAAATGAGGTGCCATTGAGCTGTATTTATAGGCGGTGAAGGAGACCCAGTTTGTCTTTAAAGTCGACCTGTACTTTTTTGCACATGTGGGTTTTCACATTAGAAATATATTTTTCCTTGACCAAATTAAATTGTTCCAAGGGAACAGAGGGTCTTCTCTAGATGAGGAAGGTTGTCCAAAGGAGAAAATTTATCCTTGAGTTGCCAAATTAACACTAAATATATATGATCCTCTATCATATTCGAATTGGCCTAAGATGCCCCTAAAATTATTTTAATGTGTAAAATAGCATATCCTTGGTGACAAGCCCACCAAGTAGCTCATAAAGTGAAGAATAAGCCATCCAAAATGATGAAATGATGGTGTAGAAGGGTCGTTGGAGGGCCTCAATGAGTCCTCAAGGTGCCATAATGAGAGTGACGGCTCTATGAGTGATAGACAAGGGGGTGGCCCCTTGATCTCCAAGTAAAACATCACGTGGTGCTCCAAAGTGGATTTGAGGCACAAGTAGCAATCTCATGGGTCTCCTGATGAAAATAAGCCTGCAAACTGCCCCAAATGAGGGCATGGAAGATGGTGCTTTCCCTCCCATATCTCAAGGGTGAGACAAACCTACTTTGGGCCTTGGATCAGTTGCAAAACCATGTATATATTGCTAAGCCAGTTGGGGGCACAACTGGTCCAAGTGCATCATCTCGCATACCAATGTGGGGCAATGAACAAGTTGTTGAAGGTGTTGAGGTTGCCCATGGCATGAGATAATGCTCTGTCACATGATGGAAACTCATGGCTCTCAACGCCTCTCCTACAAGTGTCAATACGATCCTCTGGTGTGCCTGGGCCCTAGTTAAGCTACCCAACCCATGATGAAAACACCTGCTAATCCTATAGAAGAATCAGGTACAATAATTCATTAGTGCATCTAAGTGAATCAAGCTTGTTAGCCAAGGGCATTGTTGTCACTCAAATTGTACAGGCAAGATGCAACAATGCTTAGGGCGGGCATTGTCACACTAATCCCCACCCTCTTCATTCTAGTTGTCTCCCTACAGCAGGCTATGGGGGGTGGTCCCTATGAAATGTGAAGATGGAAAGACCCATCAACAACCGACAAGTCTAGGAGAGACAAATGAATGGCCTAGCAACTTGGTTAATTTAGCAAGTTTAAAAATTATATGGCATTATCTTGATAGACCAGTGCCTTAATGGAGTCAAATACTTACTTTAAACATTTTATTTGCCAAGTAATCGAATGAACAGTTGCTGCCTTAAGATGCTTCACTATCCTAAATGAGATGCAACACCTAATATCTAAGTGATATGCAAAATCTTGGTTGATTTTAAATTATATGCCTACTTAGGTGAATCCTTCCTCTCAACTATTTTGAAGCTAGTCTCTAGAGTAGGTTGTGAGAGAGAAACTTAGGGGAAGATAGCAGAGGCTATATTAACGATACCTCCCCTGGGGTTCTAACCACCTGATGCCTCTCACGTTGCAAAGACTGTGGTTATGACCACTGTAAGGTCACCGTGTAACCACTAAAGAACGTCTACACTTCGCAAGTTGGGTGAGAAAGGTGTTCTTATATAACTGTCAACCAACCTTACGCTTGGAGGTAAGTCAGTTAATGCAAAACTAGCCCTATAATGCAAATTAAAATTATGAGTGTTATGAGTGATTAATCTTAAGGTGGGATTGTTAAGGTTCTTAAGTAGTTAATAATATCTCGATTTAGGACAATGAAGCACTTAACAATAAATAACGGCAATCTTCCCCACAAGAGAAAGTTCTCAAAGTAAACAATGCCAGAAAATGTTGCCAAGATTACCAATAGACAATTGCTCATAAAATAGACAAATCCAATGCTTCTTTCAACAATTAGATAAGGATCTTTATGCACAATTAGTGAATCTTCAAAATTATAACAATAGAACGCCAATATGTTAATTAGATACTCAAGAAAAATTGAATTCCTTATTATTTACTTCAAGATTCATCTTATCACAATTATGATTAGGCTTGATTAAGTGCTTTAAATATGACTTAGATTAATAAGATTGTAAATCCACAAGAGATATTTATCTCCGCAATATCAATGAAGAGCAATGTATCCACTAATTCAATAACCAATGATAGCAATGACAAACTAGAGTTATTCTTTTAGAAACAATGTCACAACAATATTAGCTATCAAAAGGCTAGCAGCTAAGCTGAAAGGGGAGGCTGAGGGCTAGAAAAGATGTCTAAGGCTGACGGCTAGGGCAGAGGAGGAGGATGGCTAGGCCTAAGGGACTAAAAAACAATTCGAAATCCCTGCAATTCCAAAAATGCCAACGATCACTTGAAAAATGTTGGACGGCTTTCCTTCTTCAACTGGACGTTGAGTTGTTGGAAATTGGGGAGGCTAGATCTTACCTTCAAGGGCTTAAATCAACCTTCCTTGCTTGGATGAAGAGCCCAAAAAATTTTGCTTCTTCAAACCCTTGAGCTATCACCTATGCAAATGAATAAAAGACTTTCAAACCCCGAATATATATACAAAATTATAAAACCCAAATACCCAAGTGTTGCAAAATGAAAGAGTTAGAAAAATAATTTACAAATATTTACAATATTTACAAATTAAATTTAGAAGCTCTCATGAGCAAATTAATTCCTTTTAGTCTAAGATCAAATAATAATTTTGAAAAATATCTTTTAAGTAAATGACAATGGATGAATAATTTCGAAAGATATATTAGCCAAAACCCTTCTGCAAAATTAATTACCACAACGAAATCTCAGAGCCCAAACAAGGTCGGCTCTTCCCCACAGTCTATGAACTTGGAGCCCAAGGGTTAGTGTACCTGTAAATCTCTATAATTTTCTCAAGATAAAATTGTTAGATCATATGGTGAATCAGATCACCTAAGATAGCATGTACCAATAGAATGTTCTTATCACCGACAAATGAAATAACAATTTATAAAAAAATTATTCAGCACAATATAGGATAACACATAGCTAACGCATACCACAGATTAGTAGAAGAAGAACACCATGAACTGAACCCCAAAGTTTTTCTATTATGATAAAAAATGTTCACAGCAGAGCAACAGCGCAATATCAGCGCTACAAAATTTTTCTCATCCAAAGATCATCATAAGATACCAAATAGAAGCTCAACAGCTTCTTTATATAGAGAAACCTCTCCAAGTGGAAAATAACAACTAGTTGGCTTGATCCTTGTCAAAATAATCTCGACCGTTGAAAATAACTTGATCATCTTTTAATCTCCACCATCGAATTTTTTTATTTTGAGGAAAATTTTAAATTTTTCTTAAAAACTACTTTTAACTAATCCAAAAATTAATATTTTGGATTAATTAAATTTGACTTTGACTTAACAACCACGGTCCAAGGGCTCAAATTTTCTTAAAATATCCATTTTTCCCTTGGTGGAGGACCTCCAAAATTTGACTTATTTTTGACCCACGAATTTTTTATTATTTTCCACTTGGAGAGAAATTAATCTTTGCAGTTATTTTTGACTCAAAATTAATTAATTTTATGGCTTAGGATTTTAATTTAATTTAGCCAAAAAAATTAATTAATTGACTCTAGAGGGAATTAATAAGTTTTCCTCTCTCAAATATTTTAGCCATGGTTTCTGATTGCAAGGGACCATGCACCAAAATATTTTTACATCAAAATAATTTCAATATCAACCCTTGAAAGGGGAAAACACCTTTAGACATAGACTCTCAATAATTTACGCAATTTTGCAACACAATATGATCTAGTATGAAACCAAGCATGCTTATAATAAAATAAATTAGCCATGGTGTTCTGGTTACAAGGGACCAGGCACTAAAATTATTCTTAAACACAACTTTTACATCAAACTCGATAAACATTAGGACTCACTTAAGACCTTGTCAACAAATTTCACCCCAGCTTTGGGGTTTAAGCTGGAAGAAAAACTTTGTCAATTATGTATGTTTACAAAACACATAATTCAGGAGGTTAAAAAACTTCCTAGAATGAAATCCTTTGCCAAAATCGGAAGCTTACATAGGTGTTGTTACATAATTAAATGGTCATACTAGCATCATTTACAATAATTCTTGCAAAAATTGGGTTTACAATGATGACTTCATGCTGGCAGATGACTTTGATCTCTAAAAAAATTTCTCCACTTTGTCGTATACTGCTTGTTGGGAATACTGAGAGGGGGGGTGAATCAGTGTTTCTTACAATTCTTTTTTAATTGTTCTAGTGATTCCCAAAAACATATATATATATTTGTATATGTATACACAGACCACAGAAATCAACAGCTGGAATTAATGCTTTTATTAAAGAAACGCAAAACAGTGCAATGAAATAAATACAATATTAATATATATCTAATTGTGAACAGTTGCCAAGCTCCAACTTGGACTTCAGTGAGGCTCCAACCTCCAGAGCACCAACTCTGTTTTGCCAAGACACCAATCTTGGACTTAGGAGCACCAACTCCCAAGGACTTCAATCCTGTTCAATTCTGAGGCTCCAACCTCTTTGGTATACACTGGTGTGCTGCTGCACTCTTTTCAGCTTCCACTGCTTCTGCTGCCCCCTTTACCTCTTCTGCTTCCACTATCTCATACGCAGGTTATACCATACACCAACGACAACATCAGTTCTCTGTTTTTGCTGCTTTTATACATTCCATGCCTCTGTCCATTCATTTCCTCTTTCTCGCTGGCTCTTTGGCTTCCTTTCTCCGCAGGGTCTTCGGCAGTTCCCTATCGGCAGATTTGCAATGTAATGGGTCTGCGGACCCGACGCTCCTTTAGGCTCTGTTTTATAATATTTCGGCTCCGATTATCGGAGCGTACAGTCTAAGCCTTTGCGGACCCGATACCCATTAACTCCAATCTATAGTATTTCGGCTCCGGGATATCGGAGCTCTCCCATGTAGCCGTATCAAAGGTTCCTTTCGGACCCGAAATCCTTATCCGCTGCACTTTATAATACTTCGGCTCCGGGATTTCGGAGCGCACAGTTAAGAGCTTAAAAGGCCCTCTCCGACGCGATATTGGGTTCGGACCTGAAATCCTTATCCGCTGCACTTTATAATACTTCGGCTCCGGGATTTCGGAGCGCACAGTTAAGAGCTTAAAAGGCCCTCTCCGACGCGATATTGGGTTCGGACCCGATGGGGTATGAACCAATCTTAAGAATGCTTCACGTCCGCTATAAAGGCCCGCTTAAAGAAAAAGTCGTGGATCCTCTATGTAAACAGAGTAGACACGATAATTTATAAGATAGCTTATGAGGCTTGCATACACATTCAATTAACAGAAGGCCATTAGACCGAGAGAAAAGTTTAAGTAATAATGCTTCGGCACCCACTCCTCTCTTCTCTGGCATATATATGGCATATATATATGTGGCTCCTCCGATATGTTCCTCTTTGCTCCAATGTGGCTCCTCTGGCTTGGTCTGCTCCTCTTGGCTCCATTTGCTCCTCTTGGCTCCGATATGCTCTGTCTCCTCTTTGCTCCAATGTGGCTCCTCTGGCTTGGTCTGCTCCTCTTGGCTCCATTTGCTCCTCTTGGCTCCGATATGCTCTGTCTCCTCTTGAATATTGCCATATTGACATCAATGACAATCTGTGTCCAACACTGCTTTCTTGGATTGTTGACATTGTGTGGTCAACAGGCACAAATGAGACTTCATATTGGGTTTCTCTTCCAAATTTGGGGTTTTGAGCATGTAATGGTGTTACCTCAATAGGTAGGAGTGCTTAATAAAGGGAAAGACATGTCCAAAGCACATCCTTTAAGTGGTAGGTGTCATGTGGATAATGATGAGGTAGATTGGGACACAATGGTCTCAAGGCCAAATGACATGGGCTCAAGGGTGGTAATGATGAGGGATGTTCACATATTTGGATGTATGATTGTATGAGGGAGCAGTCATGGTACATGAGTTACCCTAGCCTTTGTTTTTCCACCCTTTTTCATTTGCCTTTTGCCTTTTATTGATTTTTCTTTATTTTACTGCTCGGGGCTCTAAGGGATGAGAGCATGTTGTGTATGATATAGTAGTGATTACCCCCTTAAGGTGAGGCAGTTCATCGCCCACTAGGGGTTGGGCTATGCATGGGTTCCTTAATAATGCAGGGGACACTCATAGGGACCCTAGGAACCAAGGTAATCGCCATAATGATAAGGGGTAGAGCTCATACTCAGTTTTTTCCCACGTGCTAAATTTATTGTCCCAACCATATTTTGTATTTTGTGGTATTATTTCCTTTTGTATGTGGCCATATTATGCTTTTATCTTTCTTTTTTTAGCTACATCAACCTTCAAGGCATCGTTCCAAGCTCGACCCAAACATGTGGGCAAGGGGAGGGGAAGTACCAGAGCCTTGTGGAGCCAGAGAGGGAAGATGGTGAAATAGGGCATGTAATGTGCGGAGGAGAGTGAAAAATATGAAACGGGAAAAAGGGACCGCCCATTTAAGGTGAGGGAACAAGACTATAGTTGAAACCCTTCCTCCTTCCAAGTCACCCAATAATCCATACCCAAGTGTGCCCAAGAAAAACAAGCAAAAGCACCCAATTGCACAATGAAAGACATACCTTTAGGATTGGATGGCCCACCCTCAAACATACAATCTCGATAGATGCGCGAAGAGACATATGATTGGCTTAGGTAGTGGAGATCAATTAGCACATATTGGCTACACTGGTGGTTGTCAAGGGTTATTGGTTGTCGGTTGAAGACAAATCTAGGACAAAAATTTCTCCTATGGGGTCACCCACTGGTGGTGGGTAACATCTAGCTCCAACTGGGACATGAGCTCTATGTGGAGTGCACAAACCATGTACTCAAACGGGGAGGTCATGAGAACACCAACAATCCTCTGGGACTGCAGACCTGTTATCTTGCACATCACAAACAATTGTTGGAAGCATCTATCCTGGGCGTACTTTGATCGCCCATGTTTTCATCAAATAATAAAACCATACAAAAAATAAAATATATTCTAAAGTGCAAGTCTAATCTAAATGCATGAGAACATGATATGACGATGTTATCTATGGAAAAATCAATATTCAATGCATCCTACCTTGACATTCATATTACATTATGCAAATGCTAAGTGTAATCATAAAGCCAATGAAACCAACATATCATCCAATCAATATCAGATTTCCTACCCCTATGATTTATCATGACATGTACATGAGAGCAAACATGACAATCACAGCACCCTTGTGCTAAGTCACAAGGGTGGGAGGTGGGAAAATAAAGTGACCACATATGAAAGATCATGGATGAGGAAAGGAAAGAAGAATGCAACTCGCACCATTGGATCCTCTCTTCAAGCCAATAGATAAAGATATCAACAATCAAGCTCATCATTCTTTGATGAAGGGCTACCTCAGGCATATCATCCTCATCATAGTCCTTCTTAATGATGTCACGCTTCATGGTTGCCTTAAGGTCATGACGGGAAGGAAAAGGAGGCATTCGGCACGAACGATCATGGTCAATGAGTTGTTTTTCTTCATGATCATGCTCAGGGAGGGGAAAGGCTCATCATCAATGGTGATCGTGTAAGAAGGTGTGAGGAAGGACCCATAGATGACTTGAATATGTCCTCAAGAACATAAGGGAGGCGTTGAAAGACAAGGCTCTTATCGATATCATCATCATCAGTATCATAGATAGGGTCCTCATCAAAATGATACCCATCAATTTCCCACTTCCCCTCTTCAATATGCAAGTAATCACTAATGTCAATGTCCAAGGGGCTAGTGGGGTCATCTTTCTCAAGGTTCTTGATATGCACAATGTCAGAGACAACATCCTTCAAAAAGATGGGGCTATCTTTAATTCTAATTTCTAAGGAATCATCTTCTTCATGATCCTCCTCATGTTCAATGAAGGCTTCCTCTTGAATATCTAATTCTTGATAAGCTTGTTCCCTAGCTTGAAAATGCTCAAGAAAGTTATCAAAGAATGCTTCAATTGTCGAGATGCTCCTAGGCTTGCAATTATATAAGCATGAATTATGACCATGGACAGATCTCATGAACAACATTATGAGGACATCGTGGACCCAATTTTTCAAAAAGGGGTTTGAAACCTTCCAAGAGCGTTTTGAGGCATCAAACGACATTTCTTGGGGGTAAAACTTTGCCACTTAAATGTGGCACCTTTTCATGTTATTCTACGAACAAAGAACTTTCCAATGGAAGCGCATCAATCGGATTTTATATGCAAAAGTTATGTCACTCAGAAGTTGACCTTCTTATTTTCATCACTATGGTTCAAGAGGATGTCGCGTCGGCTCCCATTATTCATGGAAAAGGGGCTAGCCATGTGATTGTGATGTAAAAGACTCTAGAAGAGTCTATTTTGAAACTCTGGTTAAGAGTTGAGGTAGTTAAACTTAACCACTAGTAGGCTATCGAGTTGTGTTATAACTAGGCCACTAGGAGGAAGAGGCATTTCATTCTTTCGAGAGCATTTGTTCCATAGCTGAGCAAAAATAGCCAAGAGGGATAAGAGGTAGAGCACACAAAGAGGATTTGTGCAATGTAGCAGCCCATGGGCCACAGGCCATACTCTTTTTTGTACTTGCAGCGATATTTTCAAAGAGAGAAAGAGAGTGAAGCGGCCTCACCTTCCAACTGGGTTTTCTTCTAAAGGTTTCCAAGAGCATATCTTGTGTCTTATGTGTGTGTGAGCCTTTATTTTTCCGTTCTCTATTAATTTCCATTCACATACATGCATTAATTACAATAAAATCTACAGATCTAAAAATTTAATAAAACTGTAATAGTGTAGAATTTCAGATTTTTAATATAATATTATCATTACTTGTTAAAATTGGCAACTAGGGCCAAACTCCATGTGGGTCATCTTATTAATGAAAGTGGATATTTTTCCTAGATCCCTCTCATCGAGAGGTGTAGGATTGAGCTAAATATCATCCGATTCCAATAAGTATTCATGGAAATATGAATTTATTTGTGTTATGGGACAATTCGTCAAGGTCGGCCAGCAACCAAATAAACCTCACTTGTGCTCAATGTTTTAGTATAAATAGAGGTGGCCTTCAAGTCATTTCAACACACTTGGGATCTCTTCCTCTCTACTTGACTTTGCGTTTTAGTAGGAGGAGCGATCCTAAGGGATAACGCTGCCCTAATCCAGAGGGCAGAAGCCGGAACTACCAGGAATAGCCGGAATTGCCGGAACTGCCAGGAATATCGGAATTGTTAGAACTATCGAAACTGTCGGGAAAAGTCGGAATTGCCAGAACTGCCGGGAAAAGCCGGAACTACAGGGAACTGTCGTAACTGCCGGGAAAGGCCAGAACTGTCGGGAACTGCCGGAACTGCCGGGAATCACCGGAATTGCCGGAACTGTCAGAATTGTCGAGAATAACCAAAACTGCAGGGAACAACCGAAACTGCCGAAACAGTGGGGAAAGCTGACACGGAGGGCAGAAGACGGAACTACCGGGAACTGCCGGAACTGCTGGGAAAAGCTAGAACTGCCAGAACTGTCGGGAATAGCCGAAATAGCCGGAATTGCAGGAACTACAGGGAACAGCCGGAACTACCGGAACAGCCAGAGCATCTGTCTCCGAAGGAGAGCAGCATGCAAGGGGCAACTAACTAACATTGGGACAGTTGTATGGTACTTAGCAACAAATACACCAAGCATGCAATGTTACAGCTAGCATGCAAGGGACAGCTAGCATGCAAAGGGCAACAAGCATGCTAGGGACAACAAGCAAGCAAGATGCAGCCAGCACATAGGTCAGCATGGCAACATGGTGCAGCAATGGCACATAATGCAGTACAGCGATGGGTACAGTCATGATTAATGAAGCATGATGAGATGCAGCGTAGTGATGATGGGTGCAGCATGGTGCAGCACGGTGAGGTGCAAGCATGATGATGAAATGCATCACAACGATAGGTGAAGGAGTCACCTTGGAGAATCAGTTGAAGCAGCAGGTCTTCAACTGATCTCATGTATCATCTTCTTAGAGATGATCTATGCTCTTATCTAGATAAGTCAAAGTGTTGACTTCTGTTGTAAACGTACTATCTCTCCCTCTCTACTGAACTATTGAAGATTATATAAGAAGAATTGATCAAGGGTTTCCCCACATTGGGGTTTGTCCCTGGCTAGCGTCACATCTTGTGTCCTCTTGTTTTGGCTTGTCTTCCGCGATTTATGTTTATGTTCTATCTGCAGTTTACTTTAATGTTGATGTGATTGCCAATCTGGAAAATATATTGAGCTAACTGTGAAAATTGAAATAAATTTCTCTAAGCATAGAACATACCTAAAATTAACATGGTATCGAAGCTGAGGTGAAGACAATGCCCAAGCAAGAGTGAAAGAGCAATCACCGAAGGCAGTTGGGAAAGGACAAAAGGATCAGTGGATTCCTCGTCCCTCTTCAAATACACCAAGGGTGAAGTCGAAGCAGAGAATATTATCAGAATGGCGCAGCAGAAGTTTCTGATGACCTACCTAAAGATCACTTTAATGGGAAGTCCGGATCTAAGGGTGGAAGGAAAGGCAGATGCCTTGGTTGTAATAAGTTCGGCCATTATGCGAAGGAGTGTCTGAATGGCATAGAAACATCTCTTAATGAAGATAACAATCATTCCAGGGACATCTTCAATGATCAAAGGAATGACAGGTAATGCAGGTCATCAAGGAAATGGCCGAGTCTTCAAAGAAAGCAAGGAACCCCAGGTATGAAGAATCAAATATTGTTTTTGATAAGATAAAGAAGCGTTATCTTGTATTGGCCCTCTCCTTCAGATTCTTTGGGAGTCTGACTTATTGATTGTAGTGCTTCAAGGCACTTCATCGGATGGAAGGGTGCACTCTCTAATTTGGTAGAGATGGAAACAATTGTGGGATTATACTTGGAGTCGATGCCACCTATCCTGAAAAGGGTGTAGGGAATGTTACCCCTCAATTGAATGAGGATAACTCAATTCATTTATAGAATCTCTTTAATGTACCTGATCACAAGAAGAACTTGGTGTCCATTTCAGCAATGGAAGTCAAAGGTTACGCGGTGGCACTCATTGATGGAAAGGTATGTGTTTGAAAATAGAATTTTGAAAGATGTTTTTGAGTTCAGGGTTGTATCAAGTTGCAGGAAGTCCATTGGGGACCATGTCCATTGACACATAGCACTGGAGGTCTGTGAGTCAGATGGTGACAGGGATGCCTGAATTCAAAAAGAGCATGAAAGTACATGTCTGAGATGTACCGAAGGAAAATCTTACACGGGGACCATTCCCCTCATATAGCAGGTCCACAGGTTTGGACCAACCCGAGGGGTTTGAGATTGAAGATCAGGGATCTTACGTATGCAGGTGGAAGAAAGCCCTCTATGGCTTGAAGCAAAACTCCCCAGGCATAGTATGAGAGGATTGATAGCTGTTAGATGAAGCTAAGATTCACTAAGAGTGAAGCCGATCCAAACCATTGTTTGAAGGTTGTGGATGATAGACCTCTCATACCAGCACCTTATGAGGACGACCTATTTCTGACAGGTGCAGACCCTCTCATTTGCAGAAGTAAGAGGGAGTTGGATTCTGGATGTGGAACGATAAACTGCAAGCCTGTGACTACCTTGAGGATCTTAACTTTCAGAAGTTATATGGTAGTGATGTCGGACCAGATTTGGGAAATGCCTCTGAGTTTTATAAACTCACTCTCGTTGTTGTTCTTGGTGAACTTCCATCCGAACATATGTTTTGTAGTTAGCATGGTGAGCTCATATTTGGTTGAGACTCACTGGATTGGTGCCAAGAATCTTCTGAGATATCTTCAGGGCACAATCTCTCATGGATTGAGATACACTACCAAAAATATGAAACTGCATGATTATTTGAATGCTGACTGGGCAGGAAGTGTGGAGGATCACTAGAGCACTTCTCAATGTTGGTTCTCTTTGGATTCTGTTTCGATATCATGGATGAGCAGGAAGCAGAAGTCGGTTGCTATAAGCACCTCCAAGACCGAATACATAGCTACGAGTATGATCTCGTGTGAAGCTGCATGGTTGCAGAAGCTCTTAAGTGACTGTTTGTACACATGATGAATACCACCGTGATTCTCTGTGACAACTAGAGGGGGGATTCGATTACTGAGGAATCCCGTATTCAATGATTGCTCCAGCAGATAGACATCAGATACTGCCTTATCTGGGATATGGTAAGTTGATGAGCGAGGAGGCTCCATCGCATTGAGACTAATGTACACGTTGCAGACATTTTGTCAAAGCCCCGGGGAAAGGTCAAATCCGTGACTTTCTCGAATGACTTGGAGTCGTTGAGAAACCTTCTTATAAGGGTCCTGCATGTTGCATACATTGAGCTCTGGGAGCTCTGGGGGACTTGGGGTACTTACTAGAGCAATATACGACCACATGGCGACTCACCCTCCCCTGGTGGTGCGCTATGTACAAGATGACAGGTTCAACCTTCCCCTATGATACCCCATGGCAACTGTGGAACAGGATGATTAGTTCTCCTGTGGGCCGGGATGATTAGTTCTCCCGTGGCAACTATGGAACAGGATGATTAGTACTCCCATGGCAACTGTGAAACAAGATGATTAGTTCTCCTATGGGCCAGGATGATTAGTTCTCCCATGGCGACTATGGGGCAGGATGATTCGTTCTCCTATGGACAGGATGATTAGTTCTCCTGTCAAGGCATCCTACCCACGCAGTCTGGGACTCATGGGAAGTACCTCTCATCTGATCAATGAGCAAGGAAATGGGGTTAGGGACCATAGTAGTACTATCGATGGACGCATCGATGTATCTACCGTACTCCCTATGCTAGGCTAACCTCCATTGATCTTGGATCAATGAAACTGATCTGGGATCAGTATAAGTGGTTTGAGACACTCTCTTGTGATATTGATCTTGGATCAATAAAACTAACTTCGGGCCAGTAAGAGTGATGTGACACACTCTCTTCAGATGAAACTGACTTCGGGTCAGTAGACAATGGTATGAGACATTCTTGATCAATTCATCTTCTTCATGGTTCAGCAGAGTAGAGCAATGCAGGGCACTAATGGCAGAGATAGTACAGTCGGACATATGGATCAGCAAATGGAGTTCTCCCTAGTTGAGAGGGAGTGTTAAAATTGGCAACTAGGGCCGAACTCCATGTGGGTCATCTTATTAATGGAAGCTGATATTTTTCTTGGATCCCTCTCATCGAAAGCTATAGGATTGATCTAAAGATCATCCAACTCCGATAAGTATTCATGGAGATATGAATTTATTTGTGTTATGGGACAATTCGTCAAGGTCGGCCAGCAACCAAATAAGCCCCACTTGTGCTCAACATTTTAGTATAAATAGAGGTGGCATTCAAGTCATTTCAACACACTTGGGATCTCTTTCTCTCTACTTGTCTTTGGGTCTTAGTAGGAGGAGAGATCCTAAGGGATAACGCTGCCCTAATCCAGAGGGCAGAAGCCAGAACTGCCGAGAATAGCCGGAATTGCCGAAACTGCCGGAATTGTCGGGAATTGCCAGAACTGTCGGGAAAAGCCGGAACTGCCGAGAAAAGTCGGAACTGTTAGAACTGCTGGGAAAAGCCGGAACTGCCAAGAAAAGACGAAACCGCTGGAACTGTTGGGAACTGCCGAAACTGCCGGGAATTGCTAGAACTGCCAGTAAAAGCCGGAACTGCCGAAACTGCCGGGAACTGCTAGAACTGTCGGAATTGCCGAAACTACCGGGAACTACCGAAACTGCAGGGAATAGCCGAAATTGTCGAAACTGTCGTAACTACCGAGAATAGCCGGAACTGCCGGGAACAACCAGAACTGCCGGAACAGCCGGGAAAGCTGATGCAAAGGGCAGAAGTCGAAACTGCCGAAACTGCCGGGAACTGTCGAGAAAAGCCAAAATTGTCGGAACTACCAGGAATAGCCAGAATATTCGGAACTGTCGGAACTCCCGGGAATAGCCAAAACTGCTGGAACAGCCAGAGCATCTATCTCCGAAGGAGAGCAGCATGCAAGGGACAACTGACTAACATTGGGACAATTGTATGGTACTTAGCAGCAAATACACCAACCATGCAATGTTACAGCTAGCATGCAAGGGACAGCTAGCATGCAACAGCAAGCATGCAAAGGACAACAAGAATGCTAGGGACAATAAGCAAGAAAGATGCAGCCAGCACATAGGTCAGTATGGCAACATGGTACAGCAATGGCACATAATGCAGTACAGTGATGGGTACAGTCATGATTAATGAAACATGATGAGATGCAGCATAGTGATGATGGGTGCAGCACGGTGAGGTGCAGCATGATGACGAAATGCAGGACAACGATAGGTGAAGGAGTCACCTTGGAGAATCAGTTGAAGCAACAGGCCTTCAACTAATCTCATGTATCATCTTCTTAGAGAAGATCTATGCTCATATCTAGATAAGTCAAAGTGTTGACTTCTGTTGTAAACGTACTATCTCTCTCTCTCTACTGAACTATTGAAGAACATATAAGAAGAATTGATCAAGGGTTTCCCCACATTGGGGTTTGTCCCTGGCTAGCACCACATCTTGTGTCCTCTTGTCTTGGCTTGTCTTCTGCAATTTATGTTTATGTTCTATCTGCAGTTTACTTTAATGCTGATGTGATTGCCAATCTGGAAAAGATATTGAGCTAACTGTGAAAATTGAAATCAATTGCTCTAAGCATAGAACATACCTAAAATTAACATTGTGACAAATTGTCCAATGGAATATCCATGGCAGTTTACGGATCATATTGGTATTAGAGAAGGTTTCTTTGAGTATTTTGTGGAAATTTGCTGGGGATCTAGATTGGCGGGGCTGAAAATTGTAAAACCCTAATCATGGTCGATGAATCTGTAGATGACCCTCGGGATCCTGCAGAGGTGAAGTTTTCACGACTGGAACAACAAGTCGGCCCTGAGCAATAATCTTGGGATATTTGGAGAAGATGGGGGTTCAAATGCGGAGAACAAATCATAATGGGGATCGGGAGATCAGGAAGAAATGGGGAACCAACCAAAGAAAAAACCTGGAAAATATCAACCTAGTTCGAGTGTCGTGAACCAATCACAATCCCTGTTTAAAATCAAAGAAAAAGTCATATCAAGTCATACCACGACGACATCAATGCTCTGAAGTTGAATCATTGGTTGCAGCAACTAGAAGTTTATTTCAACATCCATCAAATTGAGCAAGGACAGATCTCATTTGCGCGACTAAAATTAGAGGGCCATGCACTAACTTGGTGGGATAGCCACACGAAGACCCTGAGGCTGGTGGGAGAAACTCTAGTGACTAAGTGGGAGGACTTCAAAACACTCATTAAGTCATAGTTTTATCCCATTGGCTATGTAGAGTTCTAGTGGATCTGATGGCACTACTTTAGACAAAAGTCAGGCCAAAGCGTGCATGTGTACCGGAGTTTAGAAAGATGGCTATAATGTTGGGTATCTCTCCAGAGAACCCAAATATACTCCTCAAGTATTTGGGGGGTCTGCACTACCATCTATGTGAGAAAGTGATGTTGTTCAAGCCCAAATCGGTGGACGAGGCTTGTGTATAGGCATAGTACCTAGAGAACATAGGCTTGAAGAGAGTGCAATGAAGTGGA
Organism: Pinus tabuliformis; assembly: GCA_031772625.1. Classification (NCBI taxonomy): domain Eukaryota; kingdom Viridiplantae; phylum Streptophyta; class Pinopsida; order Pinales; family Pinaceae; genus Pinus; species Pinus tabuliformis. The sequence continues at coordinate 1,192,436,805 of CM062816.1, read as the reverse complement.
TCGAAGCAGAAGGAGCAACGCGATGCTTCAAAGGAGGGAAAGAAGCAAAAAAGTGGGGAAAGATAAAAAGAATGCAACCACAGCACACCAATGCAAAGATCCTAGCAACCACTACAACATTGATGGCAATATAGAGGAGAAGTGTTGGAAGTTGCATCTAGAGCTAAACTCGGAGAACAAGAAGAAAGATAATAAGAAGAAGAATCTCATGGCCACTGATTCGAGCAACCAAGTTGAAAGCAGCTCAGACATGGATGAGAATATCATTTGTACGTCAGTACAGAAGAAGGTGAATCTGAGTAGCCTTCAACAACAGGAAGAGAAAGACATGACCAAACTCTTCCATATAAAGAGATAGGTCAAGAAGACAAAGATTGATGCTTTGTTTGTCTCGGGATCACACGCGAATCCCATTGCAGCAAAGCTGGTCAAGAAGTTGGGGCTAGAAGTTCGTGATCATCCAAACCCATATCCACTGGGATGGCTAAATAAGGATGCAGAGTTGAAGGTATCAAAACAGTGCAAAATTAGATTTGCTATCAGTGTTGATTTTATTGATGAACTAGATCTAGATTTAGTTCCCTTTGATGTATGTGGAGTCGTGCTTGGGAGTCCATACATGTACATGTGAGATGCAACATTCATGAGGAGAGTCAACCAGTCCCAGCTCGTCAAGGATGGAAAATCGTTCATCATCAATGCGCATAAAGGCAAGTCGAAAATTTCATTAAAGTGCCAACCAAGCCAAGAAATTGATCAGTTCCAGCAAAAAGTGTGTTTTATTGTTTTTAAGAAAAAGTCAGTCTGTAGAGGAGTCAATAAGAGGCAAGGCATCCCTGGAGGGGTGTCCTAAGAAACAAAAACAACAATTGGAGGAGTTGTTATAGGCATACAGGGATGTGTTTCGTGAGCCTAAAGGGCTACCACCTAAGAGAGAAGTGGAGCACGAGATCTAGCTATTGTCAGACTCTCCATTGCTAAATATTGGGTTGTACAGGCAGTTTGTTATAGAAGCGAGGCAAGGAAATAGTTGCAGCAGCTGCTAGAACAGGGTGTCATTTAACCGAGTACATCACCATGTTGGTCACCCATCATCATTATGGCAAAGAAGGATGGGACTTGGCAGATGTGTATAGATTACAGGGCGTTGAACAAAATCACGCTTAAGAATAGATACCCCCTGCCAAGGATAGATTATTTGTTGGATCAATTGCAGCAAGCAAAATACTTCACCAAGCTTGACTTGAAGTCTGGATATCACTAGGTTCGAGTTAAAGAAGAAGATACCTTGAAGGCCACCTTCAAAACCAAGCAAGTGCTACCTGGGAGGAGCACATTTCACATTTGACGCAGGGGCTAGAAACATTGAAGAAGCACCAGCTGCTAGCAAATCTCAAGAAGTGCGAGTTTGCGCAGTAGTCTTTGGTGTATTTGGGGTATCTGATCGATGGAGGAGAGTTGAAGATAGATCCTTCCAAGATGGAGGCCATCATGAAATGGTCGGTGCCAACTAATGTTTCTGAGGTCAAGAGTTTCAATGGGGCAGCATAGTACCTGAGGAAATTCATAGCCTCCTTTTCGGCAGTAGCACCGCTCCACGCCATAAAAGCAAGTGGCAAGAGTTTCCAATGGGGAAAAGGTTAGCAAAAGGCTTTCAAGGAGCTAAAGAATAAGATCAGTCAAGAACCAGCTCTGGTATTACCAAACTTGCAGCGACCCTTTGAAGTTGAGACAGATGCGAGTGGGTATGTTATAGGAGTTGTCTTGATGCAGGGAGGAAGGCTTGATTGCTACCATTCTGAAGTATTTCATGGGGCAGTTCTTAACTACCCTACCTACGACAAGGAGCTCGATGCCATGGTGCAAGCTATGAAGAAGTGGAAGCACCATCTGATGGGAAAGGAGATAGTAATCCACACTGATCAGTAGTCCTTACAATACTTGCAGGCCCAAAGTAAGCTACAGTAGACCAGGCATTACAAGTGGATGGGGTTTTTACAACAGTTTCATTTGGTAATCAAGTATAAGAAGGGAAGCACAAACAAGTTGGCCAACATGCTTTCAAGGCCACCCACATCAAGGATCGCGGCTTTCAGGATGAGGACTTCAAGGAGGGGTATCAGTGGTTGCAGAGTCAGAGTCATGTGCACGATGGCAACAACAACATTGACTACCATCTCCGAGATGGGTTACTCTACAAGCCGGATAAGCTATGTGTTCCTAAAGGTGAGCGATTCCAACTGATTAGAGAGGCTCACACCTCAAAGGTTGCAAGGCACTTTGGTGTAGGGAAGACCGTGGCTAACTTGCAGAGGTATATGTATTGGGCCAAGATGCAAGAGCACATCGCTAGGTTCATAAAAGGATGAATGCTTTGTTGTCCCAGCAAGCCTAGCAACAGGAAATGGTGTCTATATCATCCATTACCTGTACCTATTTGTCCTTGGGAAAGCATTTCCATGGACTTTGTGGGAGGTTTACAAACAACCAGGAAGGGACATGACTATTTGTTCGTGGTAATTGATAGGTTCAGCAAGATATGTGTTTTGATGCCCTATGAAAAGACCATTAGCGAGCAAGAGGCAACAAACATACTCTACAAGCCGGATAAGCTATGCGTTCCTAAAGGTGAGTGATTCCAGCTGATTAGAGAGGCTCACACCTCGAAGGTTGCAGGGCACTTTGGTGTAGGGAAGACCATGGTTAACTTGCAGAGGTATGTGTATTGGACCAAGATGTAAGAGCACATAGCTAGGTTCATAAGAGGATGCATGCTTTGTTGTACCAGCAAGCCTAGCAATGGGAAACGGGGTCTATATCATCCATTACCTGTACCTCTTTGTCCTTGGCAAAGCATTTCCATGGACTTTGTGGGAGGTTTACAAACAATCACGAACGGACATGACTATTTGTTCGTGGTAATTGACAGGTTCAGCGAGATATGTGTTCTGATGCCCTGTGAAAAGACCATCAGCAAGCAAGAGGCAACAAACTTGTTCTTTGGACAGGTCTGGGTGCACTTTGGGATACCAAGGAGAATCGTTTCAAATAAGGATACAAGATTCCTCAGTGCATTCTGTACTACATTGTGGGAGAAGATGGACACAAAGTTGAAGAGATCTATAGCATTCCATCCATAGATAGATGGGCATACAAAAGTAGTCCACAGGACTTTGGTGCAGCTTCTGAGGGGATACAATTAGAAGCATCCGAAGACCTGGGATGAAAATCTAGTATATATACAGCATTCTTACAACAGAGCAGTCCATACTTCTACAGGAATGTCCCCATTTGAAACTTGTTTTGGATATTTTCCACCTTCACCTTTGGATATTGCATATGCGTAGCAAGGAGTGAGGGAAGATCTTACACGAGATGTTTTGAGGGCTGAAAATTTTATAGAAAAGATCAAGGAGATCCCTCTACAGGTACAAGAAACACTAAAGAAGTCACTGGATAAGTATAAGGCCAGGCATGATTGGCATGGAACAGAGAAATCGTTCAAGGTGGGAGACAAAGTATGGCTACAGCTGAACAAGGAGAGGCTGTAGGGGCTTGGTAAGAAAATCAAGGCTCTGAGGTATGTTCCCCTTGAGATACTGGAAAAGGTGGGTGATAATGCCTATCGACCCAGTTTGCCACCATACATGCGCATTTACTCAGTTGTGAAAGTAGAGAATTTGTAACTCTATGAGCCTTCCATGTTAGATCAAGAAGAGGAACAGGTCCTACCTTCAATGGATGATTTAGCACCAGATGCTCAAATAGAGTTGATAGAAGGTACAGTTTTGCAGAATAGGTCCAGAACTACAAGCCAAGGGGAGCATGACCTTTGGCAGATTGGGTTGAAGGGACAACTTACAGGCAAAGCTAAATGGTACACCAGAGAGAAGGTGGAGAAAAATTTGCTCACCTCATTCAATAGAAGCTTTTGGGGACCAAAAGCCTCCCAAAATGGGGAGGTGTGATCTGGATTAGATCATTATATTGTTTGTTATCCATCTCGATGCATTCGGAGTGGAAAATTTGGAGGAATTGCTCACGGGACCGTTTTTATCCCCGAGACCCAATTTGGCAAAACAAGGTCTGAAACCTTCCAAGAGTATTTTGTGGCATCAAACGATGTTTTTTGAAGGTAAAACTTTGTTGCATGCACGACAACTTTTCATGCTATTCTACAAATAGAGATATTTCCAACGGTGCAAGAAGCGCATCAATCGAAGTCCGTATGCGAAAGTTATGCCACTCATGCCTTCCTGTTTTCACCACCGTGGTTCAAGAGGATGTCGTGTCAGCTCCCATTATTCATGGAAAAGGAGCTAGCCACGTGATTGTGATATAAAAGAATGATTGTGATGTAAAAGACTCTAGAAAAGTCTATATTGAAACTCTGGTTAAGAGTTAAGCTAGTCATACTTAACCACTAGTAGGCTATCGGGTTGTGTTATAACTGGGCAACTAGGAGGAAGAGGCATTCCACTCTTTCGAGAGCATTTGTTCCATAGATGAGCAGCAATATCCAAGAGGGATATGAGGTAGAGCACACACAAAGTATTTATGCATTGTAGCAGCCCACGAGCCACAGGCCATACTTCTTTGTATCTACAGCCATATTTCCAGACAGAGAAAGAGAGTGGAGCGGCCTCACCTTCCAGTTGGGTTTTCTCCCGAAAGGGTTTCCCAGAGCATATCTTGTGTCTTATGTGTGTGTGTGAGCTTTTATTTTTCCATTCTTTATTCTTTGCATAATTTCCATTCACGTGCATGCACTAATTACAGTAAAAACTACAGATCTAGAAATATAATAAAACTGCAATACCGTATAATTTCAAATTTTTAATACAATATTGTAAGATCTGTTGTGACGAATTGTCCAGAGGAATATCCACGGCAATTTACAGATCACTAGGAATGCCAGCGATGTCCAAGGCGGGGATTATATCAAAGTAAGACATCCTATTAGGTTACACATATCAGTCATGTAGGAGTCGCCAGGATGAATTCAAAGATGCCTTCAGAGATGCTTGTTTCACCCTACAAACATTGACTTGGAAGTTCAGTGAAGAAATAGAGCTTAGTTCTTCCAGTCAAGTCACCAGAAGAGGATTTATATTTTCGTCAAAGGAATCACCTCTTCAAATATTAGACCAAGAAGGTAGACCTGCTTCCTCCCCAACAATGACGCCAAAAATGTTGCCACACAATCTAGCAGGGATCGTAGGAGGGCAACCTATTGGAAATACTAAGAGGGGGGTGTGTCAGGCCAGGGTAACTCCAGAATAAATGAGCGGAAGACAATTGTGATGTATTATTCATAAACTAACTAACATTTATATACAAAAATATGACGGATCAGTTCATCTTCTTGATGACTGTCCAGTTCACCCATCCGTTGCGGATTAGGTGTCAACATTCCCCCCCTTAATCTGAAGGGATGTTGGTGAGTCCAAGCATCATTCTGAATCTTTCAAGCTTTTCTCTTCCAAGCGCTTTGGTGAAGATGTCTGCAATTTGCTCGTTTGTGGAACAATGACGGAGATGGATTGTTTTGGCCTCAACATGATGTCGGATCAGATGATATTTAGTATTGATGTGCTTAGTACGATCATGGAACTTTGGGTTCTTGGCCAACTTTATTGCAGAGGTGTTATCAATCATGAGTGGAGTTGATTGTATTTGTTTTACCTGCAAATCTTCAAGAATTTTCCTGAGCCACACAATTTCTTTCGTTGCTTCAGCTGCTGCCACATATTCTTCTTCTGTTGTGGAATCTGCTGGTACTGATTGTTTGCGTGATCTCCAGGAGACAGCTCCTGATCTAAGACTCATAGCATATCCTGAAGTAGATACCCCAGTTTCTTTGTCTCCATCGAAGTCTGAATCAGAGTATCCAATCAAGTTGAAGTCGTCCACCTGTGTATACTTGATTCCAAGGTCTTGAGTTCCCTTCAAGTACCTTAGAACTCTTTTTGCAGCAGACCAATGTCCCTCACAAGGCTTTTGCATAAACCTGGGGAGGATTCCAACAGCAAATGAAATGTCTGGTCTGGTAGTAGTGAGGTAGATGAGACTTCCTACAAGCTGTCTATACTCTGTTGCATCCTCAAATTCCTTTCTTTCAGTAGATGTGAGCTTCAAGTTTTGTTCCATTGGAGTAGAAAGAGGATTGCACTCTGTCATGCCAAATCTGTTTAACAAATCTCCAATGTATTTCTTTTGAGAAAGAAATATGGACTTTGGATGTTGGGTTACTTCAATGCCAAGATAGTAATGAACATAGCCCAAATCAGTCATTTCAAAAAAAATTCCTAATTCTTTCTTTATGGATGCAATATAGCTTTCATTGTTCCCTGTCATTAAAAGATCATCTACATATACCACAAGATATACAACTGTTTTGCCAACTTTCTTGACAAATAAAGTTGCATCATCAAGATCAAAATGATTGAAGTTGAGTTTCAGAAGATGCTCAGTTAGTTTTTCATACCAGGCTCGTGGTGCTTGTTTGAGGCCATACAAGGACTTCACAAGTTTGCATACTTTGTGTTCATGTCCTTTCACAGCAAATCCTTCAGGCTGGGACATAAAAACATTCTCTTTTAGATCTCCATTCAAGAATGCAGTTTTTACATCCACTTGATGGACTTTCCAACCGTTCTGAGCAGCTAGTGCAAAGAGTGTCTGGATGGTGGCCCATTTTGTTGTGGGGGCAAAAGTTTCCTCATAATCGACCCCTTCCTTCCGTGCAAAACCTTTTGCCACAAGCCTAGCTTTGTGCTTGTCAAGTGAGCCATCAGCTTTGTACTTGTTCTTGTAGACCCACTTGCAGCCAATTGGTTTGGTTCCAAATGGAGGATCAACCAGCTTCCAAGTGCCATTCTTTATGAGGGCATCATACTCCTTCTGCATCGCTTCTTTCCATTCATCATGAGAAGCAGCTTCTTTGAAGGAAGTTGGTTCAAAATCTGTAGACAAGTTCAATTCACAATCATAAGTAACATCCATATCAACAGGTGAATTAGAGTTATCTACATCACCTCCATCTTGTCGGTTTGTATTTCTGGTTCCTGTTTTTCCAATTTCATCAGGATGAACACTTTCAAGTCTCTTTGTCAGCCACTTTGGGGGACCTTTCTGAGATGGTCCGGGCTGCTCTGTTGATTGAGTTGGGTCTGAATCAAGATTGAGTCTCCCAATTCTATCAATTACATCACTTAAAGCATCATCCGTTGTTGGAGTGTCATGCAGGGGAGATTGTTCTTCAGAAGAAGAAGATTCCACATGTTGATCTAGTATAGGAATCCCCCCTTCAAGATGTGGAATCTGATTATCAAACTCTTGAAATGATTTCGGTTTTGTGAATATATCCAAGCGATCAAGTTGCCGCTCAACAACACTGTCAGATTTGGATGATTCAAGAAAAATGACATCTCTAGATAAAACAAACTTTTTATTTACTTCATCATAGAGGCGGTATGCTTTAGATGTGTTTGAATACCCCAGGAAGATACACTTACGACTTCTAGCACCAAGTTTGTTTCTATGTACCTTTGGTATTAAAGCATAACAGGTGGAACCAAAGATCCTGAGATGTTTTACCGAAGGAACATGTCCATACCACAATTCATAAGGAGTCTTGTTTCTTATAGCACTAGATGGACATCTATTCTTTATATATGCAGCACATAGAACAGCATCAGCCCAAAACATTGTCTTTACATTTTTGAAGAAAAGCATGGATCGTACCATATTCAAGATTGTTCTATTCATTCTTTCTGCTACACCATTCTGTTGGGGATTATAAGGTACAGTTGTTTGATGTTTAATCCCATGTTGGCGAAGATAGTGTTCAAATTCATTTGATGTATATTCTTTTCCATTATCAGTGCGAATAGACCCAATATGAGATTGTGCATCATTTTCAACCCACTTATGAAAATTCTTGAATGTTTGAAAAGCATCAGATTTGTTCTTCAATAAATAAACCCAACACATTCTGGTGTAATCATCAATAAATGTCATGATATATTTATTTCCATTTGCAGAAGAAATAGGCATTGGACCACATAAATCTGAATGAATGAGTTCAAGTTTCCTATGTGCTCTTGAATGTGAATCATGAAAAGACTGTTTGCTATGCTTTCCTAGAATGCAAGCATCACATTGCTTATGTTTTCTAGGAATTGTAGGCAAACCAGCAACACCATTTTTCTTTAATAAGCGAAGACTGTCATAGTTTAAATGTCCAAATCTAGCATGCCATAATAAACTTGATGGAAGTGTACCTTCTTCATGATGAGAAATATATGAAAAATATTGTGCATGAGTAGAAGTTCCTTGCAGTTTAAGAAGTCTTTCTTCTTCTATACCCCTCATGACAAGCGAGTGGTCAGATGCCTTTCTTACCTCAAGCTTGCCATCAAACATATGAATGGAGTGACCTTGCTGGTGGATGTGGACCAGGGACAGCAAGTTTCTCTTGAGCTGTGGGAGATATAGAACATGATCCAGAAGAAAGTCTGGAAGACCAGGCAGTTTAAGCCTGACTGTGCCAAGCCCTGATGGCTTGATTTTTGACTGATCTACAAAGTATACTTCTCCATCAACATTATCAGTGAAATCCTCAAAAAAATCTTTCCTATGAGTCATATGACAGGTTGCTCCTGAATCAAGCAACCAGTCATTTTTCGAAGAAGCAAGTGAAGCATTAAACAAGTCTTCATTTATTCCAATGTTACATTGTGCCTCAATATAGTGAGCGGATTTAGGTGCTTTACCTTTGTCTGTGTCATCAATTTTACCTTTCTGCTGGTTTCTTCTCTGCTCAACCTTGTCCCATGGTAGCTTGCATGTAGAAGCATCATGTGATCCATTTCGTTTGCAGCGAATGCAATGCAGATCTGCCTTTTCTGCTTGAGAATGTCTGCCCCCCTGCCTCTGAAGTATCTTCCTCTTCCTCTTCGTCCACCTCTTCCTCTTGTAGAATCTTGAGCAGGATGCTTTTCTTTATGAGCAAGGCAAACAGTCTCTTCAGAAGATTCAGGGACTGTTTTCTTTCTAAAGGCTTTCTCTCTTTCAGCAAACTTTTTCACAAGAGACTCAAAGGTTATGTCTTTAAGATTTCCATTTGCTTGTAAAGACTCAAGATAATTAGAGTAAGTAGGATAGAGTGCTTTGAGAAAGGCAATAAGAGAGATATCCAGCTCAACCTTAGTGGATTTAATATCATGCATTATAGACTTTATTTCAGATGCAAGAGCAAGGGGATCATTATTTTTGAGTTCAAGAGTGAAGAGTTTAATCATGAGCTGAACAACTTCAAGTGCAGAATGTGAATCATAGAGTTCTTTCAGCTTTTGTAAAGCTTCAAAGGCAGTGGAATAGGATGAAATATGACGACTTACTTCTTCATTTACAGATGTTGCGATCAATGCATAGGCTTTGCTGTTCTTGTTTTCCCAAATGACAAGTTCTTTATCTGATGTAGGCTGCACAGGGTCTTTGTCTTCTTCTCCGACACACACTCCTTTCCACAGCTCATTGTAGATGAGGGTGTGTTTTACCATCCGAGACCATTCAGAATAGTTCTCCTTGCCAGTGAGCACTATTCCGACCATAGAGATGATTGAATGCATTCTGTAAAAAAATACTTCTGCTTGATAAAAAAAAAAAAACTTCCTTACAGCCTTATGCACTATATTTTCTACAAATCCCTCTAATGTGTGACAGAAGGCATCAGAATTTCATTGAAATATTATATCACTTTATGCTTCAATACAGCATTACCAAAAATAAAAAACTGTGCAATATCACTATATCACCTCCACAAATGCTTTGATATATAAAATGTTCTGACTGATATGACTTTGAATGCTTTTGAAAACTGCTTATATAACCCCTTTGAAAACTGCTTACAACACAATACTTAAAACTGCCATCATAAATACATATCATCAGCACAACATTATACCGCCATTAAAATCATCTTTCTTGTCATTCTCAAACTTTTTGAGATGAATCAGGTTAAAGTCATATGGTTATATGCATAAACAAACTGCGCAATTACACTGCATAAACAAACTGCGCAAACCAGCTACCATAATCAAACTGCGCAAGTCATTTGGTTATATGCATAATCAAACTGCGCAATTACACTGCATAAACAAACTGCGCAAACCAGCTACCATAATCAAACTGCGCAAGTATTTGAGGTGTAGACAGAGGTGGCATCGCTTCAGGCTTCATAAAGATGGAGATGGAGGACTTCGGTCCCAAAAATATCCTTCATTTGCCTACAATCTCTGCCAAGATCCTGCGCCTGGTGATTCCAGATAGCTCGTTTTACGGCAGAATGGCAAAAGTCGGAAAGTTTGGTGCCCTCATTCCAATGTCTGGTGGCCATAATAATGCATTGGATACATTGCCTTCGGACGTGAGGGATCAGCTATTTCAAGCTGCCATTAATTCCCCAAGGAGAGGCGGGGATGATCATACGTCCCTATCACTGAACAACATTCTGGCTGACTGGAAGGAGACACCCGAAGCACACATTTTGATGGTGGAACTTCCAGGTCTGAGCAAGGAGGAGATAAAGATACAGGTGGAAGATGACCGGCTTTTGAAGATAAGCGGAGAACGCAACAAACAGGAACGTGAGGGTGAGAAATGGCACGGGTATCAAGGGTATATGGCGCGAGATGAAAAGCGGCTATGGCGCAACGCTCGGTGATCTTCCTCTGAGAGGGTCTCCGGCTTTTCAACAAAAAAACAATGTATATACGCAGATGTCAAGCCAAAAGACGAGAGTCACCAAAAAACGCTTCTATGCATTCAATAACAAAAAACGACTCGTCACCAAAAAAACGAGTGTCAGGTATTCCTGCGCGGAGGCACCAAAAAACGCTTCTATGCATTCAATAACAAAAAACGCACATTCAGTATCAATTACTCATGATCTGAGAGGGCGCAGTCTCTGGCAGTCAGAGGCATTCAATATCAATTCAAAAATCAGAAACGCATCAACACTTATAGTGCAGTAGCGTTCAGGATGTCAGAGCAGAGCAGCGCTCAGGAGAGAGCAGCGCTCAGGTATGAGCAGCTCTCAAAACAGCAGGAGTTACAACTATTTCAGGGACTGGGACCTGTGCTCTGATACCATGTCAGGCCAGGGTAACTCCAGAATAAATGAGCGGAAGACAATTGTGATGTATTATTCATAAACTAACTAACATTTATATACAAAAATATGACGGATCAGTTCATCTTCTTGATGACTGTCCAGTTCACCCATCCGTTGCGGATTAGGTGTCAACAGGGTGAATCAATATTACTTTCCAATTAGTAAATATTAATCTTCAAAGCATTAAGTTCACATTAATCAATATCAGATAATAAAAACAATAAACAACACCATTCAACAATGCACAGTATAAAGATAGTACACACAAGATTTATGTGGAAACCCAAAGCGAGGGAAAACCACAGAATGCTTTTTATATTTAATTCAGTACATCACTTTAGTGTAGTTGCACAAGGAAGCCCCAAACTCCTTGAATACAAATATGGAGATTTGTTTTACCAGCATCAACTAGATGGAGGTTCTGACCCCTAGTAGGCTACAACCTACTATGGTTTATCAGCTACAACTGAATGGAGACATGATTCACCAACTACATCTGGTAAGAGGCTCCAACCCCCACAACAAGCTGCAACCTGTCTCGTCACATCGCCCTACCACCCTGGCTTTGTGATGACTGATCTTCATAAAATCATTCGAACTTGGATGTGTTTTATCAACTTCGACTGAAAGGTTGCACCGACACCCTGTGCAAGCACCAACCTAAAGGAGACCCCACTCTCCTGCCTTGTACCACCTTGCTACCCTGTTCCGCTGACAAACCACGTTTCACAATTTTAAGATTAGATCCACATGTGCTCTGAATCAATACAAAATATAACGAAATATAATCATTGTTGTTTCTGCTTAGTATATCAATATCAACTCTACTCAATCTTTGTAACAATTCTAACTATTGTACAACTATCAACAAACAGCCCTGCTTCTGCTCAACCTATATCACAAATCTGGCTATCAACCTTGACAATGTCACTATATGGAAACCATTATTTCCCTCGTCACAAACGTTGTAATGCTCATGAATGAATATGCATTAGGAAGCTCATGGATGTAATGACCCACCTATAACTTAAATAAAATACGAATATTAGCATACATACGAGACCTCCATATGATAGCTACATATGCATGGACCCACATGTATCGCACTATATATAAGCTAGTTACTACAAGAAAGATATAACTTAAAGTAATGAATTAATACCTCACCAGAATATCATATATATGATAAATCCGTAAACTAAAAGAAAATTTTAATTTTAATTTGAATTTACGACGTGATAGGGCAGCATCACTGTCATGAACGCCACCACCGTCATCATCACCATCTCCATTGCCACCACCATCGCCGCCACCATCAAGACCATCATCAACACCAATCGCTCTAGCACCGGAGTTGACTGTTATAATGCGCTCATTGGAAGCCATATTGGAAACATTAAAAGGGTCGACAATGGCTAAAACCAAAGAAGAGCAACCTCAACCCGAAGAAACAAATCCAGCGGAACCCAAAAGTTCTGAGTATAGACAATCAAAGGAAGATATTTCTAGGGAGCTACAGAAAATTAAACTCCCAGAATTTTCAGGAGGACGAGTTGGAGAACATGCTGAGGCATGGTTAGAAGGAATGAACAGATGTTTTGCACTAAGAGAGTACTCTTCTACTTCAAAAACAAAAATTGTCGTATTTCAATTAAAGGAAAGCGCCTTGATTTGGTGGGGAAATCTGGAAAAACAACTACACCTCACAACGGATAATGTCCCTTGGGAATTGTTCGAGGAAAGATTTTGCGCTAAGTATTTACCTCCATATTTTCAAGAACAACAAGTTGGGGCCTTTCATACGTTAATCCAGAGTAATAAAACAATGGAAGAATATGAAATAAAGTTTATGGAGCTTGTGAAATACATTCATTACTTAGATTCTGATGAACGTCAAGCTAAGCGCTTCGTATATGGGTTAAACCCTCGCATCAGGGCCATGGTTAGGATGTGGAAGCCATCATCAACAGCCGAGGCAGTGGAATGTTGTCGTTATGCAAAGGAGAATCTAGAAATAAAAAAGGGACGCCAGGCCAATAGAATCTCTACAACTAGGATTTCTAGGAAAGACTCCCCGAAACTTCTTCAAGGGAAGTAGCTCAAGGCCACTTCCTTATGGTAATAGATTTACTCCAAGAGGAGCAAGAGCAAGAGCTCCCATGGTAGTTAATCCTATAGCTGTTGAATCATCAAACACAAGTCAATGGAAATCTCGTGGAACTGCTAATAGAGGAAGAAATGCGAAAGGAAGTAGCATAAGAGGACGAAGCTCTTTATCTAGAAACTCACAATACGATTCAAAGGGACTGACCCAGGTTAATTGTTGGGGATGTGGAGGACCACATTTCCAACGTGATTGTCCGGAAGCTTCATCAAGTATAATGCATAGAACAGGGAAAGAGTTAGCATCAAATACCCAAGGCAATCATAGAATCCATGTAGTAGTCAACAACAATCAAGCAGCACATCAATCCACTATAGTGGAATCCTCAGGTATTATTAATGGTATAAAATTCAAAATCTTATTTGATACTGGTGCCACATATAGTTTCATTTCGTCATATGCATTAAATAAATGTGGGTTGGCAGCTCGCAAGCAAAATGATTTCAGACAGGTAGAAATGGCCTCAGGAGAACTCCAATCCGTAGATTTAAGTGTGGAGGAATGCAAAATTGATCTAGGGGTCTGTTCGACTAAATTAAAAGTTTATGTCACAGCCTTAGGAAATTATGACCTCGTCATAGGTATGGATTGGTTAGAAGCTCATCAACCTTGGGTAGACTATTATGGTAAAGGAATTCTCGGTATAAATAATAAAGGAGAGACGATCCAAATTCAAGGTATCAAAAGAAAAGAATCTTTACACTACATATCAGCAATGCAAATGAAGCGTTGCTTAAGAAAAGGTTGTCAGGCATATGCAGTTCAAGAAGTAAGGAAAAAGGGCCATCCTTAGAACAATATCTGGTGTTAGCCGAATTTCCAGATGTATTTCCAAAGGAACTACCAGGATTACCCCCCGAAAGAGAGCTAAATCTCACAATAGAATTGAAACCTAGTACAGAACCAATCTCTAAAACACCTTGCAGAATGACAGCACCAGAACTTCAAGAATTGCAAATTCAATTGAAGGAACTATTGGATATAGGGCACATTTGGCCCAGTATTTCAGCTTGGGGTGCTCCTGTAATTTTTGTCAAGAAGAAATATTGTTCCTTACGATTATGCATAGACTATCGAAACTTGAATCGAGCTACAGTAAAGAATCGGTATCCAGTGCCTCGAATTGATGACCTCTTCGACCAAATGAAGGGAGCTACTCTCTTTTTAAAAATCGATCTACGATCGGGTTATCATCAGCTAAGGATTAAGGAAAACGATATTTCTAAGACTGCATTCCGAACACGCTTTGGGCATTATGAATTCACTGTGGTACCATTTGGGTTGACTAATGCACTAGCAGTATTCATGAACCTAATGAACAGCGTTCTCCGCAAATATCTTGATCAATTTGTACAAGTTTTCCTAGATGATATTCTCATCTACTCCAAGAATGAGAAAGATCATGAAGACCATTTACGGATAGTATTATCCTACCTCAAAAAACACCAGTTATATGGAAAGTTATCCAAGTGTTCTTTCTTTCAGGAAAAGATTCATTATTTAGGCCATATCATATATGGTGAAGGAATTTTAGTAGATACTGAAAAGGTAAAAGCAATCATGGAATGGCCAATACCGAAAAATGCACATGAAGCGTGAAGCTTTATGGGTTTAGCCGGTTACTATCGAAGATTTGTGGAAAGATTCTCCAAAATTGCAAAGTTAATTACAACTCTTCAACATAAAGGTGTTAAGTATGAATGCACTGAGGAATGTAATAAAGCATTCTCTAAACTCAAAAGACTGCTGACCAATGCACCAATCTTACGAGTCCCTGATATGGACAAAGATTTTACTATATGTACTGATACATCTAAGCAAGGGCTAGGTGCAGTATTAATGCAGGATAGAGGGGTAATAGCATATGTCTCAAGAAAGTTAAAGCCTCATGAAGAACACTACGGCACTCATGATTTAGAGTTAACCGTTGCAGTACTAGCTTTAAAGATATGGAGACACTATCTAGTAGGACGAAGTTTTATGCTTAAAAGCAACCATCAAAGTCTACAGTATTTGTTTACCTAAAGAGACTTGAATGCTAGACAAAGACGATGGAGTGAATTCCTAAGTGAATATGACTTTGGAATATCATACATTAAAGGAAAAGAAAACATAGTGGCAGATGCTTTAAGCAGAAGACCCCGAATATTTTCCCTCATACCTATCAAAGTAGACTTAAGGCAACGAGTACTAGAACATCTCATAAGAGATAGCTGGTATTTAAAGGTAAGATCTAGTCTTGATAGTAAAAAGCCAAAAGAACCTAAGTTTGAGGGGTATGAACTAGAAGATGATGGAATCTTGTGATTTCATGGAAGGATATATATTCCTGATAATGGGGATCTCCGAGACACCATCCTTAAGGAAGCCCATAGAGCAGTGTATTGTGCACATCCTGGGGTAAAGAAAATGTATATTGATACCAAGAAACTCTTCTTCTGGTCAGGCATGAAACGCGATATCGTTCAATTCGTTGCAAAATGTCTTGAATGTCAGCAAGTGAAAGCTGATAATTGCCACCCAACAAGGATCCTGCAACCTCACCACATTCCTATGACCAAATGGGAGATAATTTCTATGGATTTTATCGTCGGACTACCTCTTACTTCACAAAGACACAATGTTATTCTGGTGGTAGTGTACAAATTAACAAAAAGCGCCCATTTCATTCTCATAGGAGATACTTACGAAGTCGCTGACGTAGCTCGAATATTCATAAATAAAATGATCAGATTTCATGGAGTACCTAAGAAGATCATATCAAATAGAGACTCACGATTCACTTCAAAATTTTGGACTTGCATGCAGTCAACCTTAGGAACTCAACTAAATTTGAGTATAGCTTATCATCCTGAGACTGATGGGCAAACAGAAATGGTAAATCAAGTACTAGAAGATATGTTGAGAATGTACGTTATGGATCAACAATCACACTGGGAAAAGTACTTATCCTTAGTCGAATTTGCATACAATAACAGTTACCACAATTCAATCAGAATGCCTCCATTTGAAGCATTATATGGCAGACCTTGCAGAACGTCGTTAAGTTGGGACAGGTTAGAAGATCGGGTGATAGTAGGACCAGATCTAATCCAAGAGATAGAGGAACAAGTAAAACAAATTAGACAGCGGTTAAAAGAAGCACAAGACAGACAAAAGAGTTAAGTTGATGCCCACAGAACTGACAGGAAGTATGAAGTAGGGAATCAAGTTTTCATCCGCATCAAACCAAATAAAAGCACTATCCGATTTGGAAAAGGGACAAAGTTGTCACCCCGATTTATCGGACCATTTAAAGTCATGGAAAGAGTTGGACATGTCGCCTATCGTCTTGCACTACCACCTCACTTGCATAAAGTTCATAATGTATTTCATGTATCTATATTAAGACATTACATAGCTGACAAATCTCATAACCTTCAATGGAAGGAACTGCAGGTATCGGACGAGGGAATCATTTCGGTCGAACCATTACGTATACTAGAACGTAGGATTCGACAGCTCAGGAATCGTCTGGTAGACCAAGTTAAGGTCCAGTGGGATAAGTATAGCCCTAAATCGGCTACTTGGGAAGATACAAAAATCGTATGTCAGAAATACCCCAACTTGTGTCAATTTTGAAGAAATTTAAGCCATATTTTGTATATATTTACTTTACTTTAAATCAGATACTCAAAACTATTTTTGGAAGGAATTTTTATGTTACTGAAATATGATATATGTTACCTGCTTAATTCTACTGGTACGTGGATACCAAGATGAAATATGTTATTTAAATTAACATTACTGAGTTATGGATACAAAGATGAAGTTCAATATTTGATTAACCTTCTTATAAAATCTAAATCATGAATTATGATAGGAATTAAGATACTATAAATTTTGCTTCATTTATGCATATCGATATGATTAGTGAGATAGAAATAAAAGAATGATTACAATTTCAATATGAAAGCCAATAACATGAGCAGGACATGACCAAGTATATTACACTGTAGATAACAACATGTATGAGCTATGCATAAACCGTTTATTTTATAAATATTGATGCATATGTTATAATATATGGACAAGTGTTTACATTGCATATTACCAAAATGGCCACGTGATGACAAAAACTTCAGTACAATTAAGGCTTAATAAGGTTCCATGAAAGAGCATTGACTCAAGTCCCACTAGGAGGGGTGGAGGTATTACCCACCGTTTATCCTCCAAAACCTGAAGTCATGAGAGAACTGTACGAATTACGCTCCCCTAGACGTGTGATGATGACTACCAGATGCCTACTGGGCAATCAGGTTGATATAATCGACGTTGATACCCTTGAGAACCTATGAATGGTTAGTCAATATAGCTGACGCCATGGCACACTCTAGTAGAAGGCGGATACGATGGAAGCGGAAGAGATTAGGAAGGATAGGATGATTTGAAAATAGCTTGGGAACCCGACAGAGGCAGAACATGAATATTATATTTGTAAAATCTTAAAATATTCAAGAAAACAAATTTTAAGTACTCATATAAAACAAATTCAATCTCGAAATACAAAGACTTATATACTTACACTAATATATTTTGGAAACCCTAACTTCGAGACGAAGTTTTTGGAAAGAGGAATGTATGTAATGACCCACTTATAACTAGAAATAAAATACGAATATTAGCATACATACGATAGCTACGTATGCATGGACCCGCATGTATCGCACTATATATAAGCTAGTTACTACAAGAAAGATATAAATTAAAGTACTAAATTAATACCTCACCAGAATATCATATATATGATAAATCCGTAAACTAAAAGAAAATGTTAATTTTAATTTACAAATTAAATTAAAAATAATAATAATAAAAAAAATTAATAAATTAATAATATATAAATTAATTAAAATTATAAATTAAATAAATCAAATTAATTTATTAAAATAATAAATAAACTTTTATCAAATCTCCATATCCGAATAAAATCAACAAAATCAAATAAGATTTGGTTTTATAAAAATCACACATATCAAAATAATGACACGGAGATGGGAGGAAGGCGGTGGACGGGGAACTAAAAGGAGGAAGGAAATATTGAGAAGGGGGGGAGAAAAAACAAAGAACAATTTCAATTTTAATATAGAGATACAGAAACTCTTGAGTTCTGATTGAGTTCTAATAGTACTAGAGTTTTTGGGCACCGGGGATCAGATTGCTTCGATTGGAAAGCATTCTGAGACTGTGTACCCAGGTTGTACCCAGTTCGGCAGGGTAGTGTTGGCCGTTTTGGTAACGCAGCCGGACAAGAATTGCAGCAAAGCAGAGAGATTTGCAACAGAGCCGACAGGTTGGTATTCATTAGATTAATTATTTAAAATTCGGTATTTAAATTCAAGTTCTGGTATTTTGAAATTAGTTTGAAATTAGGGTTCTTAAAATTAGGGTTCTTACAATGGAGCAGATGACTAAATCCACTATACAAAGTTGCTTATGATCTGTAATGTTCCAAACTAGGAAAAACAATGATATGCAAAGCAAATAACAAATTCAACAACAGAAAATTTCAAACTTTAGAGCACACCCATAAATAGACTGAAAATGAGAAGCAAACGAGCCATTTTATTATGAATCTGGAGCAATAATACAATAATGTGGGAGGAGTGCACCTGGGCTTGCCCAAAAGGCAAGCGAAGCAAAGCCCAGGTGATCAAACTACAAGCCCGGATGACAAAATCAGCTATCTCAATGATGCCCTCTGCTGTCCCAGCAAAACTGCGTTGCCTCCTACAAAGATGCTGCTGAAAACCCCGACTCCAGTGCTCAAAAAATTCTGCCAAATTAACCCCAAGCTCCTCAAGAAAAACCCACCGAAATCCTGAAAGGGTTTGGCCTGGTTTTGACCCCTGAAATTCGGCCCCCAAAGCACCACGTCCTCCACAAACTGTTGGGAAGTACGACTTGCCTACACACCAATGAAATCCTTCCCCAAGCACTCCAAAATCGCTGCAAACACTTCCCCAAATGCTTCCTTTATCTCCTCGGCAAGTACCAGCCTCACAACACAATCCTCCAACTCCCACGTGTGCCCAGTGAGAGGCCTCTGCACTAACCTAGGAGCTGCAAATTCGTACTAAACTGTAGTTGCCTCCTCCCGCTCCAAAACTCCATACAAAGCCTGCTATATCCCTAAACCTTCCTCACCAAAATTCTTTCGGCAATTGCTCCCAAGAAGACACCCGAAATGAGACCCACGTGCGCTCCACCTACGTCCTCCTGTAACACGCTATGGCTAAGTGAATACCTGAATGTAAGTGTTGAAATCTCTCCCATCTCTCCTCCGGAAAGAAGTGACAAACCTCTTTAGGGTGGCACTCAAAGTCCCCCAAAGAAAGGGTGAGTTCTCCACACAGAAAACTCGTTGCTAAACAGCAACTGACCCAGCTAAGCAGCTCGAGCAACAAAATGAGTTCAATTAGAAAAAGACCCTTTGTGAGGATGAGCTCCTCTTATTTATAATTTCGTGGGCCTTCCTTCCCATGTGGGCCCCTCCACCTTGCCATTTGACTTCCCTCCAAGGCTATTCAAACTCTTCACTTGGCCAAGTGTGTTTTTTTCATGTGGTTGGCCCCCATACTCCACTAACAAAACAATACAGCCTTCTTTTCTTCCCCAAGTCCCTATATCAAAATTGAGTGGGTTCCATGGCCTTCAAAACAACCCAAAATTGTGGGGAATTAAACCTGTAACAAAATAATTTCAGAAGGGACATTACATGATCTTAGGTTGTTGTACCGACATCAATATGTTGTTGCAAGTATCGGTTTATATGTCGTTGGCACTGATGTCCAATGATGGCTCAATCCTAAATGCCTTAGATCATTTCTATGACCTTGCAACAGTCTCAAGCTTTGCCCAAGGAGGCCTACTAGCATACATCTTGTAGTTGCTCTGAAAGTTACCTGATAAGACTGAAGAATTTGCCAGAAACGCGGATCCCTGTTTCTGATATGTAAACGGATATGATTCTTGTCTGAAATGCTGTAAAAACGTTTTTGTGCCATTTCAAAAAATCGGAAACTTCAGATTTGGAATTGGACACGTTTCCAAGGCATTTAAATCTTTTTGGATCCATTTCCGGATTTTTGGAAACAAATCCACAAAAATCGTGATCAGAATCCGCCCTTAAAATGTTAAAAAGCGTGAAAATTTGTATAGCCATAAATAAATAATAAAAATGAAGAAATCAGATTTGCAAATAAACTCACTATAAACACAGTCTCATAACGTCTCTTCTAAATATTTAGAAACAACGGCACTCCATATATTTATTAAGGATTCTTACTAAGAAAAAGATAAATGTTCAAAAATGCAAACAAAAGGGTTTGATGAATGTCTTAGTAAAGAGATTTATTTGAGCGATTAATTTTCAGTTTAGTTAAGGTTTTGTTAGTTATTATTGATTTTGCTCTTGATTTCATAATGCATCAGCCACTACACTGTGCTTTCCCCGCACGTACTGAATATCAAAATCGTAGGCCTACACCTTGCTGACCCATCTCTGTTGTCTGTCATTGAGGCCTTGTTGCCCCATGAAGTTGCGATGACTATTTTGATCTGTGTTCACCCGAAATCGGTCGCCCACTAAGTACTGTCGGAATTTAGCCAACGCATGCATGATGCCCAACATCTCTTTGTCGTATATAGAATACAACCTCTCATGTGGTAGGAGCTTCTGGCTCTCGAAAGCAATGGGATGTCCATCCTGGGACAATACTGCCCCAATACCCTCTCTTGATGCATCAAACTCCACTGTGAACGGCTTGTTGAAGGAAATGTAACTAGGTTCAGTCTTCATAAATGTACTTTTGATATTTGTACTTATTCAAGAAAAGAAATATTATTTTTTTATAATATATGTCAATGAGTTTCTTACACATTGAAATAGGTCTAGCACATGCTAAGTGCTATAGGTGAGTCAAATAGTCAAAAGGAAATATTGAAGGCCTTAAGGGTAGGTTACACCATGTATTAGGGTTAAGAGAATACCTCCAAGCAAAGTCAAGTCCCCTCCTATGCAAAGGCATTGTCAAAGAAGCTCCTCCAAGCATGTTACACCCCCAAAGGAACCATCCAAAGTTTGCATAACAGGTCGGCCTACAAACAGTTAACATGTCGGCCTTCTAGTCAACCTAAAAGGAGGGACAGTCCTCTATAAATAGAAGTTGTCCACTCCATTACAATGCCAATCAAGAGCTCTGAAATCTGAGTAGAGAAGAAGTTGAGAAAAGGATGAAGAAGAGGTCTTCTAGGGCAGCAAGGAAGAGAGAAAGAAGTTGAGGTGGAAGGTATTGTGTTTCTAGGGTTAACACAACCACACATGCGAAAAAGGAAGGGTCTTCTTGTGGTCATACCAGCAAAAATCCATAGTGACATATATCTCTATTTTGGGCTAGCAAACAAGGCTTATAAAGCCTCTCACTCAAGCAAAAAAGGAAGAGGTCAACATCACAAGGAAAAACAGTCACACATGCAAAGGTAAGAAGGTTGTCTCTATTGTCATAACAGCCCTCCCATTACAGTCATACAAGTTCAATGGTTGGTAAAGAGAAGGAAGCGATCATCAGAAGGAAAGGGTCTCATCAAGGTATCTCCTCTAGAGAAAGTGCAACAAAGTTGGAAGGAGGACGAGGTGCCGAGAAACGAAGTGCCGGAAGAAGGAAATGTCGAGGAACAAAGTGCAGAAAGAATAAAGGACTTGACTTATGCATAGAGGACATTCTAGTCAAGGGTCTAAGATTTCGCAATTATCAATAAGAAGCTTCAATAAGAGAAACTTACTAAAGGGTTTTCCTCTCAAGAGAAGAGAGGTTTTGGCCCTGGCAGAGAGCAAACATTTTGTGTTCTTGTTCTGATGTTTTGGTAGCAATTTGATGAAGTACAAACACATGCATTAATAATAAGAAGAAGAAGATTAATCTAACAAGAAAAAGTAAAAAGACTCCACAAATTGTTATCAAGTAACGAAGAATCACACTACACCTAATTGCCCTAGATTCTTCAACACGCTGAGTGAAATCCGGGAGTGCCAACATCGGGAAACTACTCATCACTTCCTTGAGGTGATTAAAAGCTAACTGGGTTCCATCTGTCCATGCAAAAGCCCCCTTCTTGGTCAAATCTGTGAGGGGTGCCGCCAACTATGAGAACCCCTTGAAGAAATTCCGGTAATAGGTGCAAATGCCCAAAAACCCCCTCAACGTTGTCACATCTCTAGGCACCGGCCAACCCCCAATGGCCTGTATCTTCTTGTCATGCACCTTCACCCCATCTACGCCAATGATGTGCCCCAAGTAGAGCATCTACGTCATCCCAAACTCATAGTTGGACAATTTGGCGTAAAACTAGTGTTCCTCCAAAATACGCAACACCGCCTCCAAGTGTTGCAGGTGCTCCTCCCAAGTTCTGTTGTAGATCAAGATGTCGTCGAAGAACACCAATACAAACCTCCTCAACTGCCCCTAGAACACATGGTTCATACACGACTGGAAGGTGGCAGGTGCATTGGTCAACCCAAAGGGCATGACCAGAAACTTGAAATGCCCATAGTGGCATCTGAAGGTCGTCTTAGGGATGTCTTGATCCCTCACCTTGATCTGATGGTACCCCAAGCGCAAATCTATCTTAGAGAAGTACTTAGCTCCTCTAAGCTCATCCATCAACTCATCAATGTGCGGGATGGGGTATCGGTTCTTCAAAGTCTTCTTGTTGAGCACCCTGTAATCAATGCACATGCGCAAGGTTCTGTCCTTCTTCTTCACCAACACCACTAAAGAAGCAAAGGGGCTGGAACTCGGCCTAATGTGGCCCAACGCCAACAACTCCTTGATGGCCTGCTTAATCTCGTCCTTATAGGCCTTGGGTTGCCTATAAGGGGGGGTGATAATTGCCTGCACACCAAGCTCCAACTCAATGGTGTGCTCGAATCCCTTGTCTAGTGGTTGCCCCGGTGGGAAGTCCCCAAACACTACCGAGTATCTATCTAAGATGGCCTGTATGTCCGGGTGTGGTAGTTGGAATTTTCCCCCAGCCTCTAAAATCGTCAACTCCACGGCCCACGCTATGTCCCTGTGCCTCAAATCTGCCTCCATCCGATGTGTTGAAACTGTCTGTGGAGGATACGAGTGCATTCCCCTAAGGACTACCAGCTTGCCATCCGACCTGGTGAACTCCATCTCCAACTTCCTCCAATCGGTGGTGACTCGGCCAAGGGAGTATAGCCATTGGACACCCATCACTACGTTGGTGTTCGGCACATCCACGACGAAGAAATGGTCTGTCATCAAGTAGTTCCCCATGGTCACCCGAGTGCACTATATAGTCCTGTCCCCCGCCACTAGAACGGAAAACCCCTCAAACTCTATTGTGGTGATGCCCCTCCTCTGGACCATCTGAGCATCAATGAAATTGTGGGTGGCCCCACTGTCTACTAGGACTGAGACATGCTGCCCCTGCATTGTGCCTCTAATCCTCAGGGTCAGAAATTTGGGGACCCCGCACAAGGAAGCAAGGACTCCCCCAAATGGTGTAAAAGATGCTCCCCCATGTGGTGGTAGTGGTAGGGGTCCCCTCTCTGTTGGACCCTCACTCTCTCCCCCACCATACTCCAGCTCCACATCATCCTCCTGATCACTATCCGAAAAGACCTTGATATAATGGGCCTTGCCCGCTGTGCACTGATGGCCTGGTGCCCATGGCTCCCGACAAGTAAAGCACAGTTTCCTCCTGAGGTCTCTCCGAGTCTCCTCATCTAGTTGCTCACATCCTTGGGTTGCTCTCTATGGTGGTGGTTTAATGTCACTTCCCTTTTGAGGGTAGGGAGTACGTGATGGAATAGGTGCCCAGGTCTTGGGGATGGCCCCCTGCAGGTCTCTAGCACATGTCACGGCCTCCTGTAGAGTAGAAGGCTTGCGTGACTTCACCAGTCCACGCAGTGGCTTGAGCAACCCCTCTATGAACGTGTCCACCCTCCTAGCATTTGATCAATCTGGCACCATGACTGAAACCCTCATAAACTCCTATATACTACTATGGATGACCCGTCTATCTAAAGTTGGGTCAACTCCCTGAAGTGAGCCTCTGGATCCATTCGATCAAAATGCTCCACCACTCTCCTTGTGAAATCCTCATAGGAAGTCACGTTGGCATGCCCCAGAGTGGACAAGCCATGAAACCACCAGTCGTGTGCCTCCCCCTCCAAGTGTAGGGTAGCCATTTTAATGGCTTCCACTTCCATCATCCTGTTGAGCTGGAAATAAGTATCTAGCTTCTCCACCCAAGCTCAAGTTGTGCACTTGGTAGTGCCATCATATGTAGGGAAGTACATCCTCCCAATAGTACGTTGCAACTTGGAGCTTTGCATGCCCTGGCCTCCATAATTCATGCCCTTCTCATTTTGCTTGAGCTGACAATAGTCTCTAAAAGATAGGGTTGCCTTGAAATCCTCCCCCATGGATTGCCATTCCCTAAAATACTCCCCCATGGGCATCTAGTCATCTAGTCCACCCTGCTCACTAGGTGCTGACGGTAGGAAAGAAGGCAGCATGGTCCTAGTTGGCCCACCTGAGGCTGGTGGGTGAGTAGCCGGTGAAGGGTGGTCATACTGTTGGGAGGCCCCAAAAGTCTCCCCAAATAGGAAATCTCAGTGGATGCTTCAGTCTCAGTTTTGTTGTTTGATCTCATCCAACATCTCCTTTTGCCCCTTTGCTAAATCACTAAGGGCCTTCAATAGGTTGTCAAAGGCCATCTCCTCCTTACTCCTGGGTTCCACCATGTCCACTACTACCATAGCCTCCCCACGCTCCTCACTTTCTGGTGTAATCTCTAAATCCCTTTCCCGGCTCCGGCACCTTTGTCTCCTGTAGGTGATATTCTACATGTCCTCCTCACTCATAAGAAAAGTCTCCCACGGCTGAACCAAGATCTGGGCTCGATAACACTATAATGTTCGAAACTAGGAAAAACAGTGATATGCAAAGAAAATAACAAATTCAACAACTAGAAAATTTCAAACTTTAGAGCACACCCATAAATAGACTGGAAATGAGAAGCAACTAAGCCATTTTATTATGAATATGGAGCAATAATACAATAATGTGCGAGGAGTGCACCTGGGCTTGCCCAAAAGGCAAGCGAAGCAAAGCCCAGGTGATCAACCTACAAGACCGAATGACAAAATCAGCTATCTCAGTGATGCCCTGCATTGCCCCAGCAAAATTGTGTTGTCTCCTGCAAAGATGTTGCTGAAAACCCCATCTCCAGTGCTCAGAAAATTCTTCCAAATTAGCCCCAAGCTCCTCAAGCAAAACCCACCAAAACCCAAAAAGGGTTTGGCCTGGTTTTAACCCCCGAAATTCGGCCCCCAAAGAACCACGTCCTCCACAAACTACTAGGAAGGACAGCCTGCCTGCACACCAGTGAAATCCTTCCCCAAGCACTCCAATATTCTTGCGAACACTTCACCAAATGCTTCCCTTATCTCCCCGTCAAGTACCAGCCTCACAACACAATCTTCCAACTCCCACATGTGCCCAGTGAGAGGCCTTTGCGCTGGCCCAGGAGCTGCAAATTCGTACTAAACTATAGACGCATCCTCCTGCTCTAAAACTCCAGACAAAGCCTGCTATATCCCTGAACCTTCCTCACCAAAATTCTCCTGGCAATTGCTCCCTGGAAGACACCCGAAATGACCCCCACGTGTGCTCCTCCTGCGTCCTCCTGGAACACGCTATGGCTGAGTGAATACCTGAATGTAAGTGTTGAAATCTCTCCCAGCTCTCCTCCGAAATGAAGTGACAAACCTCTCTAGGGTGGCACTTGAAGTCCCTCGAAGAAAGCGTGAGTTCTCCGCACGGAAAACTCGTTGCTAAACAGCAAGTGACTCAGATAAGCAGCGCGAACAACAAAATGAGTTCAATTGGCTAAAGACCCTTTGTGAGGATGAGCTCCTCCTATTTATAATTTCGTGGGCTTTCCTTCCCATGTGGGCCCCTCCACCTTGCCATTCAACTTCCCTCCAAGGCTATTCGAACTCTTCACTTGGCCAAGTTTGTTTTTCTCATGTGGGTGGCCCCCACACTCCACTAACAAAACAATACAAACTTCTTTTCTTCCCTAAGTCCCTATAGCAAAATTGAGTGGGTTCCATGCCCTCCAAAACTATCCAAAATTGTGGGAAATTAAACCTGTAACAAAATAATATAGGAAGGGACATTACATGATCTTAGGTTGTTGTACCGATGTCGAAGGATGTATCAATCACTATGTTGTTGCAAGTACCGCTTTATATGTTGTTGGCACTGATGTCCATTCATGGCTCAATCCTAAATGCCTTAGGTTATCTCTACGACCTTGCAACAGTCTCAATCTCTGCCCAAGGAGGCCTACTAGCATACATCTTGTAGTTGCTTTGAAAGTTCCCTGAAATCCCTGAAGAATTTGCTGGAAACACGGACCCCTGTTTCCGATACGAAAATGGATACAATTCTTGTCCGAAATGTTGTAAAAGCGTTTTTGTGTCATTTCAAAAAACCAGAAACTTCAGATTGGGAATTGGATATGTTTCCAAGGGATTTAAATTTTTTTGGATCCATTTCCAAGGGATTTCCGGAAACATATCCACGACAATTTTGATTGGAATCCACCCTTACAATGTTAAAAAGCGTGAAAATTTGTATAGTCATAAATAAATAATAAAAATGAAGAAATCAGATTTGCAAATAAACTCACTATAAACACAATCTCATAACGTCTCTTCTAAATCTTTAGAATCAACAGAACTCCATATATTTATTAAGGATTCTTACTAAGAAAAAGATAAATGTTCAAAAATGCAAACAAAAGGGTTTGATGAATGCCTTCATAAAGAGATTTATTCGAGAGATTAAATTTCAGTTTGGTTAAGGTTTTGTTAATTGTCATTGATTTTGCTCTTGACTTCATAAATCCCTCCAATATAACAAATCTTCTCTAGCCAATCCTTTGCCTGCATATAGTCAAGAGACCAAGTTGATGTTGAGCAGATTGAAATGTTCAAATAGGTCTTGAAGGAATATCCCAATGATCCCATGGACCTTTTCATTGCCATGCAAGGAAGATACATATCATCTGCCATTCATGACACGTTCTTTGAAGAAGTTGGACCCGAAAGCACAAAGGTTGTAGCATTTTTTATTACATTACTAATGATTATGATTATATGTTGAATGTTATAATAATTACTAATGATGATGACAATGTTTATGCTGAATTGATGATGATGATGATTTGTTTATGTTGAATACATGACAATGGTTATGTATTTTTAGATACAGATTCTAGATTCTAAAAGATGAATGGTATATATATATATATATATATATATATATATGTTGTTTGCTTGCCGTATTGTATCCTAATTTTTCGAAAAAAATTGTCGTATCCATTTCAAACCCCGTGTCCGTATCTGTTCCAGTGCAGCTTAACTTGCTCAGATATAGCTATGAAGCACCTCCATATGTTAGTTTTCTAGCACAAGGACATCAAGATAATCATATGGACAAGTATGTAAGCATTATACAAATAATATCAAGTCAATCATTATTAAGTACAGCAGTTATTCCACAAGCATCAAAAAGTATATGTCGTTGTAGCATAAACAGATCTAAGTGATAGAACAATTTACTTCAATAAGATCTGTCTATGAGCTTTGATCTCAGTACTTTTCCCGTTTCTCAATTTGGATCAATAATGCTCTCAAAAATCATAATAAATCATACAGTAAGCTAAGCATTCTACAAAATTGTATATTTCTGTGTGCCCTCCAAATGTTTTCATACCAACCACCAACAATCGTAAACCATGCGACAAATTGGCAACAAAATAAAATAAAAAGAAACTTGACCTAAGAGCTTTGAACAATGAACATACAACCTCAGACTCACAAAATACAAATTGTGCTATTTAATTGCTTACAAAGCTAAGCCTCCCTTTTATAATTAATAAAAAAAAAGAAATTGAATGTGGGACCTCCAATAATCAATATGTGCCCATAATCAACTTTGTTGTCAATAATTGACATTAATTTGAATAGCTATCAACAATTCCCATATAATTAAGACATTAAATTGAATTTAATTATGTGACCCAAACCTTAATATTTTGGAGTCGGTTCTGATCTTTATGATATCATGTGTATATACTGCTTTTAAAACATTTCTTTGTTTAATGAAATTTTTATCCAAACAACACATTGATGCTTCAATGCAATTTGCATACCTAAGTGGTTTGTGTCGGCTTATCTTCTTGGTAGAACCGCAGGAATGTCAATATTATATATATGTTCAGCTATTGAGACAAGACTGAAAACTTCAAACCGAGTCTTAAACGCAGCTTAGGAGTGATCACGATGTTGCAAAAATAATTCACTGATGTGCCTCAGAACCTCTAATCAATGCAAGGACGGAAATGTCATACTTGCACGCAATCCTTAGCTGTAGAAGAGTAGATCATTAAGATCGCAAAGTTGATACACTTTCAGCTACAATAAGAACCGATCACCTCAAGAATTTTTGAATTTTGTCCAAAATTCACAGAGCCGTGGAGCAATTATCCATTGTGCCAAAGCTTCAAGAAGTCAATCGATTATTTCCTATTGGAAGTCATGTAAGCCTAGCGAAACCCTAAATTTATTCTTCAACAGATATCAACGTGCTACAATATGGGCCACGAGACAAATTAGAGAAGTTGTGACCTGTTGTGGCCACAGAGATTTACCCTAATCCAGATCTGACTCTCAAGTTGCTCACATTTGCTCAAAGGCTTGACTGAATTGGTCAACATTTGAATGGATATGGGCTTTAGAGATAATGCTTATAATTCAAGCCCTGGCAAAACCAACAAAGCTCTATTCCAAAAAAAACAATCAAACATTCGATCTCAAGAAGATTTGACTTTTGCTCCTCAGGGACCGAAAAAGTATTTTATAGCTCTTCAAATCTTTTGATTTCACGTTAGATACATATTTTGTGACGGAGATAGGGTGCTTATTATATAGTCTTGAGATGACTTAATTTGGGGAATGCAATTCATTATTTTAGGAGAGAAATTAGAGTAAAATTCAAATTTATGGAGGGAAAAAACCCCTTTGAGAGTTTTTTAAATGTTGATATTTAATTTGTCTTTTAATTGCAAAACCCTCACATGCCCTCACAATTTAGTCTTTTACACAAGATATATATTTTAATTTTGGAGAGGAGCCTTATTACTTAACCATGTGACTTGATCAAGGAGAGGTTGCCACATCACCACCCCATTGGGCTATTACCCACAAATTGGGTCTTCCATCTTCAACCAAGCATAATTTACAAAAAATGAGGCCTCACGTGGCATGCCACATACCACCGGAAACAGCTCGACGAGGAGAATCCATCAAGGGTGATTTCTAAGGCAAATACATTGATTTGTTGCTTCAAAAACCTTGACCAAGGGTGGGGTATGTCCATTGTCCAAGGAATCCAAACCCTAGAGTTAGGGTTTCCAACCATACGTTGACATCAATGACCACCATTCAACGATCTCCCCCTTTGTCATTGATGGCAACACACATACTCCCCCTGCGATCATTTCCCCCCCTAACTTCATGCCTCAATCTTCTTTTCCTAATTTATCCCCCCCTTTGACATCAATGGCAAAGGGTGACTCCCCCTGACAATTTGCCTTCTTATTGTGAACCTATAACTTGCCTATGCTCCCCCTGATGAAATGCCTTCCTCTGTCTTCCTGCAAGATGCTTGTCTGCTTGTAAATGCCTTCTTCAATGCTTGTTGTAACAACCTGTCTACCCCTGACGAAATGTCATCCTTTTTCTTCCCGCAAGATACATATCTAGTTCGAAATGCTTTAATTCTTGTTGCAATAAACAACATATCTCCCCATAACATACTATGTTTCATATGGATTGCCACAATTGATTCTACCTGTCAATTTAAATCCATGAGATGGAACCTTTTGTGATTATGCTTGCAACTATGCCTACCAGAACTGCTACTTCACTGAACCTGTTCATACTATCGAACGTTGTTCAAAATAGTTCTTCATATCTACCATTTGTCAACTTGTCAATGATAGATCTTCAAACATGCAACTACTATTGCATAGACTCCCCCTGTCCAATATTCAAGGAGTCAACAAGCTGGATTTTTCAAAATAATGCATCACCCAACTCTTCGGTCGGATCATATTGAATTTTAACATCCTCCATTGAAGATTCATCATGTCCTTTTGCCTGTACAAAACCTGAAAGCATGACTGCTAAGACTTTCTCATTTGCTTGATATTCTTGCATCTATTTTCTTCTCCAAACCTTCCTGTTATTGATGTTAGGGTTGCATTCATGGAAGATTCCATCTTGTACCTGGAATCTTGATCTATGTGCCCATAGTTATGGCATTTGTAACATTCAATGTTGGGCTTGTCATTCATGGATGATTCCATCTTGTTTCACCTGTGACCTGCCTTCTAGTTGTTATGCTGCGACTGAAAGAACCTGGCTCTGATTCCAATTGCTGGAAATACTAAGAGGGGGTGAATTAGTATTTCTTTCCAATTAGTTAATTTTAATCTCCAAAGCATTAAATTCACATTAATCAGTATCTGATAACAGAAATAGTAAACAACACCATTCAACAATGCATAGTATAAAGATAGTACACACGAGATTTATGTGGAAACCCAAAGTGGGAGAAAACCAAGGAATGTTGTTTATATTTAATTCGGTACATCACTTTAGTGCAATTGCACAAGGAAGCCCCAAACTCCCTGAATACAAATATGGAGATTCGTTTTACCAGCACCAACTAGATGGAGGCTCCAACCCCCAGTAGGCTACGACCTACTATGGTTTATCAGCTATAACTGAATGGAGACACAATTCACCAGCTAGAACTGGTTGGAGGCTCCGACCCCCAAGACAAGTTGCAACCTATCTCGTAACACCACCCTACTGCCCTGGCTTTGTGATCACTGATCTTTAGGAAAGCATTCGAACCTGAATGCATTTTATCAACTCCGACTAAAAGGTTGCACCAACACCCTGTGCAAGCACCAACCTAAAGGAGCCCCACTCCCTTGCCATGCACCACCCTTCTACCCTAATCAGTGGGCGGACCACATTTCACAATTTTCAGAATAAATCCACATGTGCTTTGAATCAATACAAAATATACCGAAATATAATCACTATTGTTTCTACTTAGTATGTCAATGTCAACTCTGCTCAATCTTTGTAGCTATTCTGACTGTTGTACAATTGTCAACAAATAGCATTGCATCTACTCAAACTATATAACAACCTTGGCTATCAACCTTGACACTGTCACTGTACGACAACCACTGTTGCCCTTGTCACAAACATTGTAATGCTCACAAATGAATATGCATGAGGAAGCTCATGGAGCAGATGACCAAATCCACTATACAAAGTTGCTTATTATCTTACATTGTTGTACCGGTGCCGAAGGATGTATCAATCAATATGTTGTTGCAAGTACCAGTTTATATGTTGTTGGCATTGATGTCCAATGATGGCTCAATCCTAAATACCTTAGGTCATCTCTATGACCTTCTTGCAACTGTCTCAAGCTCTACCCAAGGAGGCCTACTGGAATACCTCTTGTACTTGCTCAGATATAGCTATGAAGCACCTGCATGTGTTAGTTTTCTAGCACAAGGACATCAAGATAATGATATGGACAAGTATGTAAGCATTATACAAATAATATCAAGTCAAACATTATTAAGTACAGTAGCTATCCCACAAGCATCAACAAGTATATGTTGTTGTAGCATAAACAATACTAAGTGAGAACAATTTTCTTCAATAAGATCTGTCTATGAGCATCGATCTCAGTACTTTTCCCCGTTCTCAATTTGGATCAATAATGCTCTCAAAAATCATATTAAATCATATAGTAAGCTAAGCATTCTACAAAATTGTATATTTCTAAGTGCCCTCCAAATGTTTTCAGACCAACCACCAACAATTGTAAACCATGAGACAAATTGGAAACCAATTAAAATAAAAAGAAACTTGACCTAAGAGCTTTGAATATACAACCTCAGACTCACATAATACCAATTATGCTATTTAATTGCTTACAAATTTAAGCCTCCCTTCTATAATTACTAAAGAAAAAGAAGTTGAATATGGTTGTTGATTTGGTGTAGCATCAGATGTGCTCTAGCCACGAAAATTGGTGGAGAAGCTTGTCAGACCAGGGGGTAACTCCTCAAAACAATTCATTAATATTCATTCAGGTTGGTCTTTATTATATACATGAGAGAGAGACTGTTCATTTCATCTCTCGGTGACTATTCATATTTTCTATTATTTATTTACATCAATTTCAGTTATTCACCCAATCTTGATGATTAGGTGTCAACATTCCCCCCCTTAATCTGAAGGGATGTTGGTGAGTCCAAGCATCGTTCTGAATCTTTCAAGCTTTTCTCTTCCAAGCGCTTTGGTGAAGATGTCTGCAATTTGCTCATTAGTGGAACAATGGTGGAGATGGATTGTTTTGGCCTCAACATGATGTCGAATCAGATGATATTTAGTATTGATGTGCTTCATTCGATCATGGAACTTTGGGTTCTTGGCCAACTTTATTGCCAAGGTATTGTCAATCATGAGTGGAGTCGATTGTACTTGTTTTACTTGCAAATCTTCAAGAATTTTCCTGAGCCACACAATTTCTTTTGTTGCCTCAGCTGCTGCCACATATTTTGCCTCTGTTGTGGAATCTGCTGGAACTGATTGTTTGTGTGATCTCCAAGAGACAGCTCCTAATCCAATACTCATAGCATAACCTAAAGTAGATACCCCAGTTTCTTTGTCTCCATCGAAGTTCTTTGTCTCCATCGAAGTCTGAATCAAAGTATCCAATCACGTTGAAGTCGTCCACCTCTTGAGTTCCCTTCAAGTACCTTAGAACTCTTTTTGCAACAAACCAATGTCCCTCACAAGGCTTTTGCATAAATCTAGAGAGGATTCCAACAACAAAATAAATGTCTAGTCTGGTAGTAGTTAGGTAGTTGAGACTTCCTACAAGCTGTCTATACTTTGTTGCATCCTCAAATTCTTTTCCTTCAATGGATGTGAGCTTTATGTTTTGTTCCATTGGAGTAGTAAAAGGATTGCATTTTGTCATGCCAAACATGTTCAACCGATCTCCAATGTACTTCTTTTGAGAAAGGAATATGGACTTCGGATGTTGAGTTACTTCAATACCAAGATAGTAATGAACATAGCCCAAATCAGTCATTTCAAAACCTTTCTTCAATTCCTTCTTTATGGATGCAATGTAGCTTTCATTGTTCCTAGTCATCAAAAGATCCTCTACATATACCACAAGATATACAATTGTTTTGCCAACTTTCTTGACAAATAAAGTTGCATCATCAAGATCATAATGTTTGAAATTGAGTTTCAAAAGATGCTCAGTTAGTTTTTCATACGACGCTCACGGTGCTTGTTTGAGGCCATACAAGGATTTCACAAGTTTGCATACTTTATGTTCATGTCCTTTCACAGCAAATCCTTCAGGCTGGGTCATAAAAACATTCTCTTTTAAATCTCCATTCAAGAAAGCAGTTTTTACATCCATTTGATGGACTTTCCAACCGTTCTGAGCTGCTAGGGCAAAGAGTGTTCGGATGGTAGCCCATTTTGTTGTGGGGCCAAAAGTCTCCTCATAATCGACCCCTTCCTTCTGTGCAAAACCTTTTGCCACAAGCCTAGCTTTGTGCTTATCAAGTGAGCCATCAACTTTATACTTGTTCTTGTAGACCCACTTGCAGCTAATTGGTTTGGTTCCTAATAGAGGATCAACCAACTTCCAAGTGCCATTTTTTATCAAGGCATCATATTCCTTTTGCATCGCTTCTTTCCATTCATCATGAGAAGCAGCTTCTTTGATGGAAGTTGGTTCGAAATCTGTAGACAAATTCAATTCACAATCATAAGAAACATCCATATCACAGTGAATCAGAGTCATCTACATCACCTCCATTTTGCCGATTTGAATTTCTAGTTCCTGTCTTTCCAACCTCATCAGGATGAACACTTTCAAGTGTCTTTGTCAGCCACTTTGGAGGACCTTTCTCAAATGGTCCAGGCTGCTCTGTTGATTGAGTTGGGATTGAATCAAGATTGAGTCTCCCAATTCTATCAATCACACCACTTAAAGTATCATCTGTTGTTGGAGTTTCATGCGGGGGAGAGAGTGCTTCAGAAGAAGATTCCACAGATTGATCTAGTATAGGAATCCCCCCTTCAAGATGTGGAATCTGATTATCAAATTCTTGAAATGATTTTGCATTTGCGAATCTATCCAAGCGATCAAGTTGTCGCTCAACAAAATTGTCAGTTCTGGATGTTTCAAGAAAAATTACATCTCTAGATACAACAAACTTTTTATTGACTTCATCATAGAGACGGTATGCTTTGGAGGTGTTTGAATACCCCAGGAAGATACACTTATGACTTCTTGCACCAAGTTTGTTTCTATGTACCTTTGGTATCAAGACATAACAGGTGGAACCAAAGACCCTGAGATGCTTTACTGAAGGAATGTGCCCATACCACATTTCATAGGGAGTCTTGTTTCTGATAGCATTAGATGGACATCTATTCTTTATATATACAGCACATAGAACTGCATCAGAACAAAAAATCAATTTTACATTTTTGAAAAGCATCATGGAGCGCACCATATTTAAGATTGTCCTATTCATTCTTTCAGCTACACCGTTCTGTTGGGGATTATAAGGCACAGTTGTTTGATGTTTGAACCCATGTTGGCGAAGATAGTTTTCAAATTCATTTGAAGTGTATTCTTTTCCATTATCAGTGCGAATAGAACCAATATGAGATTGTGCATCATTTTCAATCCATGTATGAAAGTTCTTGAATGTTTGAAAAGCATCAGATTTGTTCTTCAATAAATAAACCCAACACATTCTAGTGTAGTCATCAATAAATGTCATCATATATTTATTTCCATTTGCAGAAGGAACAGGCATTGGACCACACAAATCTGAATGAATGAGTTCAAGTTTTCTATGTGCTCTTGAATGTGAATCATGAAAAGACTGTTTGCTATGCTTTCCTAGAATACAAGCATCACATTGCTTAAGTTTCCTAGGAATTGTAGGCAAACTAGTAACACCATTTTTCTTCAATAAGTGGAGGTTGTCATAGTTCAAATGTCCAAATCTAGCATGACATAATAAACTTGATGGAAGTGTACCTTCTTCATAATGAGAGTTGTATGAGAAATGTTGTGCACAAGCAGAGGTACCCTGCAGCTTGAGAAGTCTTTCTTCTTCTATCCCCCTCATGACAAGTGAGTGGTCAAATGCTTTTCTCACCTCAAGCTTGCCATCAAACATATGAATGGAGTGACCTTGCTAGCGGATGTGGACCAAGGACAGCAAGTTTCTCTTCAGCTGTGGGAGATATAGAACATGATGCAGAAGAAAGTCTGGAAGACCAGGCAATTTAAGCCTGATTGTGCCAAGCCCTGATGGTTTGATTTTTGATTGGTCTACAAAGTATACTGCTCCATCAACATTGTCAGTAAATTCTTCAAAAAAAAAAATCTATGAGTCATGTGGCAAGTTGCTCCTGAATCAAGCAACCAATCATTTTTCCAAGAAGCAAGTGAAGCATTAAATAAGTCTTCATTTACTCCAATATTACATTGTGCACAACATAATGAGCAGATTCAGGTCCTTTACCTTTGTCTGTGTCATTAGTTTTACCTTTGGGTTGGTTTCTTTGCTGCTCAATTTTGTCCCAAGGTAACTTGCATGTAGAGGTATCATGTGATCCATTTCTTTTGCAGCGTATGCAGTGCAAATCTGATTTTTCTCCTTGAGAGTGTCTGCCCCCCCTGCCTCTGAAATATCTTCCTCTTCGACCACCTCATCCTCTAGAAGAATCTTGGGCAAGATTCTTTTCTTTATGAGCAAGGCACACAGCCTCTTCAGAAGATTCAGGGGTTGTCTTCTTTCCAAAAGCTTTCTCTCTTTCAGCAAATTTTTTCACAAGAGAGTCAAAGGTAATATCTTTGAGATTTCCATTTGCTTGCAATGACTCAAGATAATTGGAGTAAGTAGGATAAAGTGCCTTGAGAAAAGCTATCAGAGGAATATCCAGTTCAACATTAGTGACTTTGATATCATGCATTATAGATTTTACTTCTGATGCAAGAGCAAGAGGATCATTGTTTTGTAATTCAAGAGTGAAGAGTTTAATCATGAGTTGAACAACTTCAAGTGCAGAGTGTGAGTCATAGAGTTCTTTCAGCTTTTGTAAGGCTTTGAAAGCAGTTGAGAATGGCGAAATATGGCAACTCACCTCTTCACTTACAGATGCTGCAATTAATGCTTAGGCTTCGCTGTTCTTATTTTCCCAAATGGCGAACTCTTTGTCTGAGGTAGGTTGTTCTGGCTCTTTGTCTCTGTCTCCAACACACACTCCTTTCCACAACTCATTGAAAATGAGGGTGTGTTTTATCATCCGGGACCACTCAGGATAGTTCTCCTTGCCAATGAGAACTATTCCCACAATAGATATGATTGGATGCATTGTAAAATTTGTGTATTGTAAAAAAATACTTCTGCCAATATACTGTAAAAAATTGTACTTCTGGTGGCAAACTCTGTTTAACTTTGAAAAAAATGAGGGATAATATATCAGAGTATTAACTGGGGGAGGGTGATATGGAGGCTGGCGCATGTATTAAAAATGATGTATTAAAAAAGCACAGCAGTGTATTAAACCGAAACAGGCTTACAACAACAAAAGCCACAAACCACGAAATCTTGGGTAAGGCATGAGTAGCTGCAGCAGGCCCAACATTCAAAACGCTAAAGTAGAATGAGAAGAGAGGAATGGTAAGCTTTTGATATGCCTAGCCTTCATGGTTAGGGCAATCTCGGGCGAAGTCACCGCACTGATAACAGCTGCCCCCACCACCGCCACCGTCCCCACCAGCACCAGCACCGCCACCATTTGTGCAGTCTCTAGCAAAGTGGCCAGACTCTCCACACTTGTAACAGCTTCCACCATTCACCATGTCTGAGCGGCACCATCACCAGAACGAGGTCTCGGTTCTAGCCAGCAACTTTTGGCTCTCTCCCTTTACAGAATCTGTGGGACGAGACAAGGCAGAGGCAGAGGACTGGTGGTATGTGTAATAATGAAAACGGAGTGGGTATTCAAACAAGGCCCGAAGCTATCAGCCAATGCAACATGATTCATTCAACCACAAGTCACAATCCAAGTCAATGACTAAGTGCCAAGCATCGAGCTCCAAAACACTATGGATAGAATTGTGTAATGAACAATAACAGAAGTGAGGAAACCCGAGGCTGCGAGATTATACTTTGTAATGAACAACAGAAGCAACGCAGTGTTATACTGTGTAATGAACAATAGAAGAAGTGAGGAGACCAGAGTTACCAGCATTATCAATAATGTTGTGTTTGTGGTGCGTGGGATGGAGACCCGAGGCTGTGAGATTGAATACAATGGCGGTAAGACCAGAGAATAATGCTATCAATGTATTGAATACAATGGCGGTAAGATCAGATTGAATGCAATGGCAGTAAGATCAGATTGAATGCATTCTAGGAAAAGAACGCGGCAACAGGTGGGGAGAGTGCAGAAAGCACCATGAGCGTTTTGTATGCAGGTGGAGCAGCAACAAGAGCAGTGTAGCAGAGAATAATAAAGAATAATGTGTTTAGGCCAGTGGAAGCGTCAGAGCTGCCAGGCTAGCCAATCTGCATAGGATTCAGAATACCATAGGCAGAATAAGGAGTTACAAAGCAGAGGGGAGCCAAAAATAGCGCTGGCTCTGATACCATGTCAAACCAGGAGGTAACTCCTCAAAACAATTCATTAATATTCATTCAGGTTGGTCTTTATTATATACATGAGGGAGAGACTGTTCATTTCATCTCCCGGTGACTATTCATATTTTCCATTATTTATTTACATCAATTTCAGTTATTCACCCAATCCTGATGATTAGATGTCAACAAGGCTAAAGCACATGAGATCTCCAAAACCCAGAAATGATTTGGGCAGAATCTAACCAGTTTGGGAGATATTAAAATAATTAATATTTTTAATGGAGTTCCTAAGTCTAAACTTAGGAAAAATAAAATATTAATGTGAATTAATATAAAACTGAGTTAGAATGGTTCAAAAGTCATGGATCAAGCCAGATCTAATCTTAGCCGTTGATTAGGGACTTAATCTCGGTCGTTGAATTGTCAACGAGAAAAGTATAAGAAGAGGCTTGAGGGACAGTTGGAGAATACACCAAGTTGATCAAGAATTTGATTTTTTGGGGCAAGGCATGCTGAGGAAATCAAAGGAGTGATCAGAATGCAACTGAGGGGCAGTGAATACAGTAGCAGAGAGGTAGAGATAGTACTGGGAGCATCAGCGCAGAAGCCGAGAGAGAGTTGATGCAGAGCCAGCTAGAGGCCACGCAGAGGCAGCGAGGAGCTGCACAGAGCCTGAGGAGAGTCAGCATGGGAGACGCAGAGGCTCCAGAGGCTGACGTAGAGTGTCGAGAGGCTGAAGCTGGGCCAAATAGGTTGACGCTGGGCTAGAGAGGTTGACGCAGACCTTAGAGGCTGACGATAGGAGATTTCGAGGGGCAGATTGGAGCTGGAGAGCTGGATAGGGTGACGCATTCCCTATTAGGGTAACAGAGAGCAGCAGAAGTGTTGCAGTGTTGTTGTGGGATCGTTCCTCCGGTGATTTAGCAAGAATATTTGTCTCAGATTGAGAGGTACTACTGCCGAGGGAGTTCTCTGTTGGGTGAGCCATTTCTAACACCCAGGTTGTATTCTGAAAACTGCATAATAATAAAACCCTCTGAATAAATGCACCAGTTTTCCCACATTGGGTTTTTCCGGGGACATTAGTCCAAAAATAACGGTGTCACTTGTGTGCTTCTTTCTTTTAGTTGATGCTCTGTATGTGTTGATACTGTACTTGTATTTATTTTCAGTATTTACATGGTAAATAACTTGTTAAGTAAATGAACAAGTAGGAAGAAATAAATCAGATAGTACAGGAAAAATTTCTGACGCATAGACTTAGAAATTCCAACATGATATCAGAGCGTGGTTGCAGATCACAGGATAACTGAAGGCATTAGCCGAGCAGAGCAGCAGCAGTGGAAACAATTGTCCCGAGTGACAGAAGTTGTTCCTAGCAGAAAGTAGCAAGAAAGGGGTGACGCGGAGAGCCTGCGTCATCAGTTTGAGCCAGGAGGAGGATTAGCGCTGAGGCAGAGAGGAGTAGACCTGACCTATGCAGTGCCCGGTCATCTTTCTTAGCCAAGAAGGATCGACGTTGTGGCCAGGAGGTGCAGATTGTGTCGGTGCCGGGATTGCGCAAAGCCTAGAGGCTCTAACCTTCAGACTGTTGGGGCATAGGAGGTTGTGGGTAAGTTGCGGAGCGAAGCTAGTGGGGTACTGTGGTCAGAATAGTACCTAACA
The DNA here is from genome assembly GCA_031772625.1 of Pinus tabuliformis. Taxonomy (NCBI): domain Eukaryota; kingdom Viridiplantae; phylum Streptophyta; class Pinopsida; order Pinales; family Pinaceae; genus Pinus; species Pinus tabuliformis. The sequence continues at coordinate 1,192,396,855 of CM062816.1, read as the reverse complement.
GGGCAAGACCAAGGAGGAGGGAGTTGCTGCCGAGGATTGGCAAAGGGATTTCCAGAAGGGAAATCAAGGCTCAGAGGGAGTCAAACCGAGAACTTCCAGATGGGAAGTAGAGAGACTTGAAGCAGTCGAAAGAGGAGCGCGAAATGGTAGTGAATGGGCTAAGAGATCAGGATAGACTGGACAGAGCTTCAAACTTCGTACTCTAGAAAACCAGGATCTTGTCCATTCTAGACAGGTATTGCATCAAACACTTCGCCTTGAAAACGATAGCGATCTCGGTTGACCCAGCTGAAAATGAAAAGTACAAGGAGGCAATGGCCAGGGCAAAATGCATCATCCTTGATGGTGTCAAGGATCATGTGGTACACACATTGCCGAGAAGGAGATGGCAAATGAGATGTGGGAGGCCCTGAAGAATTTGTACCAGCATACTTTTGTGCAGAGGAGGATGTTACTTGAAAACCAGCTGCAGTCATATCAGGTGCAGAAGGGAGAGTAGATAGATGTCTTCCTCGTGGATTGAAGGAGATCCATGATCAGTTAACTTCCATAGGGGCCACACCAGATCAGGAACTGATGGTGAGTAGCGGAAAAGGGGTCAGAATCAAGGAGGAAGAAGAAGATGCAGCTCTCACATCTACGGGAAAGCAAGAGAAAAGAAAGAAGAAGGACCTATCCAAGGTCAAATGCATCGATTGTGGGGAACTGGGTCACTATGCGAACCAGTGTCCTAGGAAGAAGAGCAAGGGAGAGGCTTCTGAGACAAGGTTGCGTCGGCTAAGGCAAAGAAAGAAGTGGAGACAGATGATGACTGTGCCATGAGTGCTCATGCACCTTGAGAGAAGAGGTGGGGAGACATCGAGCTCTAGTCAGACAGACTACAGGGGATGAGGGGCAGGATCCTCGAGGTACCCAACCTCTTAGATTATACCTGGCTACGGGAGCCCCGAAGAGTAGTAGTAGGACTGGCAGATGTCGGTAGAGACGGATGCGGATGGAGCAATAGAGAGGGCTACAGTGCAGGAGTCCCAGGACAGCGTGAGGCAGCAGTGCAAGAGGCATGGAGTTGCTGCAGCAACGCAGAGATCTATAGAGGGAGCACTTGTCAGCAATAGAGGGAGCTTCAGCATCGGGAGTGTTTCTAGCCTGACAGAGATGTCTGAGTTGGGAGGATCAATTACTTACTTCTTAGTGACTGAGTTGCAGTGCAGCAGTGGTAGTGCTATGGGCAGCACGATGCAGCATGATGAGAGGGAATGTAGTTTAGATGCAGCAGTGGTAGTGGCAGTGGCAGGGCCATGGGCAGCAGCACGGATGCAGAGGGAGTTGTCGTACGGATGTAGCAGTGGAAGTGGCAGGGCCATGAGTAGCAGTACATGATGCAGCAATGCAGAGGATGTTGGGCAGCAGGCCTAGCATCAGCACAGGGACTGATGCCGGATGATCAGGGTGATACTCAGTGAGGAGTATTACTAGAGCACAATCCTTGCTAAGAGTGAGTGTTGATTTGGGGTAGCATCGGATGTGCTTTAGCTACAAAAATTGGTGGAGAGGCTAAAGCACATGAGATCTCCAAGACCCAAAAATGGTTTGGGCAGAATCTAACCAGTTTGGGAGATATTAAAATAATTAATATTTTTAATGGAGTTCCTAAGTCTAAACTTAGGAAAAATAAAAAATTAATGTGAATTAATATAAAACTGAGTTAGAATGGTCCAAAAGTCATGGATCAAGCCAGATCTAATCTTAGCCGTTGATTAAGGACTTAATCTCAGTCGTTGAATTGTCAACAAGAAAAGTATAAGAAGAGGCTTGAGGGTAAGTTGGAGGATACACAGAGTTGATCAAGAATTCGATTTTCTGGGGCAGGGTTTGCTAAGGAAATCGAAGGAGTGATCAGAGTTGCAGCTGAGGGGCAGTGAATACAGTAGCAGAGAGGCAGAGATAGTACCGGGAGCATCAGCACAGAAGCCAGGAGAGAGTTGACGCAGAGCCAGCTAGAGGCCATGCGAAGGCAGCCAGAGGCCACGCAGAGGCAGCCAGGAGCTGCACAGAACTTGAGGAGGGCCAGTGTGGGAGACGCAGAGGCTCCAGAGGCTAACGCAGAGCCCCGAGAGGCTGACACTGGGCCAAATAGGCTGACATTGGGCCAGAGAGGCTAACGCAGACCCTAGAGGCTGACGCTGGGAGGTTTCGAGGGGTAGTTGGGAGCTGGAGAGCTGGACAGGGTGACGCATTCCCTATCAGGGTGACAGAGAGCAACAGAAGTGTTGCAGTGTTGTTGTGGGATCGTTCCTCCGGTGATTTAGCTGGAATATTTGTCTCCGACTAAGAGGTACTACTGCCAAGGGCATTCTCTGTTGGGTGAGCCATTTTTGGCACCCAGGTTGTATTCTGAAAACTGCATAAAAATAAAACCCTCTGAATAGCTGCACCGGTTTTCCCGCATTGGGTTTTTCTGGGGACATTAGTCCAAAAATAACGGTGTCACTTGTGTGCTTATTTCTTTCAGTTGATGATCTGTATGTGCTGATACTGTACTTGTATTTATTTTCAGTATTTACATGGTAAATAACTTGTTAAGTAAATGAACAAGTAGGAAGAAATAAAGCAGATACTACAGGAAGAATTTCTGGGACAGACTTAGAAATTCCAACGGTGGGACCCCCAATAATCAATACATGCCCATAATCAACTTCGTTGTCAATAATTGACATTAAATTTGAATAGTTGTCAGTGATTCCCATATAGTTGAGACATTAAATTGAATTTAATTACGTGACCCAAACCTTAATATTTTAGAGTTGATTCTGATCTTTATGATATCATGTTTATATATTGCTCTTAAAATATTTCTTTATTGAAATTTTTATCCAAACCATGCAGTGATGCTTCAATGCAATTTGCATACTAGAGTGGTTTGTGTCGGCTTATCTTCTTGGCAGAATGGCAGGCACGTCAGTATTATATATATGTATGCCTCAGCTACTGAGACAAGACCGAAAACATCAAACCAAGTCTTAAATGCGGCTTAGGAGTGATCACAATGTTGCAAAAATAATTCACTGATGTGCCTCAGAACCTTTAATTAAAGTAAGGCCGAAAATGTCAAACTTGCATGCAATTTTTACCGTAGAAGAATAGATCATTATGACCGTAGAGTTGACACACTTTTAGCTGCAATAAGAACTGATCACCTCATGAATTTATGAATTTTGTCCAAAAGTCACAGAATCGTGGAGCAATCATCCATTGTGCCAAAGCTTCAGGAAGTCAATAGATTATATCGTACTGGAGGTCATATAAACCCAACGAAACCCTAAATTAATTCTTCAGGATATCAACATGCTACAGTATGGACCGCAGGACAAATTAGAGAAGCTGTCACATGTTGTGGTCGCAGAGATTTACCCTAATCCAGATCTGAATCTCAAGCTACTCATAGTTGCTCAGATGCTTGACTGAATTGGTTGACGTTTGAATGGATATGGGCTTATAGATAATGCTTATAATTCAAGCCCTGCAAAACCAATGAAGCTCTATTACAAAAAAAACAATCAAACATTTGATCTCCATAAGATTTCACTTTTGCTCGTCAGGGACTGAAAAAGTATTTTAGAGTTCTTCTCTTGTTTTGATTTCACATTAGATACATATTTTGTGATGGAGATAGGGTGCTTGTTATATAGTTTTGAGACGACTTAATTTGGGGAATGCGATTCATTATTTTAGGAAAGAAATTAAAGTAAAATTCAAATTTATGGAGGGAAAAAACCCCTTTGAGAGTTTTTTAAATGTTGATATTTAATTTGCCTTTTAATTGCAGAACCCTCACATGCCCTCACAATTTAGTCTTTTACCCAAGATATATTATTTTAACCATGTGACTTGACCAAGAAGAGGAGCCTTATTACTTACCCATGTGACCTGACCAAGAAGACGCTGCCACATCACCACCCCATGCCGTTTTTACCAACAAATTGGGTCTTCCATCTTCAACCAAGCATAATTTACAAACCATGAGGCCTCACGTGGCGTCCCACATACCACCGAAAAGAGCTCGACGAGGAGAATTCATCAAGGGTGATTTCTAAGGAAAATACATTGAATCTGCTACTTCAAAAACCTTGACCAAGTGTTGGGTATGTCCATCGTCCAAGGAATCCAAACCCTAGAGTTAGGGTTTCCAGCCATACGTTGACATCAATGACAACACCATTCAACAGAACCTATGGGACAACTACAAGACTGAATGAAAACAATGGGACAAAGACCCACTGTCACCTCAATCAGTTTCCCCTGCTCTTTACGGACTTTCACCGATGGGAGGAGTCCCGGTATGAAGGAAATCACTTGTAATGATGTGATCAATGATAAGGTATGAAGTGATTCCCAAGGCCCATTCAAAGCAAGGCTCAGTTATGACTTGATGAAAGAAAGCCTCCCCATGAAAGACCTAAGAGGTGAGTCAAGACCTAGGGTTTTGAATATTCAATGATGATGAGTATGTCTAGGATCATGACTTGCAAGGTGAGGCAATACCTCTCTAAGAGCTTTGCAAGACAATTCTTCCACAAAATAGGACTTTCACTTCGCTAGAGAAGCCTAGAAAGAAACATATACAAGACCTAGGGTTTATGAATAATTGTGGGAGGAGTTCCTCTAATGTCCTCACTAGACCAAAATAGGTAGGGAAAAGGGCCTAAAATGATCAATTCGTATTGCCTTAGGAATTTCTCTGATGTTGTCGTTCTGCCCAACTTAGCCTTCGAAAATGACTCGCTTAGCTTTCTGGAATTCCTCCCGGTCTCCAGCAACTGAATCACCCTCTCCTTCAGCTAAGTCGAACTCCCTCTGAAGTTGCCTGCGAAGCCTCACTGAGAAAAAACTCGGCCCTCTTGCTACTTACTCTCCGCTACGGGAAATCTCCATCGAAATCACTGTCTTTGCCCCCTCTTGCCTCTACATCCCTTGTGGCTCAAACTCTTCTTCCCTGCTCAACCTCTACAACTAGATAGCTCAATCTGTCAAGGAACTCGCTTTCTTGATGTGCTCAAGTTTGTCTTCCCCACTACCCATTGAGTTTCTCTTATAATCTCTCGTTGGTGAACCAATAGTCATGATTAGATCTCCATCAACGGCTACGATCATCTCAAACTCAATCTATGTGAGTTTCTAGAGCATTCTCACTTTTCTTAATTAATTTCCTTTAATTAACCGATTTCCCTAAGTTAATCTTAGGTATTTTTTAATTATCGATCAACTAATTTAATTGAGTTTTCTCTGGGTGTTTTCTCCTGAAACCTTTTCTGGGTTTTGGAGATCTTGTGTTTCTTAGCCTCTCTGACCAAAGTCAGGACTAGAACTAACACTCCCTCTTAGCAAGGAAGGTGTTTTATTGTCTTTCTCCCGTAACATCTTCCCTCATGCTACTAATGTCTGACGTCTGTGACGACCTGCCACTGTCGAACAAGCCACTGCGCATACTCTGATTCATCTGCCAATCCACTAGTTGAACCAACCTGCATTTGCATTGTTGCTAACACTTCATTATGCCTCTTGCACTGCTACCAACTCTGTTCTGCGCTGCAACTAAGAACAAAACTCTGAATCTACTGTGTCCCTGTACTGCAACTGTCTCTTGAGTCTCTGACTGCAACTAGCCTCTACAATGTCTATTGAGTATATGTCTGCGCCTTAACTGGTTTTGTGACCCTCGATAACTCACTGCAACTAGTTCTACAACTATCCCTCAAAATCTAACTGCGCCATGCTGACACTGATCCATCTGCTACTGAAACGTTGTGGGCCCCTGTAGCTAAGCTAATGATCCATGAGGAAACATCTGTCTAATGTTGTCCTCCATGGATCTTGCCCACATCTCTGCAACTCTGGGAACTAGAGCTCAAGATCTCCCCACCTCTCTCCTGGAGGTATAGTTGCATATAAGGCGAACTTTGATCTCCTCATAATGTTGCTACTACTGCTCTGTTGTTCCTTCTGCACTGCTGCTACGACTATTGCAATAATGAGTTTGATCTCCCCAGATCCTAAAGTACTAGCTTCCATAGGGTTGCTCCCTTTGAAACTAGACTCACTCTGAGTCTTGATCTCCCTATAGGAAATCTCTCTACTTCCACCTGGTAACTTGCACTATCCTCCTGTACTAAAAATTGAACTGCGTAGCTCTGCGCTGGGAATCTGTTGGACGAAACTGCAACTGCAATTCGCACTACCTGTGTCACTACAACTAGTTATGCAACTATCTCTAGATCATCTGACTGCAACTAGTTCTGTTAATATTGAATCCTACTACTAAATAATGTGGGCCCCTGTAGTAATGGTAATGATACCACTGTAACAACTGGAACTGATCAACCTGATCTCCTTGTAGCATCTAGATCTTGTCTAGATTGACATGATGAAGTATCAAGCTCCACCTCCACCTCCACCTGGATCTGGTGCCCCACTATCTCCTATCGAGCCTTGTCCCTTACTAGGAAACTACTTCGCTTTGCAACTCGCACTTGACGGCTTGCGTTTTCGCTGACTCGCATGGCCTCCTCTAGAATTCTCATATGATCATCTCTAGAAAGCTGCAAAATCTGTGAAACTCAAGTAATTGGAGACTGAAACTAGAAGCATCTTTCTCCTTCTTGCTTGGCCTCTAGTTCTGCTACTCACATTTCCTTCTGGAATGCGCAGATTTACTACTGTCTTCCTCTGAATGTCCTTCTCTAGTCTTCTCTCTGCTTGCAACACCTCAACTGGGAAACTCGCTCAACCTTCTAGATGTCCTCCGGGATCTGGCACACAATCTTCTGCTCCTGAAGCTCACACTGGATGACTGGAAAAACTGCTACGGCCTACTGCAACTGGAAATCACTAATCTCCTCCTGAAAACTGGATCTAGAAACCCTCTGAGTAATTCCTTTGTGTGTGCTTTTCTCTTCCACCCAGCATTGATCTGCTGCTAAAAAAACTATTGCAAAATCACTGCGCCCAGATCTACTCAACAAAATTACTGATCTACTCACCGGAACCCTCTTTCTGGCGAATCCATTGCTTATTGGAACTGCTACTGGGCAAATCAAACTTTTCCACCTGTCTGGATCTGGAAATCAAATTTTCTACCCAACAATTTGAACTACCTGGTTGGCTTACGCAGATCGTGAAAATTGTGCTCAGAACTCCCTCTTAACTGCAAAAATTTTACTCGTTATTGAGCCACTGATTTGTCTTCAAACTACTCTAATACAATGTGAAAATTCCTTGAAATGCAGCAACTAGAATTTATTCTTCTAACTGATTAATTATGCAATTTATTTGTTATGGCAAATAACGAATAAATCACACTGCAATTTCTTCACAATAAAATTACGTTGCGGAAAATAAACTGGAACTCTAAAAATAGAGCACATGGCACACAATAAAAATGACACCAATATTTTTGGACAAAAGCCCCTGGAAAAACCCAACTAGAAAAACCGGTGCAGCAGATAAGGGTTTATTTTATTATGCTGCAGTGAAATCTGAGTACAAAAATCTAGATGTCAAAATGGCAATCCCCAGCAAAACAATATGGCCAAGAATTACTGAGACAATTTTTGTCTCACCCGACACTAGTCTCAACTCCAAAACTGGCACAAACTGGTTGCTTGAACAGACCTGCGTCAACCTCTACGCAAGTTAATTTGCACTGCCTTAGGAAATGCTCTGATGTTGTCGTTTTGCCCAACTCAGCCTCTGAAAATGACTCGCTTGGCCTTCTGGAATTCCTCCTAACCTCCAACAACTGAATCACCATCTCCTTCAACAATTGGAGTAAATTTGGTGATCACCCTCTCCTTCAGCAATTGGAGTAAATTTGGTGATCACCCTCTCCTTCACGTCTAGGGAAGGGGCCGAAAACTTTTGGAAAGAGAAAAAGAGATGTAAGGAGAGGGTGATCACCAAATTTACTTGGATCAGTGCCTAATCCATGGGCTATGGAGTCTATGTGATTCGAAATTTTGTTGAAATTGTCTTCAAGGAGGCTAAAAAGTGATGCCCTAGCAACCACTCTTTAACATTTACCCACCCAAGATCTATGGACTTTCATGGAAGAAAAACAAGTTTCAATCCACTAGGAACATTCATCTACTTGTTATTCAATTAGTAACATGTGTGATTTCACAATCTAACAATCTTTACAATGGTTTTCAACAGAATTAGGGAAAGAAGATCTAGCTAGTTGCAATAATTCCACACATTAGACATAATTTCATGAAAAATCTTCAACAAAAATCACTTAAAAGATAACAAGAGATATATCCAATCCAAGATCAAGAAGATGGCTCCAAGAAAGAACAAAATTTCAGCTCCCAAATATATCGAAATGCATCAAGAGATCTCCAATAGACATCCAAGTAAAAGTGTGAAATTCTTCAAGAGAAATAGATCCAAGTGTGATGATGATGGTCTCTCTCAATGGGAGACATCTAAATATATATGATCCTCTATCCTATTCGAATTAGCGTAAGATGCCCCTAAAATTATTTTAATGTGCAAAATAACATATCCTTGGTGACAAGCCCACCAAGTAGCTCATAAAGTGAAGAATAAGCCATCCAAACTGAGTTGAAATGATGAAATGATGTTGTACAAGGGTCATTGTAGGGCCTCAATGAGTCCTCAAGGTGCCATAATGAGAGTGAGGGTTCTGTGAATGATAGACAACGGGGTGGCCGCTTGATCTCCAAGTAAAACATCATGTGCTGCTCCAAAGTGGCTTTGAGGCAAAGTAGTGATCTCATGGGTCTCCTGATGACAAATAAGCATGTAGAATGCTCCAAATGAGGGCATGGAAGATGGTGCTTGTCCTCCCATGTCTCAAGGGTGAGACAAACCTCCTTTGGGCCTCGGATCAACTGCAAAACCCTGTATATACTGCTAAACCGGTTGGGGGCACTGCTAGTCCAAGTGCATCATCTTGCATATAATGTGGGGCAATGAACAAGTTGCTGAAGGTGTTGAGGTTGCCCATGGCATGAGATAATGCTCTGTCACATGATGGAAACCCATGGCTCTCAACGCTTCCCCTACAAGTGTCAATACAATCCTCTCGGGGGCTTGGGCCCCGATTAAGTTGCCTAGACCATGATGAAACTACCTGCCAATACTATATGAGATCCAATGCATCTCCTCACCTTCAAGTACAATAATTCATTAGTGCATCTAAGTGAATCAAGCTTGTTAGTCAAGGGCACAAATGAGACTTCATAGTGGGTTTCTCTTCCAAATTTGGGGCTTTGAGCATGTAATGGTGTTACCTCCCTAGGTAGGAGTGGTTAATAAACAACCCTATTAGGTGTTACTAGCCCCTAAAGAAAAGGACATGTCCAAGGTACAACCTTCAAGTGGTAGGTGTCATGTGGATAATGATGAGGTGGATTGGGACACAGGAGTCTCAAGGACAAATGACTTGGGCTCAAGGGTGGTAACAATGAGGGATGTCTACATATTTGGATGTATGAATGTAGGAGGGAGAAATCGTGGTACATGAGTTACTCTGAACTTTGGTTTTCCACCCTTCTTCATTTGCCTTTTATTGATTTTTCTTTCATTTTACTACCCGAAGCTCCAATGGATGAGAGCATGTTGTGTATGATATAGCAATGATTACCCCCTTAAGGTGGGGAGCTCATCGCCCACCAAGGGTTGGGACATGCATGGGTTTCTTAATGATGCAAGGGGCACTCAAAGGGGCCCTAGGAACCAGGGTGATGGCCATAATGATAAGAGGTAGAGCTCATGTTCAGCTTTTGCCCACATGCTAAATTTATTGTCCCGACCATCTTTTGCATTTTGTGGTATTATTTCCTTTTGTATGTGGCCATATTATGCTTTTATCTTTCTTTTTTTAGTTGCATCAGCCTCCGGGGCATCGTCCCAGGCTCGACCCAGACATGTGGACAAGGGGAGGGGAAGTACCAGAGCCTTGTGGACCCAGCGGTCAGGTGGACCCAGAGAGGGAAAATAATGAAATAGGGCATGTAATGTGCGGAGGGGACTGAAAAATGTGAAACGGGAAAATGGTACCGCACTACCAAAATGGGGGTTTCCTAAGTAGTGCCCATCCTAAAGTTGTAAGCCAATAGAGGAGATCCCACGGGACTAGGGTTGACAATTAACGCCCCATTTAAGGTGAGGGAACAAGACTATAGTTGAAACCCTTCCTCCTTCCAAGTCACCCAATAATCCATACCCAAGCGTGTCCAAGAAAAGCAAGCAAAAGCACCTGATTGCACAATGAAAGACACACCTTTAGGATTGGATGGCCCACCTTCAAACATACGATCTCGAATTCAAGTTCGGAAACAATTAAGTTTGATTCGAATTCGAATTTTTCGATGAGGTTCATATGAGGTTCGGCATTAAGTTCGACTCTATATATATATATATATGACATAAAATAATAAAAAATCAAAATTAATCAATAAAACTATATGAGTAGCAGTGAGCACCCACGAGCCACAAATCACGACCACTATTAACTTCACGCTCCGGCCGACGGGCCAAGCAGCGTCCAGAAATTGAATTCAGGAAATCGCAGAGAATAGAACACGCAGTGGCAACACTGAACAAAATAGAGCAAGTACACTCAAATTGAAGTTGGCTTGCGAAAATCTATCGACAACCATGGTAAATAAAGCCAAACTAGTGTCCACCACAGGAAACTAATTGATGGGAAGCGGAACAAGAGAAAACCATGTGTTGCCCATGGTTTTTCTCATAAACCTTAAAAACACTGACAAAAACCGCCCAAAATTTAACAGTGTTCCACGGGGACTCGCCCCCCCCCCCCTAGGGGTCTAGTTTCCTCGCTCCCCCACGCTTCGGGGACTTGGGGACGAGTAGGGGATGTTTCCCCACGCTCCCAAAATGGAGGAAACTCAGGGGGATGTGCCAAGGAAACGTTTCCCTTCCCTGAGGGGGCGTTTCCGAAAAGGGGGACGTGGGGGGACGTGGGGGGGCGAGAGGGGGCGGCGGGGGGGGGGGCGAGGGGGGACGTGGGGGGACGAGGGGGGACGTGGGGGGGTGAGGGGGGTCGTGGCACACCTTTAATGCATTAAAAACCATTTTAATTAACTAAACGCTGAACTTAATCTTTAATTAAGAGTTAATTAACGTTTAGGGTTTTGGAAAATCGTTGTTTCATGTTATAAAAACGGCACCCTGAACCATGAACAACACACTCACAGCCTTTGCAAGTTCGCTGAGCGCTCCACTCACAGCGTTGGATTTCACTGTTCGGATTTTAATAAACAGTGCCTGCATCATTATTGAGTGTATTAGGAATTGTATACAAAAGGTAAATTACCTAAAAAAAGTTAGTGAATTAATACAATTTGTTGAAAGTGCAAGCTAGGAAAACCAAGACCTTGAATCGGTTCAATATGGGCTCTCCCCATTCATGGTGATAGTAGGTTTAGGAAAAGAGCCTACTGTCACATGTTCTGAAAAGTGGATCTGACTATTTTGTTTCCAGGAACCAATTAACCACAAGTTTGGGTGAAAAATCCGACTTGTAAAAACTTAAAAGACTGCCTCCTTGACTACCATGTGTTGTGTTGATGAGACCTTACTGAAATATAATATTGTTGATATAATAAGACCTGATTAAAATACAGAATGTTAATATTCCACCAGCCACCCAAATACTTTCCTAGATGATTTCTCAAAATTCTGCCCTGACATCTAATTTTGATCCCATGAGAACTTAAAGGGTTCAAAATATACATTCGCTCAAAGAAAGAAACCAGCAGGCTCTGTAAAATGGAAACTAACTAAGCAGTGTAACAACATGAAAAGAAGAAAGTAACTTCCACTTACGTGTCTATCATTTTTTGCATGAGATTGCCGATGGAAAAATCTATGGCACAAGGTTATGGCTGTCACAATGGTTACCTGGGAACTGAATAAACAATAGACAGTCAGCCTATTACTATATTAGGCCTATGGTCTTTACCTGTGGAAAAAGCATCAAGGTTCCGTTTAGTCCAAGTTCCAAAAATGATTTCTTTTAGACTTTTTCTCTAGGTTAGCAGTATCTAAAACAGAATTGTGAAGGTATATCAGACCTATGGGCTAGTCCTATGGAAGCATTGCCAAATAGGGTATTCATATATTAATATTATCAGTTGAAAATCTACGGCCTGCCTAACTAATATGTCAAGAACTTAGAAGTCCAGTTTCTCAAAATCATTATACATAATCCACTATATTTCTGAGTTCTCTCTATGTTTAAGTTTTCTTCTAAGAAGGATTGTGTAAATTTTCAAATTCATTGCTTTCTTGCTCCAGGAATTCATATCAATGATCATGCTTTGCAGCTTTTCAATTCAAACCAAATTGTCATAGTGGACTCAATTAATAAATTATATTTTATATTTATAAATTTTTAAGACGCTGACGCTCCCCCACGTTTCCTAAAAAATGGTAGGGAGCTTTTGCATAGGCCGCTCCCGCGCCCCCTCGCTCCCTCGCCCCCTCGTCCCGGAACCTTGGTGGAACATTGAAATTTAACCTCAAACCCAAAAAAAAAATTTAAAATTATAAAATTGGGCTTCAGGGTCGCCTTCAGGTTCGAATTCGTAGAGGTTCGACTATCAAGTTCGAATTCGTTGAGGTTTGATTATCAAGTTCGTCGAACCTGAACGAATTTGAAATTTTTTTTGGGTTCGCCGAATTTCGAACCTCAAGGTTCAAAATCGGCGAACCCTATGACATACACTGGCTCAAGGAGCGGAGATCAATTGGCACAATATCAGCTACACTAGTGGCTATCAAGGGTTGTTGGCTGCCAGCTAAAGACAAATCTAGGAAAAAAACTTCTCCTATGGGGTCACCCACTGGTGGTGGGTAATAGGGATCACCTTCACCGAAACTAGACAAACAGAAAGGGGTCCTGAAACCCTCAAAGCCTCAGGCTCATATAAAACAGAGACAATCCAATCCAATTCGATGATTTCCTTGTAGGGTTCTTATCCTTAAATTAATGTGAGGGGCTACAAGTGTAGCCCTCAATTTGGGCTTTTTGCCCCAGCTACCCCTAACTTTACCCAATGTTGTTGCCCCAAAACATTGGATAATGGGTTTCCCCCCTTTACCAACAACTATAGCCAACGGGGTTGGATAGACTACTTTGTCCTCCCTTGGGCAATTTACCGATAGGGGACATTACAATATTCACTAGCATTTTTCTATCAGTAGCCACATTTGCAGTGATCTGTGTTGTTTGCTAGCATTGGCAGTATCCATGGACATATTATGGAAGCACATACCTTTCTTGGCAGTACCATTGTGGTTGAGTGAAAAATCTTATGATTTCCTAATAACTGATAGCTGCTTAATGGTGGGTGTTGTAGTGTTTTTAAGAAAGGCATCATATACAAAGTGATCAGCCCATGTCCTTGTCGATGATTTGATGACATATTACAAAGGTTCACTGTTTAGCATATTGATGATTCCATTGTGGTGTTTTGGTTAGGACAGTGTAAGTCACATCATCCCCTTTATATTATTTGAGTGTCATCAGTGCATTCTTAGACTCCAGAAGTTATATGATGTATTTCTTCATTAGAGGGATATGTTGGATTCATGTGTGATACTTCCAATGGACATGGCATGTACTTATACTTGTTTCAACTAACTGTCATATTCTACTAAAGTTATTTCAGGATTAATTATTTTATGTACACATATGGAGGCAAAACTGATATAGTTTATTATTATTTGGCAAGAGAGGAGCTGTACTCTCTTGTGGACATGTGGCAGCATCTATCACACCTTTGTGGATACACGCACACTTATATGGTTGACCATCTTGACTGTTCGATAGCTGTTAGCACATTTGACCAGCAGTTTGACTTGGTAAATATACTCAGACTAATTTTAGCAAGTCAACTAGCTGTTACAGCTTCTGTGAGACAGCAATTTACAGTTGGCAACTTGTCTCCCTCTCTCTCTATTGGATCAATCTGACACACAACAAATGTTTCTACATTGGTTCCTTTTTCCTTGCTCACACATACTAAGGGAAGACGTCTGTTCTGTTTTTAGTATGGGTCGACCTCTAGAGAGAGAAACACTAAGCTCTCATGAGAAGTTTGATTTGCCTATTTGACCACTCCCATCAATATTATATTATTATATTATCTTCTCTCTTGTTAGTTAGATAAATCAACATATTTTATTCCAACAGGGATTGGATCTTCGTCTATATAAAGAGGCACCCTTCTCATTGTAGTGATTGTTGGAGTGAGGAATGAACTCATAATACTACTGTTCTACTTGTTTTGAGTTTTATGGATTGTTGAATAAAGCATTCTTCTTCAGGATTTGTCTACAAGCTCTTGACAATTCATGCTCATGGGAATAATGTGACACTAACATCAAAGTGTTTGAACCAGGTAATATCATTCTTGTATTTTACATTTTCCATTAGATATTCTTGTTCATTGAATGTTATTCTATGAAAGGTTTCATGCTAGAAATCTTGGAAAAACATGAACTTCATGTTAGCTGGAAATTATTTACACTTGCAATTTCTTTCTTTATTCTCAGAAGTATGAAGCAGTTTGGGATTGTAGTTGACTTGAAATACTCCTTGTCGTTAGCTGCATGAAAGAAATCCTCATAAAGACAATTGATTGACATCATAAACCGAAGGGAAACTGGAGACACAGGTGTATCCTTGCAACCATTTTTAAATCTGCATTAAGAACCCAATTAGTAAACCATAAACAAGTCTAGAATTTGCACTATGATATCTACACCCAGATCTGCTTTGACTGAGCCTTAGCTTCTTTCTTATTTGCAAAATCTGAGAATGTTGGCTTAGTCTCCCATGCAAAACCTGTTAGCGAAGTTGTTCTTGAAATAGACAGATTCTTGCATCTTCATCCTATGTTACATGCTGGATATAACCAAGAGTAAATCCATTGTTAACAGCTATAATTTATGATCCATCTTGGGCTGTGTGAGACCATCATTTACTTAAAAAATTTACCTTACAGTGACCATAACCAGATATGATAAAAAAGGGGTTCCTTGTGACAGTTTATAGCCAAAGTATGTGTGATTGCATTCAATTCTGTTCCTTCAAAAGGATCAAAAAATCTGAAAGGGGAAACGAATAAACACCTGACAGTCCATCCATTAAATCTGGAAATATATATACCTACATATTTTCACTACAAAGTATTAAATCTGAACTGTGGGTTAAAGGTAATCCTAAGATTAGATTGACTTTACTCTTAATTTCTAAGTGTACAGATTACAAGAAGCATAATATTCTTTTCATAGAAGTTTTCAGCCTTATAAAGAAACAAAATATTGTCCTTTTCATGCACAAACACACCTACAACATCAATAATCCTCTCATTCATTTGGAACCTTTAAGCTAGAAAAGGAGCTTGGAAGATAGGGAAGCCCCCTAGTGGTGGTTATTGAATCATCTTGACGAGAAGGAAGAGCATATCATGGTGACAGTGGTGACTCTTCTGAGTTCACTTGTCTGTCATCTGGTGAAAACTTTGAATCAAAGGTGATAAACAAAATGGTAACAAGTACTATCTGAGAGTTTCTAGTATACTAGTCAATCATTGCTTACCCCTAGACTCCTCTAGGTGCATACCATGCTAACCTAAATATATTATTTTCTCAGAAAATGTGTTGTGGCTGCAGGAGAGTGAGACTGATCCATGATTAGTTGGCATTGGAGCTCACAAATCCCCCCGTGGACAACATGTGGGCAACACGATGGTACGCAATGAAGGATATACATCTAAAAATGAAAATAAAATTTGAATGACCCTTATAATGTATGTCTGCAACCAACGGTGATAAGATTGGAAGTTGTTATAGGTTGTGACCATACAACTCTGACCCATAAATAGATTGATAGATAATACAGGGAAAACCCAAAAGGAGAATACCAAAACAATAAGGATACCTCAAAAGAAACCTCTTCAAAAAGAAGATCTAGAAAATCAACTTCCCTGAAATCTGTTGATAACAATGTTATCAGAACCGGACCAGTCATCAAACGGGTAGACCCCCCCGGAGCGGAACTGGTAAAAGAACCAAACCAAAAAACCAGTTAACCAAAAACACATAAAATTAAAATTTTAAAATTTTAAAGATAACCACATATATTCATGTGCATCCATATGAATCTGTTGGCCCGCCAACAGCACCCCTTAATTTTAAGTCAAAATGAAGGTCCCCCACTATAAATTTGGAGAATTTACCTTGTACTGCACTTGCTTGGTCGATGATTGCTTCTCTTATCCTCATTATCTAGCTTTCTAGCCTTTTGGCTCTTCAGAGTTTGATCACATCTCTCATTTCTATTCTTGGAGCGGTCTCTCCAATTGCTTGGTTTCGAATGGTTTTTTCTTTTACCCATCTGTCTCCCTACTTTCCTGATAAATTTTCAATGAATGGAGATTCTTGAGTTTGATTGCTTCCGTGTCTTGCTTCAATGTTTTCCTCCTTTGAAGTTGTTTGATGAATTTCGGCTTAACTTGATCTCCACGTAACACTTGCCCCTTTGAATGTGTAAATATGAAATGTAAAAATAATAATAATAATAATAATAATGTATATAATATGTAATATATGTATATGCAAAGTTCTATAAAATAAATGTTGAAAATAATATTAGGCATGGTATATATACATATATAGTAAAATGTCAGATACTTGTTATCATGATACAAATAAGGTTCACATTATCATGATTTTTATAACATGTATATGCATATTACAAAACTTGTAAACATAAAAAACACATAGTTCATTCATGTAAATAACGACCAAACATTAGTGAATATACAAAGGTATTGCATATAAACATTTTATTTATCCATGCAAGTTTTATTATAAGTACTTCAAACCTTACCATGGAATGTTTATAAGGCTCACATTATATATATATATATATACTCATTTTATCATACATTAGATCAGTGTTGTTAAAAGCGCGATTAAATCGCGCTTTTTTCAAAAAAGCGTGCTTTTTTCCCTAAGCCGATTTAATCGCGCGTTTTATGGGAAAAAAGCGGCTAAAAATTTTTTTGCCGATTTTTTCAAAAAAGCGCTGGGTTGCCAGGACAGCATGATTTTATTAAAAAAAAATTGGTTTTTCATTTGGTCATTTGGGTTTTTTCATGCAATTTTTTTGGAAAGAAACAAATAATTTTTGAGTGGGGCAGCTTAATGATCAATTCTAGGCCCTAGTATGGATATGCTATTCATGGTAATGTTAAATTCTTAAAGTAAAAGTGACATTCTCCTTAATCTTCATTTTCATCCTTTTACTTAAATTTTTAACATTACCATGAAATGACTCAGGATGTTTGAGAGTGGTTCCAGCCTCATTGGATTTCATATGGAGAAAGTAGAATTTTAGATTTCATTTAAAATCCAGCAGACTTATCAGTTTTTCAGGATTTCAGGATTGGGAGATTGTAATGTTTCCAGGTGACACCACCTGCTCGGGCTACCCCTGCCACCAGTAGAGAACGTGGTCTACCTCCTATAGCTCCTACTTCTAGTTCTTCAGCTTCTAGAGCACATCAGACTCCACTGCCATCTCCACCAGCACAGGCACCAGCATGATAGCATCTATATCTAGAGGGAAAGGGAAAGCTGTGGCATTTTCTCGCAAGAGGGGCAGAGGAAATCAATAGGATTAGACCTCATTTTATTGTATATGACATTATGACATGATGAGATACATTATCATATTTTTTGTTGATATTTTGAGGCTGAGTTGGGACTCAGGAGTCGGGACTTACTATTCAAGACATGATTCAATGTTATGTGTGATTTTAGCGCTAGAAATGATATTAAACATCTTATATATTAATTTTTTTATCATATTTATGTGTCAATGTATTTATTTTATGTTGTAGATGGTTTAGATATTAAAAAAATTGAAAAAAAATGAATATTTTTGTACCAAACGCTTTTTTCCCGCTTTTTTCCGCATTTTCCCGCTTTTTCCGATTTTTTCCGCTTTATTCACGGCGCCGATTTAATCCCGCTCGCGCTTTTCACAACATTGCATTAGATGTACATTATACACAAGCATATGTATATAATAAACAAAGGGGCAAAGATAACGTAAAATGCATAAAAGTCTAACAAAGTTCATTACGTATTGTTGACCACTACGTGTCAACGACCCATAGCAGTGCACCCCCTTTTTCCGCAAAAGGGATAGCATCTGATCATGTTGTTCATGCCATACAACTATCATCATCAATTTCACTTCCAAGATGTTATGTAAACCCTTTCTGCATATCTATAATGTAAATAATCTCAGCAAATCCGTGTCGTGTATGTAATTACCTAGGTAAACCTACTTTTCCGGTGACGATCTACATTCCGGGAGGTTTTTTGTTTCACCGATCCATTCTTGGATGGTCGGCACAGTTTTCCTTCAGTCTTACCCCAAAGCCGGAATGGATTTTGTCACTGGGATCTTAGGGGAGTCCTAGTGTTCAAGATCGAGTCTATGTAAAAGTGATTTGGGAAAAATCCTAACTATTTAGTTAGGTTATTTTATTACAAATTGCTTGGTCTGCTAGATTATAATTGTGTCGCAGAAATGGGTAATCTGTGAGGGTCTTTTACAAATGGGTTTTCCCCCTTGAGATGTAAAAAATATGAAAATCATGATGTAAAGTGTCTTGAGGGTTGGAAAAATAATTTATCCCCTCATAAGTTAATTGATTAAATTTTCTAGCCAAAAATTAATTAAAATCCTAAGCCAGAAATTTAATTAATTCTAGGTCCTAAGTAAATTTAATTTCTCCAAAGACAAAATTCATCGGTCCTTAAAAATTAAATTTTAAGAGGTCCAGGGACTAAGGTAAATAAATTATTTTGATAAATTTTAAGCCTTTGATCTCTAGGGTTAAGTAAAAGTCAAAATTTTGAGTAAATTAATTCAAAAATTTAATTTTTGAATTAATTAAAATGCATTTAATTGAAAAATTCGTATTTCCTCAAGAATTTAAAATTTCGACGGATGAGATTAAAAGAAATTTTGATCCTCATCAACGGTCGTGAATTGTTTTGATGAGGATCACTCGAACTAGCCGTTGGAGGATTTATCTTTAAATAGGAAGTCATTTGTTAATCCATTCATCCGACCTTTGAGTCGTGTGCTAAGCGAAATGCTCGCATGTAATCTTTCTTGAATAATAAAGAAAGACTTTGGGGTTAATCTTCGCCGATGTTACTCTTCGTGGAAATACTGTAAGATGTGTCATTTTTCATGCGTAAATTTAAAATAGCTTCTGAAGAGTGATTTGAGTACAGTTATCTTGCTCAGTCGCTAGCGTTTAAGTGATAACTTAAATTTTGAATGTAATAGCAGGTATCTCTATTTATCTGAATTTTATTATCATTTTCTCGCTCTATTTTGATGGTTGAATTGAGTTTCCAGGAAAATCTTGATTTTTAGATCATCGGGCGTTCGAGGAAGTTTTCAGTTGGACCAGCCAACTCTCGATCCGTGTTTTCTGAAGAGCCCAGCTTAATTTGATCTCGGGCTTAACATAAGATTTTTTTATTGGTGATACATGAAGGGTTTTGAGCTAAGCACCTCCTTTAAAATTTAAAAAAAAAAAAAAAAAAAAATATGTGCGAAATTGATAAATCTGGCTAGTGAGAGCCTTAGATTATCAGATCTAGGAGCGGAGTTGGACTCACACTTCCTAGATCTAATAGATATGTCATTCCTGTACATAGATTTGTAATTATTTTTTATATTCTGACATGGGTTTTTCTGGGTTTTAGTTTTTATCATTATATATATCATTTGGGTGTTTTCCTGTTGTCGTGCAGTTACAGATCTGAGAAAAAAATCCATGTAGAGTCTAGATCTAGGCCCTGGAGGGTAAGATCTGGATCTCTAGGGTTTTATTTGCATAAATCTGCAAGGAGAATATTCAGAAGATTTTACAGTACAAGGTTTAAATTTAAATTTTTTTTTTGATCTGGAAAATTTTTTAAGGGTTTTACTAATAATCTGAAGCAAAAGTATAACATTTTAATCAAGGTTTTTCTAGAAATTTTTTGGGTTCTCAGGCTACCGTTTTATGCTGTGTTTTTTGTTGGGTTTCTTTATGTCCGTGTTTTGGGGTTTCCCCTCATCTTTGTGTCCTTCCATTGCTCTCCCTACAATGCAAATCCACAGCCCTCAAAACCCTCATCCCCTGTTATCACCCATCCACGTGCAACTCATCCCTGTCCGCAGCTTCTCCCATCACTGCTCTTTCCACCATTCTGCTGTGACATTCCTCCAAGCGTCGCCCTCTTCTTCACGCACTCCTCTCCATCCTACGAGCTCTCTCCTCCCATCGATCATACTCCTTCACTATACCTGCAAACACACACAGCAAACTGCAAAACTCCGCGTCCCTCATCTGTTGTTCTGTCAGCTCCCTGCCATCCCACGCATCCTCCATACCCGCAGCTACAGCTCTATCCAACTTATCTCTCCACTAGCCCGCACTTCTTCCTTGCTCCGTCCGGCTCCATAGTTGTCCTTTCCATCTGTCTCCCCGTCCGCGGCCATTTCTGCCAGCCCATCTCAGCAAATCCGCGCTGCCATTTCTCTCGTCCAGCTCCTCGCCCATCATTGCAGCTCCCTCCTCCGTCTTCCGTTGACCTGCATAGCTTCTCCTTGCTGCCGCCATCAAAGACCTGCACAAACATAACAAAGCTCATTCGATTTCACCTTATTTGGTTTGGGTTATGTTTTAATCAAAGTGTTAGGGTTAGTTTAATCTTCGACTTTTTCATTTTTGTATTAGGTATATGTTAAGTTAGGTCTTATTTCTTTTTAGTTTAGGTTAGTCCGATTAGTTAGATTCATTTTTTTTTAAATTTCGATTTTTTGTTTTCACTTTTATTTTTAATTTTTTATTTGATTTAATTTTTGTTTCATTTGATTTTTTTTTCTTTCATTTAAAAAAAAATCTAAAACATTTAAAAAACAAACAAACAAAAAAGTTTTCCTTTTTTCTTTGTGAATTTTTTATTTATTTTGAATTTTTATTTTTCACAAAATTCAAAAAAAATATAAAAATTTCTAAAACATAAAAAATCTTTAAAATTCTAAAAAACCTAAAAAGATTTTAAAATTTTGACTTTGGGATTCAGAACAAAGGGATTTATGCTTTCACATTTAATATTTTAATGTGGCCTATGGCCCATTAAAATTTTAATTTTTAACCCTTTGATTCATTCTAACTTCGATTCATTTTAATTCCATCACATTAAAAGATTTTGATTTTGTCATTCAACTAATTTCCTAAGGAATAATTAAAATTCTAATTTAAGTTCCCTGGTGTTATTTGGTGATTAAAAGCAATTTACATGATTTTTCTATGGTCAAGGTGTGATTAATGTTTTAAAAATTATATTGGCTATAAGAGGGTTAATTAATTCTAGATCTGGGTCATTAATGAAAATTATTTTAAATCTAGAATCTCTTGCATATCGCAATTTTGGGCGTTTACATTGATCATTCATGATTGTCACTATTCATCGCATATTGGAAAATTGTTCTGGATAACTTGTTTTTACTTAATCTACGGTTAATTGAACATAAAGGCAATGGTCTATAATCATTTCTATCTTGTGGTTGTGTTTTGGTCACATTAGCGTTTTATCTATTCATCTGAGTTAATCAAGACTAATTTACATTCGTTAAGTTGTCCATCTTTAAGTCTCCTATAGCCTGTGTTTCACAAGCTATCCTCATCCATTTACCTTAGGGACTACCCCCCTTGACTTGTCTAGAAGAGAGTCTGAACGAAGTGAGCAAGGATTAAGAGTGACAGCCCTTACTTTGAGCATTGTCACGGTGCCTAGACACTTTGTGCGACAACAATTTTTGGCGTCGTTACCGGGGATAGAGATTTTTTGTCCTTGGTCCTCACGACATTTTTCTAATCATCTAATCTTTCATCATTTCTTGTCCCATCAGCACAGCATTTCCTAACATCATTTGATCTTTTCATCGCCTTATCTTTCGTAATCTCATTAATTGTTTCATCTACACTTTTAACACCTGGACATTTCTGTTCGTTTCTTGTTTGGGTGGTGGCTCCACTTATTCATCCATTATTTCTTAGACAAGAAGCCTCCCTTATACCCAGTTGTTTTTGCCTTTTGGATCCTAGAGCTAGATTCATGTTCAAGTGGAGACTCCACTTCTTTCATTTCTTACAAGAATTTCTACTAGAAGCACACTTCTTGTGCATCTCTTGATTTTCATGAATAGGTGTCTCTCTCTAGCATCCATTTGGTCCCTCCTTGTCCCTTTAAGCAAGTCATCATGGATGACTTGTTTACCTCGTGTCATTTTACTAACTTTCTACATGATATGCCAGAAGAGGCCATTCGTAAATTACCTTTGTTCTCAAGTGGTGATTCAGCCACTGCTATAAAGCATCTATCCAGGGTTACTCATACAATAATAAGATATTGTAGTTCTTCCCAATATAAACATGAAGATGTCAAGATGTGTTTATTTGCCTTTTCTTTAGAGGGTGATGCTTTGAATTGGTTTCATAATTGTCTTGAAGATTCTTTCGCTTCTTTACAAGACATCATCAATGCTTTTAAAGATAGATATGGAGATCAAGGTGGCTGGCCTTGTGCCTCTAGTACCATGCAACAGGATGAAATAATCTTGTAAAGGATCCAACTGCCAATAAAATATTTCAAGACAATACTCCATATCAGAATGATGAATCCACTTGTACTGTTGCAAGGCGAATCCATGATAGTGGAAAAACAGGAACAAGTTGTCAAATCAGTGTTGACAATGAAAGGGAAAATGATAAACATCTTATAGAAGAACTAAAGAAGTTGATTAAAGATGTGCAGTTCAGTGAAACGCAGCTGGTAAAAAATACGGAGCTTAGTCAAGAAAAATTGATAGCTGATTATGCCCAGGATATGAGAACTTTGTACACTCAACTGGAAAAACGTGATGAGGAGATGGAAATCATGAAAATTAAACACTTCGATCACGTAGCCACCATAGTAGAAAAGTGTGCTCAGAATATGAAGGCTATGAGGACCGACATGCAGAGTCATCATGAGAAAGAAATGAGTACTATTCAAGTAAATCATAACACAATGATGGAGGCCATGG
This sequence comes from Pinus tabuliformis, assembly GCA_031772625.1. Classification (NCBI taxonomy): domain Eukaryota; kingdom Viridiplantae; phylum Streptophyta; class Pinopsida; order Pinales; family Pinaceae; genus Pinus; species Pinus tabuliformis. Next base: position 1,192,373,625 of record CM062816.1, on the reverse strand, counting down.
AAGCAGGTCATGACAAAGAAAGGACTTCCATGCAAAACTATTTACTTGTCATGAGAGAAAAACATGCTAAGGAAATGGAAACCATGAAAGCTAATCATGACAGAGAAATGAGCTCTATGCAAAATTGCTTGATGACCATAAAGGCAGATAATGACAAAGTAATAAAAGATATGGAAGCTGGTCAGATATGTCTTCAGAATAAGTTATTGACCATGGAGGAAAACCATGCCAAGGAAGTCAGTGCTATGAAGGTTGAACACTCTAACCAGATGGATGCCATAACAATACAGGTACAGAAATTTCAACATTGGTCAGAGGATGAAAGAAACAAGGAGACGTCAACAGATGATAAGCTTCCCTATCTACTGCAACAAGCTCCACCTTATTATGAGGAGGTCATTTGTTCCATTGAAAAGTGGCTAATTGAAGGTGACCCGGATAAAATGGAAATTAATAAGAATCAGGTTGATGCTCACATGGTTAATCCACCAATGATAAAAAATCAAGTTATAACTCATAACCCTATGAGACTGATCCATCATTCTTGACAGAGCAGATGCAGAATGAAGAAAGACATGTCATGCATATCTTACATACTTCATCTGAGAGTTTTTAAGCAGAATGTTCCACATCATCAGTGATACAGCGTGCCATAAAGAAAAAGCGCAAGAGAAAGGGAATGAGAAAGCGGTTTGATGCATCTGATGGCCGCGAGCAGCTTGATTTTCAGATAGGAAAAAGTCATACCGATGCAGGATTGGACATGGCACATCCGAGAAACAGCCAACAAATTTGCCTGAAAGTAGGCAAATGCTCAGTATTCACTATATTGAACACATTTGATGCCATGGGGCATCTTTGTATTGTATTTCTAACCTTATTCCCTATTATTTCAGTATTTCATTTTGTAGTTAGATGTGTTTTCCATGTTAGACTAGTTAATACATGAAGAACTTATATCTTTCTTGTGTTTAATGTTATATGATGGTTTTGGATGGACACTACTTATGTTATGTTGTGTATTGTGTGGATGCAGATTCTGGATTCTCACATTCCTTTGGTGCAACAACGTGTCCCCAAGTAGATCAAGATGTTGACCACTACATGTTAACGACCCATAGCAGTACACCCCCTTTTTTCCCAAAATGGATAGCGCCTGATCGATGTGTTCATGCCATACAACTATCATCATCAGTTTCACTTCCAAGATGTTATGTAAACTATTTCTGCATATGTATAATGTAAATAATCTCAGCAAATCCGTGTCATGTATGTAATTGCCTAGGTAAACCTACTTTTCCAGTGACAATCTACATTCCATGAGGTTTTTGTCTCATCGATCCATTCTTGGATGGTCAGCAGAGTTTTCCTTCAGTCTTACCCCAAAGCCTAAATGGATTTTGTCACTGGGATCTTCGGGAGTCCTAGAATTCTAGATCGAGTCTATGTAAAAGTGATTTGGGAATAATCCTAACTATTTGGTTAGATTATTTTATTACAAATTGCTTGGTCTGCTGAATTATATTTGTGTCGCAGAAATGGATAGTCTGTGAGGGTCTTTTACAAATGGGTTTTCCCCCTTGAGATGTAAAAAATATGAAAATCATGATGTAAAGTGTCTTGAGGGTTGAAAAATTAATTTATCCCCTCATAGCTTAATTAATTAAATTTCCTGGCCAAAAATTAATTAAAATCCTAAGCCAGAAATTTAATTAATTCTAGGTCCTAGGTAAATTTAATTTCTCCGAAGGCAAAATTCATCGGTCCTTAAAAATTAAATTTTAAGAGGTCCAAGTACTAAGGTAAATTAATTATTTTGATAAATTTTAAGCCTTTGATCCCTGGGTTAAGTCAAAGTCAAAACTTTGAGTAAATTAATTCAAAAATTTAATTTTTGAATTAATTAAAATGCATTTAATTGAAAAATTCGAATTTCCTCAAGAATTTAAAATTTCGGCGAATGAAATTAAAAGAAATTTTGATCCTCATCAACAGTCGAAATTGTTTTGACAAGGATCACTCGAACTAGCTGTTGAAGGATTTATCTTTAAATAGGAAGTCATTTGTCAGTCCATTCATCCGACCTTCGAGTCGTGTGCTAAGCGAAGAGGTCTCATGTAATCTTTTTTGAATAATAAAGAAAGACTTTGGGGTTAATCTTCGCCAGTGTTAATCTTTGTGGAAATACTATAAGATGTGTCGTTTTTCATGCGTAAATTTTTTTTAGCCATTAATAATATATTCTGAAGAGTGATTTGAGTACAGGTATCTTGCTCAGTGGCCGGGGTTTAAGTGATAATTTAAATTTTGAATGTAATAGCAGGTATCTCTATTTATCTGAATTTTATTATCATTTTCTTGCTCTATTTTGATGGTTGAATTGAGTTTTGCAAGAAAATCTTGATTTTTAGATCATCGAGCGTTCAAGGAAGTTTTTAGTTGGACCAGCCGACTCCCGATCCATGTTTTCTGAAGAGCCCAGCTTAATTTGATCCCGAGCTTATCATAAGATATTTTTTATTGTGATGCATGAAGGGTTTTGAGCTAAGCACCTCTTTTAAAATTTAAAAAATTTAAATTTTTTTATGTGCGAAATTGATAAATCTGATTGTTGAGAGCCTTAGATTATCAGATCTAGGAGCGGAGTTAGACTCACACTTCCCAGATCTGATAGATCTGTCATTCATGTACATAGATCTGTAATTATTTTTGGTTTTCTGACTTGGGTTTTTTTGGGTTTTAGTTTTTATCATTGTATATATCGTTTGGGTGTTTTCTTGTTGTCGTGCAGCTACAGATCAGAGGAAAAAATCCGTGTAGAGTCCAGATTTAAGCCTTGGAGAGTAAGATCTGGATCTTTGGGGTTTTATTTGCATAAATTTGCAAGGAGATTATTCAGAAGATTTTACAGTCCAGGGTTTAAATTTAAATTTTTTTTAATCTGGAAAAATTTTTAAGGGTTTCACTAATAAATCTGAAGCAGAAGTATAACATTTTAAACAAGGTTTTTCAGGAAATTTTTTGGGTTCTCAGGCTACCGTTTTATGTTGTGTTTTCTGTTGGGTTTCTTTCTGTCCGCGTTTTGGGGCTTTCCCTCATCTCTGCGTTCTTCCATTGCTCTCCCTACAACGCAAATCTGCAGCCCTCAAAACCCTCATCCCCTGTTATCACCCATCCACGTGCAGCTCATCCCTGTCCGCAATGTCTCCCATCACTGCTCTTTCCACCATTCTACTGCGACATTCCTCCAAGCATCGCCCTCTTCTTCACACACTCCTCTCCATCCTGCGAGCTCTCTCCTCCCATCGATCATACTCCTTCGTTGTACCTGCAAACACACACAACAAACTGCAAACTCTACATCCCTCATCCGTTGTTCTATTAGCTCCCTGCCATCCCACGCAACCTCCATACCCGCAGCTACAGCTCTGTCCAACTTATCTCTCCACTAGCCCGCACTTCTTCCTTGCTCCATTCGGCTCCATAGTTGTCCTTTCCATTTATCTCCCCGTCTGCGGCGATTTCTGCTAGCCCATCTCAGCAAATCCACGATGCCATTCCTCTCATCCAGCTCCTCGCCCATCGTTGCAGCGCCCTCCTCCGTCTTCCGTCGACCTGCATAGCTTCTCCTTGCTGCCGCCGTCAAAGACCTGCACAAACATAACAAAGCTCATTCGATTTCACCTTATTTGGTTTGGGTTATGTTTTAATCAAAGTGTTATGGTTAGTGTAATTTTCGACTTTTTCATTTTTATATTATGTATCCGTTAAGTTAGGTCTTATTTCTTTTTAGTTTAGGTTAGTCCAATTAATTAGATTCATTTTTTTTTTTAAATTTCGATTTTTTGTTTTCACTTTTATTTTTATTTTTAATTTGATTTAATTTTTGTTTTATTTTATTTATTTATTTTATTTCATTTAAAAAAAAAATCTAAAACATTTAAAAAACAAACAAACAAAAAAGTTTTCCTTTTTTCTTTGTGAATTTTTTATTTATTTTGAATCTTTATTTTTCACAAAATTCAACAAAATTATAAAAAATTCTAAAACCTAAAACATCCTAAAAATTCTAAAAAAATTAAAAACATTTAAAAAATCTAAATAGATTTAAAAATTTTGTGACTTTGGGATTGAGAATAAAGGGATTTACGCTTTCACATTTAATATTTTAATGTTGCCTATGGCCCATTAAAATTTTAATTTTTAACCCTTTGATTCATTCTAACTTTGATTCATTTTTTCAAGAAAAGCTTTGAGGAAGTATCTTTGCCTAAAGAATATGGCGACCTAGGGTTTCACCATTCTCAGAGACGGAGCACTGCTCAGAGCACGGCGCCCCTGTTCCACCAACCCTGCAACTCCTAACAGCAATGCACGTCAGCTCATAGTTCAGCCCCAATGGCTTCCCCGATGGGGGAGGACTTGGAGCCTCCCCCTCTGATGAATCCGGCACCACGGACTTCGAACAGTTCTGACAATACCTCTGTTCCGCAGACACAATCAGATCAGCATAACACTAACTCGCATAATGAACCACAGGGTACAACAAAGATACCCCCGGACAGGCAGCAACATGCAGTGGGAGATGATGACAAACCCAAAGCAACCTCCACAACCTGCAAACTTGTAGCTGCAGAACGACCTAAGATTGAACTGCCCAGTCAGAGAATCAACACCCAGATCCAGTACATGAAAGATCATGCCCTTATTGGAAAATTTATTGGGTTTTGGCCAACAGAGAAAGCCTTACAGGGATGGATAACAGCCAAATGGAAACCAAAAGGACACATTAATCTGAAGCTAGGACCGAAGGGCTTTTTCACAGCTATCTTCAACTGCATAGAAGATCGAAACAGGGTCTTAGACAACGGCCCTTACTTCTTCAACACAACAGGACTTTATTTACGGGACTGGATTGAGAGATTCAACCCGGATAAAGAAGATCTCAGCTCAACACCTGTCTGGATCCGGCTATATTCCCTGCTGCTGGAATATTGGGATGAGGAATCTTTAAAAGACATTGGAAACGGATTGGGAGAATTCATAAAAGTTGCAGAAGAAACAAAACACAAAAGATACACTTCCTATGCCCATATCTGTGTCTACATGCACCTGAACAAAGCTCTCCCAGACTCGGTAAGTTTATTTCATGATGATTTCGAATGGATTCAGACTTTAGATTACAAGCATGTTCCATTCAGATGCCAAAAATGTCATGCACATGGGCACCTATTCCGTGACTGCCCGCTCAATGTCAAGCCCTCTTCCAACTCCGCCTCTAGGCAAACAGATCAAGAGGGCTTTACCAAAGTGAACTCTTGGAAAAGGACTCACAAAAAGCCTGCTTCTCAGCCTAAAAATACCCCTTCCAGCAACCCAAATCCTTCAACCAGTAATAGCTTTGATATTCTTATTCTAGCTCACTCTGATACCGTGGCCCCTGAACCCCCCATGCCCTCTCATGAGATTCTTCTCAACCCTTTGCTAACCCCCAGCAGGATACGTCTCCTGCCCAGGTCCCTGAGCAATCCCAAGCTTCCCCCCCCACCGCCTCCATCAATGAGATGGCCTGGAAACCTAATGGCATGGACATTGATAACCTTCTGCTTGATCCCAAACTTGCAATGAACATCACATCCGAAAGCAGTGATCTCAAGCAAATGGATGAAGAGCCGGAAAGCAATGACCTAGGAGACTTGGATATTTTCAGTCTTGAACAGGCATGCAAGCAAAAACAATATGATAAGATTCCAACGCGATAGCTATAAAGTCTAGAGGTCATTCTCTCTAGAGCACACCAACAAAAATCTCTCAGAATTCAACCAGGAAGTTAGTGGGATGGGAAGAACTTGTTCAAGGATACTAAGAAAATAGGGAGAAAGACAGATCTACAGTGAACCATCCTCATTGGGGAAATGCTGGTAGAATCTGGAAGATATTCTAAACTCACCAAGTACTACAGGCCACTCCCCAATCCTGAACCATGAAGCTCACATCATGGAATCTAAGAGGGTTGAACGGCCCAGGGAAATACAAAATGATAAAAAATTTGATTCAGAAGGAGAAACCCCATATCTTCTTTATGCAAGAAACGAAATGTAATAGTACTCTTCTCAATACCACTCTTTCAAAAGCATGGCCTGGCTGTCACACAATGGCGGTGGATGCTATAGGAGCCTCGGGTGGTTTAGCAATAGCTTGGAATGCACAGGCTATTGCGCTCACAGATTTTCATGCAAACCACCACTTCATTCAAGCCAATTTCCATATCATAGGGACCAATGTGCATGGTCATCTTACCAATGTGTACTTCCCGCAAGCTGCTGAGGATAAAATCACTACCTTGGACACGCTCTCACTGCTTAACGCCAACCGATCCCATCCACTATGGATCATGGGAGGCGATTTCAATATGATCACCAAATTAGAAGAAAAAACAGGAGGCCGAATCAGACTGGACAATGAAAGTGAGCACTTCAAACAGTTCATACAAAGCAACTGGTTAATCGACCTGCCCAGCAACAATGGAATATTCACCTGGAATAACAAAAGGTCTGGTCCCCATCAGATTGCCTCTAGGCTTGATCGATTTCTGATATCTGATAATGCTATTCACCTAGGAGGAGACCTCTCTACCTCTATTCTACCATTTGCAAGGTCAGACCATTGGCCAATCTCGCTTCAGTGGCAAAGACCGGGGAACTCCACTAAACGACCCTTCCGCTTTGAATCCTTCTGGTTGACCCATCCACAGTTCAAAGATCTAGTACAGCATACATGGAAAAGCTTTCCTCCCCCTGCCGGTTCCAAAATGTTCCAATTTCAGCAAAGGTTGCGGTTCCTAAAAGCGCAAATCAAACAATGGAACAGTGCTACCTTTGGAAACATTTTTCAAGCTCATCAAGCCCTAGCTCAGGAAATGGAGAAACTCCAGCAAACTATCATCAACGAAGGCAGGACTGAAGCCCGCAACGAACAGGAAAAGCATATCCAGACTCAGATCAATGAAAGAGAGAGACAAGAGGAAATCCTATGGAAACAAAAATCTCAAATAAGATGGTTAAAGGAAGGGGAGAGGAACACAAAATTCTTCCATCGCTCAACAATCCAAAGGAGAATGCATAACAACATCACCCACATTCATAATCAATAGGGAGACCAATTGGAAGATCATGGGGACATTGAAAAAGAACTCATCAAGCACTTCAAATCAGTCCATCAAGAACCCAACATCAACAGAAAGCCAGCAATTGACAAGATTCTCTCTCATATCCCAAAGGTGATCACAGATGAACATAATCAATTGCTCCTTCGTCCGGTAACCTTCCAGGAGGTGGAATCTGCTATGAAGCAGCTTCAGGAAGGAAAAGCCCCTAGTCCAGATGGCTTTACCTCCACTTTCTTCCACAAATTCTGGGATATTATCAAAGAGGAAGTCTGGCAGGTAGTCGAAGAGTCTAGAACACTCCATTGGATGCTACCCTCCCTGAATGCAACTTTTATCACTCTCATCCCCAAGGAGGAACACTCCAACACGCCGGACAAATTCAGGCCGATAGCCCTCTGCAATGTCATCTACAAAATCATCTCCAAAGTTATAGCCTCTCGTTTGAAGCCGCTGCTTCCCCTGCTCATCTCGCCAAAACAATCAAGCTATGTTGAAGGAAGACAAATCACAGATGGAATCATCCTCACCCACGAGATCATTCACTCTCAAGCACCATTAAAAATCAGGGATGCTTCTAAAAATCGACCTCTCGAAAGCTTTTGATAAGTTGAGTTGGATATACATTCAATCGATGTTAATAGCCTTTGGTTTCTCACCTGTGTGGGTTCGCTGGATCATGAGCTTAATCTCCTCAGCTTTCTTCTCCATCCTAGTTAATGGTATCCCCTCCACCCCCTTTCAACCCTCAAGAGGCATCCGCCAAGGGGATCCCCTCTCCCCTTTCCTCTTCGTTCTTATGGCTGAAGGGTTGGGTAGAACTATAAAGCATGCTCTCCAAGAGAATCAGCTTAGAGGCATCTCCCTACACAACTCCCCTGCCATTACCCACCAGCAATTTGTGGACGATAATATGTTATTTGGGCATCCCTCGGTCCAGGAAGCCAGAAAATTCAAATCCCTCCTTGATGATTTCTCCACTGCTTCTGGTGCCAGTATCAACACAGTCAAATCCCAGATCTTCTTTTTTCATACTCCTGCCATAACTCAATCTTCCATCGCTCGCATTCTGGGATTCTCTATTGCCTCTCTCCCCTCCAAGTACCTTGGTGCCCCCCTAACAGATTCTGCCCTCAAGCACTCCTCTTGGCAACTCCTCCTCGACAAGCTTGAATCCCAACTCACCTCCTGGACCTTTAGAGCCCTAAACATGGTTAGCCGGCTAATCCTCATCAAAGCCATACTGCAATCTATGCCTCTTTATCTGTTCTCTGTCTTAGCAGTGCCCAAATGGGTCCTCAAAAAAATCAAAAATCTCCAAAGGAACTTTCTATGGGGTTCGGCGAGACATAATCGCAAATGGGCTCTGGTCAAGTGGGATACCGTTTGCCTCCCAAAAAACCTTGGGGGAATCGGTCTTCGAGACCCTCAACATAGTAACGCAGTCATGGGCGCTAGAATCTAGTGGAAGTGGCTTTCAGCGCCACACACACCTTGGGCGATCCTTTGGAGAGCAAAATATGCCAATCACAGATTGAATGATGAACTAATCAGGCTTACAGACACGGAGAAAGGTTCCCTAATCTGGACTCGGCTAGAATGCACAGAAATATGATCCATTAGCACAGCTTTTGGGAAATAAGGGATGGCAATAGTGCTCGTTTCTAGAAGGATTCCTGGTAGCAAAGACCCAAACTCCACAGCTTAATCTCACCTCCACCAATAGCGGAGGAGGAAGTACATTGATGGAAAACAGTCAACCAATACTGGCTTCCCACCCTTGATCAGCGATACAGACAATGGGGCAAAGCAAAATTATCAGGAATGGTACAGAGATAATGTATAAGGAACTGGACACAGAGCTAACCAATAGGCGGATCAGATTTTCTGAAGAAAAGGATATATTACGTTGGGGATACAAACCACGTGGCACCTTTACCACACAAGAGGCATACAATCTAATAATCAATCCTCAAGCCAACAAGGACCCTCTTTGGGAAAAAGTGTGGTCCCCTAAAATCTGGCCCAAAATCTCCACTTTTCTATGGTTGCTCTGCCATAAAAGAATTCTCACCTGGGACAACTTAAGGAAAAGAAACTTTCACGGCCCCTCAAGATGCCCCAACTGCGAGCAACAGGAGGAAACTATACTGCATCTCATGGATTCCTGCATACTGGCAAACAAACTTTGGGAGAAAACAATTTTCCGATGTCAAAAAGATGGCAGAGATAGAGAAGACACCACCAAAACCATTCGTCACTAGGCCAAAAATCTGTACAAGAGTCCCCTGCTTAATGCACTATGGAGAATCATACCAGGCCTCATCATGTGGACAATTTGGAAGGAGAGGAATCGGCATATCTTCAGGAATCAAACCACCCCCACAGAAATAATATGGAATAATATGTGCAACAACCTTCAAGAAACTCTAGCACTACAATCTTGGAGTAAGGAGGACTTCCCCACTGAACCGCAAGAACGAAATATATGGATGAATTGGAATCTCAGGCTCATCCAGGTTCAGGAGCCACCCTCCAAATCCATCTCTGCCCACCAATATTCCAGCAAGTGGTGCCCTCCGCCCGTAGGACTCACCCAACTCAACTTTGATGGCGCTTCTAAAGGCAATCCAGGTCAGGCCGGGCACGGAGGAATTTTCAGGGATCATTCTGGCAATCCTTTACTACTTTACCTGGGCACTTTAGGATGGGACACAAACAACTCAGCGGAATTGGAGGGACTATGGCAAGGTCTTAATCTCGCACAGCAGCATAGCTACTTTCCCTTAATCATAGAAGGAGACTCTCAAATCCTCATCAACATGGCCCAACAAATTATACAGGGAACTCCAGTTAACAAGCTATCCTATAGCTGGTGACTTGCAGCTCGACTACAACACATTGAGCAAGTGCTTGCTACTAATAAAGCAATCACTTTCAAACACATCAAGAGAAACGGCAACAAAGTGGCTGACCTCTTAGCTAATCTTGGGGTGATGAGCGATAGAACTCTCTACACAGGTTTGCTCAAAATTATAAAAGATGCCACACACCAATAGGAATACACCACGCTGGTGCAAATGGATGCAGCACCCCCGGATGCGGGTGGTAGATAAGTCATTAATGCGCATGGGCCGCCGGACAAGCAGGTGGCTAATCCGTATGGCAACCTGCGCCTTCCCCTGTGGGGAATTATGGCAAGTTTTGGCTCTCAGGTCGACGCCATTAACCAATTTGGAAAATCGAGAAATTCTATGCAAATTCAGAAATATGGAGCAGACCCCCCCGCATTCCCCTATTCGGCCTCTCAATTGCTCCTGCCATCCCTCTACAGTAGAGTCGAGCCTTCGCACTACCACCGGAAGACGTTGCAGACTCTTCTGCTGCGTCGACCTGGGCAATGGTCACCATTTTTCTCAATCCTTACTCTGCCACCTGCATTTTGAGGTCTCGGCCCCTTCCTCTGGTCCGGATTTGAATTCCCCTGCTCCCCACAACATACCTTCTGTCGCTCTTGGCTCACCTCCTGAACCTGCAATTCATCGCTCGCTGCAGCTTTCTAATCAAAGAATCATGCGCCATCGTCATAGAATGAGGAACAGGCGTGGTGGTAGTCGGGGAGGCGCCCCTCGCCCTACGTCCCTGCCCCCTTCTGTCTCTACTTCCCCATCTGTCTCCCTTCACCCAAGCCCCTCCAATCCCCACTTCCTTTGCAAGTACCCGGACACTCGCAGCGGTCGAGGAAGATTGGGCACTAGTGAGGTTCGGCATTCCGGGGGATTCGCCCAGCACACCACTACCACTGCTCCCTCCCAGCAAGCGCAATTCCAGTTTCGTTGCTCCATGGACAAGCCGCTCATAATTGCCACCGACACGGTGGATTTCAGAGAGGTCCCTGCCTCCTGTCCCAAACCAACGATCAACCAGGATATTAACCAAGATCCTCCTTCATTCGGCATCTTTCAAGGGGAGCCAAGCTCCAGCCACCCACCAAGACACTTGGGCAACCCGTCTAGCAACAGACAGAAGACTCTGGGAGGCGAAGCCACCTGTAAGGACAAAGGAATTCAAACGGAGGACATTGCAGGTGGCGGGCATGCAGAGGAAACTGGTTCTGAAGAATTTGGTTGGTGTCTAATCGTGGAGGAAGAGCCAACAGAAGCCACCTTGCAGCTGCATGCCAGGTCACGTGTCGGGCCTTGAGTCCGATTTTGATTATTTTCGTTTCCAGCTCAATTCTGAACTTCGTTTCATGTCAGGTCAGTTTTTGAATTTTGTTTCCAACTCGGGCTACAAGCATTGGTTCATATGAGTTGTTTTACTGTGGAAAATTTTGAGTTAAACTGTGGATGTATTACTGAAATTTACAGTCTTTTGGTTACAATTTTTGAATTTTGGAACTGTAGCCCCTGCAAGGGTAGAATGAACTTTCCTTATCTCGTTCTCGGACTGGTTTCCCCAACTGGGGCAGTCGCGATATCAAGGCTTGATGTTCAAAATGGTCACACAACTGACCCAGTACCGCTGAGACCGGAGCCTCTTTGTACAGTCTGTCTTTATTAATAGATTAGTTTTACTTGGAAAGAAAAAAGAAAAAATTGATTCATTTTAATTCCGTCACTTTAAAAGATTTTGATTTCTTCATTCAATTAATTGCCTAAGGAATAACTAAAATTCTAATTTAAAGTTCCCTGGTGTTATTTGGTGATTAAATGCAATTTTCATGATTTTTCTATGGTCAAGGTGTGATTATTGTTTTAAAAATTATATTGGCTATAGGAGAAAGTTAATTAATTCTAGATCTGGGTCATTAATGAAAATTATTTTAAATCTAGAATCTCTTGCATATCGCAATTTTGGGCGTTTACATTGATCATTCATAATTGTCACTATTCATCACATATTGGAAAATTGTTCTGGATAACTTGTTTTTACTTAATCTATGGTTAATTGAACATAAAGGCACTGGTCTATAATCATTTCTATCTTGTGGTTGTGTTTTGGTTACATTAGCGTTTAATCTATTCATCTGAGTTAATCAAGACCAGTGTTTTACGACTCCGACTCGGACTCCGACTCGGCCGAGGATCGACTCCGACTCCGACTCCGACTCGGTAATGACTCGGCCTAGTCGATTTCAATGACTCGGTCGTTGTAAAAAATACATTAAATATTTATTTTTTTTATAAAAAAACATAATTTTAAATATTTTAAACATAATTTTAAAGATTTTCATTCATGTTTCCAAAGTCCAAACACACAGCATTATAATATAGATGGAAGACAACATATGATCAAAGTAGGCTCATGAACCAATCCATTATATCAAAATGGTACCCAATGGCAATACATAGTCAACTGTCATACATGATCAAAGACTCAAAACAAAATACAAATAACCAAGGAGGCTAGAAATGGCCTCTACAACAAAAGTAAACTGTGATGGTGACCAGACTCCAATACTAGTACTACTGCAGCACTGCTAGCAGCTACACTACTACTGGCTAGTAGCTACTGCCAGAGGAGCCAAGATCATCTCGACCAATCTCTGGAGTCTGGATCATCATCATCAGAACAGTGAAAAAAATATACAGTAGCTCTAGGTGTCAAGGTAAGGGTTTCAATTTGTATTCCTTTGTGTGTTCCAAATTTCCAATGGAATTTGTTTGGGTAATTCTTTGAGTATAATTTCAGAACTTTATTGTATTTTTGATCCGATGGTGTTGTTTTACCTTGAGTCTAGGGTTATTTTAAATTTTTATCCTTAAGATCTGTTCTCTTCCTTTTTCCCTTGTGATTCGGTTGGGATTCCTTTTCAATTGCACACCCAGAATTTTATTACAGACCTACTCCAAAGAACTTGACATCCACTAACAATGAACTACAGGACTTATGCTTGACTGTGGATAATCATTTGCACTGAAGACTCAAGTAAAGTGTTTAGGGCTCGGACATGTGTAGTAGGGCTTGAGGAAAAGTTATATTAACTGCAGATTTTAGGCCTTATAACCAGCAGCATAGTACTGTTTAGGTCCTTTTTGCATTAATTTGTTTTGTAACTTTGAGTCTCTTAGGTATTCTGTTGAGTGCAAGAGTAGGCCCTCATCCAGGGCATCGTTTGACTTTCAATTGTAATTTGGACGATACCTTATATATAGACTGATATATAGAATCTAGATATCAGATTTACTAGCTGTAATAAGATCTGTACATTAAACAGATATGAAGAACCTGGGCTTATTTCAAAGGGATTGACCACTGGTATCTTCAACAATGATAGTGATATCAGCCCTTTCACTCTTCAGCTCAGAAAATCAGTGCATAACCATGTCACTCCAACAATGGACACGATCTGAAATAATTGTGGAATGAGGAAACACATACAGCAAAACTCAGCTCCCTTCACACTTGAATAGTCAACAGTGATAATAGATATATGGCAGATTTCGATTCCATATTAAAACATATGTGACTTAAACTGCATTAAACAGTTTGGAATCCTTAAACTCCATTAAACATTTGAAAAATACCAAAAAAATGAATTTTTTTATGTCTTTTATGCCTGCCCAGCCGGTTTTCATTGACTCGGCCTGGTTGACTGAGTCAACTATGACTCGGCCTGGTCATTGGATGACTAGGCCGAGTCATAGTTGACTCGGTCAACCGAGCCGGTTTGCTGGCCTGGTCGCAAATTTTTTTAATGGCTCGGTTTGACCCGGCCGTTTCCGAGTTGACTCGGCCTGGTTGTAAAACACTGATCAAGACTAATTTACATTCATCAAGTTGTCCATCTTTAAGTCTCCTAGAGCCTGTGTTTCACAGGCTATCCTCATCCATTTACGTTAGGGACTACCCCCCTTGACTTGTCTAGAAGAGAGTCTAAACGGAGTGAGCAAGGATTAAGAGTAACAGCCCTTACTCTTAGCGTTGTCGCGGTGCCTAGACACTTTGTGCGACAACTCGTACAAACGCTGAACATTATCAAACAAACGCAGAGCAAAGCCATGGCAGACAATGTTGTAAGGATCGACTTTTGGTGCAAGATACACAAAGCCAACGTATTATTTGTCAAGGAGATAATGCGAAGGAGTATACCTTTACAAATAAAATCTCATAACGAAACAACATTGCATTACTCTTTTTTATATATGGTAGAGGTATAACTTGTGAATCAATACTTACTAACCAAATATTCATTTTAAAATTGCTCTTCGAATTCTTTATATCACCCTTCACTGTTGATTTGGGGTAACATCGGATGTGCTCTAGCCACGAAAATTGGTGGAGAGGCTAAGGCGCATGAGATCTCCAATACCCAGGAATGGTTTGGGCAGATTCTAAACAGTTTGAGAGATATTAAAATAATTAATATTTTTAATGGATTCCCTAAGTCTAAACTTAGGAAAAATAAAATATTAATGTGTATTAGTATAAAATTGGGTTAAAGGGTCCAAAAGTGATGCATCAAGCCAAATCTAATCTTAGTCGTTGATTAGAGATTTAATCTCGGTCGTTGATGGACCAACGAGAAAAGTATAAGAGGAGGCTTGAGGGTCAGTTGGAGAACACACCAAGAGAGATCAAGATTTTGATTTTCTGGGGCAGGGTTTGCTGAGAAAATCGAGTGAGTGATCTGAGTTGCAGCTTAGGGGCAGTGAATACATAGCAGAGAGGCAGAGTTAGTACCAGGAGGATCAATGCAGAGCCAGGAAAGGTTGACGCAGAGCCAGCTACAGGCCATGCAGAGGCAGCCAGGAGCTGCGCAGAGCCAGAGAGGCAAGCGTGTGAGACGCAAAGGGTCTAGGAGCTGACGCAGAGGCTCCAGAAGTTGACGTAGAGGCCAGGGAGGCTGACGTAGGGCCTAGATGTAGCGCTGGAGGATTTCGTGGGACAGACTGGAAGCTGAAGAGCCGGATAGGGTGACGCAATCCCTATTAGAGTGACGCAGAGCATCAGAAGCTGCATTGTTGCTGTGGGATCGTTCATCCCAGTGATTTAGCCGGAATATCTGTCTCTGACTAAGAGGTACTACTGCCGAGGGCATTCTCTGTTGGGTGAGCCAGTTCTGGCACCTGGGTTGTATTCTGAAACTGCATAATAATAAAACCCTCTGAATAGTTGCACCAGTTTTCCCGCATTGGGTTTTTCTGGGGACACTAGTCCAAAAACACGGTGTCACTTGTGTGCTTGTTTACTTTTAGTTGATGATCTGTATGTGTTGATACTGTACTTATATTTATTTTCAATATTTACATGGTAAATAACTTGTTAAATAATTGAACAAGTAGGAAGAAATAAATCAGATAGTACAGGAAGAATTTCTAATGGGTTAAACTTAGAAATTTCAACATGGTATCAGATCGTGGATGCAGATCACAGGATAACTGAAGGCATCAGTCGAGCAGAGCAGTAGCAGCAGAAACAACTATCTCGAGTGACAGAAGTTGTTCCTAGGAGAGCAGCAAGGAAGTGGTGACGCAGAGGGCCTGCGTCATCAGTTCGAGCCAGGAGGAGGATCAACACAGAGGCAGAGAGGAGTAGACCTGACCTACGCAATGCCCGGTCATCTTTCTCAGTCAAGAAGGATCGACTCTGTGGCCAGGAGGTGCAGTTTTTGTCGGTGTCAGGATTGCGTAGAGCCTAGAGGCTCAGTGTTTCAAGTTGCTTGGGTATAGGAGGATGCAGATAATTTACAGAGCGAAGCTGGTGGGGCACTGTGGTCAGAACAGTACCTAACAGGGCAAGACCAAGGAGGAGGGATTTCCAAAAAGGAAATCGAGACTCAGAGGGAGTCGAACCGAAGACTTCCAAGAGAGAAGTAAAGAGACTCAGAGTAGTCGGAAGAAGAGCAGCATAATGGTCGTGAATGGACTGAGAGATCAGGATAGATTGGACGGAGCATCCAACTTCGTGGTTTGGAAGGCCAGGATCTTGTCCATTCTAGACAGATATTGCATCAAGGACTTCACCTTAAAAACAATAGCGATCTCAGTTGACCCAGCTGAAAATGAGAAGTACGAGGAGGCAATGGCCAGGGCGAAGTGCATCATTCTTGATGGGGTCAAGGATCATGTGGTGCCGCATATTGCCGAGAAGGACACGACAAATGAGATGTGGGATGCCCTGAAGAAATTGTACCAGCATGCTTTCGTGCAAAGGAAAATGTTACTTGAAAATCAGTTGCGGTCATACGAGATGCAGAAGGGAGAGCAGATAGATGTCTTCCTTGGTGGATTGAAGGAGATCCGTGACCAACTAACTTCCATAGGGCCACGTCGGATCAGGAACTGATGGTGAGGACCGCATTGAACGCAGTCTCAAAGGATTGGGAGGTATTTGTCCAGAGCATATTGGGCAAGTCGAGCCTTCCAGATTGGGAGGAACTGAGAGCGGCTCTTCGTCAAGAAGAGATCAGACGGGTGACCAAGGTGGGGAGTAGCGGAAAAGGGGCCAGAACCAAGGAGGAAGAAGAAGATGCGGCTCTTGCATCTGCGGGAAAGCAGGAGAAGAGGAAGAAGGACCTCTCCAAGGTCAAGTGCTTCCATTGTGGGGAACTTGGTCACTATGCGAACCAGTGTCCGAGGAAGAAGAGTAAGGGAGAGGCTTCTGACTCGAAGGCAGTGCTAGCAAAGGCGGAGAAAGAAGTCGAGGAGGATGACCACTGTGCCATGAGTGCTCATGCGCCACTTGAGAAGAAGTGGGGACACATCGAGCTATAGTCAGATGGACTACAGGCAATGAGGGGCAAGATCCTCGAGATACCCAACCTCTTGGATTATACCTTGCTACAAGAGCCCCAAAGAGGAGTAGCAGGACTGGCGGATGTCGGTAGAGACGGATGCGGATGGAGTGACAGAGGGAGCTACAGTGCAGGAGTCCCAGGACAGCGTGAGGCAGCAGTGCGAGATGCATAGAGTTGTTGCAGCAGCGCAAAGGACAAAGAGGGAGCACTTGTTAGCGACAGAGGGAGCTTCAGCATCGGGAGTGTTTCTAGCCTAACGGAGATGTCAGAGTTGGGAGATTAGTTACTTACTTCTCAGTAACTGAGTTGCAGTGCAGCAGTTAGCAGTGGCAATGCTATGGGTAGCACGATGCAGTGTGATGAGAGGGGTTGTAGTGCAGATGCAGCAGTGGCAGAGACATGGGCAGCAGCACGGATGCATAGGGAGTTGTCGTACAAATGCAGTAGTGGCAGTGGCAGGGCCATGGATAGTAGTACATGATGCAGCAGTGGCAGTGGCAGGGCCATGGATAGCAGTACATGATGCAGCAGTGCAGAGGATGTTGGGTAGCAGGTCTAGCATCAGCACAGGGACCGATGCCAGATGATCAGGGTGATACTCAGTGAGGAGTATTACTAGAGCACAGTCCTCGCTAAGAAGGAGTGTTGATTTTGGGTAGCATCGGATGTGCTCTAGCCACGAAAATTGGTGGAGAGGCTAAGGCACATGAGATCTCCAATACCCAGAAATGGTTTGGGCAGATTCTTAACAGTTTGAGAGATATTAAAATAATTAATATTTTTAATGGAGTCCCTAAGTCTAAACTTAGAAAAAATAAAATACTAATGGGTATTAATATAACACTGGGTTAGAAGGGTCCAAAAGTCATGGATCAAGCCAAATCTAATCTTAGCCGTTGATTAGAGATTTAATCTCGGTCGTTGATGGACCAACGAGAAAAATATAAGAGGCTTGAGGGTCAGTTGGAGAACACACCAAGAGAGATCAAGTTTTCGATTTTCTGGGGCAGGGTTTGCTGAGGAAATCGAGTGAGTGATCTGAGTTGCAGCTGAGGGGCAGTGAATACATAGCAGAGAGGCAGAGTTAGTACTAGGAGGATCAGTGCAGAGCTGGGAGAGGTTGACGCAGAGCCAGCTAGAGGCCACGCAGAGGCAGCTAGGAGTTGCACAAAGCCAGAGAGGCCAGTGTCTGAGACGCAGAGGGTCTAGGGGCTGACGCGGAGGCTCCAGAAGCTGACTAAGAGGCCAAGGAGGCTAATGCAGGGCCTAGAGGTAGTGCTGGAGGATTGCGTGGGACACACTGGAAGCTGAAGAGCTGGATAGGGTGACGCAGTCCCTATCAGAGTGACGCAGAGCAGCAGAAGCCACATTGTTGTTGTGGGATTGTTCATCCGATGATTTATCCGAAATATTTGTCTCCGACTGAGAGGTACTACTGCCGAGGGCATTCTCTGTTGGGTGAGTCGTTTCTGGCACCTGGGTTGTATTCTGAAACTGCATAATAATAAAACCCTCTAAATAGCTGCACCGGTTTTCCCACATTGGGTTTTTTCGGGGACATTAGTCCAAAAACAACGATGTCACTTGTGTGCTTGTTTACTTTTAGTTGATAATCTGTATGTGTTGATACTGTACTTATATTTATTTTCAATATTTACATGGTAAATAACTTGTTAAATAATTGAACAAGTAGGAAGAAATAAATAAGATAATACAGGAAGAATTTCTAATGGGTTAAACTTAGAAATTCCAACATTCAAGTATGACAAAAGAGTAAAAAAGGGGAACATAAGAACATAAATCAAGTATGAATGAATGAATGATAGATATTTTAACATCCACGAGACTAAAAATGGTTTATGGGACTACTAGCCTCCCTATTTTTTGCCTATTGCAATTCAACCCTTTTCTTACTCAAATTGATCATGAGCTGACCCAACCTTCTACTAGTCCCCTCACTGAAAAGACAATGGCAAGGAATCGATGCTAACATATTGCCATAACTGTCCCTAATGTCTCTGAAAGAATCATATTCCAAAATGAAATGCTTTTCCAATTCCACTGCCCCAGAAGTGCAAAAAGTACACACCCATTCTTCCCAAGCTTCTTTAGGTCTCTTCCACTGTCCCATTTCACACTAAAGTTGATGTGAGTTAGTTCTTAATTGAGCAATAAGAATCTTTGCTCTCCACGGAATGTTGGCTCCAATGTACTCTTTTTGTTGGAGATCACAAGTGGGGTTGAATTCCTGAACATAGTACTTCTTCTTTCTACCCAACTCTTTTCCCCATATACGCTTACGGAACTTCTCCATAACAAAATTCTTTAACTCCTTGCTATTTGTGGGACATGCATTGAGGTAAATATTTCATTTTTGCATCCATTTGTTATTTTGTCATCCATGATTTCTTTCTTTCACTCAGTGCCTTCATTGAATATATCTTTCGGCCATCTACCTACTTCCACTTGCTCAATTTTTTTTAGATACCTTATAAGACGCACCATAGCAATTGCTTCGATGGAAGTTGCCCCTGCTTATAGAAGAATGTGGTTTATACACTTTGATGGATGCACAGCTTTTGGATTAAATATTACTTTGAACGATGGATTGGTTTTCAATGAGAGCATCCACATGAATCAACGGTTGTATTAGTCAGCGAACTATCCACTCCACGTCACAAGTTTGTCTATCAAACTCAATGGGTACATGCACGATATCCCCATTTATCACTAAATTCAATACCACAGTCCACGCATTAAAACTACACTGGCACTATATTACCAGCCCCACACGCAAATACAATATATGGATCAACATATGAATAACGTGCCATTGTTGTCCGCATCAAAAATAAATTATTTGTGTGTTAAAATTGGTATGAAAAGATAGAACAAGTTTTTGGCCCAAATTAAGCCGTAAAAAAATACAATACAGTGCCAACCTTTAGTCTTTGTCAGTTACAAAACCTGTTCTCCAGATTTTCAGGATTACCATATCATACACCGTCGAATTAGACAGAGAATCTTACCAAATCACAATTGAAGTAATTTGCTAAATCAAAGATGGGATTGATACGGGGTCAACGTACAATAATTTCCATTGACCATAAAACTGAGTTAAACGCCCGACCCACTATTTTTTACGTGATTTGTTTGATCCGATCCACTTTTTTTCAAGCGCAAACATTTTGATCTGCTAATGGATTCGAGTTATTATGGATCTCGACTAATTGTTAGGATCATATTTGGGGCGCTCGGAGCATTTTATTTTTTCTAATTTTGCAGATCAACCAGAGATTCTTCACTGAAACTGTAAGGGCCAGGAATGTGACAATAATGCCTATTTTAATTTTTCTCTAGTAATGATTGCAAATCGATGCTAGTATTCAATGGTTTTCATGACTAATTTCGTGTTTTCTGTTTGCGAGATTCAATCTTTGATAAGATTCATGGTTCCCAGCAGAGGTTAACCAAGCAGACAAATAACAATTTCAAGACTCTCAGATTGGCAAAAAATCTCAACAACTGGTTATTAATGGGTCATGATGTATGGATTTTCCATTCATTTTACAGAAAATAGGCTCAGATTTCAACTACTACTATCATCAATATGCAACAACAAGAAGAAAATCCTCTGTAAAATCCTTTTATTTCTTTGTAAAGAGAGCAGGAAAGGATAACTTTCGGCTTTTAATCAGAGATTGTTCAACCTTCGATTGGCAAAGGTTTCAACCACTCACTATTTTGGATCATACGGATTTGATTCTCTGTGATGCAAAAGAAATGGACACTCTGATTTCTTCCTCTGTTGTATCGATCTGTAAGGAGAGAAAGGGGTAACCTCATCTGTTATAAAAGGCTGATAATTTCTTTGTAGAGAGTTGGGGGTATCCCGGAGGGAAGATTTTTGTGGAGAAGAAATATTGTTGAACTTTTTATGTGACTGTGGATATCTAGAATTTCTACTCTGAATACATATGACTTGGTTTGATCCAGTTAATGTCTTCATGGTGTTTCTAGTTTTTCATGGTCATCTTGATTATTCCTTTATTGTATTCTATGTGATTTGAATCTTTAGAGTCCAGTAGATAGAATTGATTGTCTGTATGATTTGATTCTGCAAGCAATTACCATTATAATCTTGTTTCTTCTCCAAATTTGTTTCATATTTGTTCTATGCTTAGCACAATTTACTTCAATGTTCTTTAGCAGCCCAATAACACTTTTCAGTAGCAATCACATCAACCATTAATCACATTGACAGTAAATGCAGATAGAACATAAAAACATATGTAGAAGACAAGCAAAGACAAGAGGACCAGATTTGGCAGATACCAGGGAAAAACCCCAATGTGTGGAAAACCATTTGATCAAATCTTCTTATTATTATTCAATAGTTCAGCAAAGAGAGAGAGTACAAAAGTCAAATAGACTAGCCCAATACAAAGTCAAATCAGCCCTGTCAAATTCTGCAGTCAACTGCAGTCAAACTTCAGCCCTAACCAGAAAGTCAACACTAGTCAAATCAGCAGCAAGTCAACTCCTTTGAAGCTCGGTCAAAGGAAGATCGATTTGGCCTCCATCAAGGGTCAAAGTCAACCCAAAACAATCCCTTAAACACTGGTCAAACTCAATCAAACAGCAGTCAACCATGCGGTCAACATTGGTCAAACAGTCCCAAACACCTCAATTTTTGTGCCAATCAATGCTGCCTCAAGTGATCGAAATTCTGCCTCAAAATACGCAATCAAATTCAGTGAAAACAGCCTCGGTCAATGCTAGTCAACGTTGGTCAAATAGTCTGAAATTAGGTTCTGTTTTAGCCCAGAAATTTCGTCCTCCTAGCCGCACGTGTGAGAGAGAGAGAGAAGATGCCCAAGCTATATGAACCAATCTAAAGAAGAGAGAGAAGAATGTGTGAGCGAGTAATGTCCAAATGAGGTGAGAGGTCACTCCTATTTATACAATTCGATGAGGGTGAAAGGAAACATCTATTGGGCTTCTTGAGCCTACATTAAGCTGAGGCCGACCTTAACAATTTGTGCATGTGAGAGAATAAATACAAAAGTTCACTTCTGCTTGTCTGAATGAGATGATCTTTATATCAAACTTGGACCTCTTGAAAAGAGAAATCGAATGCAATAATCATCTAAAGAAGAGAGAGAGGAATGTGTGAGCGAGTGATGTCCAAATGAGGTGAGAGGTCACTCCTATATATACAATTCGATGAGGGTGAAAGGACACATCTATTGAGCTTCTTGAGCCTACATTACGCTGAGGCCGACCTTAACAATTTGTGCATGTGAGAAAATAAATACAAAATTTCATTTCTGCTTGTCTGAATGAGATGATCTTTATATCAAACTTGGACCTCTCGAAAAGAGGAATCGAATGCAATAATCCTCTCCATCATATGAGTTGTCCCAAGGTGGAATTGAGCCCTAGTTGCCAATTTTAACAATATCACATCTGTGTTATAACGACTAGATCGATCTTTAGTGGGTTGGACCCTGAGGTTGACCTTAAAGTCTGAACATTATCTAATTTGAGTTTCTGTGGTTGTGTTCCCATAGCTCAGAATTTGGATTGATGTTTCTCTTAAATATGTGATGTGAATCGAAAATGCTGGAGTGGTCTCTCTGTTTTAACCATCCATTTTAATCCTCTGTCTATTGGTTGGATCCATATACATTTGATTAAATGAATGCATCTTTTAAGCAATCATTGCAGCAACCCTCTCTGTCTCAGCTGAGAAAATAGATTAGGATGCATTTAGTTTAAATTTGCATATATATTCTTGATGTTCAGATTGATTTGTATCTGTTCTTAGCCAAACTAGTTTGCGTTGGCGCAACTTTTTGTCCATCATATATTACATTAAGAATAGATTTTCTTTCTTATTTTAGATCAGGAATTTTTCATGGTTAAATTGAAAATACTTTGCATTTGTTCCTTCTGGAAGGGAACACATCTATAATTCTTTATACCAGTTACAATCGTTTTCTGGTTTTTTCACTTGTGTAAATATTTTGTAAATATTTTTCTCAGCTTGTACATATTCCTTTGATGATAACATTTGTTAATTTATAACGTTGTTTATAAATTAAAAAATAGATTTGTTATTTTGATTAATTTTAATTACTTACTTTCTCTGTATTATATTTTTATTATGTTTCTTGATAGCATTTTCGCATGGTGTTTCTTTCAATTTTGTAGATAGATTTTGTAATAGTTTCTGTAACATACTTTTAACATCAATTAGATTTATAATTTCTAACAACTCTTTGATTTCGATATTGTATAGTATTCAGGCATGCAGTCTTCTGCTTTTCAATGTTGTATTTAGATTAGACTGTCTATTCTCATTACTCGCAATCTTTAGTTATCTTTTAATTCAACTCACACAAATAGTTTCTTTTGTTAGTAAATTAATTATAGTATAGCTTTGGTTTAACCTTAGTATACAGTTTTGGATAACTTTAGTTTAGTTCATGTTAGTTTTTCCCAGTATTCTTTGTAGGAGGAGGAGGAAGCCAAAGGCCAACGAAGCCTTAAAACCCGTTGAAAACGACCATCCCAAATGGTTGGGGTTGTTGAAAAGCCTTGGTCTAGGTCATCCCTCCCTTCTTGACTCAATGTGCTAAAACCCACGTCAACAAATTCCAAACCATTGATACTGTAATGACCAAAAGTCATATACGCAGTGGAAATCTTTAAAATACTTCAAAGACGTAAATGTCCATTGTAAGACATGTAACTATATATTGAATATTGTATATTGAATTGATGTAAGATATGAGATGATTACAAATGAGAATAAGGGTTTGCTTATATATTGTAATATCCCCAATTTTGTGACCATCTAAGTCACCAGATTCGTCCTAAACCCCCTGCGAATCCCGAATCCGGTGAATCCGACACGATTCGGTCCAGATTCGTGTCCAAATCACAGGACACGTCGTGTCCGAGGGCGTGTCGCGATTTTAGGACACGTGTCCGGTTTCCAGGACTCGCTAAGCTCAGCGTGGGAATGAAAAGGGCGTGTTTGCTCATTAAAATTGTCATTTGGCAAGTGATTTGTGCTGTTGGCAAGTGATTTGTGCTGTTGGAGCAAGGAGTAGAGCATTTTGGCAGCTTCATGATCAAGTCTAGGCCCTAGTATTGATATGCTATTCATGGTAATGTTAAATTCTTAAAGTAAAAGTGACATTCTCCTTAATCTTCATTTTCATCCTTTTACTTAAATTTTTAACATTACCATGAAATGACTCAGGATGTTTGAGAGTGGTTCCGGCCTTATTGGATTTCATATGGAGAAAGTAGAATTTTAGATTTCATTCAAAATCCAGCAGACTTATCAGTTTTTCAGGATTGGGGGATTGCAATGTTTCCATTGAATTTTGTCATGTATAGGGTATGGAACTCGTATTTAATCAAGAGCACCAAACCAAGAGCTTCTGAATATGTCGCTCCCGCTCTCGTTTTCGCTCCCGCTCCCCGCTTTCGCTCCCGCACCCAAGTAACACTGTTCCTGATGATATGGGTCTGGACACCACTGTTGAGTTAGCATTGGCCAACATGGATCTCAATGATCCAGTGCTAGAGCCTGTTAGATTTGATGACTTAGAGGGGTCAACCTCCATACCAACAGATGCAGAGGCGACTATGGATACAGCGGAGGAGGAGGATGTAGAGGAGAGCAGTGGGGACCATGATGATGGGGACAGTGATGTTGATTCTGATGTTGATTGATGCCTTGAGGCTTGTATACCTGTAGTTGTTTTATATTTTCTATTTCTATTTGCCATTGGCATTGCACCAACACTACCTATGTAACACATTTTGATTTGATGACTAAATGAGAAAACTACAGTTGTCAGTGTGTTTATCTTACTATCTTGTAGTTGTAAGTTGTCTTTCAGTTATGAATTATGAATCATGATTTAAATTTTTAATAGATTTATCATTTATGTGACCAGTACCACTGACATTTATTTGAATTTTGTATGTACTATGCATGCTAATAGCTATAGATGAAGATCTATGTTTGAAATCAATAAATTTGTATCATTAATTAAAATTTGTGTAAAAAATATGGTAATATCTAATTTTTAATATATATGTATATTTTTTAAATATATATATATATATATATATATTTTTAATAAAATAATAAATAACGTGTCCTGTTCCGGGGGGTCAGCGTGTCCGAATCCGACACCACGTATGTATATATATATATATATATATATTGTTAGGCCCCTATACTACTAGTGTAACCCCTTATTGTTATTAGTATAACCCACTTATTATATTGATGTACCCATGTAGTGCCCATATTGTTACTATTGTGCCCCATAGAAGCCCGCTATTGTTATTATTATGCCCTTACATTATTATTGTTATGTCGGCTCTGATTAATATAACCCCTTAGACTCCTATATATAGAAAGGAGGTCTTTTCATTTGTATCATCCAAGAATTGTTCATTTATGTAATGTAAAGGAGGTGGCCCCCTCGAAGAGGCTGAATTCTAAGGCGTTGATCTATCTTTTCTATCTTTTCTTGAGCTGGTTTCATAACATTTGGGATCAGAGCTTTGGATTCTAGGGTTTCGCTGCTCCAAACAGGTCATCGTGGCATTTTCACTATAACTTTTTTTCTGTGACGTTTCAGAAGTCGCAAAAAAAACCCATTTGAGAAGAATTGACGCTGAACCTTGGGTCCGAATTTCAGAGATTTTTACGCGATATTTTCGGAGATATGATCTGAGGAAGTTGGTCTTTTTGCAGACTCCTGAATTACACTCAAAACAGGTGACCTGGGGAAAATCGTCATAAATTTCTTTCTGAGCATTGGATTGAAATTTCGTAAGAAGGTACAGAAAGAGGACGGACTGTAGTTTCTGTTTATATATTTTTTAGAGTCAAAGGTGGAAACAGTGACACGTGGCACTTCATACAAGTTCGCTCTACTGAACTAGTCTATAATCAGGTCACTGCGGGAGATTGTGCATAACTCTTTCTTGGAGAATCCAATTTGGATCAAACTTGTGGCATTGGAAAGAGGACACAGAGGGCTACTACAGGTCACAATTTCAGAACTTAAAGATCCGAAAGTACAAAGTTACAGTCGTTTCAAGGTAGAGCTCCTAAAATCAAGAAAAAGCAAGATGAGGAAGTTTGATGGCAAGGATCCGGTAAATTGGATACTTTAGATGGAGCAATATTTTGATATACATGGAGTACAACTGTTACAAAAGGTATGTATTGCATCTTCATATTTAGAACCAGATCAATTTTTATGGTACAAAGGGCTTTGTTCTAGTAAAAAACTTGTTACGTGGTCAATTTTCACGGAGGAAATGATAGCACATTATGAGGATACAAAGAGCAACACCTTCTTTAGAGCAACACCACAACAATTGGAAAGAGTAAAAGGGCTTTGTGACATAATGGAAAGCAAAATTATGGAAACCAGGAAGCATACCCCTCACAACTATAAAAATGGAAGTGTTGTTTCTCCCAGCCTTCCACAACCTACAAGGGTTACACCACAAAAATTGGAAGAAAAAAGAGAAAAAGGGCTTTGTTACAATTGTGATAACAAATGCACTAAAGGTCATAGGTGTGATGAGAAGAAATTATTTTACATAGAATATGAAGAGGAGGAAGAAAAGGATCAAGAAACATCAAAAGAAGAGGATATACGTCAGGACACCACCCCAGAGAAAGAAGAAATGAATCAGACCATATCTTGTAAAGCATTGGCAAGAATTACCACTCCTCAAACTCTCAAGATAGAAGGACATATAAAGAAGAAAAAGGTGCAAGAAGTGAAAGATCACATCGAGAAAGAAGAAATGAATCCAACCATATCTTGTAATTCAATGGATGAAATTACCACTCCTCAAACTATCAAGATAGAAGGACACATCAAGAAGAAAAATGTTCAAGAAGTGAAAGATCACATCAAGCATCAAGAAATGAATCCGACCATATCTTATAAAGGACTGGAAGAAATTACCACTCCTCAAAAGATAGAAGGACATATCAAGAAGAAAAAGGTTCAAGCAGAGAAAGATCATATCGAGCATCAACAGCAAGTTCTCCAACTTTTAAAGGATAACGCCACTTCGGTGCAAAATCAAATGAAACAACAGGTAGATCAACATCGTAGTGAAAAATGTTTTGATGTAAGTGATTGGGTATTTTTACTGCTACATCTCAAGCAAGCTATTTATGAGAAGGAAATGTTGGCAATACTACATGCACTTAAAAAATGGCGACCTTACCGAATGGGAAGATGCTTCAAGGATGAGGATGTGGAAGCATTGTTTTGTGCTATTTATATTATCCAACCAAATTGGATAAACGAAGCAACGGATGAATGGAAGAAGAACGAAGAAGTATGGCCACTTATTCAAAAGTTGCAAAAGATCCCAATTCAAGCAATATTGCCAGAAATTGAAGAGGAAGGAAAAATCATATTGGAACCTGGAGCAGTCACAGAAACAAGAACCCGACAGCTACGAAATAGATCAATTTCAAAGTATCTCATCAAGTGGAATAACTTACCCGCTGAATATTCCACATGGGAGGACAAGATTTTTATATAGAAGCATCAAGAACTACTCAAGTGTTGAGGACAACGCTTTTTGAAGGAGAGGGGCATGTTAGGCCCCTATACTACTAGTGTAACCCCTTATTGTTATTAGTATAACCCACTTATTATATTGATGTACCCATGTAGTGCCCATATTGTTACTATTGTGCCCCATAGAAGCCCGCTATTGTTATTATTATGCCCTTACATTATTATTGTTATGTCGGCTCTGATTATGTTATAACCCCTTAGACTCCTATATATAGAAAGGAGGTCTTTTCATTTGTATCATCCAAGAATTGTTCATTTATGTAATGTAAAGGAGGTGGCCCCCTCGAAGAGGCTGAATTCTAAGGCGTTGATCTATCTTTTCTATCTTTTCTTGAGCTGGTTTCATAACATATATATATATATATATATATATATATTTTTAATAAAATAATAAATAACGTGTCCTGTTCCGGGGGGTCAGCGTGTCCGAATCCGACACCACGAATCTCGAATCCTACATGTCCCGAATCCCCGTGTCAGGTGACTTAGGTGACCATGAGTCACTAAAGAGTTTTGCCCAATTTTAGCAATATTAATTAAAAAAAAGCAAATATTATTGGAGAAAGGTGGCTAGTATTATTTTATCGGAGAATAGCGGCAAATTATTATTTTATTAAATGGTAGCAAAAGTGACTTAGTGGAAAATGGCCCCCGCCAATAAAATAATATTAAAAATGAGTTTAGACGCATGAGGAGAAATTATAAAAGGAGGATGGACTCATTTTGTGGATTATCTTTGGTCATTTTACAATTTCAACATTAGCTCTCTTGAGCTGCTTAGCCAAGAAAACCGTGTTGTTCAGCACAAGGAATTTCCGAGCGGGAATTCCAACTCTACCTTCGGTGAACTTCGAGTGTCACCCTTGGGGAGTAAGGAGTCCATCTTAGGGCTTCTCTAGGAGCTACATTGCAGACCATTTCCAGCTGGATCATGCTTCTCTTAGGGCACAGAAGGAAGTTCGAAAGGGCTGAGAGAAGCTAGAAAACAGTGGAGTTTCGGCTGGAAAATTTGTAGAGTTATCCATAAGGAGGGCGAGTTTTTCCTTGGTGATTTATAGGGCCGAGAGTGTTGCATTCGAAGGCCGAATTTATCTATTTCAGGGGTTTCTGGACAACTACTAGTTAGACATTTTGACAAGGAGATATGGGGAGTTCAGGCTAAGGAGAAATAAAGAGGCTTGGAGGAGTGATTTGTCGAGTTTGGAGGTGATTTTTCCAGTAATTGATTCCCCTTCTAAAGCATAATTCTTTCTACAGGGCATTTTTCCAACTAGTTGGAACCATACACATTTCTTGGGGTCACCGGGGCACGTTGGATTCAGCCCAAACCCTTTCTGGGTTTTTCTGGGTTTATTGAGAGGAGTCCCCGACTAATTTTATAGAATTTTTCGGCCAATATTCAGGCATGAAATCCTAATTCTTATAGCAAGGCGAATTACTAGTTAGCAGGGGAATCTGCATCACTTGGTGAGCTCAGTTTTGGCTTAGAGTTGGGCCAAACCCTTTCTAAGTATTTCTGGGCTTTTGGAGGGGAGTCTATGGCTACAATTTCAGGGTGATCAGAGCATTCTTTAGGGCAGAATTTTTAGTTCCATTCCAACAACAGTAGCAGTAATTTTCTGGGTAATGCACAGTACTAGTTTAGGCCAGTTTTTCTTCCAGATCACAGTTGTACTACATGGGGTTTGCATAGCTTGCATAGCAAGCCCAGGTTCGAAAACTTCAGCTCATTATATGTACTATTTTATCATAAAATTAAATAAAATGGCTCAAATTGTGTTGTTGGACATTTTGGTGTTTTAATTATTGAGTATGAGTTCTATTTTATTTATTGTTCCTAGTCCATTGCTTGGTATTAGTTTTTAAATTCCAATTAGAAAAATTACATATACCCTAGGCAGGTGCCCTTTCATGAATGGTCATGTCTCTAAGACATGT
This sequence comes from Pinus tabuliformis, assembly GCA_031772625.1. Taxonomy (NCBI): domain Eukaryota; kingdom Viridiplantae; phylum Streptophyta; class Pinopsida; order Pinales; family Pinaceae; genus Pinus; species Pinus tabuliformis. The sequence goes on along the minus strand of CM062816.1, from coordinate 1,192,344,125 downwards.
CTCTTCATTACTAACTAAATAACCATTAGTTAATTAATTATTATTATTTATTATTATTATATTTATATGTATTAATTTTATATGAATTATATTCATAACATTGCCCCTCTCTTCAAAAGAGATTTGTCCTCAAAGCTTACTGATGAGAGGTTGGATGTCTTTTTCTGCTCGTCGCGGAATTGTCATCTTCGTTGTTACAAGACAATATGATCCTTGAAGCGATAAATAAAATTGTTGAATCGAAAATAGATCTGACCATCCTAGATTAATCCTCGGACTCGATTCTGCAAACTTTAGTATTCTTGGGAAAATAAATTTGTTGTTTTCGTTGAGTGACACTGGTATGCAGATTGATTGGAAAGTTTTCCCTTGTGATTCGGATGTCAATAAATAGTTCTTCTGGTTGGACTTTCCTTTATCATTTTGGCAGCTTCATGATTTCCTTCAGATGTCATTGTTGAGTTGGCTACTGAATCTTCATTTGTAATGTTTATCGTTTGAACTGCAACTTCTAAATATGTTTTAACTTCTCTAGATTTCTCTTCTTCTTTACTTGTGATATCGACTGGATCAATATTTATTCCTTTATCTTCAACTTGGACTGAAACAACTGACGACTTCAATACTTCATTTTGAAGTTGTTCTAACTTGTCATTTAGTGACTTCTTGTCATTTTTAAGCTTTTTTATTTGCATAAGTAGGGTTTGTGTTAAAATTGGCAGCTAGGGTCAAACTCCATGTGGGTCTACTTATTTATGGCAGCTAATATTTTTCTTGGATTCCTCTCGACGAAAGGTGTAGGATTGATCTAAAGAGCATCCGATTCCGACATGTATTCATGGAGATATGAATTTATTTGTGTTATGGAACAATTCGTCAAGGTCGGCCAGCAACCAAATTACCCCCACTTATCCTCAACGTTTTATTATAAATAGAGGTGGCCTTCAAGTCATTTGGTCACTCATCTCTTTTGATCTCTTCTTCTCCACTTGTTTGGGTTTTGGTGGAAGGAAGAGTCTCTAAGAGAATACGCTATCCTTGAGAGAAGGTCTAACGCTGCCCTAGTGGAGATGCCCTAAATCTAGATGCAGTCATGGAAGAGAAGGTCTAACGCTGCCCTAATGAAGAAGCCTTAACACAGCCATGAAAGATGACCTTAACGTTGTCATGGAAGGATGCGCTAGACCCTAACGTTGTCATGGAGGAGTCCTATGCATAGCCTCTTATACGCTGCCATGGAGAGCCCCAATTTCAGTCAGGGAGAAGCCCTAAACGTGGAGGAGAAAGGGTCTTCTAGGAGTGCCTGCGCTGCCCTAATTTACAGTCAAATGTAGTCATGGAAACGCAGCAAGGAGAGGCTAAACGCAGGTCTATAAGAGACCCTAAGACATTGTCCTTAAAGGCCCTAAACATTGTCCTAGTAGCAGTCATCTAGACACAGAGGAAGGAGGGTTTTGTTATGCCCTAGCCGCAGAAAATAGGAGGACTAATGCAGCCCTATAAATGCAGTTGAATGATTGTATAAAGGAGACCTAATTAGCTATGGAATGCAGGCCCTAAACACTGTCAAGAAAGGGCTCCTATTTGCAGTCAATGTATGATCTATATGCACTTAAGAAGATCCCAAAACCGCTGATGTATGAGGCTCTAAATCCGGAGCTCAATGCGTGCCCTAGTCATAATCCATTTGTGCCCTTAACTGTAGTCCATAAAGGATGCCTTAGCCGCAGTAGGAGGAGAGCCCTAGCAGCCATATAGCTGTTGTGGAAGGGTGTTTTTGCCGCATTCAAAGGAGGCCTATATCAGCAGCCAGAAGAAGCCTTATCAATATATCAAGGCCTGGAAGGACAGCGTGGCATTTGTGGCAGCATGGTGACAGCACTGTGTTAGAAGGTTGTTCCTATGACTGTGGGATTATAGCTTAACTTGCTGTTGGGCCAGGTCGTAGGCCATAGCCAGCTGCTAAGGCTGTTGTATCAGTGTTGACAACATGGCAGAGGTGGTGTCCCTCCTTGATACATTGTACTACATTGTTGCCTGAAACGAGTTGATGTGTTGATGAAACAGTGACTGCTAGTACTGCAGGAGGAGGACAACATTCTAGAAGATGTAGCATGGTTGGTGCAGCATGGTGTTGGATGCAGTATGGTGATGGAATCACCTTGGAGAATCATTTGAAGAAGTATGCCTTCACCTGAGTTCAGATCTGCAGTCCTTGTCATCAGATTTGCAACCTCATTATGTCATCTTCATGGTGACAATCTTTGCTCTTATTTTAACAAGTCAAAGTGTTGACTTCTAATGTATATGTACTATCTCTCTCTGCTAAAGTACTGAAGAATATAAGAAGAATTGATCAAGGGTTTCCCCACATTGGGGTTTGTCCCTGGCTGGCGCCACATCTTGTGTCCTCTTGTCTTGGCATGTCTTCTGCGATTTATGTTTATGTTCTATTTGCATTTTACTATCATGCTAAATGTGATTGCTAATCTGGAATTGATATTGAGCTAATATGAAAATTGAAATAAATTTGCTCTAAGCATAGAACATACCTAAAATTAACAGTTTGGTTATGATTCCTTAGACGTACAAGTTCGTCATTTTCTGAATCGTTGACTTTGTCCTTAGAATCCTTCTCTTTATCTTTTGAGTTTTTGATTTGTTCTAGTAACCTTTGATTCAAGGTTTTTAAATGTAAATTTTCTCCTTCCTTCTTTGATAGATACTCGTTGAATTTCTCCTTAGAACTTTCATTTTCTTGCTTTAATTTTTGCTTCTTAATTTTAGACTTCTTGATCTGTTCAAGTAATTTTTTTGTTATGGTCTCTTGGGCGCAAAATCTTTTCATTACCTTTTGTTGATTTTTCTTGGAACCGATCTTCGAGATCTTTATATTTCTTCTCTTATGCTTTGTTCTTTTGTTGAAATTTGGTGATTTCCTCCTTTAATTGTTTTATTTGCATCTGCTCATTGTCTTGATTTTCTTCTATATTAAATAATCTTCCACACCTTGAACATCTTAAATTGCATTTTTTTAATATAAGGATATCCAATTTCATCTAAACAAAATGGACATTTAGTCCAAAATACTGATTGTTGTGTGGGACTCATCTTGACTACATTATTTTCAAATTAGGCTCCATTTTTCTTGACTGGATAACTTTCCTTGGTAATTTATTTTTATTTTTTATTTTTTTTGTTATTCTCAACATTCGTTTTTTTTCTCTCTTAAACTCTCCTCTTTTTTTATAATTTTTTTTTAACTTTTTTTTTCTTTTTTAACTTTATTTTATTTTTATTTTATTTTTTTATAAACTTTTTTTCTATATATATTTATAATCTTTTTTTTTTCTTTTTGAAAAGTTATAACCCTAGTGAAACGTGGCTATTCACCTCTTTGGGGATTAATATAAAATATATGTCCACTTATGTGCCTTTGACTTCGTTAATTTTCTCCACATAAAAAGTAAAACTTACCATTCACATAAAGAGATGTTGTATTCTTTTTGTTCTTCTTTTACCTTGAAAATACCATGGGCAATTACCATGAGTTGCTAAAACCACAAGATTGTAAACCACTTAATGAAGAATCAACATAATCTTATCTACTCTTCCTTCTCTTACGTATAGTTTTAAAGATATTTGGAAAAGTTCCCTTTTGACTTTATCATGTACTTTTTATCAATAATGTAGAACCTTTTTATATATACGATTGTTCTTCAGAATTTACATCAAACTATTTTTTTTACTAGAATCATTGAAATGTCAGCGGCCAAAGGCCTTATTTTTTTTATTAAATAATTTTATTTTATTTTTAACTCTTTTCCTTTTTTTTGAAGTGGCCAAGGGCCTGACCGAAAATGGAGAAACTCCAACTCGTGTGGCGAAACGCTTTAGTTGCAACGACAAGTTGATGGCCAAAGGTTGGGATCTGTCAACGTGGCTCTGATACCAATGTAACCAATGTAACGACCACAAGTCGTATACGCAACGGAAATCTTTAAAATACTCCAAAAACGTAAATGTTCATTGTAAGACATGTAACTGTATATTGAATATTGTATATTGAATTGATGTAAGATATGAGATGATTACAAATGAGAATGAGGGCCTGCTTATATACCTTAGGCAGGTACCTCTTCATGGAAGGTCATGTCCCATTTAGACATGCCTCTTCATTACTAACTAACTAACCATTAGTTAATTAATTATTATTTATTATTATTATATTTATGTTTATATTTATATTTATATTTATTAATTTTATATGAATCATATTCATAACAGATACACAAATAAGAAAAAGTTCTTGTTTATAGAGCATGTAAGGGTGCACATAACCAAAATAACACTGAGTGCAATCCATCGTTGAACCGAAAATACAACAAAAAACAGGATCTAGATGGCCTCTAGCATCCAAAAAAAATCATTCTATAACAAATACCTACATATCATCAAAAAAAATTCCTATATTGGGATCTTCGTCATCAATATTACCCTCTAAGCATTAAAATAAAATTAAAAAAATGCTTAGCATGTCAATTCAAGATTTTGTTTGAGTAATGGGTACATTTTTTATAGGATCATGACAGAGGAGTTCAACAATCAATGGCACTAACATCAAGGTATATAGCGGGATTGGTGCTCCTAATTAAATGCTAGTTCAATACCCTCATACATGACAAAATCCAATGAAAACATTGCAATCCCCCCAATCCTGAAATCCTGAAAAAACTGTTAAGTTTGTTGGATTTTGAGTGAGGTCTAAAATTCTACTTTCTCCATATGAAATCCAATGAGGTTGGAACCACTCTCAAACATCCTGCGTCATTTCATGGTAATGTTAACAATTTAAGTAAAAAGATGAAAATGAAAGATAAAGGAGAATGTCACTTTTACCATGAATTACATAACAATAGTAGGGCCATAGGCTTGAACATTAGGCACCTTTGTGGGCTAGTGCCCAACTAAGACAAAAATTAAAAAACATTAAAAAAAAAGCAAAACAGGCCCCACTTGTTGCGTTATACACGGATTTATTGAACCAGTGCCAAACCAGCCGATTTGGAACCGAACCAGCCAAAATCGATTCAAGAGGCCCCGATCTGAACAAGTTTTTTCCTCCAACCAATCGGAATAACCGTTTCAAACAAGTTCGGTCTGGTTTTGATAACAATGGTTGATAATGGGGATTTTTCAACCTTTCAAGCATGGCTATAGTCTGTTGAACTATAGTTTGAACTAATGTAGACACCTAATAACAATAAATTCAAGTTAACTTACATCTAAAAGGTACTACCAGGAAATGGTGGAATGATACTAGAATTCATTAAAAGCTTTCTTCATAGTTGATCTTCCGTAACTTATTCATTAAATCATTCAGATCTTCAATATGATATTTCATCATTGGTTCCTTGTATAATGTAACATTGGTGTTCTCACATGGGGATATGGTGGCATATGACAAATCCATCTAAATATTTCCTGCTAGATCAACAACCCATTTCCTCAATAAAATCATACCCCATGCATTTGGGGCATCAATGACGACAATAGCCATTAACAATGTGATATCCGAATATGTTGTTGATCAGTGGTTGTCATTGATGTCAACCCAAGCAGCACCAGGGGCTACTCCGATATTGCATGGGCATTTTGACTTGACAACTTACTCTATTCTGAGTCAAGGATCTTCTAGATGAATTCTACTCGTCAAGATGTTTCTGTTGATATATGGCACGCAAAGTAATTCTTCACGGTTTGAGAGATATTCATGTTTGAAGTTAGTAACCCTAGTTAGTGGGCTAAAACCCTATGGGGTTGTAGCATGGCACTCATAATTGGTTGTGGTCATTGAATAGTCAATAATTAATAAAAAAATTTGCTCCTAAAATCCCTCGAACGTTCACTTGTTGAGGACCCTCTCAACTCAAGACATTCATATAAATAATGACCCTCGTATCCTTCTCTAGTAGGGATTTTGTGGCTTCAAATAGGTAATCGTGGCATTTTCACTATAAATTTTTTTCTACGAAGTTTCAGAAGCTGAAATTAAAACCCATTTGAGCCGAAATCTTGATGAACCTTGTGACCTTCAGATCTTGGTTTGCTATATTTTCGGAGATATGATCTGAGGAAGTTAGGGTTTTTGCAGGCTCCTGAATTCCATGTCAAACAAGTGACGTTGGGAAAATCGTCATAACTTTCTCTCTGAGCATTGGATTCAAATTTCGTAAATAGTCACAGAAAGAGGACGGACTGTAGTTTGTTAGCGCTTTCAGGGCCGAAGGTCGCAACAGTGACACATGGCACTTCGTACAAGTTCTCTCTACTGAACAGTCTATAATCAGGTCTTGGGCATAACTCTTTCTTGAAGAATCCAATCTTGATCAGACCTATGAGGTTGGAAAGAGGACTCAGAGGGCTACCACAGGACGAAATTTCAGACCCTGGAGATCCGAAATTACATAGATACAACAGATTCAATATCGAGCTCCTAGAAGGCAAGAAAAAGCATGCATTCAAGGATCACTACAGTAAGGACCACACATCAACAGTTAAGGGTAAGTCTCCTACAGCAAGGTATGTATGATTAGTGTTTACATTTGAAATATGAGTATCATCTCTAACATATGTTTTTGCAGGACAACATAAGTATATACAGGGTCTCGGTTATATCTCTATGTCTCTATATGTCACAGTTAGTTTTGATACCACATTTCGAATGTCCTATTCTTGATACTACACATTTGATGATACATATTCTTGATGCTACACCAAGTCTGCTAAATCTATATGATGTTGTAAGTTCATGTTACTTGTCTTTTCATAGTTGATAGAATGGTCTTTGTTGTTGTACTTAGAACTTGGTCCATCACAAGTTTAGGGTCTATCATAAGTTTTTATTGGATATATCTTTAGGTCAATTTTGGATATAGTCTTGCATAGAGTCCAAGCCTATATTAAAAGTGGGAGTCTTTGTCTATTGCTGAAACAAGTCAACAACAAAAGTGACAAGCACACTTCAAGTATGCATTGTAATTTTAATTTGTATTTTTTCATTATTATGCACTTACATCTGTTTTGCAAGCAGAGGTAAGTTGAAGGGTATTTTGTTTTGTTTTGGGCTTGGATTCGCTAGGCAAATTTTGCATGCAGGTAGAAGAAGACTCAAGTACAACTTCAAGCAAGAATTCAAGAGCAAAAGTATCAAATCAAAGGAAGCATTACAGCGAGACATCCTTTGAAAACATGACAACCATCAGTATATTGTGAAGAAGTGTCACGGCCAAGAGTCATCATTGTAAAGTTGTAAAAGAGTCATTTGTAAAAGTGTCATCATTGGAAGAGTCATTATTGTAAAAAAGTCAATCTTCCTAGAGTCGAAAAGGCATTATTGGGAGGTATATGAGTCTATGTTGGGATGATGTCATGGTTGGGTTGCAGGTCATAGTGTGATTGGGTGTTTGGTCAAAATCATATTGTATCGTGGATCGTTGTCCCTGTTACTGGAATCCACACTCTTGTCTCATTTCAGTCATTATAGGGTGGCAGGGAGGTGCTAGGCTGGTGCATGAAGTCGCCTACAAGTTTGAGCCTGTGAACACTTCGGGGTGGTAGGTTGGTCTAGGATGTTGGGGCATCCATTCAGTTGACTACTGAAGAAACCAAGACGTTGGGGCGCCCTTCCAATGGAAGCTGGAGAAGAATGCTTTTCTAGAATTCTAGGAAGTTGTTGCTTTCATTTCAGTTGGGGCTGAAGATTAAAGAATTTATTAGATAAGTGTTCAGTGTTTTTTGACCCGGAGGGGGTTTTCCACCTAAAATTCTTGTGTCTACTATGTTCTTTTATTTATTGTTATTACTGCATAAACATTAATAATAATTGAAGAATAACTAATGCTCTGAAAAGATTTAAAAGTACTAATTCCTAAGAAATATTGATTCAACCCCCCCCTCTCATTATTTCCGACATATGCTACTAACTTGACCTAATGATCCCTGATTAAACCACACTTCAAATTCTCTTGAATCCATGGCGCATACATTTATATAAAAGGGCAAGAGGTCTTAAGCCCCAACTGAGTCATAATTTTTAAAGAGTCAAAATCTATACTTATAAATGGCTTTTCTGATGAGAATTCTTTGGCATCTCCATTTGTTTGGATGGGTTGTCTATTCACATAATCTTTTGAGAAAGTTGTCTTCTTATTTTGAGCTTCTATGGAACCTCTTTGTTATGATCCTTGCACCTTAAAAATGATAAGAAACCAATAACTACGTCCACTTCAAGGGGGAATCTCTGTTTACAATAAATACAATGAACAAGACAATATTTGGAGATCATAAGACTAGGTCTCCTTAGTATATATATAGGAGATAAGGGATACAATTATAATCAAATGAGACCATGAGGGGTTCTAGCCTACATAACAATATAACAATAGAAATGTAATCACTCAATATCTAGGGCCTAATAAGGGGTTTTGGGGTTAACGTGGGGCTTATATAGGGCTTTAACACTCTTGATTTCTCCTTTGGTAAGTCACCAATTTCTTATCCCTGATTTTCTTTCTTATTTCTCCTCTAGTAGGCTTCTCACCATGTATCCTTATCATTATGTAGAAATATATACTTTTACCCTTTATCTCATAAATCTACTCCTCAAAGATTGCATAAGACTTCCTTTCTGAAACAATTGTGATATCATTTTCTCCTACGTAGTCCATACTATCAAAAATCATTTGGATATTCATTGTTAGCTCCTCTAGCACACTTTCTAGCATCCCTGGTCTCTAGACACAATTCCTTGTCATGTGTACCTTAATAAGTGTGACACCATAATAGCAATTCATGATCAACTATATTGGTGGGATTTAACAGTACTAGAAGCCATTGTTCTTGAGGATGTATGTTTCTATCTCATCCACCATTACCCTTGGTGGATATCAATTTTGTTGTCCTCTTTCTAGGTGTAGCTGCTTATTTTGCATTGTGAATTGCTCTTGACTGAAATTAGATTCAATGCATTTTATGGCCTCCATCGATGTTGTTATTGGATCTGGGATTGGCTCTACTTAATTCATAGCTCTAGGTTTTGGCTCTGACCTAGAGGTCATGGTCGTCATTGAAGCATGCAACTCACATTTTCCTTCATCTACCCAGTTCTTCTCAACCTTAAAGTGTGTCACAGTCTTCTACCCCATCCACAGTGTTCCAAGCAACTCATGGGATCCTCCAACATTAGCAGGGAGGACTCAGCACCACCTAGTCCGTATCATCATACTACTTCAAACAAGAATCTAGTTCACAACTTGTACTCATTCCTTGTTCCAATGCATTACAACTATGAAGCAGAATGTATTTCATCATGTTGTGCTCTATGCTACTTTTGTAGTTCCTCCTATTCCTCCTACATCAATGCTTCTCCGTCTTGATTTTCAGTATGCCTCTTTGAGATTGACATTTCAACAGGGAGGACCTTCACCAGCAATGTTTCACCAACCTCTTCTCTTCTATAGACCATTCGACCATTAGTTCGAGCACTCTTTTTAGCATGGACATGGGTCTATCCAAACACTCCAACTACACCAAACCCAACCATTATTTCACCCTTTAGTGGAATCGTTGTACTCAACTAGAGCAAAAATCAGGGATGATATCCTCTTAGTAGGAAGAAATTGATGAGACTTAATGTAGTGAACATGCGTGAACATTTATCATATTTGTATCTTTTTATTTTGTACGTTATCCTTATCCCTTTTGGGTGATTTAGTCTAAATTGATCAATCACCCATATGTTGTATTTTATTGGAGGCACAGTCTAGTTTGATCACTCTCCCACAATTTTGTATTCTAGTCTCTTATATATAGTAATACAAATAAGAGTGCAAGCTCGTGTACAGCGCCCACTTTTGGAATTTCTAAGTTTAACCCGTTAGAAATTCTTCATGTACTATCTGGTTTATTTCTTCCTACTTGTTTAATTACTTAACAAGTTATTTACCATGTAAATATTGAAAATAAACACAAGTACAGTATCAACATCTACAGATCATCAACTGAAAGAAAACAAGCACACTCCCAATGTTGAAGCTCCCTCTGTCGCTAATAAGTGCTCCCTCTACTGACCTCTGCGCCGCTACAACAACTCCATGTGTCTCGCACCGTTACACACCTCTTTGTGCCATCCTGCACTAGTGCAACACTCCCGTGCCTCTCGCACTGTTGCAGCATGCTAGCCTCACACTGCCCGGGGACTCCTGCACTGTAGCACTCTCTGCCGCTCCATTTGCATCTTCTCTACCGACATCCGCCAGTCCTACTACTCCTCTTCGGGGCTCCCGTAGCAAGGTATAATCCAAGAGGTTGAGTACCTCAAGGATCCTTCCCCTCATCACCTATAGTCCTCTTGACTACAGCTCGTTGTCTCCCCATTTCTTCTCAAGTGGCACATGAGCACTCATGGCACAATCGTCCTCCTCCTCGACTTCTTTCTCCACCTTTGCAGGCGCTGCCTTCGAGTCCGAAGCCTCTCATTTACTCTTCTTCCTAGGACACTGGGTCGCAAAATGACCCAGTTCCCCACAATGGAAGCACTTGACCTTGGAGAAGTCCTTCTTCTTCCTCTTCTCCTACTTTCCCGCAGATGCTAGATTCACATCCTCTTCTTCCTCCTTCTTGATCCTGACCCCTTTTCCACTACTCCCCGCCTCGGTCAGCCATTTGATCTCTTCTTGGCGAAGAGTCACCCACAATTCTTCCCAATCTGGAAGACTCGTCCTGCCTAGTATGCTCTGGACAAATACCTCCCAATCCTCGGAAACTGCGTTCAGTGCGGTCCTCACCATCAATTCCTCATCTGGCGTGGCCCCTATAAAAGTTAGCTGGTCATGGATCTCCTTCAACCGACAGAGGAAGACATCTATTTGCTCTCCCTTCTGCATCTGGTATGCCCTTAGCTGATTCTCCAGGAGCATCTTCCTCTACACGGAAGTATGCTGGTACAATGTCTTCAAGGCATCCCACATCTCCTTTGTTGTTTTCTTCTTGGCAATATGTGGTACCACATGATCCTTGACCCCATCAAGGATAATGCACTTAGCCTTAGCCATTGCCTCCTCATACCTTTCATTAGCTACCAAGTCAACTGGGATAGCTATCACTCTCGAGACGAGGCCCTTGAGACGATATCTATCTAGAATGGACAAGATCCTGGCCTTCCAGACCACAAAGTTGGATGCTCTGTCCAGCCTGTCCTAATCTCTCAGCGCATTCACGGCCATCTTGTTGCTCTTCTTTCGACTCCTTCGAGTCTCTCTACTTCCCGTCTGGAAGTTCTTGGTTCAACTCCCTCTAAGTCTTGATTTCCCTTCTAGAAATCCCTCTGCCAACATCAAGTTGCCCCACTCCGATCGTCTATGCACCTGCACCACTGATCTAGATTCCTTGGCTAGAAATCTACCTCGGCAGCAACTCCCTCCCCCTTGGTCTTGCCCTGTTAGGTATTGTTCTGACCACAGTACCCCACCAGCTTTGCTCCGCAAATTACCCACAGCGTCCTATACCCCAACAATTGAAGGATTGAGTCACTTGGCTCTATGCAATCCCGACACTGGCAAATCAGCTTCCCCAGCCAACTGCGTCAGCCCTCCTGGCCTCTGCGTGAGCCTGATTTTGCCTCCCTTAGCCTATGTGTTGCCTTTCTCTGGCCCAGAATGATGACGCAATCCCTCTGCGTCACTCCTTCCTTTGTCACCTTCTACAAGTATCAGCGGTCACTCGGGACAGCTGAATCTACCGCAAATGCTCTGCTCGGCTAATGCCTTCAGTTTTCCTGTGATATGCAACCACGCTCTGATACCATGTTGGAATTTCTCAGTCTAATCCGTTAGAAATTCTTCCTATACTATCTGGTTTATTTCTTCCTACTTGTTTAATTACTTAACAAGTTATTTACCATGTAAATACTGAAAATAAACACAAGTACAGTATCAACATCTATAGATTATCAACTGAAAGAAAACAAGCACACAAGTGACACCGTTATTTTTGGACCAATGTCCCCGGAAAAATCCAATGCGGGAAAATCGGTGCAGCGATTCAGAGGGTTTTATTATTATGCAGTTTTCAGAATACAACCAGGGTGCCAGAAATGGCTCACCCAACAAAGAATGCCCTCGGCAGTAGTACCTCTCCTCGGAGACAGATATTTCGGCTGATTAATCATCGGATGAACAATCCCATAGCAACAATTGCAGCTCCCACTGCTCTGCGTCACTCTGATAGGGACTGCGTCACCCTACCCGGCTCACCAGCACCTAGTTTGTCCCACGAAATCCTTCCAGCGCTGCCTCTTGGCCCTACGTCAGCTCTGCTAGCCTCTGCGTCAGCTTCTAGAGCTTCTGCATCAGCCCCTAGACCCTCTGCGTCTCACATGTTGGCCTCTCTTGGCTCTGCACAGCTCCTGGTTGCCTCTGCGTAGCACCCAGCTGCCTCTGTGTCAACCTCTCCGGGCTCTGCGCTGTCTCTCTGGTACCAACTCTGCCTCTCTGCTATGTATTCACTGCCCCTCGCTGTTGATCACTAATTCTATCTCTCTTAGCAAACCCCACTCTAGAGAATAGAATGACTGATCACTCTGGTGTGTTCTCCAACTAACCCTCAAGCCCCCTCTTATACTTTTCTCGTTGGTCTATCAACGGCCGAAATTAAATCTCTAATCAACAGCTAAAATTAGATTTGGCTTGATCCATGACTTTTGGAACCTTCTAACCCAGTTTTATATTAATACCCATTAATATTTTATTTTTCCTTAGCTTAGACTTAGGAACTCCATTAAAAATATTAATTATTTTAATATCTCCTAAACTGGTTAGAATCTGCCCAAACCATTTCTGGGTCTTCGAAATCTCATGTGCTTTAGCCTCTCCACCAATTTTCATGGCTAGAGCACATCCGATGCTACCCCAAATCAACACCCACAAAATCTCCTATCATATTCACATACTTTCTCTCTTGTGCTTTTCTTGTTAGAATATGTTTCTTCTATTTGTTGGCGTTGTGCACATATCATTAGCTTAAGGTGGTGGTACTATCAGATTTTCACTTTCAAGCATTTGGACCATAAAAATATGTCCTCCATAGCACACTGGGCATGTTAGGCAGCAAGCAATATGTAGCAAATAGTAGTAGTGACCAATCATGAATGATGCCATCACAATCCTAATATGTTTCCAGTGTTGTCCTAGCTGGGTATCCAAGTTGTTTGTCTTTTTAAGTATATTATTGGTAAATACAAAATATTGGTTTCTAATTAAGGCAATCAACTGCCTCTAGTTGTGTAATACCTTTTAAAAATTGAACACATTTTAATTTCACAAGAAATGCGAAGATATTGAGAAGAAATGAATAATTCATTGCTCACCTATTCAAGGTATATCTATTTTCACTTCAAGGGATTCTTCTTGGAGGGAAATTGGCAGTTATTTCCTACATATTTGTATGACTACCGTGTGTATGCATGCTCACCATGCAAGCAAGTTATTTAGTATGATCTTTGGTGTTAGCATACATACATGTCCATGTGAAAAATGCAAAATTGAAATTGTGCAGCTCTTAATATCCATTTGAATCTTGTTTCCATTGGTATGACAGGACTTTTAGCCTTAAACAGAAATAATAATGTTTGTCTTTTAAGACCAGCAAATGGTATATGAGACTCTGATATAATACCCGAAATAAATCAACAGCATAGATCTTTTATTTGACTATCAAAATTTCATTACTAAAATGTGCTTACACAAGGCTATTTATGTCAGGTAAAATCTAGAAAGCTAACACAAATGATAAATTTCTTACTCGTCCAAGAATGAGTAAACATGTAGAAAGATAATCCTTCTAGAAGCTAAGGGGAATGATCTAAAATATTAACCATATATCAATCTGCACTCAACATATGGAAAGGAGAAGAGGAGATTGAGCCAATTATGCACAACAGACTAGAAACAAGGCAATGTTTCAAACCTTGCCTTGAGAACAATTTCATTGTGGTCAGTCAGCACAATTTGGCGACACAACCTGCTACAAAGTAATCCTGTAACTCCTGAAAATGAGAAGAAATGACCATATTAAAGACAATCACCACTTTAAAATTCCAAATTTTTAGGATGCTAGTCACATAAAACTATGATCATAAAAACAATCAAATCTACAAAACACCTCAACTCATTATATTCTCCTTTCACATGAAAGTACAACAGCCAGCTTTAGAATGGCCACATATAGCACTAAATAGATTCAAATTTGTTAGCAAGACTCACTAAAATCATTAATGGGGTTTAGCTCGGATGGTTGGTAGAAATGTTGTTATCTTCCTCACCCAGGTTCAATTCTTGTATAATGAGTATTTCTTGTAATGGACTTCGAACCTTGTTGTCTTGAATATTCCCTCGATGACCAAAACATGTATGTTCCTCATATGGAATATAAAGATATTTCTCATGGAAAAGCAACACTCTTCAAAACCATTTGACTAAACTTAAATTGATAACAAAAGTACTAGTTATCAAGATTCGACCTATATATCTACCTTATTCAGTGATCATTGACAATCACTAAACTATATAATTATATTAATAAGACTAGGGGACCATCTTTGTTGTCTCCCTGCATAAAGAAACTTAATATGAAAACAGATACAGTAAATACATCTTAAAAACATTAGAGAACAACATGAATAAAGAAAATAAGACTAAATATTTTACAGGAAAAATTAAGAATTAAATTAGTAGCGGTATGGTCTATTGATTTGTGGCAATCATTCCCCTCTATAAATGTTTCCCAACTACTATTCATATGAGGCATATTTGCATGCCTGCAGTGCCCGGCCTACAATTATTACATGGGTCGACCTAGAAATGTATGCCTATTGATTACGTGAAATAGAGGTGCATTGAAATTTCTTCTATGAGGTGAACAGTTCTCTTAAGTGGGACATATCTGATGACATTATGACATCAATGGAGGAAGACAAGGAGCATCTAGATTATGAGGAAGACCCAATGCAACTGTCGCAGAGAAATTGACACTGTAAAATAAATGTTTTTTATTATATTATATG
Source organism: Pinus tabuliformis (assembly GCA_031772625.1). Taxonomy (NCBI): domain Eukaryota; kingdom Viridiplantae; phylum Streptophyta; class Pinopsida; order Pinales; family Pinaceae; genus Pinus; species Pinus tabuliformis. The sequence goes on along the minus strand of CM062816.1, from coordinate 1,192,329,004 downwards.
ATAAATTGGATGATGATTTTTACAATGACGGCCCTTGGCTTAAATATAGCTTTGGTGCCTTTACATGAGTGATCATTATCTTTTGATCATGCCCCATTTTCCTAATTTAATCATAGTTAATATATATTTAATTTTTATACATAACATTGCCTTCCCCTCATGAAATACTTTGTCCTCAAAGCATAGTTAACGAGGGATGTTGTTGACGAAAATCTTTTGTTTCCCACGAAGCATCTTCTTTTAGTAGGCTCTTCCACTTGATGAGATATTCTTTAATTACTCGAGAACATACTCAGTTTTCTCTTGTAGCAATGATAGCTTCGAGTTCTACTATAGCTTCTCCTTCATTATTGAGTGTAGAAGTGTCGTTTGTGTTGTCTGATGTTTTCCCAGCGTCTTTTTTAAACATGAGATATGGAAAACATTATGGATGCGGCTTGCTTCCCGTAATTTCAAACCGTAAGCTACCTCATTGATTCTCTTGATGATTTGATATGATCCATACAACTTAATAGCTAGCGTGTCTTTTCCTTCTTGTTTTAATGATAGTTGTTTGTAAGGTTGGAGCTTGACATATACCCAATCTCCTTCGCAAACTTCTGTTAAATTTAGATAACAAAGGTATGTTCTATTCTTAGCACAATTACTTCAATGTACTTTTAAGCAGCCCAATGACAATCCAAATTAGTTTCTAATAGCAATCACATTGACAGTAACTGTAGATAGAACATAAAATAAAAATGCAGAAGCCAAGTCACGACAAGAGGACACCAAAAAATTGGTTGATGCCAGAGAAAAACCCCAATGTGGGGAAAACCCTTTGATCAATTCTTATTATTATATCAAATGTTCAGCAAAGAGAGAGAGTACAAAAGTCAAAATTGACTTGCCAAATCAAAGTCAAAACAGCCCTGTCAAATCTGCAATCAACTGCAGTCAAACTCAGCCCTAACCAGAAAGTCAAAGATGGTCAACGCAGCAGTCAAACAGTCCACTTGAAGCTCGGTCAAACCCAGTCAAATTCAGCCTTCCTTGCTGGTCAAAGTCAGCCCAAAACAGTCCTTCAAAGTCCAGTCAAATTTGGTCAAAGGAGAGAAAGTCTGCTGTAATTTTCTGCAGTCAACGCTGGTCAAAGTACCCAGATTTTCTCGATTTTTGTGCCCAGCAATGTGGCCTAGAGAAACAGAAATAATCCTCCAAAAATCGCAGTCAAAACTGGTCAAAGAGTCCCTGGTCAACGCTGGTCAAACTTGGTCAACTCCTGAAATTTTTGGCCCTGCAATTCTGTCCAGAAATTCGACCTCCTTGTGCCACACATGTGAGAGAGAGAATGCCCAATAGTTGTACGAACCAATGAGAGAAGGAGAGAGAAGAATGTGTGAGTGATGATGCCAAATGAGGTGAGAGGTCACTTGTATTTATACAAGTCGTTAAGGGTGAAGTGGCATGTCCATTGGGCTTCATGAGCCTACATGATGATGTGGCCGACTTGAACAATTTGCACATGTGTGGACATAACTTAAAAAACACACCTTTGCTTGTCCAAATTAGATGATCTTTATATCAATTTTGGTCCTCTCGAAAAGAAGAATTTAATGCAATCATCATCTCCACCAAATGAGTTGTCCCGAGATAGAATTTGGCCTGTTGTCGCGCGGATTGACACGACAACCCTCAGACCGGGGGCTGTCACTCTGATCCCCGATCCCTCCGTTTAAGCCTGTCTCCCGCGGCTAAGGGGAGTAGTCCCTGTGAGATGATGAGACCAACTGTCGACCAGTTGGTTGGGAGACACGAGATACGATATAAAAAGGACTCGATGGATTTGATTAATTTAGCAGACCAGTGCCTTAAGAGATTGCGGTTAAAACGATTACTTGTTAGATGATATAGAAACATAAACTGTGAACAGCAATCATTTGTCATCAGCTAAATCACGATGACCAGAACGATATCCAGCAACTGAAAATTTAGAAAAGATGAATGCTTTAAAACCACCACAAGAGTCATGAATCATTAACCAGATATCATATTCGCATCTCGACTTGAAAATTTTAGATCTCAGCATGAAAGATGATAAATCCCGAAAATGACTGGATCTGACGAAGAGAATTTTCCACAAAAATTTTTTATACTTTTTTCAAATTTTATTTTATTTATTTTTTTTTTTTTTATCAAGCAAAACCTAAAAATAAAAAATTAACCAAACCATAAAAATAAAACTAAATTTTTTTATTTCTTTTCCTTTTTTTTTTTTTTTTTTTTAAAACCAAATCAAAAATCTAATTTAAATTTAAAAGACTAAATTAAAATCTAAATAAAATAAATCCTAAAACTTAAAAATCTAAGTCAAAACAAAAAGTTAAAAAAAAATCTAATTCAAATCTAATTAAGATCTAAATCTAAAATCTATTTTAAAATTAAAAAAAAATAAAATTTAACTACTATCAAAAATTCATTCCTAAGTTAATCTAATCAAACCTAAAGCAAGCATGTCTACGTAAAATCATAAACCTAAATTTTAAATACAAAATGAAACTAAAATATTGCTACACGATGACTTTAAATCTAACTAACCTACGCTAACAATATCAAAGCGCATTAAAACGACAATGAAAACCCAATGCTACAGATAAACCCTAGCCGTCGAGACAAATAAACACACAGTATCGTAAAGCTACCTCGCATATGAATATAGCAGTCAGCAAAAAAAAACGACGGGCTTAACAAAGAGACCTGAGACTGAAATCGAAAGGCCGCAGAGAAATTTCCGAAAGATTGAGAAAGAAGCGACTTCGTTTGCGGTCAGATCCTCTTACCCTCTGGCGTTTGATGCGTTTTCCCTTTTTATTTGGCGATGGACGAATTGGACGGCGGCAATGAAACAGTTAAAAAATCCGATAAATACGCAGGCACCCAAAGGAAATTTTGTTTCGAATTTACCTGAGCGTAATGGCCTGAAACTCATCCGATTTCTCTGCAAGGAAACTTTGATTTTCCTAACTCAACTGAGCCGGTGGTGTGAACGTCCTTTGGCAGAGGGGCAGTAGAGCCTGGCGCCGTTGCGAGAGGAGCTCCGGACCTGTGGCGATGAATTCGAATAATCCAAGACGTTGTATATGGCTGCAAAATAAAATCGTTTTACCTAGACAGCTTTTTGGTAGCAGACGGTGGCTGGGCGGTGATTTCGCAGGTGTATTTGCAAACGCACAATGCCACTGATCGTGAAATTTTGTTTTCTATATTCTGTTCTATTCGGTTGATTAGCCGCACGTTGACTTGATCAGATATCGTGTTGTTTATCGCGCCCAAGTTCAGCGGGTATTATTATAGCATATAACTGTCACTCGTTTTGGGTATTTTCCAAATCTGCCCCGTTTGCAGCTTTTCAAAGTTCACCATCACGTTCTGATGTCAACTTCAGCAACAGTTTGTCTGAGCCGACGGCAGATTTTCTGAGAGTTGCTGCCTGATGCAGGATAGATTGAAAACGGCTTGATTTTGATGAAAAACCATGTACACAAAAACAAAACCCTATTGAAAACTGCATAAAGAAAAAAAAATATTAAAACCCTAGATCAGCTTAATAATTTACAGATTTGGCCCCTTAACAGCCAGATTCGGCAATAAGCATGGAAAATATTTAAAGAACAGAAATTTCAGATTGTCACTGTGAAAAAACTTCAGAAAATCTCTCATGCAAATCAGAAAAATAAAACTGAATGATAGACCCAGGATCAAATCCAACTGGGCTCAGCAAAAAATGCTTGCGGGAGTTGGCTGGTTCAGCCGAGAACTTCCCCGAACGCCCACAAAATTCCTTCAAAAAATGCTTTCTGCACAGCTCAAAACAACCGTCAATAAAGAGGGCAAAAATGCTGCTAGATCTCAAACAGTAATGGAGATACCTGCCATTACTTCAGAAACCCTAACAGCACTCAAACCCCAGCAAGTGAACAAGATACCTGTGCTCACAATACTCTACGAAAAGCTATTATTAACGGCTGAAAATAAAATATGCAGAAAATTTAAACAATCTCACAGCATTTCAAGAGAGTAACACCAGCAAGATATGGACCCCAAAGTCTTCTTTTATTAACCAGAAACAGATTTACAAGAGAGCTTCTTCAATATCAGACTCACAGATCCAATTTTTTTTTTTTAAAATGACCACCTAAGACCCTATATAAAGGAAATGATCCCAACGGCTAGTTCGAATGATCCATGTAGAAATGATTTCGACCGTTGATGAGGATTAAGACATCTCTTGATCTCATCCGTCGATTTATTCAATTAATTTTTTATTATTATTTTTTTAAATTTTAAATTTTTTTTTTTAAATTTTTTTTATTATTTATTATTTTATTATTATTTTTTAAATTTTTAAATTTTTTATTATTTTTTATTTATTTCATTTTTTAAATTTTTAAATTTCTTAATTTTTATTTATTTTATTATTTTATTTCATTCATTTTTTTTTTAAATGGATCATCGAACTAAGCCTTTGGAAACATCACCTAGGACCTAGGACTTAGGACTCACGAGGGGATTTAAAACATTTTCAACCCTCAAGACACATTTCATGATGACTTTTTACAATTTACATCTCAAGGGAACAAACCCACTTAATACAGACCCTCATAAACCACCCAGTCTGCGACACAACTATAATCTAGCAGATCAACACACTAGGATTCTCCTAAAGTTCTAATGACAAAATCCATCCCGGCTTTGGGGTCAGGTTTGAAGGAAAACTCTGCCGATCCATGGATCGGTGAGACGAAAAACCTTCCGGGACGTAGATTACCACTAGAAAGTTAGGTCCACCTAGGCAATACACATACACGACTCATGTCTGCTAAGATTATTTACAATTCATACATGCAGACTGGGTTTACAATCAAAATGATCAAGCTGCTGATGACTGCAGGATGGCACGGAAACGCTGATCAGGTGCTGCCCCTTTTTGCAAAGAAAAGGGGGGGGGGTACTGCATGGGTAGTTGACCGGTAGTGGTCAACATGGCCCTAGTTTCCAATTTTAACAATCCCTCTCAACTAGGGAGAATTCCACCTGCCAATCCATCTATCATCATCGATCATCATGTCATCATGTCGTCATGTACCACCTCTATATCTCATCACATCTATGCTATGCTAAACATTGACATGAATAATGAAGAAGAATCGATCGAGAGTGAGTCACAAGACCTTACCACTCTCCACTAACAAAAGTCAGTCCAGAGGTAGAACCTCAATCAGATTTGATCCCAGATCAAGTTGTTGAACACCATGCATCCTAGTCATAGGGAGTACAGTAGTGCACAATGCGTCCATCGGTAGTGCTATGGTCCCTAACCACTTTTCCCAACTCATTGGCTAGAGGAGAGGTACTTCCCATGAGTCTCGGACTACATGGGTAAGATGTATGCCGGGGCATCCACAGCAGAAGGTGAACCACTCATCCTACTCATATGCCATAGGTGAAGGTGAACCACTCATCCTATGCATATGTCAATCATAGGAGAAGGTGAACAACTCACCCTATGGTCGCTTATAGCTCCAAGAAGTACCCCAATCCCCCAGGAGCTCCTAGAGCTCAATGTCCAACTCAAGCAGGGCCCTCATTGGAGGGTCTTTCCACGACTCCAAGTCTCTCTTGGAAGGCTAAGAATTTGACCTTCCCTAAGGTCTTCGTGAGGATGTATGCGACTTGCTCATCAGTCCTGATGTGTTGGAGCCTTATTGCTCCCCGTTGTACCATATCCCAGATAAAGTGGTACCTGATATCAATGTGCTTGGAGTGGTCGTGGGAACGGGATTCTCTGAAAGGCAAATCCCACTCTAGTTGACGCAGTAGATCACGATGGTATCCAGCATGTGCTCAAATAGCTCGTTGAAGAGCTTCCTCAACCAAACAGCTTCACAACAGGCCATACTAGCTATAATGTATTCGGCCTCGACAATGCTTAAAGCAACTAATTTCTACTTCCTGCTCATCCATGAAATCAAAGCAGACCCTAATGAGAAGCAACATCCTAATGTGCTCTTTCGATCCACCACACTGCCATCCCAGTCAGCATCAGTATATTCATGTAGTCTCAAATTCCCAACAGTGTATCTCAGTGCATAATTGATTGTGCCATGGAGATATCTCAAGAGATTCTTAGCAGTGATCGAATGTGTGTGATGAGGCTCGACCATAAATTGACTCAATGTATTCACAGCGAAGCATATGTCTGGACGGCAATTTACCAAGAACATCAGGGCCCCCACAAGTTGTCTATATTCAGAAGGGTTTGCCAATTCGGGCCCAACAGCACTTCCACATATCCTTTTGAAGTTGAGTTCCATCGAAGTAGACACAGACTTGCAATCCACAATCCCACATCTCTCAAGTAGCTTCACAATGCATTTTCCTTCAGAAAGGAAAATCTTGTCTGGCTTTTGCCAGACCTCCAGGCCTAGGAAGTGTTGAATTTCCACGACCTTGGGTCTAGGTTAGAGTCTTAAAATCACTGACATTACCAAACCAAGAATCTCAACCATCAACTACTTTGCACAGCAGAAATATAAAGCAGTAAAACACATATGCACAATATACACAGTTTTAAACAAAATTATACAATATGTACAATCCCAATCTTCATTATATTAAACAAACTAAGTAATACAACAGTCCCTGGTTTAAAAGATACAATGACAAACTTCGTTGTGCAACTTCGATGTCGTATCTTGTCCTGTCGGTTCTTCGCTCCCGTACTGCTCACTAGTAGTGCCTTAGTCCATCAAGGCATCTACACATCGAGACTCCAAGAGGGATGCCTCCTATCACTACTGCAAGTCATGCCTACTACAATGAACACAGGCTCATCAACTGCTCTCGAGGTAGGCCTAATTCCCGAGCTCCAATCTCCCAGGCTAGCAACAACTTTGGTCCATCAAAGTGTTGCACTTCGGCACCAAAACTTCACCCAATCTCGCACCAACAAAGTCCTTCTTGTCTGCTGCTTTAGGGCTACTTTGGGTAGCCAACTCGCTGCCCTCCAATAGCTCTATGCCACCCAATCCTTCACTGCAACTTCTGCTCCTATGATGGACTTTTGACCTCCTCGAAAAGTCCTCCAAATGGCACCTATAGGCTGCTACAAATTCATCCACACATGGACCATCCAACTAGCAACAAAACACATCAACCACGCATACCTTTCACTGTTCTGAACTACTGTGCATTGTTGTCACATCAATGGACTGGTTAGGGCTACTAACAGTCCCTTGTCAGCCCCTCCTTCTCTTCCAAAATACCTCCTACAGTTGTGGCTTCCTCTTCTTGAGTTTTGTCCACAATCTGCTCCCTTTATGGGCTAATACCAACCCCAAACAACCTTCCTCGACCCTCCTGTTTAGAGAAACAAGGTTTGTGGCCTTGTTGTGTCATACATCAGCTTCCGTAGCACCCTATTTCAGAGATTATTTGGGTTGCAGCGTACTTGTTTCATCCTCTGGGAGTTGCGGCCTACACAAGGGAAGAAACCCACACAAAAGAAGCCCAAACACAATCCAAAACTCACTCTAGGCATGCGGTTGCCTCTCTATACTAGCTCGGACCTCCTAATCCATCACAAGAATGCCAAACAGGCGTTTCTCCAACTTGGATTTTGTCCTCCTAGACTGCGCTTCTTCAGATCAATATATCTTATGTTTTGTTGCACACTTCGATGCCTAAAATGACTCAATATGTTTCATATTTATACACATATGAAGGCTCAACATCACATTTGAAGTGACACTTATCAAGTTGGCCTACTTGAAAATTAATTAATTATGTCAACTTAAAAAATTCATATCTCTAACAACAACTCGGATTCGGACGATTTTCGATGCGTTGGAATTGTCTTTCTAAGCACAATCATCCTTATCCATCACATGCTATGAACCCATCATGGTTTTGCCCCAAAACACGATGGGTGCCAAAACCCTACACTTGGGTTCCAAGCCCACAAGCTGCTCTTGTGGCGCTTTGTCCTCCAAACCCTGAACCCTAGGGCTTGGAGTACCTCCCAAGCTACACAATTCAACAGGAAGTAGTGCATCAGTCCTACGTCCTTCATCTCGAACTCAGAAGCCAACTTTCTCTTGCATTTATAAATGAGAGGGTTTGCACCTGTCAAAAATAGATCATCTACATAAAGGACCAAGATGCGAGGCATGTCTTTTGGACCTTGAAGTATAGATTAGGATCAGCATCGCTCCTTGTAAATCCCAACTTCATAAGATAGCTATCAATCCTCTCATACCAAGCCCTGGGGGCTTGCTTCAACCCATAGAAAGTTTTCTTCAACCTGCATACGTGTGTCCTTCGATCTTGTACTTCGAACCCCTGAGGTTGTTCCAAGTAGACATCCTCCTTAAGCGAGCCATGGAAGAAAGTAGTCTTGATGTCCATTTGATGTAGGCTCCATCCTTGAGTGGCAACAAGAGCAATAATAGATCGGATAGTTGTATATCGGGCAACCAATGCAAATATCTCGTCATAGTCCACTCCTTCCTTTTGAGAGAAGCCTCAAGCAACGAACCTGGCCTTGTATTTCTCAGCACTCCCATCTGCTCCATGTTTGATTTTGTATAACCATTTTGAGGTGACTACGGACTTGTCCTCTAGTCTAGGCACCACATCCCAGACATCATTTTTCATGATAGATTCATACTCTTCATTCATTGCATCCTTCTAGACTTGGTGCTTTACAACTTCTTTGAATGTACATGGCTCAGTTTGAACAATAGTACTCACAACAGCTAAGTACCCTTGATACCTATTCGGCTTCTTACTTTCGTGAAATGTCCCTCTTGGAGCAATATGTCTTTCAGCGTCTTCGAGAGTACCTTTGAGCCACAAAGGTCTTTTCCTTAAGGTAAAGGGATCACTAAGAGGTGGATCAATGGGATCCATCATGCCTTCAACATGGGGCATAGTTTCATTTGTTGGAGGTTCATCCTGTTTTTCTGCAGCATCATCATTATTTTTTCTTGGAATAGGGAGATCTTTGGCCTTCCCAAGGGCAGTGTCTTCATCGAAGGTGACATCATGGCTTATTTCCACGTCTCTTTGACCAGGCACATAGATTCTATATGCCTTTGAATTTTCACTGTAGCCCACAAATATACCTTTCTTTCCAGATGCTTCCAACTTGTTTCTTTTCTCTTTAGGCACATGAAAATACACGGGACAACCAAATATTCTAAAATGAGAAACATCAGGTTTCTTACCAATGAAAACTTCTTCGGGTGTCTTGAAATCCAATGCTTGATGCGGGCTCCTATTTTGAACATACACGGTAGTGTTAACAGCTTCTCCCCATAAGAACTTTGGTAGACCTTGATCATGGAGCATGGCATGGGTGGCTTCCATGATTGTTCGATTCTTCCTTTCAGCAACTCCATTTTGCTCAAGAGTGTATGGAACGGTTGTCTCCCTCTTAATGCCAACCTCTCTGCAAAAGTCATTGAATTAATTTGATTCATATTCGGTTCCACTGTCGATCCTCAATATCTTGATCTTCTTCCTTGTTTGATTCTCCACCAAGGATTTGAAAGAATGGAACCATTTGAACACTTCATCCTTCTTCTTCAAGAAATAGATCCATGTTTTACGAGAGAAGTCATCCACAAAAATTGCATAGTATAAGTATCCTCCCAATGATGTTACAGGCAACATACCAGATAAGTCAGAATGGACCAATTGAAGAATATCGATAGTTTGGCTTTCACTTGAAGGGAATGGTCCCCTTGTGAACTTCTTAGTTGCACAACCCTGACAAACTCCTTCATGATTCATGTTGAAATTGGGCATACTTGTGACCATCTTCCTTACCCCAGGTAAGGCTTTGTAATGTAAGTGGGCGAACCTTCGATGCCATAGCCCAGATTGAAGTGAAGCATCGCAAGTCGAGGCTCCCATAGGACTTCCTCCAACTTTATAGAGACCATCAACCCTAAATCCAAGTGTGAATGCATCCTTAGGGTTTCTTTGCCAAATAAATACCTTTCCATCAACAAATGCCACCTTGAAGCCTTTATCTTCCATCGCAGAAATAGACACCAAGTTCTTCTTCAAATCAGTTACATACAATACTTCTTGTAGATGAATGGTTTGACCTTGATTCAAGTGAAGAGTAACAGTACCTATCCCTTTCAAGGGGTAGGTGGTATTGTCTCCAAGTATGATCTCCAAATTAGTCTTCTTTTCAATCAAATCTTAGAGGGCTTCTTTGTACCCAATGAAGTGCCTTGAGGCTCCACTATCGATCAACCAATGATCCAAAGTGTTTGGAGGAGAGGTAGTAGATAGAAAGGAAATAAGATAAAATTCCTTTTCTTTTTCTACAACATTACTTTCCTCATACCTAGAGTTTCTTGATCTTTTGTGAGGTCGACTATTTCCATATCGAGCAACGAGAGCATTCATTTTTCCTTTATTATTGAACTTATTGTTCCTTTGATTGCCATTCCCTTTGTTGTTGTTGTTGTCATCATCCCTTGGAGAGTTCTTCTTGTGAGGACACTCTCTAGCATAGTGGTTGAACCTGTTACAATTGAAACACCTTCCTTTCCTTCCTTCAATGAATCCCTACTTGAACCCTTGATCTTGTCTTCTTGGACCAGCATTATTTTTCTTCTTTTCATGAGCAGAGTAAGCAGTGGGTTCATTTCCATTTGAAGGCTTGTCTCTCTCCATCATCCTTGTCTCCTCTTGAGTGTATCTAGCCAAAAATTCATCGAAACTAGGAATCCTGTAATTGTTGAGAATGGTGGTGTTAAACACATCCCATGCTCTTGAAAGACCCCCAAGTGCAATGAGAGTGAGCTCCATGTCAGCAATAACTTCTCCAATAGATAAAAGGTCATTCTTGATTTGTGTGATCCTCATGAAGTAGGATTGGATGGACTCCCCTTTATCCATCTTGATGTCCTTCAACTTGTTTTTGAAAAAGAGGATTTGATTTTCATTGTTCACTTTGAACATCCCAACCAGCTTATCATATATTTCCTTAGAAGTTCCCAAATCAGAAATATAGGCAACCAAATGCTTTTGAATAGAATCAACCAAAATTTTCTTTGCTTTGACCTCACCTTTTCTATACTTCGTCTTAGCAACAGTTGGTGCATTTGAAGGAAGCTCCACCACTTTTCTCTGCACATAGTCCAATACTTAATGCTCCTCCAAAGTCAAGCCCATAGTCATTTTCCATGCATGATAGTCCGATTTGTCATTGAGCTTATCCTCGATTTTGAAGTAAGATGAAGAAGCCATTGAAACTTGTCCAATAAACCTTTCTTTGGGATTCATTTTCTCTCTCTTGCCTAGGCTCTGATACCATGTTAAATTTAGATAACAATGGTATGTTCTATGCTTAGCACAATTACTTCAATGTACTTTTAAGCAACCCAATGACAATCTCCAAGTTAGTTTCCAATAGCAATCACATCAACCATAAATCAAATTGAAAATAACTGTAGATAGAACATAAAATACAAATGTAGAAGACAAGCCAAGACAAGAGGACACCAGATTTGGCGGATGCCAGGGAAAAACCCCAATGTGGGGAAAACCCTTTGATCAATTCTGCTCATTATTATATCAGATGTTCAACAAAGAGAGAGAGTACAAAAGTCAAAATTGACTTGCCAAATCAAAGTCAAAACAGCCTTGTCAAATCTGTAGTCAACTGCAGTCAAACTCAGCCCTAAATAGAAAGTCAAAGATTGTCAATGCAGCAGTCAAGAATTAGACTTGAAGCTTGGTCAAACCTAGTCAAATTCATCCTTCCTTGCAAGTCAAAGTCAGCCCAAAATAGTTCTTCAAAGTCCAGTCAAATTCGGTCAAAGGAGAGAGAAAGTCTGCTGTAATTTTCTGCGATCAAAGTTGTAGTCAACCCTGAAGTCAACGCTAGTCAAAGTGCCCAGATTTTCTCGATTTTTGTGCCCAAAAATGCAGCCTAGAGAAACAGAAATAATCCTCCAAAAATCACAGTCAAAGCTGGTCAAAGAGTCCCTGGTCAATGTTGGTCAAACTTGGTCAACTCCTGAAATTTTCGGCCCTGCAATTCTATCTAAAAATTTGACCTCGTTGTGCCACACGTGTGAGACAGAGAGATCCCAATAGTTGTACGAACCAGTGAGAAAAGGAGAGAGAAGAATGTGTGAGTGATGATGCCAAATGAGGTGAGAAGTCACTTGTATTTATACAAGTCGTTGAGGGTGAAGTAACACATCAATTGTGTAGTGGCCGTACTAAATTAAGAGCCATTACTGAACTGTGAAACTGTAAAGATTGCTGAAACTGTCTGAAATGGTATTAATAGATTTGACGAAGTACTTACCTGGTCTGCTACGGCTGTTGCGATGAGGATGTTGCAGAACTTCTCCAGCGCTCTCGTTACCGAATGACCAAAACCACCCAGCCAAACCGAGTATGCCTAGATACTCAGTCCAGTATGCTTCTCAACCGATGCATACCGTTCCCCCGTGCCCAGAGACTTCAAAACAAGTAAGGCTCAATAGTTCCGAATTATAAGCAGTATGGATAAATTTCCTCTCCTTCTTCCTTCAACAGCACCCGGTTCAGTTTTTCCACTTACAGCAAATACAACCTTCCCCATCCACAGGCAAAGAACACCCCCCCCTTTGAAATCCTCCTTCCTCCCTTTAAATAGCAGAGGTCCCTCCCTCTCTACGCATCTGTTCACCGCCTTTATGAAAGGATAAGATTTTTGTTAGGCGGTGATTGCTTTGTCATGATTTTTGCTTTTAATTGAATCAGATCCTCACAACATCGAATGGTGTCACTTTAATTATGACAGTTGGTACTTTAATTTATTAAATAGTATAAGACCATGATGATTTTAAATATTACATATTATTTTATGTTTTATAAAATATCAAGTTTAATCATAAGGTTTATGGGTTTAGTTTTATTAGTATACATTTTGGGTTATATGTAAACATATGAATAAACTCAACTATATTTCTTACTGAGTGTATATTTCTTCTATTTACGAGAATTAGGTATTTAATTAACACCTTTGATAATTAATTCATTTATCTTATATTTAGACATTCTCCATGAATAGTCGATATATATATATATATATATATATATACTAGTGCAATGTATATGATGCATGCATATGTAGCTATCCTATGTATGCCTCACATGCATGCTAATATTGCTATGTTGTTCGTGATTTGAGATGGGTTGTTACAAATTGGGCTTCATGAGCCTACATGATGATGTGGCCGACCTGAACAATTTGCACATGTGTGGGGATAAATTCAAAAACACACTTCTGCTTGTCCAAATTAGATGATCTTTATATCAATTTTGGTCCTCTCGAAAAGAGGAATTTAATGCAATCATCATCTCCATCAAATGAGTTGTCCCAAGGTGGAATTTGGCCCTAGTTTCCAATTTTAACAACTTCTCTTTCTGACTATGTTAGTCAACTTGCTGCTCCATCAGGTTCCTTGCAATATTTGGATTTGCCTTTAGCGTTTGAAGGACTTTTTGGTTCTCCTCTAGTTGATATTTTACTGCTGGAATTTTTATATCACTTATGGCTAATTCCTTCCATTTAGGAGTTTCATAACCGTACAAAGCTTGAAATGGTGTCATTTTTGTTGAGGTGTGATAAGTGGAATTGTACCACCATTCTGCCAAATGTAACCATTCATACCATTTGTTCTGCTTCTCTGTTACAAAGCAACGAAGATATGCTTCCAAACATTTATTGACAATTTCAATTTGTCCATCTGTCTAGGGGCGATAGGTTGTGTTGCCACACAATCTAGCAGGGGTCCTAGGAGGGGAACCTAAGGGACAACTACTTGACCAAATGAGAACAATGTGACAAAGACCCATTGTTACCTCATTCAATGTCCCCTGCACTTTACAGACTTTCACTGATGGGAGGAGTCCCGGTATGAAGGAAATCACTTGTAATGATGGAATCAATGGTAAGGTATAAAGTGATTCCTAAGGCCCATTCAAGGAGAGACTCAATTAGGGCTCAAATGCTTTAAAGAAGCTAAAAGTTGTCCAAGAAAGACCTAGGAGGAAAATCGAGACCTAGGGTTAGAGACATTCAATAATTATGAGTATGTCTAAGGTCAAATATTTAACCGAGGTAGACCGACTTCCTCCCCAGCAACGGCACCAAAAATGTTGTCGCACAACCTAGCAGGGGTCCTAGGAGGGGAACCTAAGGGGCAACTACTAGACCAAATGACAATAATGGGTCAAAGACGCATTGTCACCTCTGTCACCTTATCTTACAAACTTTCACCGATGGAAGGACTCGTGGTATGAAGGAAATCACTTGTAATGATGGAATCAATGGTAAGGTATAAAGTGGTTCCCAATGCCCATTCAAGGAGAGACTCGATTAGGGCCCAAATGCTTCAAAGAAGCTAAAAGCTCTCCAAGAAAGACCTAGGGTTCAGGATATTCAATAATGATAATTATGCCTAAGGTCAAGACTTCCAGAGTGATATAAGACCTCTCTAGAAGCTTTGCAAGGTGATTATCACTTGAGATAGGGTTTTTGTTCCACTAGAGAGGGACCCAAAAAGAAGCCTATGCGAGACCTAGGGTTTATGAATAATCATGGGAGGAGATCCTCCAATGTGCTCACTAGGTCAAGATAGGATAGGTAAAAAGGTCTAGAATTATCAATTCCTTTGAATACTATGTGCAAATAACCCTCAAGAAGACCACCTTATCCAAGACGCTCAAGGTAGGTTTCCAAAGATACAACTAGGGCACAAGTTTTCTTGCAAAGTAATTGTGGGAATACCACCAAACTTTGAGATTCACTAGAGGAGACACCAGCGTAGATTCTTGTCCAAATGGACGTGAAAAATACCCCCTCTAAGTAATTTCGCAGGGTGCCCTAGCTAGGTCGTCTAGAGAAAGGGGTCAAAAATTTTGGAGAGAAAAGAGAAGCAAAGGAAGGGTGACCACCAATTTTACTTGGACCAGTGCCTACTTCCCTTGGCTATGGAGTCAATGATGATTCGAACTTTGCTAAACTCATCTTCAAGGAGGCTAAAAAGTGATGCCCTAGCAAGTTAGCAACCACTATCAATAATTACTTAGTCAGTATCTATGGCTTTTCATGGAAGAATACAAAATCCCATCCACTAGGAACATTCACCTATTGCCATGCAATGAGTAACATGTGCAATTTGCAATCAAACAATCTTTTACAATGATATTCAACAAAATTTGGGCACAAAAGATCTAGCTAGTTGCAATAATTCCACACATTAGGCATTATTTCATCATAATTTCAACAAGATAACACTTACAAAATGACAAGATATATCCAACCATAGCAAGAAGTAGCTCCAAGAGATATCGAAATTAGCTTCCAAAGATATTGAAATGCATCAAAGAACATCCAATTCATCCAAGAAGAAGAAGTGTGAAATTCTTTACAACAGAGATCCAAGTGATAATGATGATGATATCTCATAATGAGAGTCATATCTATTTATATGATCCTTTTCCTAATTCGAATTAGCATAATAGCCCCTACAATGATAAAATAAGGTGAAAATAGCAAGTCCTTGGTGACCAGCACACCAAGTAGCTCATAAAGTGATGAAGAAGCCATCTATAAGTGAGCCGAAATGATGAAATCGTGGTGTAGAAGGGTCATTGGAAGGCCTCTTAATGTCTATGTAAATGATCATGTGGTGGTCCAAAGTGACTCTGGGGCACAAATAATGGTCTCATGGGTCTAGTGATGAAAAGTAACCCTGTAGATTGCTCCTGCTTGCTGTCCCCTGTCTCAAGGATGAGACAAACCTCCTCTGGGCCTCGGATCCGCTGCCAAAACCTATATATATTGCTAAGTCGGTTGGGGGCATTGCTGGTCCAAGTGCATCATCTCGCATATAATGTGGGGCAATGAACAAGTTGTTGAAGGTGTTAACAGCACCCATAAGATGAAACAATGTTATATCACATGAGGGAGTCCCATGGCTCTCAACGCATCCCCTACAAGTTTCAATATGATCCTCTGATGGGCTTGGGCCCCAATTAAGTTGCCCAGGCCATGATGAAACCACTTGCCAATTACGCATAAGATCCAATGCATTTCCTCACCTTGAGGTTAAATAATTCATTAGTGCATCTAAGTAAATCTGAAGCGAGCAAAGTTCCTTCTACAGATTAATTACTCCAGAAGACTTGGAATATTATATTAAATGTGTGAATAAGAATGATGTTACAATGAAAGTGAGAGGCTTGCTTATATACTAAGCAGGTGTCTCTTCATGGAGAGCCATGTCTCATTTAGACATGACTCTTCAACCTAATTACTAATTAACTAATCATTATTTATGATTATTATCATTTACATTATTTTACATTATTTCCTATATATTTATTCATAACATTGTCTTCCTCCTCAGAAAGCTTTGTCCTCAAAGCTTGTTGACAAAAAAAAGCTTGATCTTTTTTTTGGTTTCGAATGTCTTCTTGTCTCAGAACTGTCATCTTCGTCGATACAAGTTGATATGATCTTCTAAGTGAAACAAAATTGTCGCACTAAGAAGGGAGCAAACCATCCTAGATTAATCTTCTGTGGAATATTTTGATCACTAGTATTTAGTAACAAATTGTCATCGTAGGACTGGACTGAGGTTATTTCAATATTCTTCGAAACATTAGCTTGTTGTTTATGTTCTGAATGGTACACATACGTATCTTGATTGAGTTGTCTACTCTCGTGATTCGGATGTTGATATGGAACTTTTTTGGTTTGACTTTCCCTTATTGGGCGTGTGGCAATTTTTTGATTTTCTTCTAGCGAAGATGTTGTTGAGTTGGTTACAGAACATTCACTTGGGATGTTCATTGTCTGAACTGCAACATCTAAGTTTGTATTTTCTTCAACTTGCTTGTCTTCTTCTTGAGTTGTGACATTCACTGGATCGGTATCTGTTGTTTTTTCGTCAACTTGAATTCCTACATTTGATGCTTCCTTCTCGATAAGTTGTTGTACCTTGTTTTCTAATGACTTCTTATCCTTCTTAAGTTTCTTAATTTGCGTTAATAATTTTTCACTATGGTTTTTAAGCCGAGAAACTTCTTCATTTTTGTCAGCAGTGATCTTGTCAACTTCTCCTTGCATATTTTGTAGAACTTTTTTACCTTCTTGAAAAATTACTTTTGAAATATCTTGTATGTCATCTGGCGTTACTGAATTTGGCTTCAATGTAACATCTTGAAATGTTATTTTTTTCTTTTTGTATGAAAATGTCAAAAACTTCTTTTTCATATTCAGGATGAAGGAACCTAGGGTTTCCATCCATGGGGATCCTAGAATAATGTCACTTGGGTCAGTCCATAGGGATTGAACCGAGAATTGCGATATAAATGTATAATCGCCAATGTTTAACTATAAATCAGTTATTTCGTACTGTTTTTTTTAAACAGTCTAATTTTTCGATTATATTCGACTTCGAAACTACTAATTGGTTTGCGATTTTGGGCGTTACATATTTTTTATCTTCAGCAGGAGAGATAGCAATAGTGACATCTTTTCCTACGAGAATTCCTTTAATTTTAAATAGTATTTTAGCATAACCGATTAAGGTTTCTGGAAATCTTCCTTCTTTTATCTTTGATCTAAACTCCATTTTATGTTGATATTTTTACGTCAACAATATGTCAACTTTAGCTTTTTAAAAATATCCCTTTATTACCTTTTCACCCTCTTTTTTTTCTAATATTCCTTTGATATATATTTTTTTCCAATATAATAATTATAATTACAACTCGAGCATGTATGCGTATAAAGGACTCTTGATATAACCCCTTTACTTTATAAAGTATAACTTCTATATATATATATATATATATATATATATATATTAGTAGATTTTTTTTTTTTTAAACCTTCACTTATTAACATCAATAATTCACTTCACCTCAATAATTCTTCTTATAAATATCTTTAATTATTAAATGGCCACTTTAATATTTTTCTTAGTCACTTTATCTTATATAAAGATAACTTCCTCATATAAAAAATACTTCTTTTTTATTTATTATGAACCCTCTCTTTTTTAATTTTGAACCTTCTCCTTTTATATTTAAATAATCTGAATACTTTTTATATGTTGGCCTTTTTATATTCTTATGAGTCCTAATCAAATGTTCAAATCTTTTTTCTTTTTTATTTCTTCCTCCTTAATATTAATGACTTGTTTCACTTTCTCTTATGTGTCCTTGTACTTTAAAGTAGTTTAATTATCGTCTAATACTAGATGTATATAACTTTAATAAAAATCGAAATAATTCTTCCACTAAATAAAATTGCACTCGGATTCCTTATGATGGTTATCTTCATATACTTAGCCAAATGTGATTTGTATGAATGCGTCCATACGAACCGTCACAGCTAATATAGATGCACAAATTTGTAATTGAATTGTCATTGATACAAATGATGGTTGTGAACTTTCTTGAAAAAAAAACGATTGCGACAGTTAGAATATCGGTGGCTAAGTGACACAGTGAACAGCGATTGAACAAGGTTGATAGAGGCAGCGAGCAAGAGCGCGGGGCTGCCTGTAGCCAGATGGCAAAGAAGTTACAGGGAGGTGTGTGCTCTTTCAGTATCAGGGGTTAGAAAAGCTAGCCAATGGTGTTATAGTGTAACAAGTCGAGGGGGCAATTTCCATACAATATTGTGCAGTGAAGGAGAAAAATGTCTATGGGTGATTTGACTGGACTAGGTGTTTGCGTATGGCCGCTGACAAGGTGGCAAGAGATGCGGTGAATGGTTGATATTCAGTTTATAATTATAGATGTTGTTGTTGGGCAGTGGAGATGTTGGCAGCTTCGGTCAGCAACGACG
Organism: Pinus tabuliformis; assembly: GCA_031772625.1. Taxonomy (NCBI): domain Eukaryota; kingdom Viridiplantae; phylum Streptophyta; class Pinopsida; order Pinales; family Pinaceae; genus Pinus; species Pinus tabuliformis. The sequence continues at coordinate 1,192,310,076 of CM062816.1, read as the reverse complement.
ACAGATGGTTGACGGCAGTGGCTGTCAACCCAGGTAAGTAATTTTTTTAATTTTTTTTGAAGTCCTTTTCCTTCCTTTTTTTTACTTTATATATATTCTTTTCTTTTCTTTTTTTCAATAGAACTTTTTAATCTCTTTTTATATAATTTCTTCTTTTTATTTCTGACTTTATAGCTCTCTTTTTTTCTTTATATATATATAACTGTTTTTTTTAAATGACTTTAGTTTTTTCTTTTGTACTCTTTCTATGTGGCCAAAAGCCTGATGATGAGACTGAGAAACTCCAATTGTAGCGAAATGCTTGAACCGCAACAGCAATAAAGTTGACGAAGAATCGATGGCCAAGGGCCTGGATCGAAGAGCGTGGCTCTGTGCAGCGGTGAAGCAATCAGAGGATCGACTGCTCTGATACCAAATGAAGAGAACAAAGTTCCTTCTACAGATTAATTACTCCAGAAGACTTGGGATATAAAGATATCCATGAGGATACAAATATTATATTAGATGTGTGAATAAGAATGATGTTACAATGAGAGTGAGAGGCTTGCTTATGTACTAAGCAGGTGTCTCTTCATGGAGAGTCATGTCTCATTTAAACATGACTCTTCAACCTAATTACTAATTAACTAATCATTATTTATGATTATTATCATTTACATTATTTCCTATATATTTATTCATAACAAAATCAAGCTTGTTACTCAAGGGCGCACATGAGACTTCATAATGGGTTTCCCTTCCAAATTTGGGGCTTTGAGCATGTAATGGTGTTACCTCCCTAGGTAAGAGTGGCTAATAAACAACCCTATTAGGTGTTCTCACCCCCTAAAGGGAAAGACATGTCCAAGACACATCCTTCAAGTGGTAGTTGTCATGTGGATGACAATGAAGTGGATTGGGACACAGGGGTCTCAAGGCCAAATGCCATGTGCTCAAGGGTGGTAATGATGAGGGATGTCCACATGTTTGGGTGTATGAATGTAGGAGGGAGCAATCATGGCACATGAGTTACCCCGGCCTTTGTTTTTCCACCCTTCTTCATTTGCCTTTTGTCTTTTCTTGATTTTCTTTTATTTTACTACTCGAGGCTCCCAAGAGAGGAAAGCATGTTGTGTATGATATAGCAATGACTACGCCCCTTAAGGTGGGGCAGTTCATCATCCACCAGGGGTTGGGACATGCATGGGTTCCTTAATGATGCAAGGGGTGCTCAAGGGGGGCCTAGGAACTAGGGTGATGGCCATAATGATAAGTGGTAGAGCTCATGTTTGGTTTTTTCCCACATGCTAAATTTCATTGTCACGGGCATCTTTTGCATTTTGTAGTATAATTTCCTTTTGTATGTGGCCATGATATGCTTTTATCTATTTTTTTTAGTTGCATCAACCTTCAAGGCAACGTTCTGAGCCCAACCCAAACATGTGGACAAGGGAAGGGGAAGTATCAGAGCCTTGTGGACCTAGAGAGGAAAGATGATGAAATATGGCATGTAATGTGCGGAGGGTAGTGAAAAATGTAGAACAGGAAAACAAGACTGCACTACCGAAATCAGGGCTCCCCCAGTAGTGCCCATCCTAAAGCTATAAGCTAATAGGGCTAGGGTTGAGGATTAACCCCCCATTTAAGGTGAGGGAACAAGACTACAGTCGAAACCCTTCCTTCGTCCAAGTCACCCAATAATCCATATGCAAGTGTGCCCAAGGAAAAACAAGCATAAGCACTCGATTACACAATGAAAGACATACCTTTAGGATTGGGTGGTTCGCATTCAAACATATCCTCTCAACAAATGGGCGAGGGGACATATGACTGGCTCAAGGAACGGAGTTCAACTAGCACAATATTGGCTACATCGGTGGCTGTCGGGGTTGTTTGTTGTTGCCTGAAGACAAATCTAGGAGGAAAAATTTCTCTTATGGGGTCACCCATAGGTGGTGGGTAACAGGTTGAATTCATGTCGAGAGATATCCCCATTTGTTTCAAGAAGTCTTCACAAAATTTTCCCTTAAATTTGGCATCTCGATCACTAACAATGATCTTTGGAAACCCATGCAATTTGTAAATATTTTTCCAAAATATGTCAGCGATTTTTTTGTTGAATCTAGACTTTTTACGCCCATGAAGTGTGCATATTTAGTGAGTCGGACTACAACCACATGGATTTTATTCTTCCAATTTGACATGGATAGCCCATCAATGAAGTCCATTGCTATTTCTTCCCACTTCTGGTTTTGGATATGTAAGGGATGGAGTAATCCCAATGTCAAACCTTTTTCATTTTTGTTTCTTTGGCATTTATCGCATTCTGCCACCTATTTTTGAATTTCCTTGTACATACCTTTCCAAAAAAATTATTATGTCCAGTTGTTGGTGAATCATGACACTCCTTCAGAACTTTGATTTTAAATTTGGAAGTGGGAATAAATTTGGAAGTGGGACTTAAATAAATTCGCCCCTTATACCAAAGGATGTCATTCTTCCATTCGAGTTTTGAGTTTTGAATAGGATTATTGATTAAGTTACATGCATTTGGATTCTTCGCATATTTAGTTTGAATTTCATCTAACCATTCTGGAACTATAGTTGAGAGTGTAGGTAATTATGGGCCTTCGTCTTTTCAAGATAGAGCATCAGGTACAACATTGTCTTTACCCTTCTGATAAAGGATTTCCAAATCAATGTCATGTCCCTTCTCAAACACATTTGTAACAAGGTGCTGCTATACAATTTTTCACAATTTTCGCTAAGGAAGAGAACCCATCATTTTCGACTTAGGGACTTAGGAGGCAATTCGACTTAATTTGGCTGCTAGTCGAATGTGGGGGCCACCCACATGGGAATTCAAATTGGCCCATTCGACTAGCTTGGAGGGAAAGTCAAATAGGTGGATGGAGGGGCCCACATGAGGCAAGGGAGGCCCAAGGAGTTATAAGGAGGGAGCAGCTCTCATTTCGGGATTCATTCATACATCTTGCAAACAAAATCACTTGATTGTTCACTATGTTGTTTAGCTGAGTCAAGCGGGAGATTCAACCTCTACTTCGAGGGACCATCTGTGCCCGCCCTAGAGAGGCAGTTCTACAAGGATTTGAGGAGTTCTGGGGTAGTGACATAGCACCACCAACTAGCGCAGAGCAAGGAGTGTGTATTTCTGGGCAGCCAGGAAACACGCAAAGGGAGATTGAGGCAAGCAGAGATCTGATTGCTTGTCCGGGAGTTGGGGAGCTAAGGTAGCAGCATTAGACCAGCGTTCTTGCTGGGTTTTACAGCCAGCTGAGCCAACATTCCAGCAATTCGAACTGTTGCGTTGGGGGACAGCGCAGAGGCCACACAGTAGATTTTTGTGGTACTTGGGAGCAGTTGAGTTGGTCCAAGAGATCATCCAGGGAGTCAGGGATTGGATACAACGAGTGAACTCAAGATTTTGGAGAAGTTTTCAGGTGGATTTACAGGCAGTTTCCAGCAAGTCGAAATTGGCAGCTAGCACTGAGGTGAGGCTCCAAGGGGGTCGAAAATCAGAAGTCTAAATCAGCCAAAATCCTTTCTGGGTTTTTCTGGGTTTTGGCCAACGAGTCCGGGGTTAAAAGCATATAAATTTCTAGGCAGTTTCAATGAACCTTCCAGCCATTCGAACTTCGATAGAGCAGCAATTTCTCGGCAATGCAGTGCATATTGGTGCAACAGCTGGGCAACCTTCCGCTCAGCGATTTTCCTACCTGGGTTTGGTCCTACTTGTCCTTTCAGACAAGCCCAGGTGCACCATTTCATCATCTATTGTATTTGACTTGCAAAAATATAATAAAATGGCTCAGAAATTCTCCATTTGCAGCTTTTATATGGGTGTTTGTTGAATATTTCGTTTTTGTAATTTGTTGCATGTATTATTTGCTTGTTATCACTTATATTCCCATTAAGGATCATTACAATCAAAGGTAGTTATTTTCTCCAAATATTTTTGTTGTTCTGATGAAAATGTTTTTTGTTGTAAAAGGTATTGTAGGCTATTGTGATCTGTACGTATCAAAAATTTGCAACCTAGAAGATATTGTCACCATTTGGTTAGGGGATGCATGATAGCAAGCATCTCTTTATCATATGTTGATTTCAAACATTTCTCTTATTTAACTTTCTACTTTCAAAGGCTATAGGGTGGCCATCTTACATTAATACAACTCCTAATTTGAACCCAGAAGCATTGCATTCAATTATAAAAGGTTTTGAAAAATCAGGTGTTGATAACACCAGTGCTGAAGACATCACTTCCTTTAATATTTCAAAACATTGTTCTGCTTGATCATCCCATACGAACAATTTTGCTTTAAAAGTTTTGTCAAAGGAGCGGTTATGTTGGCATAATTTCGAATAAATCGTTGGTAGTATCCAGCCAAACCTAAAAATTCTCCTGATTTGGAGATGTTAACAGGTTTAGGCCATTCTTTAATTGCCTTGATCTAGTTAGGGTCCACCTTTACTCCTTTGGATATTATATGTCCAAGGTACTCTACTTCTTGTTTTCCAAAAGTGCATTTCGACATTGTTGTCGCCCGGATTGTACAGGCACCGTGACAATCGCTCAGGGTGGGGGTTGTCACTCTGATCCCCACCCACTCTATTTTAGTTGTCCCCCAACAGCAAGCTATGGGGGGTAGTCCCTATAGAATGAGGTAAAGAAAAACAAGTTGGAAACCAACTTGTTTGGGAGACACGGATGAATGGCCTAGTAACTTGGTTAAATTTAGCAAGATTAATTATTAGATTAGATTTTAAGTATGAGACGAGTGCCTTAATGGAGTCATAATTCTTGCTTATGATAAATTAGAAAACCAAGTGACCAAATGGACACCTGCTGCTTGAATGATTAACTAACCTATATGATGTGCAAGTCCTAGGACCTATGTGAGGTGATGTGATCCTGGTTAATTTTAATTATATGCCTAATCTAAGCATGGCCTACCCTTAACTATTTTGAAGTTGGCCTCCAAGGTAGGTTGTGGGAAGGAGGCCAACAAGAAGCAGCCTAGGGCCTGATTAAAGATACCTTTTATTGTGCTCATATCACCCGGTGCCTCCAGCGCTGCATATACTATGGTTCTCACGACTACAAGGTCACCGTGTTAACCACCAAAGAGCTACCAAGCCCCTTAAGCTAGGTGAGAAGGGTTTCCCTAGATTTCTTATCAACCTAATTTATGCTAGGATGTAAGTTTTAAGGCAAGCTAGATCTAGGATGTTTATGCAACGATGATGAGTGAAATTATCCTCAGTTGGGATTGTTAAAGATACTTAAGTACTTAGTGTGAATTGTCTTAAAGCAAAGAGTACTTAACAATTATTGAGATAACAATCTTAACAAGATAAATGGCAAAAAGATACAAGTGCAAACTTCACAAAGCTATAAGATGTCAATGTTCAACAATATCCAATACTTTAGATGAGCCAAATTATCTTAATAGAAAATTAGATGCCCAAATTCAATCACATCAACAAGATACCAATATGACCAAGAGACTTATTGCTAAGACAATTTATGATTTCAAGTGCTTATAGGTGAGTGAGTTTATTAGATGTGAACAACACAATGTTAGCCACTTTCACAATATTAATGCTAGGAACAAGTAACAAAATATGAAGATACTTAGGCACTTTATGTTGCAATGATCTTTTTATGAGTAACAAGTGACTGTTATGACAGCATTAAACAAGTTATAACAGCAGTAAACAAATATCAATTTAACAATGATTATGTTTGCCCAATGTCACAAAAATTAACCCAACCACCAAATAACTTGACAAACTTGAAAAATCAGATGTACTAGCCTCTTTAAGATGTATTTTCAGAGATATTCCAGATCTGATATATTTATTTCAGCAATAAGTAAATGACAGACCAACAAGCTAGCAATGCTAAAGGCAATGCCCAAAAATAGTAAAAATTTTACAAACTTGAAAAAAATCAAATTTTAGGGCTTTTAGAGGGTATGAATCAAAAAATTTCAGATCTGATTCAATTATTTATGCAGAGTAGATTCCAGCCAACAGAAAATCAAATCTAAGATGCCCAAGTCACTAAAATTCATGAATTTTTAGATTTTGCAAATTAGAGTGATTATGATCAAGTTAAATATGATTTTAGGCCTTGTGATATTACTATTATAATCTGAAAATTACAGCAGTAATAAAAACAGTGAAAATTACAGTTTAGAGAGCAAACCCTAAGCCCAAGGCCTTGAAGATCCTTTGGTCAAGACTTGTTGAAACTTTGGGATCAAGTTGCCACCTGAGATATAGAGATTTTGAGCCCCAAAACATGCAAAACCACCAAGTATTCAGTCTAGAAAAAATCAAAGAAGGATCTAGGGCAAGTTAGGGCGAAGGAGGGGCAACACCAAGCCCAATAGGGCTAGCGTTGGGCTAAAACTAGCCAAGGAGGGTCAGCGCTGGAAGGGAGAGGCCCTAAAAGACCTAACAGCTAAGGAAAAGGCCCTAAAAGGACTGTCGTGGGCCCACAATGGCCATGGCCTAGGGTGAGAAGGAGGTTGAGGGCCTTGGGAAGGCCCTAGGGCCTACGGCCAAAGGCCTAAAAGGCAGTTGCAAGCCCTTAGAGGGTTGCAGCTAAGGGAAGAGAGGGAAGGATGAAGGAAGAAGGGTTGAGGAGGGCTAGTGGAGGAGGGTCGAGGAAAGGGACGTCGAGGGGAGGAGAGGCCTGCGACAAGCCTAGGAGGTGAGGTCGCAGCCCCTAGGGCTCAAGGCTAGCCTTAGAAAGGCTAGAAACCTAGACGCAGAGGGCCAAAGGAGGGACGTTGAGGGTTTGGAGGGGAGAACCGGGGCTAGAGGCCCTTAAAACCTTGAAACCCTTGCTCAAAAACAGTGTTGCGAGCGAGCGCTCCCCCCCCCACTCCCGCTCCCAATCCGCGCTCCGGGCGAGAGCGCACTCCCGATAAAAAAATTTGCGCTCCCTGCCAATTTTGGGAGCGACATCGAGAGCGTCGCTCCCGAAGCAAATATTTAACGCTCGGGAGCGATCGGGGAGCGATCACGCCCGAGCGTTAAATATTCGCTCCAGGAGCGAATCGACCGATGCCGGGAGCGATCCAGGCGGAAAAAAAGTCGCGGACGCGAAAAAAATAAAAATAAAAATAAAAAATAAAATAAAAATAAAAAAATTAAAAATAAAAAATAAAAAATTAAATAAAATTAAAAATTAAAAAATTAAAATTAAAAAAAAATAAATAAAAATAAAAATAAAATAAATAAATTGTTTTAAAAACCCAATGGGGCAAACAAACATTTCATTATCACTTGAATGAAAGCAAGAGCAAAGGAGCAAGGAGCAAGTGCCGAGGAGCGAGGAGCAAGCCTGCAAAGAGGTAAGTAACTTAGTAATTTAGGTAGTTTAATTTAGTTTATTAACTATATTTAGTAAAAAAATCATGAATCTAAATTAAATTAATAGATTAAAATTATTAAATTAATTAATCTAAATAAATTAAATTAATTTGCAGATTCAAAAGCCTACAAATATCAAACATCATGGACCTGGCTATATTTCTTGGGATTTTCCTCTTCTTGGTCCCTTTTATGGTTATTATGGTGCTGGAGAGTAGGAAACGGAGGGGCCAAAATGAAGAGGGGGATGAAGAAGCTGGAGAAAGTGGATTTGATGAAAACCCCGGTGAGGAGGAGCTAGAGGAGAGTGAACATGACTCTCAAAAAACTAAACAAGACCAAACCCCATTGTGGAAATATGTTAACAGGCCTGAAGCAGGGAAAGGGGGTGGAACCACTAAATTTCATTGCCCCCATTGCAACAATGATTACACAGGTTCATACACCCGTGCCAGAAAACACCTCTGCGGGAAAAGGCCATGGGATGGAGACAAACAAATAGGAATCAAAACTTGTCCAGCGGTGTCAACAGCGGATAGAGCCAAATACATAAGGGAAGAGGAGGAAGCCCAATACAAATCAAAAAAATCAAGGGGTTTCTTTGAACCAAGCTCACAATCACAAGCACAAAGAACTCCTTCAGCATCCTCCCAAGGCAGTGGATATGGAGGCACAGGGTCATCAGGTTTAAGGCATAGAACCATATCAGATTTCCTTGATGAGGGGTGTAGGAATGATGTGGATTCAAAGGTTTACAGGTTTCTCTATGCATGTGGGATACCATTCAATGTTCTTCGCTCACCTTATTGGCACGAAATGGTTTCTGCCATAAATGATGCCCCTAAAGGATACAAGAGCCCCAGGTATGACAAGGCAAGAACCGTTGGACTTGATCATGAAAAAGCAAAAATATCACATTCTTTGAATAGAATGACAAGTTCTTGGACTGACCATGGGGTGTCCATTGTATCTGATGGATGGACAAATGTAAAAGGCAAGCCATTGATAAGTGTTCTTGCTGTGTTTGTTAGTGGTGCCATCTTTCTAACTGCACATGATTACTTAGACAAGTTCAGGACCGGCATCAACATTGCAGAAGCATTACTTGAAACAATTGACCGTATTGGGCCATACAATGTCATCCAAGTCATCACTGATAATGCTCTTAATTGTAAGGCAGCGGGAGCAATTATTGAGGATAAATACCCCAACATATTTTGTTTTGGATGTTTGGTTCACACATTGAACCTTCTGATGCATGATGTTGTCAAGAACAAAAATGCACAATACCAATTGATTGGTGATTTGTACAAGAAAGGCAAACAAATGATAAAATTTATTACAAATCATAGCAATACCCATGGCCTTTTCTGCAATCACTCGAGATTGGAGTTGTTGAAGATTGCGAAGACTAGATTCGGTAGCTATTACCTCACCTTCAGGCGCCTTTTGAAGGTAAGAGAGTCATTGGCTAGCATGGTATCAAGTCCACATTGGCAGGTATTAAAGGAAAGGGCTACAAACGCAGCTGACAGGCAAGGTTTTGAATTGGTGGAGGAGGCCGCTCTTGATGGTCAGTTTTGGACAAGTGTGAGGCAAGTATTGGATTTCACCAAGCCCATTTATCACATGATTCGGTTTGCAGATACAGACAAACCAGTGATTGGCGAGGTGTATGAGCAAATGGATACCATGTTGGGGCAAATAAAAGATATTGTTCATAACAGAGATCCCAACTTGTACAAACTGATTCATGATTGTGTGTGTGAACGGTGGAATAGAGTTAATCTTCCACTACATTGCCTGGCATATATCCTTACGCCAAAATACTACTCTACATCTTGGTTGGGCCAACCTGCACCAGGGGGTGGGATTAGGACCAAACACCATTTAGATGCAGAGGTAACTAGCGGATATTTGCAAGCATTAAAAAAGTTGATACCTGACAGGGAGGAATGTGCAGCTGTGCGCCTTGAAATAGGCAAATATTTCAGTGGCACTGGTTTGTTTGGTACCTTCCATGCAATGGAAGACAGAGACAGATTTGATGCTCTCACATGGTGGGAAACATATGGCGGCCATGGATTTTTGCCAAAATTGGCAAAAAAAAGTTCTATCACAGGTTGTGAATACTTCTTTTGCAGAGAGGTGTTGGAGCACCTACAACTTCATACACAATATGAAAAGAAACAGACTCAATTAAAACCGAGCAGAAAGCTTGGTTTATGTGCACCACAACTTGAGGTTGTTGAGTCATTACTGTGATCGGGCTTATGAGGATCCCACATATAAAATTTGGGACAATTACCCAGAGAATGACAATTTGGAGGATGGTATAGTGCATCTTGAAGAACTGGAAGAGGAACTTATAAGGGATGAAGATGAAGCAGCTGCAGCTGCAGCAGCCATGCCACCTCCACCTCCACCATCCAGTAGCAGTGCTCGAGGTCCGAGTCTTGTTCCTTTGCTGTCGCCACCTCCATCTACACCCTCACGTGGAGAGCATGTGCCTTCTAGTTCTGGTCGTCGGTCTGTGTGGGAGACTCCTAGAAGACCACCACGACCTGCTTATACTCCTGGAGACTCTCGTGACAAGGGCCACATGTAGATTTACAGTTTACTTGTCTTTTCTAGTTTCTATTAGTTTTCATAACTGTTGAGTCTTGAGTCCTTGACTCTTGACTCTTGACTCTTTCATATCATAATGATATTTTTTGTAAACAATATATGATTGTGACAATGAAACTTTGAAGTTTGAAGTTGGCAATTATAACTCATTGGTAATGATTGTGAATTATGAATATGATGCTTCGTGAAAGACTGACGTTGTTTCATTTCATTTCATTATTCATGTTTCATTTTATAACATTTCATTTCATGTTAACAGTTAGAAGTTAGGACTTAGAAATATCTAAGATATTACTTCTTGTAATGGTTAAACTTAGCTTACAAGTACAACTTTGGTGATCAATGATGATAAATGTTATATATTGAATTTTCAATTTTGAAAGCTTGAAGTTGAAACTTTAAGATTGAATTTGATGAATCATGATTCACGAGACTCAATATGTTGCAGTTGTAATATGTATTTTACTAACTGGTGGACATGGTTGATGAAGATTATAATTTCTAGAATCTAGATGATTGATGTGATATGGTTCAATGATCAATCTATGTTTTTTTATGTTTTTTATATCTAATTCATCATTCTACATGTTTTTGTTGACATATATGTATCAAAAATTTATATATATATATATATATATATATATTTTTAAAAATCGCTCCCGGATTCGCTCCCAAACCGAGAGCTTCTGAAAATGGTTGCTCCTGCTCTCGTTTCGCTCCCGCTCCCAAGTAACATTGCTCAAAAAAAAATTATGCTTCAACTCTTCAATTTTCTGAAAATTGTTTCGTGGGTAGCCCTGCAAATTTTCCAAGAGACTAGATCTTACCCTTAAGGGCCTAGATCTAGCTTTTATTCCACTTGATTCCTTTATCCAACCTGCAAAAATGAAAATACAACACCCAAACCCCAAATATATACAAAAATACTTAAAACCCAAGTTAGAAAAAATAATTTACAAATTGTATTTACAAAATTATTCACAAGACCTACAAATATACAGCACTTTTGAAAAAAAATTGAAAAAATAAAAAAATTATGGAGTTTTTTCCTTTGAAGAATGGCTAAAAATGCTTTAGAAACCCCAATGTATACTATAGCCTTAGCGAAGTTTTAATCCACCATATAAATATCTGGAATCCAAGCAACAACGATTATGGCCCATGTTTGTGAACTTGGAGGCCAAGGACTGAAGTACTTGCAAGCACTATGAATTTATCTCAAAAAGAATTTGTTAGATCACATGGGGAATCAAACCACCTAAGATTAGCCCAAAACTATCAATAGTATGGTTTTATCTCCAACTAATTAAAAAACAAATCTTACCAATATTCAGCACAACATAGAGATGCCCGTAGTCAGCACATACCACAAAATCAGTAAGCAAGAACACCTTGAATTTCACCCCAAAGCCTTTATTATGATTGAAAAAATAGTTCCCCACAGGACAATACTTAAAAAGTTGTTTTAGCAGCAATTTTCTAGCCAAAGATCAAGATTTTAGAAACTCAAATAACTCTAATTTTTAGATATATCCTCCAAGTGGAAAAATAACGGCTAGTTTCTTTGATCCTTGTTAAAAAAATCTTGGTTGTTGATAAACACTTCAAGATCTTTTAATCTTGGCCCTTAATTTTTTATTTTTGAGGAATTTTCGAATTTATCATTTAATTCCAATTTTATTAGCTCAAAATTAATTATTTTGAGCTAATTTCCTCAAAATTTTGACTTTGACTTAATCATCAAGGTCCAAGGGTCTAAATTTTCTTGAAATATAAGATATTCCCTTGGTGGAGGACCTTTAAAAATTTATTCCTTTACAACCCACGAATTTTTCCATTTGGAGAATTATTTTTCCCAAGACAATTTAATTTTGACTTTATTAATTAATTTTCTAGCTTAGGATTTAGTATTATTTTGCCAAAAAATTTGATTAATTTACACATGAGAGGATTTAATTATTTTTCCATCCTCTAATACATAAGATTTTACATTTACAACCCTCAAAGGGGAAATACACATTTGGCTTAGACCCTCAAGACACATAACCCATCTATGACACAATATGATCCAGTGAACAAAGTGATTTATAATAAAATAATTAAGCCAACTAGCTTCAATTATTCCCAAATCACTTTTACATTAAACTCGACTAAAAACACTGGGACTCACCTAAGATTTCAACAATAAATTTCACCCTAGCTTTGGGGTTTAAGCTTAATGGAAAAAAACTCCCAAGATGAAATTCATCATCCAAATTATAGGCTTACCTTGGTTGTTACATATATTCAAGGTCTTCCTAAGATCATTTACATTATATAACTTGTAAAATGGGTTTACAATGACATGTAAATTGCTGATAGATGACCCGATCATGTTGTAAAAATTGGGCGCTTCCACTTCTTTGGAACTTTGACAAAATGTGTGCAACATACATCTTTGCATAAAATTGATTCTCTTCTAGTATAGTGAGGGCTTGATCCAAGTGTTGTAGATACTTCTTCCATGTTTTACTATAGACTAGAATATCATCAAAGAAAACTAGTACAAACTTCCTTAAGTACGGTGGAAATACCTCATTCATGGTTGCCTGTAATGTTGTTGGAGCATTAGTTGAGCCAAAATGCATTACCTTAAACTCGTAATGACCTTCATGAGTTCGAAAGGAGGTTTTCACGATGTCCTCTAATATTATTCTAATATGGTAGTATCTGGATCTCAAGTCCAATTTTGAAAAATATTTGGCTCCATGAAGTTCATCTAACATTTCATCTATGAAGAGAATAGGGAACTTGTTCTTAATCATTATTTTGATTAATCCTCTGTAATCTATGCACAGTCTAAATGATCCATCCTTCTTTCTAACTATAATCATCGGAGCAGCGTAAGGGCTTCTACTTTTTGTGATGATACCACATTTTAAGAGATCTTGAACTATTCTTTCAATTTCAGTTTTTTGATGATGTGGATATCTATATGGCGTAATGTTGACAAGGTTTGATCTTAACTTAACTTCGATATGTGTTCAATTTCTCTTTTAGGACGCATTTGCTGCGAAAGATCTTGGAATACCTTCTGGTGTTTTTGAATTAACACCTAAATCTCAGGGTGTTATTCTTTTGTTAACTTTGAAGCCATCATTTCCATCTGTCGACATTGTACCATATATGTTGGAGCTCCTTTTCGAATCATTTTCACCATTCGATGGAATGACACAATCTAATTTTTGGATGGTTGAAAGCCATATAGCTTATACTTATGTCCTCCCCATTTAAACTTTATAAATTGTTTTTTATGGTTGGCAGAGTAAGTGCTAGGGTTTGTAGCCATTGGGTCCACCTAGAACCACACCCACTCCTCCAAGTTGTACACTGTAAAATGGCGATTCTAAATTGTAATCTTGAATTTGCAATTTAACCTTATGGCATTTTTCCACTCCTTCAATTTTCTTTCCATTGGCTATCATTACTTTCATGTTAGGCATTGGGTATGTGAAAATGTTGAGCCTTTTTGCAAGATTTGAATCCAAAAAAATGTGAGTGCTTCCTATATCAACTAGAACCATTACATTGTTTTTCTTTATATGTCCTTTTAACTTCAAGGTCTAGGGCTGGGTTATTCCTATCATGGCTGATAGTGATACTTGCGGAACATTTTCGTTGTCTAATTCTGGGGGAAATTGTTGAGAATCCTCAACTTCTTCTGTATCTGATTCTTCACTATTTGAATCTTGAGTTGCTTCACACTTATATAAATTCTAAAACATTTGTGTTTGGGAGCCCATTTTTCACCACAATGTCTGCACTTACTCTCTTTTATTTTTTGCACCTCCATATTAGATTTTCCTCCTTCATGTAGATGTGGTGTGTTGACCACTGGAGTGGCACCTGATGATTATATGAAGACTCCAAGCCCAAGTATGATCCAGAAGACAGTGGTACCACCATATATCATCAGTGAACAGAGTTTTTTTTAACTCTACTTCTATCTTCTCATCATCTTTCTTGTACCCAGATTCCACACTCTGCGGGGAATTATAATAAATGATATTAGTAATGATGAGTTTTTGAGTCTGTAACAGGCCTAGGATGTTGGGACTCGATCAGCAAACGAGTACACCTTGGAGTGTTTTCTTATCCTGTTAATTATCCCTTCTTTTTCAGAGGCGGATAATTTTCTGGGTTTTTTCACTCACTTTTTACCCCAAAGCCGGGGTCACGGTTTGAAAGTTGACCCCCTAACACATCTTAGTGTCTAGAGTCGATGTATATTGTCATACTAGATCACATAAAAAAATTCGTGGAATTTAGCTAGGTCTAAGTAGGATTTTTTAATAATTAAAAATTTCCCGCAAAACGGGATTTTTTAATTATTTTCTATTTAATGGTGTAAATAAGTGGCCTTAGGAAATGTCTGGGGCGTATGAATACTCGAAATTCATTCTCAGAGGCCTAGCATTATCTTAGGACCCACTTTGGGGGTCAAAAAATGAATTATAGTCCCTCAAAAGACGATTTTTCAAATGACAGTAGCAAAAATGAAGAAAAAATTCAAAAAAATGAATAATTGGAAATATTTATAAATTTTTCCAAAGTCAAAATAAGTCAAATTTTCACATGGAAATTATGTGGAGAGTCAAGGGTGATGTAGCAATCATGTGGGGCTCACCAAGCAAGCCACAAGTCAATTACAAAGTCAAAACTTTCAAGTCAAAGTCAAAGGGGCCCACAATGAGCTCATACGAAGTACGTACAAGCAAATGTATGAAATGACTTTGATTTAATTTAAATCAAATGTTAATTAAAGTCTGAGGTGAAAAAGTTAAAAGAAGTTGGAGGAACCCCACATAACTATAGTATACGCATTAATTTGATAAAAAGCACATGATAAAATAAGCTTCCACGTACAGCTACAGCAAAGGAATATCCACATTATTCAAAGATATCTCCACGCAGCAAAAGAAAATCAGCATAGACTTCGATGGAATGTTAAGTAAGGTGAACTCAAGTTTTTGTGAGGACTGTCTACGCATTAAACTCCACTTAGCCTCCACGCTGCCATCTAAAAGGCACCTACAGCAGTCAACGCAGGCCAGCAAGAGACAATACGCCACTATAATTTAAATGAGGATTTATCACAGCAATCAAAACTTCGGTTTGGTGGCAGTTTACGACAGCGAATTGATGGGAGTTAACTCCTCCTTATCTCCACTCATACTCACACGTGGCAACAAAAATATGGCACGTTAATCTTCAAGAGAAACACGCACAGCAGATCAACCTCTACGCTGGCAGCTATACACAGGTTTGATTGGCAGCATTGGTATTTGGTCGCAGATGTGTCAAATCACAGGTTTTAGTTGGAGATTTGTGTGGGAGTTTGTCTCCCATTTACTTCAGTTATATATGCACTTGGCAGCCATAAATAATGTGCACCAGCAATTGGATGAACGCTGATTTTCAAGGGAGATATACGCAGCCAGTTAGGGAGCAGTTTACAACAGTGATCTCCAGCATTTGGACAATTTTTGCAACCACTTGCAAATTCGTTTTTGCTTTGGGATCTTCACCCTTCCACTTGTCACTCGCACTCACATTGGGATTGGCTCCCATTTGCCTATTTAAATGAGCTTTGACCCTCATCTTTGTACCTTTAGAACGAGTTGTTGGGCTAGAGGAGACTTTGCTGGATTTTGTATTCATCTTTCATATAATAAAAGAGACTTTGGGGTACTATTGTGTTGGTGTTCTCCTTCCATTTATTGAGGTGATGTTATTTCAATTTTTGTGTTTTACATTCTACATGTATGTTGGATTATGTTAGTTATCATTTTGCCACTTGTTTGGATTAACATATGCAAGCTATCTTGTATGGGTTTTGGGTTAGAGAAATACTCTAGGAAGAGGAGCACTAGAATATTTTTGGTGAAATCTCTAGCCTTCTCCTCCACTGTATAATCTAATCCCTTATGATTGCTGACTTCTTTTTCAAAGTGTGTAGAGAACTTTAGATTTGGTTGAAGGATTTATGTAATGACCCACCTATAGCTATAAATAAAATACAAGTATTAGCATACATACGAGGCCTCCATACAATAGCTACGTATGCATGGACCCGTATGTAACGCACTATATATATGATAAACCCTCAAACGAACAAAAAATGTTAGTTTTAATGTTAAATTTTAATTTGTAAATTAAAATTTATGAAATTAATTAAATTAAAATTATAAATTAAATTAATTCATTAAAATAATAAATAAACTTTATCAAATCAAATTTACATATTCGAATAAAATCACCAAATCAAATAAGATTTTGTTTTATAAAATCAACACGTATCAAATTTAGGACACGGAGATGGAGGGTGGCAGTGAATAGAGATTTAAAAGAAGGAAGGTTATCTTGAGGGAAGGGCGAAGAAACGAATAATCAGAGGGCGGTTGGAGGAAGTACAGTTGAGAGGAGGAAGTACAATTGAGAGGAGGAAAAATTGTAACACGAAGTTATCAACAATAAGGACTAAGCCTTGTTTGTTCTGAAGTTTTTGGGCACGGGGAACGGATTGCAGCAATTGAGAAGCATTTTGGACTGAGTACCTAGGTTGTACTTAGTTTCGCTGGGAGGTTATGGTCTTTTGGTAACGGAAGCGAGCGCTGGAGCAATTCTGAAGCCTCTTTATCGACAAGAAACCAGGTAGGTACTTCTCATCAAATCAATCAATTTGATATATGAAATTTTGTTAAATTTTAAAGCAGGTTCATGAAGATTTCATATTCTGTTCAGAGTAAATAGTTGTTTAAATTATTTATAGTCTTTACAATTTACTTGTGCGTGGGGTAGCTCTTCAATAGACGAACTAACTCCCAAGATCAAGAATAGAAGGACCCAATCGATTTGCCTCAAGGATCTCATCAAACAATTTTGAAAGAGGGAGTTTCCTTTCCTCTAGCTTATTAAGATCACATAAATTTAAATTAAATATTTTTCTTGATCAATATCTTGTGCTTTCAAGGATTTTATTTGCTACCTAGAGCATTGTTTTAACTAGGAATTCTACTTGCATGTCTTGATCTAGTTCTTGTACACTAATTGTAGATTATCATTTTGACTATTTCATGTCATCTTTGTCTCCATATCAGGATTGTTTTACTTTCAATTTTTGAAGCATTCTACTTTTGTTTTAAGCAAAATACAATTTCATTTCTTAAAGAGCAAATACTTGGACGGCACTAGTTGTTTATATATTTCACGCTTATCCTATGATGGTTATTGCTCATATCAGTTTTTTGCTTATAAATCTTAAAGAAATAATCTATTTAACTCTAACAATTCTCCTAGAAACTCACATCTCTTTTTTAACTTAACTTTTCATTAGGGACCACCCCCCTTAGCTAACCTAGGAGATAGCTTAAATGGAGAGAGAAAGGATTTAGTGTGACAACCCCTTCTCTGAGTTCCCTGCCACCAACGACACCTTGTGGGGTTGAAGGCTTTTCTCGCTGACTTGTAGGTAGGTGAAGGCGGCAGGGTCAACATGGTGGAACATACTTTGTATTCTCCACATCAAAAGTTTGGGGAAACATTCGTATTGAATATACTCTTTCAACTTTTGGTAGTTGTATTCTTTCGAACTTCATTTCTGCAGCTTTTACTTTATGTCTTGCTTCTTCTAAAGATGTAATGTCATGAAGCTTAAGTTCATTCTGGAGATATGATTTAATTCCAGTGAGGTATAATTGAATAAGGCGTTTTTCGAATAATTGGGTACTCACGTATCGAGAGTTTCCCATTCTCTAGTATATTCGTCCACGTCTCCTTTTTGCTCTAACCTGGTCAGTGTTGTGAAGAACTCTTCTTCTTTGACACCCTGGAACCTTTTAAAGAAATCATCTCTAAATTTTCTCCAACTGATAACATGTGTCGATTTTTCCATCACATATACCAATCATATGCTTCGCATTCCAATTGTATTGATGCATGCTTGATTTTTTCATCGTCATTGTCAATATTGTAAATCTCGAAATACTCCTCTACTTTATTGAACCATGCTACAGTGTGTTTCTCATTACCATCATATTTGGACAACTCGAGTTTTGCTCTTCATTGATATGTGGCAATCGGTGGATTGAAGAAGGGAATTTCGGTTGAGATCTGCGTATTTTGAATATTGTTTTGTGGATTGGGTATGGAAGATGCGTGTAGAGATTCAGGGGTGTGATGTGAGTCTGACGGGCTTGATGTATTTGAAGAGTTTGCTTGTTGAGTTGCTTCATTATTCTAATGTTGTAGATTAGTTGTATTATTCATTCCTTGAAAGATCAAGTTCATCATCCCCATCACTTAAGTTTGATTATGATTAACCCGATTTGAAAGGTTTGTGTGGTCCTTTCGAAGGCCATCATAATTTTCCAAGATTTGATTCTCTATACTCTTTGTTGCACCATAGAGCTTCTCAATGTTCTCGTCACTTTCATTGAGCCTATTCTCAAACTCTTCCAGTTTTTTTACTAAATTAGCTCATCGTCATTTTCTGAGTTACTGGTGGTGTCTTCCGATCCAATTTGATTCGCTTCTTTGATTAAGTTTTATATATATATTATTTAATTATTTATATATATATATAATAATTAATTAATAACTATATAATATTTATAATTAATAGCTAATTAATTAATTATATTATTCATTATATAATAATTAATAAATTAATATAATTAAGAATTAATTAAATCCTATATAATAATTATTATTAATATATAATAATTAATAATTATTTAACAACTTAACTAAATGATAAGGCTACAAATGGGCGGAGAGAGAGTGTCTGGATAGGTGTGACATTCGAGGGTGGGGGGGCAAGCATTTACAACAGGACTGTCGTGGAGGGTAGACAGAATAAAGGTTGGACTACATCGGGTCAACAGGGAACAAGGCGACAAGGCGGCAACGAATTCGGGATGGGATGCAGCTCGACAGCAGATGGTGAGTTGATTGATGCGGACGTTATGGTTGGAACAGGACACAAATGACGGTGTCGCGGAATGGGACTGCAGCATGGGTGATGTGGACGTAAGGTGGAACAATAGTGGTGTTAGTTTAAGCGGTAGAGGGACTGCAGTTGGGACTGCCAACAAGAGTGTGCCATTTAAATTTATTAGTTTGGTCTGAGTTTTCAGTGTGCCATTTCGTCAAACAGTTTGAGTGCCAATAGTTGTAGATGTATTGTTATGGTTTTCTTTTGTTTTTATTGTAGGCAGAGATGCACAGTACCAAAGTAAAGGCCAGTAAGGACTTCAAACCAGCAGCTTATAAATTATATTGCTATTAGAGAAATATACATTCCACTGATAAAGTTTATAACAGCCATATAATTTCTATTCCATAAACTGATATAACACTTTACAAAATTAAAGAGCAAAAGAACCTGGGTCTACTACAGCATTAGATCTTCAATATATCAATCAAATTAGTGAATAGTTCTAGCAGTGAATCTTCAAGAATAGTAGCTCCAGGATGGTTGTGACTTGTCCCTCTTTCCCACCGAAATATCAGTTCCACAAAAGGCTGCCCATATAGTCCAAGAACCAACAACTCATCTTTGTTCTTAATGCAGAAATAATCCCACTACATATATACTCCACAACCCACAAGAATGCCATGAACTCTGCCCTCTGAGAAAAGGTGGAACTCAGCTCTTTGAGGCAACAGAACTCGACCCCAAGGTGACACTGAACTCGTCCCTATTTAAGCCACGAACTCAATCCCTGTGTGACAATCAAACTCGGCCCTTTACAAAGGAGAAACTCGACCAGCAATAGAGGGAAACTCGACCAGGAAAACAATGGATAACTCAGCCTCCTCTTTGACAATGGAACTCGACCCCTTTCCTTTAGATCCCAGTCCTCTTGGAGTATGAAAGTTCATACCTAAATAAGAGTTGCAAGAACACCCAAAATTAGTTCATAAAATCAATTGATAACACTATGGACTTAGTTCTTGCCCGAAATCTTCTTCTCCCCTGAAGCACAATGCTGGAATCTAAGTGATCCCACTCCCAAACTAGCTAGGGTGGATGGTTTCAACACCAAAACTAGCAACCAGCAAAGAGGGTTTCCAGAAACTCTAGACTCTCTCTCAAGAGTTCTCCAAAATTCTAATTTTCAAATGTGCAAATGACAGAATGAGGAGAGACCCCCTCATTTCCTAAATGTAAAACCCCTTCATTTCCCTTTTTTATAACTCATTTGACTCTTTTGCCACCATTTTTACCTTTTCCCTCCAATTAAATAATAAAAACACTTTTCCTTTCTTTATTTAATAAAGTGATTTTCATTAACTAATTATAACCACTTTTAACCCAAGAAAATGCTTCATTCACCTCCATGATCACACAAGCCACCCAATGCCCATTTTCATCATCTTGCCTTGTACATCTTTTCGCCCTGATTCCAACGATCTATTACACTAAGGTGATCCAACAAATAATCAGCCCCAAATAGCACCTTAAGCGTAAATTTAAAATATGTCTATTAATAACCCTGTTTTACGAGAATCGTCGAAATGCAACAGAACCAAGAGCGAACCATGCGAAACTGATCTTGATGATGAAATATGGTAAGCGATCCCAGTCGGACCTATAAAACCCTTTGGGCCCGCCAATGGAGTAATCCCACTCCTATAACCAAGTTGACACAAGCTTTGGAAATCCCTCCTAACCACATCACAAATTAATCCAAAATTGGAGACATTACATCATGCAACAGGGCCAAGGAAAAACTATAGGCAAGAAAGGTCAACAAAAACCGTAAACATGAGTTAGTCGATCGTCGAATCGTTGCAGGTCCAAGTCACAAGAGCAATCTTTGTGTAAGGGTTGTGGGCTCCAGGCTAGCCAACAACCACTGATAATGAACAAGGGTGTAGAAGATCAGGAGCATCATACCCAGTCGAGCCAGAACCAACATGCAAAGAGCTTGTTGAACAGGCCAACACGTGGGGGAAAGTTGCACAAGTGGCTGAAAGTGTGGCTAGAGTCGAGGTTTATAGTGAAGTGAGATGAGAATAGCCATAGGCAAGCAAGGCATAGAGACACGGGGCCACAGTGCAAGACTGCAACCGACAACAGTCAGGCTTGAAGTGCACTACAGCGCAAGTCGAGATCAGATGGACGAGACATCCCACCTAGCCCACAAGCGCAATGATCGTTGCAGACAGAACGTGAGATCGATAAGGGTGGCAAGGTTCAGCAGCATACTGTGGACAGTTGTGGGTCCTGAGTGCGCAGATAGAAAGTTTTTTTGCAAGGTAAGCATAGAGTTGCGACAGGGGACAGGCCCCAAGAGCCCATAGTTGTAGATCTACAGCAGACCACGAGGTCAACACTTGACATATGATTGTCATGACTTGGCCGTGTGGGTGCAGCAATACACAAGCTATAAAGAGGCCAGACCGAGACCGCGAGCAACATTGCGGGCAGGTTTGCATGAGTCAGCCATCAGGACTGCACCATAGAAGTCAGGTCTAGCACAAGTAGTGCCACAGAGCAAAGAAGAGGATTGTGTTGTGGGCAGAATGCCACACTAGGCAAGATCGAGTAAATGCGGGATGCAGTGGACAACAGGGAGTCATTGGGAAGGGATTTGCCACAGTAGGTTATGAGTGTCAGTGGGGTTCTACAAATTAAGCATGGTACGAATTGTTAAATTTTGATTACTAATAAGATTTATTTTCTCACAACAATTTATTTAATTACTCAAATAAACATTGAATTATAGAAAAATAAAACCACTTGTATTTTATCTTCTAGAAATAGATATATGCAACGAAAATTAAAATAAAGAGATCAACCACACATTGCAAAAATAATTCACCCACAACAATTCTCCATCATCTATTAATCTGGAAAATATTGGTTTTTCAACTTGTTAGCTCTTTGTAATTTCTCCAGGCTGAAGAGAGAAACTCATAGGTAACCACAAACCGCTTAGAAGTTGGAATCTAGCCCTTTCAGCATCAGAGAGGGCTCTCTCTTTCTACTCAATCACTAAAGACTGGTTTTAATGAAGAACAGTGGCTAGATCTTTGGCAAATAGCAGAGTTTATAGGTATGGTGGTAGGGCAGAGAAAAACCCATTGGGCATGGGGTTAGTAAAAACTGAGATCAATGACATGGTGGATGCTTGGTGGATTGGGAAAAGTTGTTCAGAGGCAAGATAGAAACACTTCCTTATGCAAATTAATATTTGTATATGTGAGAAGAATAAAGAAAGTAGATAACCATCTCAAGGCATCAAACAATGGATGAATCTTAAAATGATTATAGCAGAAAAACATATGGAATGTCTAAATTACTGTAACAATGCACCATTAATTAGAGCTCACCCTAACAAATTTTCTAGAACTTGATTTTTGTTGGTCTTGCTGCTGCTCTGATCGCCCTCGGCCCTGCCCTGATCCGCTTCCTGCGCGTCCTGCAGGCTGCGCGCAAGCCCGCACTCCGTCGTTCTACTCTCTGCGGGAGGGCTCGCACGTTTCTCTTCGCCTGACATGCGGTCGGCCAGTTCAATGGAAGTTTGAGCAGGCCTGGTTCGAGTTTGGCAGGCTGCTTGGGAACATGGAGGTGTTGGGCACCCCCCAGGCGGTCTTCTCCTCTCCCCCCCCTCCGTCCTCATCAGCTGAGGCCTTCAACCGTCTTCTGGAAGGTCTCCCTAAGAAGAAGAATGTCGAAGCTGTGAAATTCGTCAAGAAACTGGACGATATTCCTGAGATCTCCCTCCCTCCAGAAACCCCGATCCAGGTAGCATTGTCCTTGTCCGAGAGAGCTCTTGTTGGCTAGTTCACCGGACTATGGCCTTCCCCCAAATCCACAGAGAACTGGGTCAAAAGAAACTGGGCGCCGTTGATCCAAGAAAGTGTGACCTCTTACTTCTTGGGGAGAGGATTCTTCCTCTTCGAGTTTACCTCAAAGGACGACAAAGACCTGATCTTTCGAAACGGCCCCTATTTCATGGGCCCCCAGGGTCTGTACCTGAACAAATGGACTCCGGACTTCGATCCTGCAGTGGATGTACCCAAAGTTGTCCCAGTGTGGGTCAGGCTGCCAAACCTTCCAGTACATTGCTGGAATTGGGACTCATTGATGCACATAGGAAATGCCCTGGGGAAATTTATATATCGAGCAAATAACAAGGATCAATATGATTGTGCCAGGATCTGCGTGGAGGTGGATCTGGAGGAGGGACTTCCAGAGGCCATTAAAATCAAGGTGGGAAGCTGGACACACATGCAGAAACTAGACTACGAACAGCTGCCCTTTAAATGCCGGAAATGCCATGTTTATGGCCATTTCGCCAGAAGCTGTCCGTCCAATACTGAATCTGTGCAAGGGAAGGAGGACGGCTGGAACCAAGTCAAGCGAACTAAAACTTCTCTCAAGGCTCAGAAGGTGGGAGGATCTAATGGCAATCCTCATCAGGGCCCTGCTCAGCAGATCCAGCCCAAGACTGCCCCAGAAAACAGGTTTGATCCCCTCAGCTCTCAACCAGAGGACACCCATGAAGTCGAGGCCTAGAAATCAGTCACTCCAGAGAAAGGCGGTCAGTCCAATCCCTCCAAAGACTCAGCCATAGCAGAAAGCTCAAAAGGAACCCCAGAAGAAGTCGAGGAAGAGGACCAAGAATCGGAAGACTCAGAGGAGGAAGGAGAAATAGGAGACTCCCAAGCCTCTGTAAGGAGATCTACAAGAGGGTGCAAAACAGATCGGGAGAAAAGGGAGCATGAAACGTATAAGGACAAGTTGCAGGGCAGCCAACCTACATTGGAGAAGCTGTTAGCAAAAAAACCAAAGATGGCCAGAAACTAGCATCAAGGCTCCAAGGGAGCCCACCAAAGCAAAGGTAAATAATGAAAATTATCTCCTGGAATTGCAGGGGTATGGGGAGCAAAATCAAAGAAGAGGCAATAAGAAATTTAATAAGAATAGAAGCCCCGGACATACTCCTCCTCCAGGAGACCAAGATGGAGGATTCGGGCCTCCTTCACCTAAGTAGAAAACTATGGAATAAGAGCAAAGCAGCTGCTGTCTCAGCCCGAGGAGCCTCTGGAGGGCTGGGATCTCTATGGAATGATAGCATGTTCTCGCTAATATCTGAAACTTCAACCACCCACTGGTTGATGTTAAAGATGCAGCATTTAGTTACTAAAGAAACCTTTTGCCTCTTCAACGTTTATGTGCCGGTCAGCGCTGGTGAAAAAAAGTCTTGCTGGGATTCATTAAGAAACCAAGCGGATCTGGGCATTCTAGAAAACATCATCATTGCAGGAGACCTAAATCTCACGTTGCACTCTACAGAAAAGCGTGGAGGAAGCATTGTGCGAGATCCAGCAAGGGAATGGGCAGAAGATCTTCTCCAAGATTGGGATCTGCTAGATATCAAGCCTGTTCAGGTAAGTAAACGTGGTCAAATAAACGAATAGGGCCTGGGCATATTGCAGCAAGGCTAGAAAGATTTTTTGTGCAAAGTTCCTTCCTTTTGCTTGGCTTAGATGCCAGCATGCATATCCTTCCCTGTAGCACCTCTGACCATAACCCCATCAAGCTGAACCTCCGAACTCACACGGATCTTGGCCCCATCCCCTTCAAATTCAGCCCTCTTTGGATCAAGGAACCCAGCTTCCTGCAGATTGTCAAGCAAAGTTGATCTCAGCCAGTCAATGGCTCCCCATTCTATATTTGGGAAGAGAAACTCAGAAGGGTGAAATCTGTTCTAAAAAGCTGGGCCAAATCTCTTCCTAATCCAGCTACTGAAAGGAAAAAGATTCAATGCCTGCTAGATGCCCACCACCAGATCTCGGAAGAGGCCCACATCTCTAAAGAAATTCTTGACAAAGAGGCCCACCTTCAACAGCAATACCACAAAGCCTGCCTGAACGAAGAGGAAACTTGGAGGATCAAATCTCGCTGCCTATGGCTCAAAGCAAGAGACAAAAACACCTCATATTTCCACAAACAATCTCAAGCCAGAAAAAGCTTCAACTATATAGCAGAAATCAAAGAAGAAGCCGTGACCCACAAAGACTTTACAGACATCAAGCAGGCAGCCTTTCGACATTTCCAAAATCTATATAGCAAAGAGGCGAATGGATCTCAGAATTCTTGTCTTCTGGACGGGGTACCCTCTTCAATCTCAGCTCAAATGAATCTCCAGCTAGAAGCCAAAGTCACCATGGATGAGGTCAAAGCTGCTCTCTTTGCCATGGACCCTGATAAAGCCCCAGGACCTGACGGTTTCTCTACCAGATTTCTTCAATCCTGCTGGCACATTGTGGGAAAAGATCTCCTTAAAATGATACAAAAATCGCAAGATTGCCAGAAAATTGGAGGAAGCACAAACTCCTTGTTCCTTGCTCTTATCCCTAAGGAGAAGGGCGCCAATTCTTTCAACAGATTTCGCCCCATCTCTCTTTGTAATATTGGCTACAAACTGATCACCAAAGTCATTGCTAGCAGGCTGAAACACATCCTTCTTAAAATCATTCCTGAGAATCAAGGGGGCTTCATCCATGGAAGACCACTGGTGGATAACTTCATCCTTGTCCAAGAGGCAATCCTATCCAGTCATCAGCGCAAGGAAAGAGGTATGGCCATCAAACTGGATTTAGCAAATGCATTTGATCGTGTTAGGCATAGCTTTCTGTTGAATGTTTTAAAAAAATTTGGATTCGGAGAAAGCTTTATAAACTGGATCGGGCTTCCATCTCGGAGCCATGGATAGCCCCCTTAATTAATGGCAGAGCTGCAGGTTTCTTCAAAGCTACAAGAGGATTAAGGCAGGGTTGCCCCCTGTCTCCTCTGTTGTTTGTTATCCAAGCCTCCGTGCTCAGCTTTCACTTAAACAAAAAAATGCAAGATCAGGAGATTCCAGGGATTTGCATCGCAAGAGGAGTTCAGAACATCAATCATGCCCTTTTTGCAGACGATACACTGCTTCTTGGGGCTACTTCAATCCACTCAGCCACCAGATTCAAAGAGGCTCTGGATGAGTTTGGCATGATGTCTGGAAGCAGTCTCAACAAGGGAAAGTGTCACATATACTGTTGGAATACCTCACCCCCTATGCTCAACTCCATTGCCAGATGTTTAGGATTTGTTGCCTCTGCTGTATGGACCTCATTCAAGTATTTAGGAATGCCTATCTTCCTTAAGCGTGCCTATAGCAGGGACTGGATACCTCAGCTAGAAAAATTCAAGGTCAAACTTCAGGCATGGGGCTATAATTGGTTAAACATAGCAGGCAAGTCAGTCCTTATCAAATCTGTTCTCTGCAGTCTCCCTTTATTCCAGTTCTCAGTGCTTCTAGCTCCTGTCGGCATCCTTCAGAAAATGGACCAGCACATTCGAAATTTCTTCTGGAAGGTAGGTAAGCAAAACGAGAGGAAATCCCCCCTGGTCAAATGGGAGACAATCCTCAAACCTCAGATGGAGGGAGGCCTAAACTTCAAGAAGCTTCCCCTTCAAAACATCGCCATGGGAGCTAAGCTACTTTGGAAAATCATAGCGCCCAAGCCTGGCTGGGCTCAGCTAGCGCTCTGGAGGAAATACTTCACAGGCGAGAGGTCAAGATGTCTGGACGGGCCTCTTCCCCAAGGCACCTCTTCATTCGCCAGACTCAGCTCTAAAGTTGCCCCTCTGATCCGTTCCAAGGCCTATTGGATCCCTGGAAATGGGAAAAAAATCAACATATGGTCAGATCGCATAATGGATCGCGATCCGATTGGGGACTGTCATTCCATGAAGAAGCTGCGTGACTGGATCACAAATACAGGTAAACACACTCTCTGGGACATCTCCAAGTGGGAAGGGACGCGTTGGGCTGGCTGGAACTTCCTCGATCCACCGGCGGAACTTCTTCAGGACGTCAGTCATCTCTGCGATTTGTTAAATGGAGCTGCCCCTTCACACATTCGCAGGAGAGACAGACGAGGTTGGGGCTCTTTAGCTGCGGGATATACTGTGTCGCGTGGCTATTCGAATCTTGCTGCAATCCCGTATGTTCCTCCTGACCCGGCCCCGTGGAAAACAGTTTGGGACATTCCATCGCTGCCCAAGATCGATATGTTCAATTGGCTTCTTTGTCACGGTAAAATACTCACCGACGAGAACCTGCAGAGGCGTGGTATCTATGGCCCGTCTAGATGCTCGTTGTGCAGAGAGAAGGCGGAATGTGTCACCCATCTGGTATTAAAATGCAAATTTTCAGAGCAGGTCTGGAGAGATCTGATGGAGCATTGGAACCCAAACTTCGATCTTCCTACCTCCATATCCGAAGTTTTCACTAACTGGCAGAATAGATATCCAGCTCCCCCTCCTAAAAACAAAGTGATAAAGGCTGCCTGGTCTTCCCTCCTTAAAATTTGCTGTTGGCAAATCTGGCTTGAGCGGAACAGCAGAATATTCAGAAATACCCAGCACGATGCCAAAGTGGTAGTGGCTAAGATAAAAAATCCAGCTAAAAGAATGCCTGGAGGAGCATAAAGACGATTCGAATCTTAGTCAACTCGACATTATTTGGGGGACTTCCTTAAATCTTCAATTCCGTCAAGCCAACAGAAACATTATTCCTTTTGAGGAATGGCAAGTAAGGGGGATAAATAAGGAAGAGTTTCGAGACTGGATCTCCAATCATAAGGTTCCTTCTCTCTTTTTCGATGGGGCAGCAAAAGGAAATCCTGGCAAGACTGGGGCAGGAGGAACGGTTAATAGCACGGAACGCATTCTGATCCATAGCTTTGCCTGGGGGCTGGGGATCAACTCCAGCATTCAAGCGGAAGCATTGGCCCTTTATCAAGGTCTCTAGCTGCTATTAAGTCTGGAAATCAAGGAGGCAATCATACTAGGGGATTCTCAAGTGATCATAAAGCTCATGGTGACCAATACTGCCCCCCGGGACTTAAGATTAGCAAGGCTGATACATAGAATTAGAATTTTGGGAAAGTTGTTCCAAAACTTGAAATACTTTCATGTACTAAGAGATAATAATAAAGAAGCAGATCGCGAAGCAAACAAGGCCGTTCTTCTCTCTACCGGGGCAATGATAAGGGACGGGGAAGAAACTTGGGATCCAATACCATAAACTTCAGCAGCTATGTTTTATTGCCTGATGTTAAATCAGTTTGTTTGCATTTTCAAGCTTGGGCAAATTACAGAAATCAACTCCATTGTAGAACCTAAAAAGAGCTGGAAGAGGAATACAAACCCTTCAGTACTCCAGGAGGTCGGTTCTATTTGGACCTGGACAACTCCCATTGTAACCAGAATTCTGGCAATTAGGCCAACCAGCTAATATAATCCATAGCCGTTCTTGTGAAAAAAAAAACAATGCACCATTAATTAGATGAATTCTGAAAACAAGAAACAAAACAAAAAAAATCATATGAAGAAATATAACACATACAAAATAGGAAACACACACATAAGAGAGCCGAATCACATGAATCTCTGAAGAGATCTAACCAGGTACTTCTGATCCACCAATTTCATTAAAACTCAAAAAATAATTACAATATGCGTAAAAATAAGTTTTCTCACACTTGCCCAACCCCCCTTGTACATTCATCTGCATATGCCTTATATATTTACAATGATAAGCTTAAATCCAAATTAGTGGATTTGGAATTTCTAAATACAGAGATTAGTTGTTGGAAATAAGATCATGAAAATAAACCTAAAATGAATTGGTTGCAATGAAGTCTCGAATACCTAAGAGCTGGAGTTTTGGAAAAGGTTGCCAAGTGTTTTGAGTAGTCAGAGGTTGATGAAGCTTATCCCCGGAATTCGGAAACTAATGGCCACTTGTCAGCATCTTCAAAATTGGTTTTGGAAGCTTTGAAGTCGAATATGATGGTCAAACAGTTGATTGTCCAAAAGCGTAGCGTAAAAGCACAGAGACTATATTTTTTTAATATCTCCTAAATGGTAAGCCTGATTGAGCTGACTTTTTGACAACAAGTTAATATCATTATAACCCTTCTCCACACAAATTTTGAGCCAAATACGACTCACGGATCTCGAGAAAATCCAAAAATGGTTGTAGATGACAGTGGCTCGTTTCTCGAAAACCGTGAAGCATTTTGACCTGAAATTAAGTGAGCTTATTCATCTCACCCCCATGCATCTACTGTAAAAATTTCATGGAAAATAGGTACAAGGTTTAAGAGATATGGTGAAAATACGGTGACTATGTGAAAGCGCAGCGCTCCAAGCTTATACTATCTCTGACCATCATCTGACATGCTGAGGGTACTGGAATGGCATGGAATCATCCATACAATGTTTCAAACCCATGAGAACTTCTAGGCCAAACACAAACATTCAAACCCCAAACCTTCTTCTCGCAGCACAGTTGCGCAACGCACCTCCATCTTCATGACTTGACCAAACATTGATCTTCCAACTGAGCAAAATGATTTGGAGCTGATCCAAATATTCACAAAAACCTCCTACATGGACAAAAGTGCCAAAAATCTTGATTCCTCATCAAAATTTGATGCCTTGGTAAAAGCGCAGCACCCCCTGCAGACTTTGCGCAGTGAACCTTTCAGAGTATTGTACTAGAGGCTGATGTCATAGTACAGGCCTGATTTGATCACAAAATTGCTTGACAAGATGTCACTAGCTCGTCCCAGTGATGCAAGACCGGGACCATCATACCCCCACTCATGACTTGAATGGCTCATAACCCTAGACTCACTTAACTCGACCTTTTAGAATATAAATGACCATTTGCATGACCTTTCACACACACTGACATAATTACATTCAATAATGAAAATTTTATTCTAAACTAAGACCCATAGCTTGATCTCTACAAGATCATAGCAAACCTTTACACATTTGCCATAATTTGAAAGACAAAACTTGTTTTCTGACTACTATGACTATAGGATACTAACATTGGCTCCAATGGGGATGGCATCCTCCCTGTGATGTGCCAACACCGTAGACCATGTGTCTGACCATTGGGATGTATCTTGAAACCTACAAATTGATTGTTGCTTTGATCTGCAACCAATTTATTCTGTAACCAAATCCATTGAAACCAGAATCACTATACAAACTGAAAATCACAAATGCACACTGCAAACTGAAAATGAATGTTGAAAAGTACCAATCTTCCAAAACAAACTGCTGGAAACTGTCACACAGTTGAAGAAGATGCTCAGAGTGTTGAGCTTATTCACACTCCTACCTACTCTAATCTGTTAAAACCACTACTGGATCAAGTGAAGAAAAAATGCCAATGTAACCAATCAAGTAGTCGGATACTTGATTGAATTCTGCTCACACTTTCTTTAAACAGATAGAAACAATTAGAATATGACATCTCCAATTCCAAGTGAAACTGATAAACTTAATCCGGGAATACTACAAACTTCACATTTTCTGATGATTGCAACATGCTAGCAAAAGAATCTTCAAAAGCATGAAAGCCTACCCTTTCTTGAAAACTAGCAAAAAGATAAGGATCTCTTTCATTCATAGTTGTTGGTTGTTCTATGTGATTAAGCTGATCCTCCTCAAAAATGGCAGTGAATTGTCCTTTTCTTCTATCACGCAAATTAGAAACAACATCTATCTCAAGCTCATTTTCAAAACAAAAGGAAGCCAACAGTTCATATTTCACATCATTTGTAAGACAAGGCTTTGTGTACTATTGAAAAGGTTCAAAAAGGAAAGCCTTATCATATATGTCAGAAGCATCAAAAGTTAACCCTTTGTGTGATTCACAGAGAACATCATTTAAACTTATAAAGATTTCTGAATTTTTTAATTCAAATGATGAAAAATTCTTAATACTTTCTTCACCTCCAAGGGTATCAAAGACAGTTTGCTCCTTTTCCATATTTACTTGCAACTGTAGAATGTCATTATTATGATTTGGCTCACTGTCACAAGTTTTTTCATGAAACAAGGATCCAAAAAATGAATGATATGAAGAACAGTTTGGTTGATTATTCTGATCTTCCTCCTGATCACTTAAAAATTGACATGACCGCTGCAAATTTTCTTCAAACTCAGGAGACAAATCATAACTGTCTGCATCAAGATGTTGATCTATTTCATTTCAGGCAAGAGAGAAGTTACCATTTCTTCTTGGTGATGAAAAGGGTTCTCGTACAAAGCTTCCAAGATTTCTTCATCCATGAACTCTTCATCGCCATAAGAATTTTCCAGATTTTGAATGAAATCCTCAAAATGGTCACAACAATTCTCAACCAATGACAAAGAAGGATGAGATTCTTTGTATTTCTCAAAAAATACTAAATGAAAATCTTTAAGGGAATACAAGCTACCAGGTGACAAACCTTCATACCAAGATCTCACTTTTTCCATCAAGCAGTCTTCATGGAATTGAACCTTAAGTCTATGCACATGCATGTGAAATTTAACCAAGTGAAGAGCAGCATCATCTCCTACCTGATCTTTGAATTTTGGCAAATAAGTTTGCCAATCTACATGAGGCATGTGATTCGGAAAACCTGGAATGTGATCTCGTTTTAAAGGAGCATACCTTGCAGATATAGAACTCATCTTGAGCCAGTAGAGTCGTTATTAAAACCCTGATTTTTGGATCCTACTACCAGTGGAGTCTTTGGATCAAGTTGAAATTTGATTGGAGTAGCCAAGTGAATGATACAGCCTTCATGTGTCTGACTGTTGTCCACCATCAGCAATCAAATCTGAAACTTTGATGATCTTTCCCGGCGAAGATGAGACCTTTCGTTCCCCAGCGACAGCGCCAGAATGTTAGCTCTCCATAATTTCTCCAAGCTAAAGAGAGAAACTCAGAGGTAACCACAAACTGCTTGGAAGTTGGAATCTAGCCCTTCCAACTTCAGAGAGGGCTCTCTCTTTCTTCAATCACTAAAGACCAATTTTAATGAAGAACAGTGGCTAGATCTTTGGCAAATATCAGAGTTTATAAGTATGGTGGCAAGGCAGAGAAAAACCCATTGGGCATGGAGTTAGTAAAAACTGAGATCAATGATGTGGTGGATGCTTGGTGAATTAGGAAAAGTTGTTCAGAGGCAAGATAGAAACACTTCCTTATGCAAATTAATATTTGCATATGTGAGAAGAATAAAGAAAGTAGATAACCATCTCAAGGCATCAAATTATGGATGAATCTTAAAATGATTATAGCAGAAAAACATATGGAATGTCTAAATGACTACAATAGAGCACCATTAATTAGATGAATTTTGAAACAAGTTTTTCATTAAAACATCATAGGAAGAAATATAACACACACAGAATAGGAAACACACACATAAGAGAGTCGAATCACATGAATCTCTAAAGAGATTTAACCTAGTTCTTCTGATCCACCAATTTCATTAAACTCAAAAAATAATTACAATATGTGCCAAAAATAAGTTTTCTCACACTTGCCCAAACCCACCCCCCTACATTCAACTGCATATGCCTTATATATTTACAATGATAAGCTTAAATCCAAATTAGTGGATTTGGAATTTCCAAATACAGAGATTAGTTGTTGGAAATAAGATCATGAAAATAAACCTAAAATGAATTGGATGCAACGAAGTCTCAAATAACTAAGAGCTGGAGTATTCGATTTGGTAAAGGTTGCCAAGTGTTTTGAGTAGCTAGAAGTTGATGAAGCTTATCACCTGAATTTGGAAACTAATGGCCACTTGTCAGCATCTTCAAAATCGGTTTTGGAAGCTTTGGAGTCGAATCTGATGGTCAAACAGATGACTGTGCAAAAGCGCAGCGACTATATTTTTTGAATATCTCCTAAACGGTATGTCGGATTGAGCGGATTTTTTGACAGAAAGTTAATATCATTATAACCCTTCTCCACACAAATTTTGAGCCAAATCCGACTCATGGATCTCAAGAATATGCAAAAATGGTTGTAGATGACGGTGGCTCATTTCTCAAAATCCATGAAGCATTTTGACATGAAATTAAATGAGCTTATTCATCTCGCTCCCATGCATCTATTGTAAAAATTTCATGGCAAATAGGTACAAGGTTTAAGAGATATGGTGAAAATACGGTGACTATGTGAAAGTGTAGCACTCCAAGCTTATACTATCTTCGGCCATCATCTGACATGCTGAGAGTACTGGGATGGCATGGAATGATCCATACAACATTTCAAACCCATGAGAAAACTTCTAGGCCGAACACAAACATTCAAACCCCAAACCTTCTTCTTGTCGCAGAAGCGCAGCACACCTCCATCTTCATGACTTGAGCAAACACTAATATTCCGACTAAGCAAAATGATTTGGATTTGAACCAAATATTCACAAAAACCTCCTACATGGACAATAGTGCCAAAAATATTGATTCCTCATCAAAATTTGATGGCTTGGTAAAAGCACAGCACCCCCTGTAGACTTTGCGCAACGAACCCTTCAAATTGTTGTACTGGAGGTTGATGTCATAGTGCATGCATGATTTGATCACAAAACTGCTTGACAAGATGTCACTAGCTCGTCCCAATGATGCAAGACCGGGACCATCATACCCCAACTCATGAATTGAATGGCTCATAACCCTAGACTCACTTAACTCGACCTCTTAGAATATAAATGACCATTTGCATGACCTTTCACACACACTGACATAATTACATTCAATAATGAAAATTTTATTCTAAACTAAGACCCATAGCTTGATCTTTTACAAGATCATAGCAAACATTTAGACATTTATCATAATTTGAAAGACAAAACTTGTTTTCTGACTACTATGACTATAGGATACTAACACAACCCACAGAGATACAAGGAGAAAAACGATTTCTGGAAACTGTAACTCAGCTCCCACAGAATGAATTCGGCCCAAGGAATTCGACCTCTATGAAATCATCCTTCGAAAGAAATCAACCTAGAGAAATAGCCCAAATATTCAACCAACAAAATCAACCTACACCCTCCTTGCGTGTCACTACTACGCACTAGTGAAAACTCAGCCCTCCAGCGATTCGGCTTCTAGATCAAATCAATCTCCCTCCACCAACTCGACCTACCAATCTCCTCCACTTGGCCTCCTGGGTTCGCCCTCAATCCACTCGCACTTCTCCTTCATTGCGCTCCAGTACATTGAGCCACTTACACTAGAAAAAAACACTCTCTCTCTCTGTGATGACTCGCTCACTTGAGTTTTGTGTGTCTTCACCTATTCGCTAGGCTTCTTTGATAATCTTCAATGAGTCAAAATTCCTAACCCTAATTTCCTTCCTAGAATCATCTCGGAGATCAATGGTTGAGATTATATCTAAGTCACTTAAATAATTAAATTATTTATCCTTAGAAAATGAATTAATAATCCACAATAATTAATTGACTTTAATTATTGTACTTTTCCTAAGTTAGACTTGGGAAAAAAGACATAAATCACTTACTCCACCAAGCAAGCACCTAGAAGAGGCAATACATCATCTTCCACCTGCTAAGACACCAAGCCTCTGCAGAAGACCTTCCAAAGCTACCACAAGCTTCAACATTCCCTCCTAGCAAGGAAGGGATTCTCCACCACCCCCAGCTTATCTCAATACTTCAAACTTCCCTTTCACTAGAGGCTTAGTGAAAACATCTGCCACTTACTCCTTTATAGAAATGTATTGTAGTCTCATAGCCACCTCTCTGGACCTCGTCACTAACAAAGTGATATATGATCTTATGTGCTTAGACTGATCATGAAACACGTGATTCTCAAAGAGCTTAATGCAACTCTGATTATCACAGTGAATCAACGTTCGCCCCATATGCAGATCAAATAGTCCTGCAAGTATCTTGAGAAGCCACATTGCCTCACAACTCACCATAACCACTGCCATGTACTTTGCTTTTACTAAACTAAGTGCCACTAACTGCTACTTCCTACTAAACCATGAGATCATGGCTAATCCCAAGTTCAAACAACATCCAAATGTGGAGTTCACGTCCACTACACTTCCCGCCCAATCAAAATCTATGTACCCCTACAGCTCCACTCCTCTAGCTCTGACATCTCTCAGTCCAAAGTCCATCGTACCTAACAGGTATCTCAACACATGCTTCACTGCCACCCAATCAACCTGTCTCATCTCCACCATGAATTGGTTGAGTGTGTTCACAGCAAAACATATATCCGCCCTAATGTTGACCAGATACATCAACCTATTAGCTGCCTGTACAGTGTGGTATTCACTAATTCACCTTCAAAAGCACTCAGCTTCTTTAGGTTAGTGATCATCGGTGTAGACATAGGCCTGCAATCCTCCATCTTGAACCTCCTCAAGATCTCAACTGCATACTTGCCCTGTCCAAGGAAAATCTCTCCTAGTTGTTGCCACACCTCCAATCCCAAAAAGTAGTGCATCAAGCCAATGTCCTTCATGTTGAACTCTGAAGCAAGATCCTCCTTGCACATCCCTATGAGCTTCTTTGATCCTGTCAAGAAGAGATTGTCCACATAAAGTACCAAGATGAGCGGCTCACCCTCAATAAGTACATAGTACAAGTTGGGATCCACCTCACTCTTGGTGAAGCCCAAACCAAGAATATATCCATCGATCTTGGTCATACCATGCGCGCGGAGCCTGCTTCAGCGCATAAAGGGCCTTCTTCAACCTGCATACATGGGAATCTCTCCCATAAACCTCAAAGCCCCGAGGCCACTCAATATACACTTCCTCCCCAATTACCCTGTTGAGGAGAGCAATCTTTACATCCATATGATGTATCCTCCATCCCATTTCTAAAGCAATGGAAATAACTTCTCTAATGGATGCATATCTGGTGATAGGTGTGAATGTCTCCTCGTAAGCCTCTCCCTCCTAGAAGAACCCTCTCGCCACAAACCTCGCTTTGTACTTCTCGACACTACCATCAGCTGCATGTTTGATCTTATAAATCATCGAGAAGTGAACACAGAATTTCCCTCCGATCTCGGCACTATATCCCATACATCATTGCTCATGATGGAGCTATACTCCTCTATCATGGCATCCCTCCAGACTTGCTCATCTATAGCCTCATCAAAAGTGGAAGGCTCAGACTTGTTGATGCTGCTCAATGGTGCCAAATAACTAGAAAATCTGGTAGGTGGTCTACTATGCATGAAAGTGCTACTAGGAGCCTCCACATGCTCCTGAACATCTCTCAAGGTTTGCTTACCCCATCTCAGCCTCCTTCTAGTAGAGCTCGAAGGAATATCCATCTCATCCTCCGGATCTGCTAACTGTGTACCTGTTGCTAGTGTTGTTCAGCCATAGGAGCTTCTCACTCCCTCTCAATGTTGCATGAAGTGCGGACAAAAGGGGGACGTTTTTTGGAAGCGAGGACGCGGAAGCGTCATTTTCCAAAAATCTAGGAAGCGAAGCATCTCAAAAGTGTCTACTATATATATATTATATATATTTTTTGCATTTATATTAAAAAACATCCAAAATACCAAATTAGTTGTAGAATACATGAAAACATGCATATTTTTACATAAATCAAGATAGATATGGCATCCATTGTACATCAATGATTAATTATTCCAGCATCAACCATCTACAATCTAGATTCCTCTTCTCTTGTCTAACCTTTGCCTCTACTTCAATTCTATAGGGATTTTAGTCAACATTGCCTAATTTTGATCAAACAACTTAATCCCAACCTTATAATATGGTAGAGAAAACTTAACATGCCTGATCAATGATTTTGACTTGAGTGGAGGGTACATAATTGCTAAGGCCATGACAAAGGAGTTCAACAATCAATAACACCAACACTGGGGGGGATACATATAGGGCTTGTTGCTCTTGATTAAATGCCAATCACATGCCCTCATACATGATATAATCCAATGAAATGCCACAATCCCATTGATCCTGAAAACTGTTAAGTCTGCTGAATTTTGAATGGGATATGAAATTCTATTTTCTCCATATGAAGTTTGATGAGGTTGGAACCACTCTCAAACATCCTGAGTCATTTCATGGTAATGTTAAAAATTTAAGTAAAAGGATGGAAATGAAAGATAAAGGAGAATGTCACTTTTACTTTAAGAATTTAACATTACCATTAGGGAGCACCTTGGGAGTATTCGGAAAGTGTAGTTCCTCATAGAACAATTCGAAATTTCCAAAAACCAAAAAAGCCTCACGGAACCATCCACCTTCTCTCGGATCCGCTCGCGATCTGCGGTGGATACACGCCCGAACCTCGACAGATCCACATCCGATCCTTTCCGAATCCATGGATCGGGAAATAGGAACCGCGGATAGGGCAGTAGGAGCCCCGAATCAGGGCCCCACGAATCCAATTTTGCAGGAATCACCAAAAAAAAAGACGATCCGTGGATCTGATTTTCCGATCCGCGGTTCCGCCGAAGGATCAGTGGCAGATCCATACGGGACACAGATCTACCTTTGGATCCTTGGGGGGGGGCGGTTCCTGCAACACTACTCCCGCTCCTCTACCATTATTGGCTCTTTCTCATGAGATCTCCTAAGGGTCCTACCCTCATCAAATCTGACATCCCGACTCAAGGTCACATTCCTTTGTCCTGGAATGTAGACTCAATAAGCCTTTCAAACCTCACTATAGCCTACAAATACACCCAAGTCTGACAAGGGCTCCAACTTAGCCCTCTTCCTTGTGGGAATCTGGACATAAACTGGACTACCGAATATTTGAAATGGATCACATCCAATTTCACTCTTGTAAACAATTCCTCAAGAATCACCTCCTCTAATATCCTATGAGGACTCCTAATTTGCACATACATAGTGGTATTTTAGGCCTCTTCCCAACGAAACATAGGCAATTCCTAATCATTGCCCCCGCTGCCTCCATGATGGTCCTAGTCTTCCTCTAGGAAACCCCATTCTATTGAGGGTTGTAAGGTACTGTGAGCTCCTCCTTAATTCCTGCTTTCCTACAAAAATTATCTCAGTACCTTAATGGGGGCTTCGATCTCAGTATATTCTCCACAAGAGCTTTGAACTCCTGAAATCAATCAAAGAGCTCATCCTTGGTCTTCAAGAAGTAGATCCAAGTTTTCCTGGAATAATCATCTATGAATGTTGCAAAATATAAGGACCCTGTGATTGATGTCACAGACATAGGACCACAAATATCTGAGTGCACCAAGTCTAGCACTCCCTTAGACCTAGTCTTGTTGTGAGGATACACAACTTTGGCCCGTTTGCCAAGTGCACACCCTTTGCACACTGCATCTATCTCCACCATAATCTTTGGAAAACCGGTACCCATACTCTGCAACAAAGGCAGAACTCTATAGTGTAGGTGTCCCATCCTCCTATGCCAAATCTCACTCTAGCTATCACTCTCATGTATGAGAGCCTTCAACAGTTAACCTCTCAACAAATATAGATCCCTCTCCCTTCTTCCAATCACCCACTTCTTGCTGAGATCAGTCCCTTTCGGCCCAATAACCACTTCACCTCCCGTAAAGCTAGCCTCTAATCCTCTATCTTCTATGGTCGAAATTGACAAGAGATTTTTCTCCAACCCCAATACATATAACACCTCATTCACCTCCATGATGCCACTTGAGTCCATCTGAAACTCAATAGTCCCAATGCCTTCTACTACATACTTGGCCTTATAACCAAGCTCCACATGTACATCCCTGGGCCCCCTAGTCATTTTAGTGAAGACGTCTCGAGATCCCATCATGTGACGATATGCTCCACTGTCGACGAACCAGACACCTCTCGTGACGGTTCCAGAAAGGCAAGACACTAAGGCGAAGTTTTTATCAAACTTCTCTACCATCTCTTCCATCTGCGCAGTAGCCGTTGTAGTAATCTTTCCCTTGCCTTTCTTGTTGGACGCTGACTGGCAAAATGTCCGAACTTTTGACAAGCAAAGCATTTAACTTTGCTTATGTCCTTTTCCCTTTTGTTCTCTAAAGATCCTCCTCCACTCTGATTTTGCTTGGCCTTAGCTTTGCTCTTTTTCACTTGTGCAGCAAGAGCAAGCTCATATTTCTCTTTGACACCCTTTTGTTGTCCTTTGATCAATGAGTTCCCCCATATCTCCTTCTGGATGAAGTCATCCCACAGCTGGCTCCAATTAGGAAGTTGTTGTCTAGCAAAGATCCCATCCACAAAGGTGGCCTATTGCTTAACACAACCTTTCATAGCAACTTTCACTAGCTCTTAAACATTCACAGTTTCCCCAAAAGTTGTAAGCTCATCACGATCCTGCTAGATCCTCATGAGGTGAGATGTCACGGTCTCAAATCTGCTCATTTTGATGTTGTTTAATTTCTCCCGCAGCACCATTTTTCTGTTTTCATTTGAACTTTGATAAAGACTAGTCAAAGATACCCATATTTGTTGTCTAGTGTCCTTCTCTAATATGTGAGGAATTATGTGATCCCTCACACCATCCAAAATTATGCAACTTGCTTTCATATCTTTGAGCTTATGCTCCGCTGCAAGGTTTGGATCTGAAGGAACTAAATGTCTCGGCTCACAATATCCCACAGACCATTCATCTTCAAAATCATGGTAATTTGCTCTTTCCAGGGACTAAAATTTGCAGCCCCATCCAACCTGTCTTCATATTGCAAACTGCTCAACGATGGTGTCTTCACAAATCGGCCACAACTACAAAACCCAGTTGCAAAATTTTAAGAAAATAATTATGTTGCCACAAAAAAACGAAACTTACTAGTGCAAACCCTCGTGATCTCATATCTCTCCCTCAGAGTCTTCTAGAAAGCTCTAATACCATGTTAAACTTAAAATACTAGCCAGAATTTTTTTCTCACCGCAATTTATTTTATCCCCAACAATTTATTTATTTACTCAATAAACATTGAATTACCGAAAAATAAAATCATTGGTATTTTAACTTCTATAAATAAATATATGCAACCGAAATTAAAACAAAGAGATCAATCACACATGCAAAAATAATTCACCCACAACAATTCTTCATCATCTATTAATCTGGAAAATCTGGATTTTTTGACCCAACAGAGATATAAGGAGAAATACAATACCCAGACCCTGTAACTCAGCTCCCATAGAATGAATTCGACCCAAGGAGTTCAACCTCTACAAACTCAGCGTCATGAAGAAATTGGTCAGAAGAAATCGGCCCAAATACTCAACCAGCAAAATCGACCTACGCCCTCCCTGCATACCACTGTTGCGCACTAGGGAAAACTCGACTCTCCAGCAATTCAGCTTCCTTTAGATCAAATCGATTTCCCTCTAGCAACTTGGGATTGGAATCTCCTCCATTCGACCTCCTAGATTCACCCTCAATCCACTTGCACTTCTCCTTCTCTATGCTCCAGTCCACTAAGCCACTCACACTAGAGAAAATCGCTCTCTCTCCATGATGACTCGCTCACTTGATTTTTGTGTGTCTTCACCTCTTTGCTAGGCTTCTTTTATAATCTTCATTAAGCCCAAATCCCTAATCCTAATCTCCCTTCTAGAATCATCTTAGAGATCAATGGTTGAGATTATTTCTAAGTCACTTAAATAATTAAATTATTTATCTTTAGAAAATGACTTAATAGTCCACAATAATTAATTGATTTTTAACATTGTACTTTTCCTAAGTTAGACTTAGGAAAGAAGACATAAATCACTTACTCCACCAAGCAAGCACCTAGAAGAGGTAATACATCATCTTCCACATGCTAAGACACCAAACCTATGCAAAAGACCTTCCGAAGCTACCACAAAGTTCAACACGAATGTTGGTACCAACAGTGTAACTAGCAGGATTGGCAGAGGTCAATCCTCAAAGGGAGAGAGGGAGAATGTACCAGTCGAGGGATTCGCAGCAAATTTTGTGGGTGTCCCAAAGGATCGAAACAAACCCATAGCTATGCTAGAAGGACTTAGCATAGTAGCAATGACAGAGAATAGGGAGTAGGCAACTCTGAAGGTTGAGCAACTCAGAGAGTCATCCTTCAAGTTTAGGTAGGGAGGAGCAGCCGGAAAATTCCTCCAAGTTTGTTAAGAAAATTGTTCAAGCGCAGGAGGCTTCTAGGAACAACGCCAAGGGGAGTTGGACTTCGAGGATTTTTCTAGATCAAGTGGCAGAGAAGGTTTCCAATTCAAAGGGAGCAACCTAGGAAGTGGATACATGTCCAAAATTGAAGATAGTTCCAAGGGGCAAAAGTACCTCCCTCACTAAGAGGGAGTGTTGATTTTTTGTAGCTCGGGCAAGTACTTCTACACAAGCCGGTGTCTAGGCATGCATAAGTCATCCACATTCTGCTTCGAACACTTACTCAAGTGTGAGCCTCAAGAGAAGGTGTGATACTCCAGCGTGCTAGGTTTCAGGAAGGTTGTTAAAATTGGCAACTAGGGCCAAACTCCACATGGGTCATCTTATTTATGACAGCTGATATTTTTCTTGGATTCCTCTCTCCGAGAGGTGTAGGATTGATCTAAAGTCCATCCGATTCTGACATGTACAAATGAAGTTATGAATTTATTTTGATTATGGTCAAATTTTCAAAGGTCGGCCAGCGAAGTTATGTAGGCTCAGAGGCCCAATAGTGATGTCTATTCATACTCAATAGAAGGTGACTTAGCCTCATTTGGACACACTCATCTTCACACTTCTGTCTCTCTCTCCTCATTGATTGGGTACGGATTTCTGGGCCTCTCTCTCTCCACACGTCCGAAATTTCAGGTGAGCGAAATTTTAGGACGCTGAAATTTCAGGAGGCCGAAATTTCAGGGGACCGAATTTCTAGACAGTTTGACCAGCATATGTTGACCTCCTTTGACTGCGTTTTTGTGAGGGCTATCTCTGTTTGGGCAAGCCTCATTTCTAGGCACAGAAATCGAGGCTAAACGTTGACTATTGACCAGCGTTGACTGCAACTAGGGTTGACCGCAGGTGCGCTATTTGACCAGATTTTGACCGGACTGTTTTTGGGTTGTTCTGAGGGCTGATTCATCTTGCTGTTTGGAGGCCGAAGTTGACTGAAGTTAACCAATTTGTTGAGGGTCAAATCTGCCCTGTTGACCAACATTGACCTTTTTGGTTAGGGCTCTTTTGCTGCTATTATAAATTATCAGATTTGTAAATTGTACTATCTCTCTCTGCTGAACTATTGAAGACTAAAAGAAGATTTGATCAAGGGTTTCCCCACATTGGGATTTGTCCCTGGCTGGTGCCACATCTTGTATCCTCTTGTCTTGGCTTGTTTTCTACTGTTTATGTTTATGTTCTATCTGCATTTTACTATCATGTTGATGTGATTGCTAAGTTGAATATTGATACTGGGCTAATAAAGAAATTGAAGTAAAATTGCTCTAAAGCATAGAACATACCATTGTTGCCTAAAATTAACATGGTATTAGAGTTGAGGTGAAGACAAAGCCCAAGCAAGAGTGAAAGAGCAATCATCAAAGACAGTTGGACAAGGACAAAAGGTTCAATGGGTTCCTCATCCTACTTCCCGGTTGAAGACAAGCTCCATGATAAATCTGACTATCATGAATGGATGATGTCTCTTGATTTGAACTTGGAAGAAAAAGAAGTGATGGACTATGTGCAGGGTAAAATCCCTGAACCTCTTTCAAATGCACCGGCTGCTGCGAAGACCAAGTACAATAGGGTTGAAGTCAAAGCAAAGAAGATTATCAAGGATTCCATTGACAAGCATCTGGTGGCCTACATCTCCGAATTGAAGACCTCCAAGGAGATCTATGACAGGTTGGTCGGCATGTTCAAGGTTAGTAATGCTAATCAAATTCTATTTCTCAAGAATAAGTTGAAGGATATTAAGAAGGGCAAGGACAAGGATATTCAATACTATTTCTTGAGGATTACTGAGATCAAGAATGATCTACTCTCGGTTGGAGAAGTCATTCCTGACAGGGAACTTACTCTCACCACCCTTGGAGGACTCCCACCTGAGTGGTATGTATTTAGAGCCACCATCCTCAACAATAATCGAACTCCAA
This sequence comes from Pinus tabuliformis, assembly GCA_031772625.1. Taxonomy (NCBI): domain Eukaryota; kingdom Viridiplantae; phylum Streptophyta; class Pinopsida; order Pinales; family Pinaceae; genus Pinus; species Pinus tabuliformis. Next base: position 1,192,267,075 of record CM062816.1, on the reverse strand, counting down.
GGTTTGAAGAATTGATGTCAAGATGCATTCAAAAATAAACAAGAATGGTGGAGCAAGAAATGGCTTCTAATAGAATCAACCCCACTACATTCTCCGCTCAGAATAAACAAGAATGGTGGAGCAAGAAATGCCTTCTAATAGAAGCAACCCCACTATATTCTCCGCTCATGCCAAAAGGAGAAATAATGCAGGTCTAAAGGTCATTTCCATGGAAAGCATGGATCTAAGGGAGGAAGGAAGGGCAGGTGCTTTGTTTGCAATAAGTTTGGCCACTATGCAAGGGAGTGTCCAAATAGAAGGGACACATCGCATGATGATGACCACAATCATTCCAGGGGCAACTTCAACAACAATGATCAAAGAAATGGCAGGTCCAATGGCAAGGGAAAAAGGAATGCGAGACATCAAGGAAATGGTCGACCCTCCAAGAAATCAAGGAACTCCAGGTATGCAGAATCAAATGTTGTTAACAATAAGCAAAAATAGTACTATCTTATATCGGCCCTCTCCACTGACTTTCCTCCGGACACGGGAAATTGGCTAATTGATAGTGGTGCCTCAAGGCATTTCACCGGATACAAGGAAGCCCTCTCTAATCTAATAGAAAAGGAGACAAACTTGGAGACCATCCTTGGAGACGATGCCACCTACCCCGTGAAGGGAGTAGGAAATGTTACCCTTCAATTGAATCAAGGAAACACTATTCATTTGCAAGAAGTACTATATGTACCTGATCTCAAGAAGAACCTGGTGTCCATTTCAGCATCAAGGTGGCTTTCATCGACGGAAAGGTACGTGTTTGGAAAAGAAATTTTAAAGATGTTTTTACTCTTGGGTTTAGGGTTGACACTTTGTATCAAGTTAGAGGAAGTCTATTAGGAGCCATGTCTTGCGACACATCTCTACAATATGAACTATGGCACCGGAGGTTTGCCCATCTTCATTATAAGGCCCTACCCGATGTGATACAGATGGTGACAGGTATGCCTGAGTTCAAAGTAGAGCATGAAGGTGTATGTCCCGGATGTGCCGAAGGAAAACATACAAAGGGACCATTCCCCTAAAGCAATAGCAAGACCACAGATATATTGCAATCGATCCACTCCGACATATCTGGTATGATGCCCGTAAACTCTTTGGGAGGATACTTGTATTATCTCACCTTATTCTCGCAAGACCTGGATCTACTTCTTGAAGAAGAAGGATGAAGTGTTCACCTGGTTCCAACACTTCAAAGCCTTGATCGAAAACCAATTCGAAAAGAAAATCAAGATATTGAGGACTGATAATGGGACCGAGTACAAATCCAATGAATTCCAAGATTATTGCAAAGAAGCTGGCATTACAAGGGAGACTACAACACCATACACTCCTGAGCAGAATGGTGTGGTTGAAAGGAAGAATCGCTCTATTATAGAAGCAGTTCATGCTATGCTTCATGATCAAGGCCTTCTGAAGTTCATAAGGAAGGACAAAGAAGCTGACACCGGAAATCAGGGTGAAAAAGAGGACGAAATGATGCCTAATGTTGATGAACTTATGGATCCTATCGATCCTCCTCCTCATGAGCCTTCCTCCTCCAAGAGGAGACCCTCATGGCTTAGGAAGACTCTCGAAGATGCCGAGAGACACATTGCACCAAGGGGGACTTTCCGTGAAAGCAAGAAGCCGAACAGGTATCAAGGATATTTGACCACCATGAGTACTATCATTCAAAATGAGCCTTCATCATTCGAAGAAGTCGTGAAGCAACAAGTATGGAAGGATGCTATGAATGAAGATTACGAGTCAATTATGAAGAATGATGTCTGGGATGTGGTCCCTAGACCCCAGGACAAATTGGTTTTCACCTCCAAGTGGCTCTACAAAATCAAGCATGGAGTTGATGGAAGTGCAGAAAAATTCAAGGCTTGCTTTGTTCCCCAAGGCTTCTCTCAAAAGGAAGGTGTAGATTATGATGACATATTTGCACCTGTTGCCCGATACACCACCATCCGCTCAATCATAGCCCTTGTTGCCTCGCAAGGATGGAACCTACATTAGATGGATGTCAAGACCACCTTCTTGCATGGTTCAATCAAAGAGGAAGTTTATGTGGAATAACCCGAGGGATTAGAGGTTCATGATCGGGAATCTCATGTATGCAAGTTGAAGAAATCTCTCTATGGATTGAAGCAAGCACCCTAGGCTTGGTATGAGAGGATCGATAGCTATCTGATGAAGCTGGAATTCACTAGAAGTAAAGGTAATCTGGTACTTTATGTGGACGACCTCTTTCTGACAGGTGTAGACCCTCTCATTCACAAATGTAAGAGGGAGTTGGCTTCTGAATTCGAGAGGAAAGACCTAGGACCGATGCACTATTTCCTAGGGTTAGAGGTCTGGCAAAAGCCAGGTGAAATTTTCATCTCTTAAGGAAAATATGTTGTGAAGATATTGGAAAAATTTGTGATGGTGGATTGCAAGCCTGTGACCACTCTGATGGAACTTAACTTTAAGAAGTTATGCAGTAGTGTTGTTGGACCTAAATTGGGAAATGCTTCTGAGTATCGTCAACTCATAGGAGCATTGATGTTCTTGGTGAACTCTACTCCAGACATATATTTTGCAGTTAACACATTGAGCCAATACATGGTTGAGCCTCATCATATACATTGGATTACTGCCAAGAATCTTCTTAGATATCTTCAAGGCAAAATCACTCATGGATTGAGATACACTGCTGGAAATGTGAGGTTGCATGATCATTCTGATGTTGATTGGGCTAGTAGTGTGGTGGATCGCAAGAGCACTTCTGGATGTTGTTTTTCTTTGGGTTCTACTTCGATATCCTAGATGAGCAGAAAGCAGAAATTGATTGCCTTGAGCACCGCCGAGGCCGAATACATAGCTGCTAGTATGGCCTCCTGTGAAGCTGTCTGGTTGAGGAAGCTCTTTAGTGAGCTGTTTGGACATGTGCTGGATACCACCGTGATCCTCTATGACAACCAGAGTGGAATCCGATTATCAGTGAATCTCGTGTTTCATGATCGCTCCAAGCATATAGATATCAAGTACCACTTTATCTAGGATATGGTACAACGAGGAGCAATAAGGCTCCATCACATTAGGACTGATGAGCAAGTCGTCGATATTCTGACAAAGCCCCTGGGGAAGGTTAAGTTCTTGGCCTTCTGAGAACGACTTGAAGTCGTGGAGAGACCCTCTTATGAGGGTCTTGTATGAGATGGACATTGAGCTCTGGGAGCTTCGGGGGGCTTGGGGTACTTCTTGGAGCGATGAGCAACCATAGGGTGAGTGATTCAGCCTTCCCCTAGTGGTTTGTCGTGTACAGGGTGAGTGGTTCAGCCTTCCCCTACGATACCCCTTGGCGACATGTACGCAGGATGAGTGATTCATGCTTCTCCTGCTGAGACATCCTACCCACGCAGTCTGGGACTCATGGGAAGTACCTTTCATCTGGCCAATGAGTAGGGAAATGAAGATAGGGACCATAGTACTACCGATGGACGCATCGTGTACTACCATACTCACTATGCTAGGATGACCGATATTGATCAATTGGAACTGAATTCGGGTCAATAAGAGTGGCATGACACACTCTCCTTTGATTGGGACTGGCTTCAGGTCAGTAGAGGATGGTATGATACATTCTCGGTCACTTCTTCTTCTTCATAGTTCAGCGGAGCAAAGCAGTGCATTGATGGCAGAGATAGTACAGATTGGCAAATCGATTAGCAGATGGAGTTCTTCCTAGTTGAGAGGGAGTGTTAAAATTGGCAACTAGGGCCAGATTCCACATGGGTCATCTTATTTATGACAGCTAATATTTTTCTTGGATTCCTCTCTTCGAGAGGTGTAGGATTGATCTAAAGATCATCCGATTTTGACATGTACAAATGAAGTTATGAATTTATTTTGATTATGGTCAAATTATCAAGGTCAGCCAGTGAACTTATGTAGGCTCAGAAGCCCGACAGTCACGTCTATTCATCCTCAACGTTGCATATAAATAGAAGGTGACTTATCCTCATTTGGACACACTCATGTTCACACTTCTCTCTCTCTCTCTCCTCATTGATTGGGTACGGATTTCTGGGCCTCTCTCTCTCCACACGTCCGAAATTTCAGGGGACCGAATTTTTGGACAGTTTGACCAAGCATTGACCAGCATGCATTGTCCTCCTTTGACTGCATTTTTGTGAGGGCTATCTTTGTTTGGGCAGGCCGCAGTTCTGGGCACAAAAATCGAGACTAAACATTGACTGTTGTTGACTGCAGCTAGGGCTAACTGCAGGTGGGTTGTTTGACCAGATTTTGACTGGACTGTTTTTGGGCTGTTTTGAGGGCTGATTCATCTTGCTGTTTGGAGGCCGAAGTTGACTGAAGTTGACCAATTTGTTGAGGGTCAAATCTGCCCTATTGACCAGCATTGACTTGTCTGGTTATGGCTCTTTCGCTGCTGTTATAAATTATCATATTTGTAAATTGTACTCTCTCTCTCTGTTGAACTATTGAAGACTAAAAGAAGATTTGATCAAGGGTTTCCCCACATTGGGGTTTGTCCATGGCTGGTGCCACATCTTGTGTCCTCTTGTCTTGGCTTGTCATATACTGTTTATGTTTATGTTTTATCTGCATTTTACTATCATGTTGATGTGATTGCTAATCTGAATATTGATACTGGGCTAATAAAGAAATTGAAGTAAAATTGCTCTAAAGCATAGAACATACCATTGTTGCCTAAGATTAACAAAGGTGAAAGGATCAGTGAGGGAGACAAATCCGGATCAGCCAAGGAAGATTAAAGGACAAATCTAGGGCTTGATCAGGTAGATAATTCCAAGTTTATTGCTGTATATGTAATTCCTCAATTGGGCCATTATCCCAGAACAGGAGCCCAAGTAGGTTTAGATTAATTTATCAACGAACTGTTATTGGGCAGAAATCTGTGAGTCATACATGATTGAGATTGGTTGTGTAATTTTGTTTCTGCTGAATTTGTTAGGAACCTAGCTGTGTGTTTATCTAGTAAGTTTTATGCTAGGAATTAAATGCCAAGCACTGGGTTCAGAGAAACTAACAGTTTTAATGAGTCACACAGTTAACTTCATTAAGGAAGATCCCAAATTGATGTATTGCAAACAAGGACACTGAAAATGCATGAATAAACATTGGACATACAGATAGAAGCTCAACTTACCAACCCCAGAACCCAATTCAATGATGGAACAACCAGTCAGAAAATCTGAGCACCGTGCAAGATGGTGATTCAGCAGCTCTGCTCCTGGCCACACTAGCTGTCCTGTCAGATCATAATCCGCTGCACATCCAAAAGAGATATACCTCAATCATATAAAAGATGCAAATCATCTATTGCTGTAGAACAATATTTTACTCAGCAGGAACTTTTCTCAAGCATGCATCAACAGAGAATCATCTATATGATATGTAAGAGCAAATTTTGTATGATTACTTGACCACCCAATTCCTGTGAGCAAACACAATGCAACCGATACTACAACGAAATATGTTAGGATCATAACAACCATTCAGGGAAAGATTCCTAGAAGATATCCCACCATCCAAGCCCTACGCCACCAGCTTCCATGGACAGAGAGTTATTACCAAGAGGTAGACAAGCCCATCCTCTGTTTACAAATCAAAAGTTCAGATTATGATATATCCCGATAACATAACTATTTAAAACTGCATAATACTTGCCTCCAAAATGGCTTCTATCAACCGTGCTATGGATGCAAGAGTAAGATGCCCTGGGTAAGTTCGGCATGGGAAAAAACATTTAACCATAGCCTATAAGTATGGACTTGGTAGTAATCTGGGAGAGTGAAACCACCAAGCCTGGTCTCAAAGATCTACTGCATGAAGTAAATTCAAGTAGTTTCTTCACAATGGAGCCCACGAGGCACCTAAAAATGGAATGGAAAAGATGTGCATTTAGCTATAAGTATGGACTTGGTAGTAATCTGAGAGAGTGAAACTACCAAGCCTCTCAAAGATCTACTGCATGAAGTAAATTAACGTAGTTTCTTCACAATGGAGCCCACGAGGCACCTAACACTGGAATGGAAAAGATGTGCATTTCTGGAAAAGATCTATAGGTGCAAAATTCTTGACAGAACTTAATAGGAGATTTGAAATAAACATTACCAAGATTTCATCTTATACTGTGGATCAAAGCAAAATTTATCCAGAGCATTAAAAATTCAGTCAGTATTTACTCTTAAGCTAAAATACATTTGTTTATAAATGGGTAAATTTTCTAAAGATTTCAACACCGATAACAAGCTGTGGCTGAAGAGGTGGAAGTAGTACTTTGAACAGAGTCTGCATCTGGGCATTCCACCTGCCTTAAGCTCCAACAGTGGTGACGATCGGGCAATGAGGCCAAGGCAAAGGCGCAATAAGTCCCCTTTCTGTCTGCTGGTCATCTGTTATGTAACCGTTTCTGGACCCAAGTTTAATCTTATCTTGAGAAGAGATAAATTTTGATATATTTTATATAATCCCAGCCCTTGTTTCAACTTTCACCATTAAGGAGGGGACAACTGTTGGAGGAGTAAACATCGAGCTCCAACATAGTATAATGCAACTTTATGTTAACAGACATTAATCTTACTGGTTAATGATATGTAACCAATATAGTACTTTGATGTTAGGGTAAATGGTTGGGTGGTTAAAGTTGATAAAACATCATAGCCAACTTATGGTGATATATAATGTTGTAATGACTGATCAATAACGTGAGACTTAGGAAGCTGATCTATGTAATGATCAGAAATGGATCAATGAGCTAAGTTGAGTCTTGAAGGGATAAGAAGACGAAATTGACTAAAAATGGTGGTGGCCCAGAAAAAGAACTAAGTTTATTGGCTTGTAGGCTAGAATCCATGTAATATACATGTCTGTGTGATGTGTCTTCAATGATCAAACTTGACTGTCTTAGAAAAATTAGTTATGTCACTGGCTAGTGTTGTCTTTATTATTTTTATTAAACAAAGAAATTAATGATTTGATTTAATTAAAGTTAATTAAGATTCAAAATACTTCACGGCAGAAGTAGAAGAAGGATAATTTCTGAACAAAGATACTCCAAGTTGATCGAGAACCACCAGGAAAAACAAATTAACATTTGCCAAGAAACAATTCCTAAGAAACCATGAACTTAAAGTGTCAAAATATAACCCTTACCTTCCTTTTTTTTATAACCAAACAACATAAAAAGCCATGAGACAACCTACAAAGTTGGAACAGGAAACGTAGCCATTAATGCCCTGCCCTATAATAGTCTATACAGCATCCTAGGAGAACTTAATAGACGAAACGAAAAAAGGACAGAAAGAAGATAAAGAAATGTCATACTGGATGCAGATTGCAGGCACAGGAGCCGAAGAACGTGAGAACCGTAGGTAAAAGTTTGCATCTCATAGCTGCAGCACATTGCACATAGATATTTATTTAAAACATATATATATTGGCATTATCGTTCTTGTTTTGCAACAAACAAACATTCAGAGGGGTTAGAGCGCAGTAGCGACCTGTCATTGACAAAGAAAGACTCGTCCAAATATACCTCCTCTTCCTCCTCCTCGTTGTGAACATGTGTTGTTTGAACTTCCATGTTTTCCAAAGGGTGGGAACGATTGTAACAAAGTCTATATGGCATATGCTTTCACGTTGATTTACCTTTTCTGTGTCCAACGCCGAGATAGTTTCGGGGTTCCCGTAGTTTAAGAGAAGGGCCGCCTGCAACAGTGTAGGTCCAGCGCATGGCCCGTGTGTACCACTTCGGAGAGTGTTAAGTGCTCACTGTTTTTGATTAGTTAGAAGGTTAGCAAGGATGTTGGGAATCTTCGCTTGCTTCACTTTACAAACCTTTTTTCCCAAATTTTCGGGATCTTTCCTTGCTTCACTTTGCAATTTTATTTTTTTTGGGCAAATTTATGGGATCTTCCCTTTATTTTTTAATTTGTGGGATCTTCTTCCCCTTTTTTCATTTAGAGGGATGTAACGAAATTGTATTATATTTTTGTTCTCCACAATGTTATGATTTTGGAGCATAGGTTAATAACAATACATAATAAGGTCGCAGAGATAGCGTTTCTCTGCAATTTAATTTAATTATTGAATTTTGAAATGTATGAACTAATTATTGTATTTTAACAAGAGTTATTTTGTAGATATTCTTGTTTATTTTAAGTATCCTTAAATTAGAGTAAGAAACAAATAAGACATACATGAATGAATAAAGTGTTTTTAATAGCCATTAAATACTGCTAAACAAATAAGATATACATGAATGAATGAATAAAGTGTTTTTAGTAGCCATAAAATAGCCCTAATGACTTGAGACTTGGTACTTGAACGTTGAAACCAAAATTCTAGAACCATATTTCCAAACAAAAAAATGTTTCTACCAAAAATGGTAAAAAAATATATTGAGACTTAATACTTGAACGTTGAAACCAAAATTCTAGAACCATACTTCCAAACATAAAAAGGGTTCTACCAAAATGGGAAAAAAAATATTGATATCCAATGTTGAAACCAAAATTCTATAACCATACTTCCAAACCAAAAAATGTTTCTACCAAAAGTAGTAATAAAAATATTGTTATCTTGCATTAGAAAACTGCTAACATATACATATATATAATTTCTCATCGAATTCTACTTTTACAAGATATTACATTTGTTCGAATACATATGAATATGCTCAAGATAAACATCACAAATATATATATATATATATGAATATACTAAATATAAACAAAAAGTATATGTTCTACACCAGTGAAACAAACACTCAAGTAGAGATTTTTATCAAACACAATAAACAAACTAATAAATTAAAAAAAATATTGACATTGTAATGTTTTATGTAATAAAGACACAATTACTTTATTACTTTTAGGTGATATAATTTTTAACAAAATTACGATATATATTTTTTTAATAATGTGTTTTTGAATGCATAATAATTTAAAGACATTTTAATTAATTTTTATTTGATTTTAGGCAAAATCTACTTTTGACAATTTGACCATGACATACATAACTAGATTCCAGTGTATTGTAAAAAATATAAAAAATTTACATTTGCATTAATTATCTTATGACATTTCAAAATGAATAAAGTATTTGGCAAAACTCATATTTAAAATGTCATTTAAACAATATAAAAGTATAATTTAACTAACCATTATATCAAAGACTTTGAAAATAAATATGATTGAAATGTTTCTCGGTGAAAAATGGATATTTCAAGGTGTATTTCAAGAAACAATAGATTAAAAGTTATGTAATCTAAGTACTGTAAAATAATAATTTAGCTAATTACTATATTTTTTATTAATTTCTATATTTCTCAAAATGAAATGTATTATTTATTATTTGATAATTTATTTTTTATATGATGTAATTTGTTATTTTATATGATATGTTATTTGATAGTATATATGACAATTTTATAATTGTATCGTTCAAGAAATTGAAATTTAATATAATTTTTAAAACGCAAAACAATTAGCCCGCTCTCGTGGCCAGCAGACGATCTGCCAAGTCGTCTATGCCACTGTGCAGGTCATGAGTTTGAGTCTCGTCTTAACCGAGGGTCATTTTTGCTGGCTGGGTGGTTCCTCCTAGAGGTTATAGTGGTAGCCGGTGGGATTCGACCCTGTGTAACGCGAGTACGATTCCTCCTAGAGGTTATAGTGGCATCCGATGGGATTCGACCCCGTGTAATGCGAGTATCATACCACCGCCATTGCCGATTCCGCTAGTAAACAAAAAAAAAATGCAAAACAATCAAATAAAGATTCAAAGATGCAAAATAATTAAATACAACAAAAACTAAAAATATAGGGCATTTTAAAATTTTTAGTTAAAAAAAAAATAATTTCCAAAATATTTAACATAAATTTTGGGAGACACTTAAGCCCATTGCATCTTCTTACTTTTACTTTTAGTTGAAAACCTCTGCTTGACAATAAACAAAATTCATCAAATCCACCATTTAAAGAAACTTGTATTGTTAGCTTGAAAAATTGTTGAAACATTTGTAGCGTCACAAGTACAAAACATTTTATCGTGACTTCCCTGCCTAACGAGATTTATGATATTTGATATTTATTAAAAAGCTAGATCACTTCAACCATTAATTATTTCACTTTACTTTACAAGAACATAGCCATATATAGCATTTGTCTAACCAGATTTATGATATTTGATATTTATTAATAAGTTAGATCACTTCATTAATTAATTTTTTCACTTTACTTTACAAGAACATAGCCATATATAACATTTTATTTCTTGCCAATATAAATTATTCCCAATAGCCAGTGAATACAATAAAAATTTAATTTAATTTAATTTTACTTCACATTAATTTTACACATTCTTCCATTATTATCCTTCGTGTTTTTGTACCACGAGCAATAAATGGAATTTAAAGTACAAATCCATGTAAAACAAAAGTTGCATTATTATCTCTGCTTTTAGGCAAGTTATATTAAAATCAGTTTATAACTCTCGTGTTAAATTTTTGAAACAGTTTATAAAGTTTATTAAACTTCTTAAAAAGTTGTCATATTAAGATAATTTTTTCCAAAATTAAAATTATCTATAAAATATTTGAAATTCAAAAACTTTATTTTGTGATTAATCTAGAATATTAAAAAGACAAATTTTATGGAGTTTAATTTCTATTTGTCAGATTTAAAAAATATTATATAAAACTTTAATTTGAAAAAAATTATAAAAATGACATCTATAATCTAATTATAATAATTTGTACAAACCTTTTATTACACTGTACCATCAAATTTTAAAAAAATCTATTGTTAATATTAAAAAAAATATTTTACATGATACATGCAGAGCCCTAACTCTTACCACTTTATATTTTGTTTATGTGAAAGGCCAGTCCTCATTGCAATCGTTGGAAAAGGCAATGGTTTGTTTTTTAATAGTTATATTAAGATTTTTTTGTACATTGCTATTAATTTGTCAAAGTAAATATTATCATTACAGAATAAGACACTAACAATGTAGAAAAAATATATTTAAAAAAAATTAATAATTAATTTTTTTTTCAAAGGTAAACATTAGATAAGATCATTTAATTTTTAATAAATTTAAAATTAATGTCAACATCAATATTTTTTAAATACGTTATTACCTTGGTGCTACCGGGAATAATAATATCATTGTCAAAATTCCACATACCAATGAAAGTAGATAAAATTAAATTAAATTACCTCTCATAGTAAAGACAGAAAGTAAAAACAACAAACATTGTGAAAAGACGTGGTATGGGATTGGAATATTCGACCAAATTACACACAATATCGAGATTTGGAACATAAATAGCCACGAAATTACTTTAAAGTAAGATATTGTAGAAGTTGGAAAGCATTAAATAAAGAGGGGATAAGTTAGCATGGAGGCAATTGCCAAATTAATAGTATTTTTCGAAGGGGTGACTAAAGCGAATTTTTTTTGAAGCATTGAATGGTCCAAACTTCTGGTGTGTTCGCTCGTGCAACGTATGTATGGTTGTGTGGTATATGGCATGTATATTGGTCGATGTCCCATTGTGCATTAAATCCATTCTATTGATTAAAATTTCCTACTAATAAAATCAAGAATTTGCATGTGCTTTGGGATTTTTATGAGCTTGGATTTTATTATATGCGTTGATGTTGCAATGGTCGTGATTCCATTATACGATGAGTAATCTTTTAAACATTATGTAATTTGATATGTCGTGACATGAGTGTTATGCATTGAAGACTGCCCGAAATATATTATATATTTTCCTTAAGGAGGATGTGGCATTCGCGTCAGGTGTACGATGTACGACTACACCAAGACGCAGTGGGCAGTGACACCAAAGCTGCCGGAGTTATCGCAGAATACAGGAATGAAATCGTGTTAGTAAATAAAAATAATAATCTTGATGTTGTCAAGTTAATTTTTTCAGATAGTAAGTACCATGGGTTTTAATTGTTTGGAAGAAATATGTTAGATTTTTGTAATTAATTAAGATTTTTGTACATTGCCATTAATTTGTCAAAGTACATATTATCATTACAAAATAAGACTCTAACCAATCAGAATGTAGAAAAAATAGATTTAAAAGAAATAAAAAAATAAATTAAAATTTTTTCAAAGGTAAACATTAGATAAGATCATTTAATTTTTGGTAAATTTAAAATTAATGTCAACATTAATATTTTTTGAATACGTTGTTGCAGGGAATAATAAGATTTTATTGATTTAATTTTAACATAAGTTAATTATTATAATGAGTCTAGATTTATCTTAATTTCGGATCTACCAAAGTGTATAAAGGATCATTTTTTTTCACTTTAAAAGAGGTTTGCATTTCAAAAGATTTGATCCCTTTGAAAATATTTTTATGTTTCCGAAGAGAACTGTGTATAATAATTAGTTCGTTCAACATTTTGGGTGGAACTCCACCCATCATCAGGGGCTAGTAAGTTATTTAATGTCTAAGTGAATGCCAAAGAGTCCTTAAATAGATCATACTTCTAAGTAACTGTTAGAGTAAATATTATAAATAATTAGATAATGATCATTGGATACTGGTTAGGTGAGATAAATTAATTAATTAAATAATGATCACTCTTGGTGGTGCTTAGATGCGGAGTTAAGATGGATCTAGGTTGGTTAAATTAATAATTATAATTATAATTATTTATTTTATTATTTTATTTTACTTTATTTTTATTTTTATGTAATTTTATCGAGTTAAAATGTTTTATTAATAATTACAATTTTATTTTATTTTTATTTTTATGTAATTTGATCAACTCAAAATATTTAAGAGGAGAGGACATGAAGACATCTCTTCCACACAGAGCTAGACACACACATATATATAACTAGAATTATAATGTATAATAATAATTTTATAAAAAATATGCCTCTCTCCACTCTTCAACGTGTATCTTTGGCATCCCTTTTAATCACCCTCTCTAATCTACCACAACCATGGGAACTAAGGAAGATTAGATAGGAGTGCGATGTAGAAACCATGGCGTATGAGGAAGACATCTCTTCTAGGCATGGGAAGATGATTATTTGGTCTTGGAACCCTGGCTCAAGTGATGCAAGCTCGCAAGCTTCACATGGGGTCTTTCCTTCGACATTGAGATTAAATGTTGGTGAGGAGGCATTATTGATTCAAATTGGATTATTATATCGTTTTTAATCCATATCGATGCATTTGGAGTGGAAAAAGTGGAGGAATCCGCTCACAGGACTGTTTTTACCGGCGGGACCCTGTTTGGCAAAAAAAGGTCTAAAACCTTTCGAGAGAGTTTTGAGGCATCAAACAACGTTTTTGGGGGTAAAAATCTGTAGCTATAGTGCGACATCTTTTCATGCTATTCTACACACAAAGACCTTTCCAACAATGCAAGAAGCGCGTCAATCGGAGTCTATATGGAAAAGTTATGCCACTCAAAAGTTGACCTTCTTGTTTTCACACCTATAGTTCGGGAGGATACCGCGTCAACCCCAGTTATTTATGGAAAAGGGGTTAGCCACATGTTTGTGATGTAAGAGACTCTAGAAGAGTCTATATTGTAACTCTAGTTAAGAGTTGATGTAGTCAAAGTTAACCACTAGTAGGTTATTTGGTTGTGTTATAACCAGGCCACTAGGAGGAAGAGGAATACCATTCTTTCGAGAGAATTTTGTTCCATACTTGAGCAAAGATAGCCAAGAGAGATAGGAGGTAGAGCACAAATAGAGGATATGTGAACTGTAGCAGCCCACGGGCCACAAGCATTACTTCTTTATACCTGCATCCATATTTCCAAACAGAGAAAGAGAGCGAAGCTGGCCTCACCTTCTAACTGGGTTTTCTCTCGAAAGGGTTTCCCGGTGAACATATCTTGTGTCTTGTGTGTGTGTGCTTATTTTGTCATTCTCTACTTTTCTGTATAATTTTCATTCACATGCATGCACTAATTACAGTTAAATCCACAGATCATACAGTTTAATAAATTGTAATAGTGTAGAATTTTCAGAGTTTTAATATAATATTATTTGATTTGTTGTGACGAACTGTCCAACGGAATATCCACGGTAGTTTACGGATCAATTATTACCTCAATTTCAAATGTGCAGAGACAGTTATGGTTCATCCATTCTCTGAGCCTTGGGAGAAAGGAGGATCTGCCATTCAGGGTGGTGAGCAATCATAAAAATTGGAAGCTTAATGTCGAGCTTACAAAGGCTTCTCAATTTCTCTAGTATTCTTATCTTGGGTCAAGAATCAAGCTTCAATGTATCAAGATAGGGTGGCATTGTGGTTCTTCTGATCCAAAGGTAAATAACTCCATTTTTTGTCCAATTTCTGGTGCAACATAAAGAGTTCTATGTTCATTTAGAAGTATTGAGACATAGTCTAAAACAAAGAAGAATTTGATATTTTGGATCAGGTAGTGTGGCTTTTCAATACTCTATTTGGTTTGGTATCCTATTCCAACTTAGACATTTGGGTTGGATAGCAACCAATTCCTTCGTGTAAGAAAGAAAGGTGGTGTTTTTTGGTCAGCTCAGTTTTGGCCTATTTCCCCTTCACCTCGCTTGAGTCTCAGCATCTTTTGTCGATGGATTCCAACTCAAAGTCTGACTCTTCAGCTTCAACTATCTATGACCACTGTCGAAAGGCACATGAAGAAATGAATGCTGAAATTTATGACTTACAAGTTCTAATATATCAACAATAGGATTCAAATAGAGCCACAGTAAAAACAGTAGAGTCCTAGCAAAAGATAATTAGTCGTTTGGGGGATGAGGTGGAAGCCCTACGTAGAAAATTGTCATGGATTTACATTTCCATATCAACCGACCACTGAGCCCAACAAGTGACCCTTCTCGAGGCTTTGACCTCAATCACCCTCCTGAGGGTTACGATCAAATATAATTATAATGGTCAGAGCTAAATGTGTATGGATGTTGTTTCAATTTGTCACGTGTATACGTCTAGGATAATAAGAGTATTGATATGGTTTGGGGCTTTTGCTGTAATTTGGAATGGGGTAGATAAATGCAATCTGACAATCCAAATGCCCATGAACAAAACATTATTGTAACTCTCTCAAGTATTTGTCGCGACTAGGCGTAGACTTGATAAAGAAGGTACTCATTCTTGTAAAAAATAAATATTAATTATTTATATATTAGTTATTTTATACAACAACAAAAAAAAAAAAAAAAAAAAATTACTTTATTTTATTTTTATAATAGTTTTATTTTAAAAATACTTTTACATTATGTGTACATGTTGTTTCCCACCATTAGGATCCTAACATTTCAAATATACGACAAATTAGTGTTGGGATCCATTATGAATCCTGGTGGCTAGGGTTTATGCAACCTATTAGCGATCTTGTGTCAAGAATCATTGCTTCATTGTTATAAGCATAGATGCTAGACATATGGGTGAACAAATGTTCACATTAGAAACTATATTGGAGATTATGTGGGTGATATGGACTTTAACCTATATATTGTTTTGTTTATATTTGAGGTCACATTAAATAAATGTTACTCAAAAGAGCACAAGGTGGTCTCGGATGAGGTTGAATACTTAATTGTCATGGCACTGATATCGGAGAATCTAATGCTTCCACATTGAAGGCTTCTAGATTAAAGGTTGCATTGATTGTCATGTGATTAGATACAATTCCTTTAGGGCCATTCATGTTGTTCTCTATATGTATATTGTTGATCACATATGGGCAACACATTGTTGTTGCAGCTAATCATGGTGCTAGCTGCTTCCATGGTAATGGAGAAAGAAAACCTTGATCTTTAACTGCAATTTCTCAGAGGGAAAAAAAAAAAAAAAAAAAAAAAAAAAAAACAAACAAACAAACAAACAAACAAAAAACCTTAATTCAAACGTATCCAATTTCACAAAAATTCCTAGAATAGTCGATCTACCAAAAAAAAACCATCTATATTCAATGAAACCTAGCATTGTCAAGCTCGTAAATAATCACAGAAAAGGTAAACATTAAAGTTGATAGTGGAATCCACTCTGGTACCGATCCAGCCGTTTTTGAAATAGAAGATCGGGGAGTCGAACAATTCTCTACAATCGCAACTCTCGCAAGGTTTGATGGTGGGGAAGAAGTAGAATATGAAGGCTTTAGTGCCCATCCTAGTGTAGACTATGTAAACGCATTTCATTGCTACAAATGTCATTTTAAATTAAATTAATTAGCCAAGTAAATTTGGCATAAACATTAAGCATGAGTTTGCAAGGAAAAAAGGAATTTTATAGTTTTAAATAGGTTATATTAGAGAAGAATATCATGGAAAAACCATGGGATCAAAATATCATAGAAAAATCCATGGGTAGTCAATAACCAATGTTTACATGATATCTCTTCCATATTGGGCGCAATTATTTGTTTTATTTTATTTTATTTTATTTTATTTTATCGTTATTTCTTTGTGATTGACCAAGTCAAAATGATTACAAGACAAAACATTACAACGTCACTTACATATTGGGCTAGAAAGCACCTCTCGATGCAATTAATTTAAATTAATTTAGATTTATCTTAGATTTAAATTACTAAATATTAATAAGAATAAAAAATTTAATGTATTTTTTTTATCATTTAATTTTATGTTATGTATTAATTTTTTTATATTAACAAAAAAAAATGATGTCAAGTCTCACTAGCACAATCGATTGACGATCGGTCTTGTTAGCAAGGCTCCCTAGGATCAAACCTCAAAAGGGGTGGTTGTGCCCTGTGCTAGGGGAAGGAAACATGCTAAAAATCTAGTCAGTTTAGGGCTAGTGTGGCCCAGTCCGAGTGCGATCCCTAGGTGACTTTAATGGATTAGATGCCGTGGGTCGTGGCTCCTCAAGCCACATGTTAAGCCTAGAAGAGCATAAACAACTTGACAAACAAAAAAATATTTAAAAATTTTGATATATTAACAAATTTGATCATTTTTAATGTTTGATAGTTTTATATTTAAAATGGATTTACACTGATTAATACAAGCTTAGATCCATCTTAACTCCAAATCTACCAAACATCGAGAGAGATCAAATCTCTGAATGGAGGCTTTTGTGAGTAGAGTTATTTAGAGATCTGTTTTCCGGATCCATCACATAAATCTTTTAGATTGTCTTTTTGTTTCAAACCAGCTAATATGGTTCAAAAAATAGGTTTGCATCTGTTTTCCGAATCCATCACATAAATATTTTAGATTGTCTTTATGTTTCGAACCAGCTAATATGGTTCAAAAAAGAGGTTTGCAGCTTAAGAGATTTGATCCTTCTCGGTGATTGGTAGATCCGAAGTTAAGATGGATCTAGCCTTGTGATATATATATATATATATATACACCATTCGGAGTCCAAAAACCCCAAATGGTAAATTGACTATATTACCTCAATCTTATTTGATTTTTTTAATTTAATTTAATTTGTATTTGTATTTTTATTTTCTTTATGTAATTTGACTGCGTTAAAATGTTTACATAATATAACAGCACATGACATTACGACATCTCTTCCATACTGGGCTAGAGAGCACCTCTCAGAAGAATACCATTGGCAAAACCATAGTTTGTCAAAACCTGGAGCCCAAAAACTACAAACAATAAATTGACTATTTTACCTCAATTGTATTTTAATTAATAATTTTATTTTTTCAATTTTATTTTTATTTTTATGTAATTTGACTAAGTTAAAATGTTTACATAATAAAACAAAGCGAGAATTACAACATCTCTTCCAGTTTGGGCTAGAGGGTGTTAGCGCTTGAAATTTCACCTCAGGCTGAGAAAGGTAAACCTCAAGGCAACATCAAACCATTTAGCCTCGTAGCTAGCCCTACGGGGCAGGAGAAGGCTCTCTCCGGTCTATCTCGTAAAATCTTCAATAGATGAGATGACCAATAAGGTAACACTGATATTAGGCTAGTAAATTGATCAAAGAGTTTGATTTGGGGTTTTTTGGGTTTTTGGTGGCAAATTGAGGGGATGGCAATTTTGGGTGCGGGGATTGGACACAGTTTCTGCAGGGGGTTCTTTAGGGCGAGGTAGGAGACAGTATTGATGCTTTTGATTGAGGTGAATGGTCAGGAATGAAAGATGAGGAGCTAAAGAGAGCAAACAATCACTTTGAATTCTCTTTAGACAGTAGAAAACATTGAAATTAAACAAACTTAAAAGCAGAGCATGGCAGGCATGAATTCTTACTTTAACACTTCATTTGTTTAATGTGCAGAAGTAAAAGAAAGGAAATGAATCACATAACAAGCTTACAAGTACATTGAGAAACACACCATCAACACATGAGTCCACAAGAATCCCAAAGAGGACTGCAAAACCCTGGTCTTCCTTAGCCAAAAATTGCAGAGATACAGTGAATAATACAATGATAGCTTATCCCTCAAGAATCCAACCATGAAAATGAGCAAGAAAGTCCATAATATAGATGATCTAACCTCTTTCCCTGCCTCCATGGGTCGAGCTCACTATCCTAGGAGCTGTTTCAACCACTTCTAAACTAAGCACTACAAACTAGGCAGTCAAAACAACTTGCCTCTATAAGCTAGGAAACCAATTCATTCATTTAATATTTACCCTTTTCATGAATGAATCTTCTAGAAGTGTTACATAAGAGTAAAAGTGTCTTACAAGTACAATAATTACATCAAAGAGAATCATAATTCACCCCAAAAAGTCAAACTGGGTCAAACTGCGTTTTTCTGAGCTGTACAGTGCATTTTGGAAAACTCTGCCTGACGGGTCGCGCGCCCTTGCCTGACGGTTCATGCGCCTTTGGAGCCACTTTTGGGGCACTTTCAGGTGTCCAAATTGGGCAAGAGTAGGCTTGTTGGAAAGGTATGTGAGTCTACTTTCCAACCCAACTGGAATTTTTGAATTTGGAGTTCATTTGCCCTGTCCAAAATCAAATCTCCCAAGGCTGCTTTCTGCAGTTCAAAAAAGTGGCAGAAAGTCATTTTTTGCTAGTTTTTTGACTTTCTGGAGGCCCAAAACTTCACCAAATCTCAAGTCCATCCATGAGCATGTGTAACTTTGCATGAAAAATCTGGAAATGCTGAGTTTTTGTCAAATGGAGTTGCCATGATGAAGGGTCGCACGGGGGGTGAGACCCGTTAATGGGAAAAACCTGCAAATTGCCTGAAAATGCCAAAATTCTCAAAATTTCTTGGGATTTGTGCTGTGGTTAGGCTATTTAGTGCCTTGATCCTTGAGTGAAGCCTCAGCCAAGATACGGAAGGGATTGGGCCTCTTTCTCCGTTTTAGTGCCTCGATCAACCGCCTTTGAAACATTTTCATCTTTGCCTTGCACACATGCATTCTTGCCCAGTAGTGGTTCTTCATGTTCCTCAGCAATTTCTTCTCTTGGTTGGTCTTAGCCAACAGCCTCTCCAAGTGTGCATTTACCCGGATGAGCATGGACTCTCGGTCAATGGGCAATGGATCACCGGGTCTTCTTCGGTTCAAGATTCGGTCACTACGAATCCTCCACAGCTCATCAAGTGCTTGCTCATCTTCCAACTGTTTGTTGCGCTGCTCCAGGTATGTGATGGTCCATTGTGCACCCTCTAATCTCCTCTGCAAGGCATCATTTTCAGCTCGGAGGTGCTGAATGATCTCCTTTGCCTCTCGGCTAGGAGAACTGACATCAAGATCAATAAGCTCTATATCCGGAACCCCTGATGGTCCCTCATCAATCATGGGCTGTTTGCCCCTCCCTGGTACCTGTGTTGCTGAAGAAAGCGAGGCCCCTTCCACCTGATGTGGAGATAACACTCGCTGAGCCGATGAAGAAGGCGAGACCCCTTCCACCTGGTGTAGAGATAATACTCGCCTGGCTGCTGCAAATAAGATCCTCTGGCCTCTCTGATAAGTAACCAAAGGTGAGGAGCTGACATGTCTAGTGACGGGGATGTCATGCTGCTGTGATGGTCCTCCCTCCTCGTGAACAACCTCAGGGGGTGATGATGCTGTGAAAAACTCACGAGAGATAAACTCCTCCCATGAGATGCCCTGCTGTTTTGACTGTTTGAGATGCTGTTTCAAGGGGACAAATAACACAAGGGAGAAGTCAGGGAGGGGGACTTTTGAGGGGACTTAGGGAAAATATATTGAAGAGGGAATTTAGGGAAGAAATTATGAGATATACAACATCACATAATCATAATATGCAAGGGTTTTATGGGAAGTAGGGTTTAGGGTTATGTTATTGATTTTTAGGGGTAGGGGTAGGGTTTTAGGGCTTTTAGTATTTTTGGTAGGGAGATTGGGTAAAAATGATAAGGGAGGTGGTAATGGGATGTGGGGAAAAAGTGGGGATGAAAAGGATGACCTTGAGCACAGCAAAACAAAATCCTAGCTTTACTTGCACTTTGACCTTTTTAAGCACAATACAATTGAATTTCCCATTTCATCTTGATGGCATTTGACACATCTTCCATGCTCATTTTTTCTTTACCAAGCAAAATCACCATGATTTAGAGGCCTACCTGAAGAAATTTAGGAGAAAGAAGTTGATTTGTGGCTCACTGGAAAATTTCTGTGGCGAAATCCCCAACGGGTCGCGCGCCCTCAACGGGTCGCGCCAGTGTAATTTTTGCACTGGCAAATGTGTCCTGATGGGTCGCACGCCTTCAACGGGTCGCGCACTTTTGCAGGAGGCTTTTGGAGGCCTTCCCGGTGTAAGAATTGGGTGCAGGATATCTCGTTGGAAAGGTCTTTGAGTCTACTTTCCAAACCAACTGGAATTTTTCAATTTGGAGTTCATTTGACCTATCAAAAATCAAATCTCCCAAGACTGGTCAAAAAGTGCCAAATGAGGCTGCCTCAAGGAAGAGTGCTGTTGCAGTCAACTTTTTAATGCCTTCCTCAACCCCAAATTTAGCTCATGATAGCTCATTGGAATTCTTTTTGTGTCTAGTTATCATTTTACCCATCAAGCAAATCATTTGGCCAACCAAGCTAGGATAAAACTTGATTTTCCCAAGGTCACTTCAGAGGTGTCTTTGATTCTCCTGAGGCAACGGTATTCTTGACATTTCTCTCAAACCATGACACCTGTGCAAAAAGTGAAGGAGGTTTTTCTTCTTTGGCATGTTGTGGACAAACACTTCTCTCAGTTTTGTAAAATTCATCTTTGATTGCTCTTAAACATCATTTGAGTGAAACTTGCCCCGATGTGTGAAACAAGGAATTTTGTCAAAATGAAGCAAAATGAAGGGGATAGGGGGCTTCTAAATTCTTGGGGAAATTTTTGGGAGTAGGGAGGGATGTTAGGAAGCAGGGGAAAGTGGAATCTCAGAGTTTGAGTGAGGGGAAGGGGTCCAAAAGGGCAAAACATAGGCCCAACCTAGAAAATTGCCAATTTGTAGCTAGAAACTGGGGTTTATGCAAAAATGAGGAATTTGGGGGATCTAAGGGATGGGAAGCATTTGATAGGGTATTTTAAGGATAGAGGAAGGTGTATGAACATCTGGATACAAGTTTTGCCGATGACTTGATCGTCCAAGAGAAATTGGCTTTCAAAACCCTAGGAGAGGGAAATGACCTTGCCAAGGCACAACTGAAGCATGAACAAGGTGTACAATGACTCATTAGACACTGAGATGATAATGACAACCCTATGAATGATGATAGAATCAGCTGAATAGTGACATAGATTGGCATTTGGGCAACTTTGAAAAGAGTGAGAGAAAACCCTAGACCTAATGCCTAGTGACCAAATTTTGCTTGAAGACTCACTGAAATGACAAAATTTGACTTTGACACTTCAAAATCACTTTGTAAGAGCACATTTGATCACTGGAGGAAGGCTGGAAAGACTGACACTAACAGAGGGCACCTCTCAAAAGAATACCATTGGCAAAACCATAGATTGTCAAAACGTGCAACCCAAAAACTGTAAACGGTAAATTGACAATTTTACCTCAATTTTCTTTTAATTATTAATTTTATTTTTATTTTTATGTAATTTTGACCAAGTCAAAATGTTTACATAATATAAAAGGACATGGTATTACAACATCTCTTCTATACTAGGTTAAAGAGTGTCCCTCAACACAATGACATATGTATCTAGTTATTTATTTTTATTTAATTTAAGTTTGTGTCATTTAAGAACCAACTTGTATTTTTTAGTTTTTAAATGTAATTTTATGTTATGTTCTTTTGTGACGACTTCTCATCTATAAGCTACTTTCAATGTAATAAATGTGAATATAGATTGTTAAGCTCTATATAAGCCCCATGTTCACCCTAAAACTCTTTCCCTAGATATTGCGTGATTATGTTTTTATTGTTATATTGTTATGTAGGCTATAACCTCTCATAGTTCCATTTTGTTATAATTGTACCCTTTGTCTCATATATATATATATATATATATATATAATACTAAGGACACCTAGACTTAGGGTCATCAAATATTGTCTTATACATTGTATTCATTGTAAAACGAGGTTTCCACCTCGAAGAGGACTGTAAGTATTGGCTTATTATCATTTTTAAAGAGGAAGGTTCATAGCATTTGGCATCAGGGCTCATGATCCTAGAGTTTTGCTACTTCAGATAAGTCATCATGGAATCATCACTATAGCTTTTTTGGGGTAGGTTTCAGATGATGAAACTTGATGAATATTGAGGAGAAATCATGCATAATATATGATTCAAATTTCAGATCTTAGTGTAACCACCCCTTCCCACATTTACCCAAATTCACAAGTGATCCAGGTGGATATTGGTGGCCACCCACTTATTCCACTTGGACACCCAACATTGTCTCTTTAGTTTTTTGGTTTCCTTAATTGTAGTGCAATTTACTATTTTTGGCATTTTTTTCGGGTACTGAATTTTCAGAGCTGTTTTGAGGCCCTAAACGAAATTTTTAGGGAAAATGGAGAGACCAGGAAACCTCCCAAACAAGCATGCTCATGTTTATATGGCCTCCTCTTCGAGATCTTCGAAACAAGGTATTATGATAGCCAAATGGAGATCGTGTGCCAAAGTTACAACCCTGGGAAGTTGATGTACAAATTTACCCAAACGGGGCCCACATTTTTGTCGCTTCATCTCCTAGGGTTAGGTTTTTGGATGTTCAGGGTTTTCCATTGTTTCTCAATAATAAATAGGCATTTGAGCCTCATTGTAACACAAATCGGAGGCATGTAGCCGCCACATCTCTTCTCAGAGATAAGCTACCATCACCCGAGCAAGTTTATTTCCATTCTGTTTGTTAGCATATATCAGTATTCTGATATTAATGAAATGAAGTGTTATTTCTGCTGCATTTTTTTATTTATGGCTATATGCGTAATTTGTTGTGTTATTGTTTAAGTTTGGATCAGTGATATAATAGTGGTCTACTCTTTCTCTTCTTTTATTTGCATGTCCCCAACGAGGTCAAGGTATAAGGAGTTAGGGCTTGATCTGGTTGAACCTTTGCAAGACCAACCTCACAAACCCCGACGACCTCCCATGGCGGAAGAAAAGAAAGATGAGGGGACATGAGATCCTTTCAAAATATTTCTCGAGGAAGCCCTCGAGCGACAAAGGAACGCGATGATGGATAACGTTTCCTAGATCCTTCGATGACTACCAACAAGCGACGCATCTTCATCCAGTAGCCACTTTGGAGGCACCACTCCTTTTAAGGTATAAGTTAACTTCGATATTCCTGTATTTGAGGGTTAGATAGATGCAGACACCGTAGATAAATGGTTGAATTTGTTGGAAGGATATTTTTCAGTTCATGACTTTTCCAATCGAGAAAAAGATTACTTTTTCACTTCTGAAAGTTGCCCAACAGTTCAAGGACTGGTGGGAAACCTACTTGAACAAAAGGATGAGAGAGAATCCTCACTGTTTTCAGCCGCACCCACTTGGGATTCTTTCCGATACATCAACAAAGAAAAATATTACCATGTCGAGAGCTATAAAGATAAATACATAAAGTGTACCACGCTACATCAGGCAAGGGACCAAGATGTGTCAGAGTTCACAAATGTTTTCCATAACCTCTGCACGAAGTTGGGTATCAAGGATTGAAAGGGGCATTTGGTCCTCAAGTACAACGTTTGTCTACACAAGTACATCCAGGATGAGATGTAGTCCCCAGACATCTCCTCGTTTGGCACAACATACTGATACGCTGTTAAGATGGAGTAGAAGTTTAAATAGAAGAAGAGAGACTTTGGATCTGTGAATCAAAAGCAAGGAAAAGACGCCCCCAAACCACAACGCAAAGGCCAAATCCAAGGCGGGGTGACCTAGGACAACTCATCAAAGCCGCAAGCAAAGAACATCACCACGAAGACAAACAAGGACACAATAAATTGGTGTGAGTTCCATAAGAGCTCCACTCACAACACAAGTGAGTGTTGGGCCAAGCAGTCACTAGTGGCTGAGCTAAAGGCTTCCGAATTAGACACATGTTCCGACTTTAAGTCAGAACCTGACAAGGGGAATGACAAAGGGAAGAAGATCATTGATGTAGAGCCCAGTGCCACCATGGCCACCACCAAGATCTAGAAGAAAGAGCCTGAAGATCCAGATGAGGGGGAATGCCTCTTCCACTCACAGATGTGGGTGAAAGGTTCTACGCTGCAGTTCATTGTCGATAGCGGGAGAGAAAAGAACCTCATTTCATCAGAGGTCGTGAAGCGGTTGTGCCTACCGACGATAACACATCTGCAGTCGTACACAATCGGGTGGCTTCACCAAGGATGAGATCTCCGTGTCAGCCAGCAGTGTCACCTTCCCTACAACATCAAGCCCTTCACGGATGAGGTATTGTGTGATGTTTCTCCTCTTGAAGTTTGTGATGTATTATTCGGACAACCATACTTGTGAAAACAAAATGTTGTATATGAGTCTAGACCTCTCTCTGTGATTATTACTTTGGGCAATAAGTTGTATAGGATATCAGAGGTAGCCCCACCTATTGCCATCTCTTTGATCACTGCAGATCAATGCAGTAAGATCATTTCCAAGACAAGGAAATTTGTTTTCCTTATTATTCGCCCTTAGGGCAAGAAGAAGGTTGTGGCCACAACTTCTAGACGGGGCTCCTCCACACAGCAATAGCAGATGGACAAGGTCATGGAGGAGTACAGGAACATTTTTGCCTCACCTACAGGGGTGCCTCTGCACTATCAGGTCAAACACACCATCGAACTGACCCTGGGCGCACTGCTACCCAATGGACTGATCTATTGACGCTTTGTTATGGGGAATGATGAGATCAAGAGATCAATTCATGAGTTGTTGCAGAAAGGGAACACCAGACCAAGGTCATCACCTTGTGGGAGCCCAATTATATTGGTACAAAAGAAGGACGGGACCCGGAGACTCTATATTGACTATCGGGCGTTGAACAAGATGACTGTATAGAATAGGTACCTAATCCCATGGATTGATGACCTTCTGGACCAGCTCAAGGGGGCCAAATATTTCAAAAAGTTTGACTTGAATTCCGACTATCACCAGGTGCCTATCGAACCCTCCGATTTGTGGAATATTGCCTTAAAATCAAAGGAGGGCCTTTTCGAATGGTTGGTCATGACTTTCGGGTTGACGAATTCCCCCGAAACCTTCATGAGATTGATGGATGACATCTTACGACCCTTCACCAATGCATTCGTGGTGGTGTATTTAGATAACATCTTGATCTTCAACCAGACTTAGGAAGAGCACCTTCACCATATTCGACAGGTCCTTTGAACCCTGTGACAACACAAGTTGTGTGCTAATTTGGAGAAATGCAATTTTGGCATGACCTATGTTCAACATCCGGGGTACATCATTAATGAGCAGGGTGTGCATGTGGACCCAGCCAAGATATAAGTCATTCGGGATTATCCAACCCCAACCACTCGAACAGAGCTCTGTAGCATTCTTGGTCTTGCCAATTTCTACTGCAGGTTCATGTTGGGGTTCCCTCATATCACTTGGTCTTTAAGTCAAGTCACCAAGGGCAGAGTGAAAGCAAAATATTTTTGGTCTAAAATCCAACAGCAGGCCTTTTCCGAGTTGAAGCATCGCCTTTGCTCTGCACCAGTTCTCACATTACCATACCTGCAACAACCATTTGAGATTGAGACAGATGCCTCAGAATATCCTATTGGTGCAGTTCTTACTCAGCAGGGGCATCTAATGGCTTGCCACAATGAGACACTTTTAAACACAGTCCAAAAGTATCCCACTTACAACAAAGAAATGTATTCCATTGTGCAGGCCTGTCGTCAATGGAAGCATTACATTCTGGGAAAGGAAACAGTCATCCACACAGACCACCAACCCCTGCAGTTCATATAGACACAAGGGAAGTTGTAGAACGAACTCCATCAGAAATGGTCCACATACCTGCAACAATTCCATGTGAACATTAAGTAAATGAAGGGTCTTGAACTTCTGGAGCCGTTTTGAGGCCTTAAACGATGTTTTTAGGGAAAATTGAGAGAATGAAATCATTTATAATAAGCATGCCTTTTATTTTTAGCCTCCTCTTTGAGATCTTCAAAACGAGGTATTATGATAGCCAAACGAAGATCGTATGCCAAAGTTATGACCCCCAGAAGTAATGTACCAATTTACCCAAATGAGGCCCACAATTTTGGTGCTTCATCTCGTACAGTTAGGTTTTTGGATGTTTAGGGTTTTCCATTGTTTCTCAATAATAAATAGGCCTTTGAGCCTCATTGTAACATAGTTCAAAGACATATAACCATGACATCTATTATCAGAGATAAGCTACCATCGCTCGAGCTAGTTATTTCCATTCTCTTTGTAAGCATATTTCAGTATTCTCATATTAATGAAATGAAGTGTTATTTCTGCTGCATTTCTATATTTATGTTTATATCTGTAATTTGTTGCGTTCTTGTTTAAGTTCAGATCTGTGGTATCAGAGCAGTCTGCTCTTTCTCTGTTTTTCCCTGCATGTCCACAACGATGTCAAGGTATTAGGAGTTAGGGCTCGATCTGGTTGAACCTTTGCAAGACCAACCTCGCAAACCTTGACGGCCTCCCATGGCGAAAGAAAAGGAAGAGAGGGGGCATGAGATACTTTCAAAATATTGCTCGAGGAAGCCGTCGAGTGACAGAGGAACGCGATGATGGATAACTTTGTCCATATCCTTCGACGACTACCCACAGGTGACGCATCTTCATCCAGCAGCCACTCTGGAGGCGACACTCCTTTTAAGGTACAAGTTAACTTCAATATTCCCATATTTGAGGGCCAGATAGATGCAGACACCGTAGATAAACTGTTGAACCTATTCGAAGGATATTTTTTAGTTCATGACTTTTCCAATCGGGAAAATATTACTTTTGCACTTCTCAAAGCCGCCCCACACGTCAAGGACTGGTGGGAAACCTACTTTAAACAAAAGGACGAGAGGGGATCCTCATTGTTTTCAGCTACACCGACTTGGGATTCTTTCTGAGACACCATCAAGGAACAATATTACCATGTCGGGAGCTGTGGAGATAAATACGTAAAGTGGACCACACTATGATAGGGAAGGGACTAAGATGTGCTGGAGTTCACAAATGTTTTCCATACTCTCCGCACGAAGTTGGGTATCAAGGATTCTTAGTGGCACTTAGTACTCAAGTACTGTGCCTGTCTACACAAGTACATATAGGACGAGATGGAGTTCCTGGACATCTCCTCGCTCAGCAAGACATATCGATACGCTGTCAAGATGGAGCAGAAGTTTAAATAGAAGAAGCGAGACTTTGGATCTGTGAATTCGAAGTAAGGAAAAGGTGCCCCCAAACCACAAAGCAAATTCCAAAACCAAAGCAGGGCGACTGAGTACAACCCTCCAAAGCCACAAGAAAAGAACAACACCACAAAGACAAAGAAGGATATGGGAAAATGGCGTGAGTTCCATAAGAGCTCCACTCACAACACAAGTGAGTGTTGGGCCAAGTAGTCACTGGATAGCAACCAATTCCTTCATGTAAGAAAGAAAGGTGGTGTTTTTTGGTCAGCTCAGTTTTGGCCTATTTCCCCTTCACCTCGCTTGAGTCTCAGCATCTTTTGTCGATGGATTCCAACTCAAAGTCTGACTCTTCAGCTTCAACTATCTATGATCACTGTTTAAAGGCACATGAAGAAATGAATGCTGAAATTTATGACTTACAAGTTCTAATATATCAACAATAGGATTCAAATAGAGCCACAGTAAAAACAGTAGAGGCCTAGCAAAAGATAATTAGTCGTTTGGGGGATGAGGTGGAAGCCCTACGTAGAAAATTGTCATGGATTTACATTTCCATATCAACCGACCACTGAGCCCAACAAGTGACCCTTCTCGAGGCTTTGACCTCAATCACCCTGCTGAGGGTTACGATCAAATATAATTATAATGGTTAGAGCTAAATGTGTATGGATGTTGTTTCAATTTGTCATGTGTATACTTCTAGGATAATAAGAGTATTGATATGGTTTGGGGCTTTTGCTGTAATTTGGAACGGGGTAGATAAATGCAATCTGACAATCCAAATGCCCATGAACAAAACATTATTGTAATTCTCTCAAGTATTTGTCGCGACTAGGCGCAGACTTGATAAAAAAGGTACTCATTCTTGTAAAAAATAAATATTAATTATTTATATATTAGTTATTTTATACAAAAAAAAAGTTTTACTTTATTTTATTTTTATAATAGTTTTATTTTAAAAATACTTTTACATTATGTGTACATGTTGTTTCCACCATTAGGATCCTAACATTTCAAATATACGACAAATTAGTGTTGGGATCCATTATGAATCTTGGTGGCTAGGGTTTAGGCAACCTATTAGCGATCTTGTGTCAAGAATCATTGCTTCATTGTTATAAGCATAGATGCTAGACATATGGGTGAACAAATGTTCACATTAGAAACTATATTGGAGATTATGTGGGTGATATGGACTTTAACCTATATATTGTTTTGTTTATATTTGAGGTCACATTAAATAAATGTTACTCAAAAGAGCACAAGGTGGTCTCGTATGAGGTTGAATACTTAATTTTCATGGCATTGATATCGGAGAATCTAATGCTTCCACATTGAAGGCTTCTAGATTAAAGGTTGCATTGATTGTCATGTGATTAGATACAATTCCTTTAGGGCCATTCATGTTGTTCTCTATATGTATATTGTTGATCACATATGGGCAACACATTGTTGTTGCAGCCAATCATGGTGCTAGCTGCTTCCATGGCAGTGGAGAAAGAAAACCTTGATCTTTAACTGCAAATTCTTAGAGGGAAAAAAAAACAAACAAAAAACCTTAATTCAAACGTATCCAATTTCACAAAAATTCCTAGAATAGTCGATCTACCAAAAAAAACCCATCTATATTCAATGAAACCTAGCATTGTCAAGCTCGTAAATAATCACAGAAAAGGTAAACATTAAAGTTGATAGTGGAATCCACTTCGGTACCGATCTAGCCGTTTTTGAAATAGAAGATCGGGGAGTCGAACAATTCTCTGCAATCGCAACTCTCGCAAGGTTTGATGGTGGGGAAGAAGTAGAATATGAAGGCTTTAGTGCCCATCCTAGTGTAGACTATGTAAACGCATTTCATTGCTACAAATGTCATTTTAAATTAAATTAATTAGCCAAGTAAATTTGGCATAAACAGTAAGCATGAGTTTGCAAGGAAAAAAGAAATTTTATAGTTTTAAATAGGTTATATTAGAGAAGAATATCATGGGAAAACCATGGGATCAAAATATCATAGAAAAATCCATGGGTAGTCAATAACCAATGTTTACATGATATCTCTTCCATATTGGGTGCAATTATTTGTTTTATTTTATTGTTATTTCTTTGTGATTGACCAAGTCAAAATGATTACAAGACAAAACATTACAACGTCACTTACATATTGGGCTAGAAAGCACCTCTCGATGCAATTAATTTAAATTAATTTAGATTTATCTTAGATTTAAATTACTAAATATTAATAAGAATAAAAAATTTAATGTACTTTTTTTTTATCATTTAATTTTATGTTATGTATTAATTTTTTTATATTAACAAAAAAAAATGATGTCAAGTCTCACTAGCACAATCGATTGAGGATCGGTCTTGTTAGCAAGGCTGCCCAGGATCAAACCTCAAAGGGGGTGGTTGTGCCCTGTGCTAGGGGAAGGAAACATGCTAAAAATCCAGTCAGTTTAGGGCTAGTGTGGCCCAGTCCGAGTGCGATCCCTAGGTGACTTTAATGGATTAGATGCTCGTGGGTCGTGGCTCCTCAAGGCACATGTTAAGCCTAGAAGAGCATAAACAACTTGACAAACAAAAAAATATTTAAAATTTTTGATATATTAACAAATTTGATCATTTTTTATGTTTGATAGTTTTATATTTAAAATGGATTTACACTGATTAATACAAGCTTAGATCCATCTTAACTCCAAATCTACCAAACATCGAGAGAGATCAAATCTCTGAATGGAGGCTTTTGTGAGTAGAGTTTTTTAGAGATCTGTTTTCTGGATCCATCACATAAATCTTTTAGATTGTCTTTTTGTTTCGAACCAGCTAATATGGTTCAAAAAAGAGGTTTGCATCTGTTTTCTGAATCCATCACATAAATATTTTAGATTGTCTTTATGTTTCGAACCAACTAATATGGTTCAAAAAAGAGGTTTGCAGCTTAAGAGATTTGATCCTTCTCGACGCTTGGTAGATCCGAAGTTAAGATGGATCTAGCCTTGTGATATATATATATATATATATATACACCATTCGGAGTCCAAAAACCCCAAATGGTAAATTGACTATATTATCTCAATCTTATTTGATTTTTTAAATTTAATTTAATTTGTATTTGTATTTTTATTTTTTTTATGTAATTTGACTGCGTTAAAATGTTTACATAATATAACAGGACAGGACATTACGACATCTCTTCCATACTGGGCTAGAGAGAACCTCTCAGAAGAATACCATTGGCAAAACCATAGTTTGTCAAAACCTGGAGCCCAAAAACTACAAACAATAAATTGACTATTTTACCTCAATCGTATTTTAATTAATAATTTTATTTTTTCAATTTTATTTTTATTTTTATGTAATTTGACCAAGTTAAAATGTTTACATAATAAAACAAAGCGAGAATTACAACATCTCTTCCAGTTTGGGCTAGAGGGCACCTCTCAAAAGAATACCATTGGCAAAACCATAGATTGTCAAGATGTGCAACCCAAAAATTGTAGACGGTAAATTGACTATTTTACCTCAATTTTCTTTTAATTATTAATTTTATTTTTATTTTTATGTAATTTTGACCAAGTCAAAATGTTTACATAATATAACAGGACATGGCATTACAACATCTCTTCTATACTAGGTTAAAGAGTGTCCCTGAACACAATGACATATGTATCTAGTTATTTATTTTTGTTTAATTTAAGTTTGTGTCATTTAAGAACCAACTTGTATTTTTTAGTTTTTAAATGTAATTTTATGTTATGTTCTTTCGTGACGACTTCTCATCTATAAGCTACTTTCAATGTAATAAATGCGAATATAGATTGTTAAGCTCTATATAAGCCCCATGTTCACCCTAAAACTCTTTCCCTAGATATTGCGTGATTATGTTTTTATTGTTATATTGTTATGTAGGCTATAACCTCTCATAGTTCCATTTTATTATAATTGTACCCTTTGTCTCATATATATATATATATATATATATATATAATACTAAGGACACCTAGACTTAGGGTCATCAAATATTGTCTTATACATTGTATTCATTGTAAAACGAGGTTTCCACCTCGAAGAGGACTGTAAGTATTGGCTTATTATCATTTTTAAGGAGGAAGGTTCATAGCATTTGGCATCAGGGCTCATGATCCTAGGGTTTTGCTACTTCAAATAAGTCATCATGGAATCATCACTATAGCTTTTTTGGGGTAGGTTTCACATGATGAAACTTGATGAATATTGAGGAGAAATCATGCATAATATATGATTCAAATTTCAGATCTTAGTGTAACCACCCCTTCCCACATTTACCCAAATTCACAAGTGATCCAGGTGGATATTGGTGGCCACCCACTTATTCCACTTGGACACCCAACATTGTCTCTTTAGTTTTTTGGTTTCCTTAATTGTAGTGCAATTTACTATTTTTGGCATTTTTTCGGGTACTGAATTTTCGGAGCTGTTTTGAGGCCCTAAACGAAATTTTTAGGGAAAATGGAGAGACCAAGAAACCTCCCAAACAAGCATGCTCATGTTTATATGGCCTCCTCTTCGAGATCTTCGAAACAAGGTATTATGATAGCCAAATGGAGATCGTGTGCCAAAGTTACAACCCTGGGAAGTTGATGTACAAATTTACCCAAACGGGGCCCACATTTTTGTCGCTTCATCTCCTAGGGTTAGGTTTTTGGATGTTCAGGGTTTTCCATTGTTTCTCAATAATAAATAGGCCTTTGAGCCTCATTGTAACACAAATCGGAGGCATGTAGCCGCCACATCTCTTCTTAGAGATAAGCTACCATCACCCGAGCAAGTTTATTTCCATTCTGTTTGTTAGTATATATCAGTATTCTGATATTAATGAAATGAAGTGTTATTTCTGCTGCATTTTTTTATTTATGGTTATATGCGTAATTTGTTGTGTTATTGTTTAAGTTTGGATCAGTGGTATAAGAGTGGTCTACTCTTTCTCTGCTTTTATTTGCATGTCCCCAACGAGGTCAGGGTATAAGGAGTTAGGACTTGATCTAGTTGAACCTTTGCAAGACCAACCTCACAAACCCCGACGACCTCCCATGGCGGAAGAAAAGAAAGATGAGGGGACATGAGATCCTTTCAAAATATTTCTCGAGGAAGCCCTCGAGCGACAAAGGAACGCGATGATGGATAACGTTTCCTAGATCCTTCGATGACTACCAACAAGCGACGCATCTTCATCCAGCAGCCACTTTGGAGGCGCCACTCCTTTTAAGGTATAAGTTAACTTCGATATTCCCGTATTTGAGGGCTAGATAGATGCAGACACCGTAGATAAATGGTTGAATTTGTTGGAAGGATATTTTTCAGTTCATGACTTTTCCAATCGAGAAAAAGATTACTTTTGCACTTCTGAAAGTCGCCCAACACTTCAAGGACTGGTGGGAAACCTACTTGAACAAAAGGATGAAAGAGAATCCTCACTGTTTTTAGCCGCACCCACTTGGGATTCTTTCCGATACATCAACAAAGAAAAATATTACCATGTCGAGAGCTATGAAGAAAAATACATAAAGTGTGCCACGCTACAGCAGGGAAGGGACCAAGATGTGTCGGAGTTCACAAATGTTTTCCATAACCTCCGCACGAAGTTGGGTATCAAGGATTGTAAGGGGCATTTGGTCCTCAAGTACAACGGTTGTCTACACAAGTACATCCAGGACGAGATGTAGTCCCCAGACATCTCCTTGTTTGGCACAACATACTGATACGCTGTTAAGATGGAGCAGAAGTTTAAATAGAAGAAGGGAGACTTTGGATATGTGAATCCAAAGCAAGGAAAAGGCTCACCCAAACCACAACGCGAAGGCCAAATCCAAGGCGGGGTGACCTAGGACAACTCGTCAAAGCCACAAGCAAAGAACAACACCACGAAGACAAAGAAGGACACAATAAATTGGTGTGAGTTCCATAAGAGCTCCACTCACAACACAAGTGAGTGTTGGGCCAAGCAGTCACTAGTGGCTGAGCTAAAGGCTTCCGAATTAGACACATGTTCCGAATTTGAGTCAGAACCTGACAAGGGGAATGACAAAGGGAAGAAGATCATTGATGTAGAGCCCAGTGCCACCATGGCCACCACCAAGATCTAGAAGAAAGAGCCTGAAGATCCAGACGAGGGGGAACGCCTCTTCCACTCACAGATGTGGGTGAAAGTTTCTACACTGCAGTTCATTGTCGATAGCGGGAGAGAAAAGAACCTCATTTCATCAGAGGTCATGAAGCGGTTGTGCCTACCGACGATAACACATCTGCAGTCGTACACCATCGGGTGGCTTCACCAAGGATGAGATCTCTGCGTCAGCCAGCAGTGTCACCTTCCCTACAACATCAAGCCCTTCACGGATGAGGTATTGTGTGATGTTTCTCCTCTTGAAGTTTGTGATGTATTATTCGGGCAACCATACTTGTGAAAACAAAATGTTGTATATGAGTCTAGACCTCTCTCTGTGATTATTACTTTGGGCAATAAGTTGTATAGGATATCGGAGGTAGCCCCACCTACTACCATCTCTTTGATCACTGCAGATCAATGCAGTAAGATCATTTCCAAGACAAGGAATTTTTTTTTCCTTATTATCCGCCCTTAGGTCAAGAAGAAGGTTGTGGCCACAACTTCTAGACGGGGCTCCTCCACACAGCAATAGCAGATGGACAAGGTCATGGAGGAGTACAGAAATATTTTTGCCTCACCTACAGGGGTGCGTCTGCACTATCAGGTCAAACACTCCATCGAACTGACCCTGGGCGCACTGCTACGCAATGGACTGATCTATTGACGCTTTGTTATGGGGAATGATGAGATCAAGAGATCAATTCATGAGTTGTTGCAGAAAGGGAACACCATACCAAGCTCATCACCCTGTGGGAGCCCAATTATATTGGTACAAAAGAAGGACGGGACCCGGAGACTCTATATTGACTATCGGGCGTTGAACAAGATGACTGTATAGAATAGGTACCTAATCCCATGGATTGATGACCTTCTGGACCAGCTCAAGGGGGCCAAATATTTCAGAAAGTTTGACTTGAATTCCGACTATCACCAGGTGCCTATCGAACCCTCCGATTTGTGGAATATTGCCTTAAAATCAAAGGAGGGCCTTTTCGAATGGTTGGTCATGACTTTCGGGTTGAAGAATTCCCCCGAAACCTTCATGAGATTGATGGATGACATCTTACGACCCTTCACCAATGCATTCGTGGTGGTGTATTTAGATAACATCTTGATCTTCAACCAGACTTAGGAAGAGCACCTTCACCATATTCGACAGGTCCTTTGAACCCTGTGACAACACAAGTTGTGTGCTAATTTGGAGAAATGCAATTTTGGCATGATCTATGTTCAACATCCGGGGTACATCATTAATGAGCAGGGTGTGCATGTGGACCCAGCCAAGATATAAGTCATTCGGGATTATCCAACCCCAACCACTCGAACAGAGCTCCGTAGCATTCTTGGTCTTGCCAATTTCTACCGCAGGTTCGTGTTGGGGTTCCCTCATATCACTTGGTCTTTAAGTCAAGTCACCAAGGGCAGAGTGAAAGCAAAATATTTTTGGTCTAAAACCCAACAGCAGGCCTTTTCCGAGTTGAAGCATCGCCTTTGCTCTGCACCAGTTCTCACATTACCATACCTGCAACAACCATTTGAGATTGAGACAGATGCCTCAAAATATCCTATTGGTGCAGTTCTTACTCAGCAGGGGCATCTAATGGCTTACCACAATGAGACACTTTTAAACACAGTCCAAAAGTATCCCACTTACAACAAAGAAATGTATTCCATTGTGCAGGCCTGTCGTCAATGGAAGCATTACATTCTGGGAAAGGAAACAGTCATCCAAACAGACCACCAACTCCTGCAGTTCATACAGACACAAGGGAAGTTGTAGAACGATCTCCATCAGAAATGGTCCACATACCTGCAACAATTCCATGTGAACATTAAGTACATGAAGGGTCCTGAACTTCTGGAGCCGTTTTGAGGCCTTAAACGACGTTTTTAGGGAAAATTGAGAGAATGAAATCATTTCTAATAAGCATGCCTTTTATTTTTAGCCTCCTCTTTGAGATCTTCAAAATGAGGTATTATGATAGCCAAACGAAGATCGTATGCCAAAGTTATGACCCCTAGAAGTAATGTACCAATTTACCCAAACGAGGCCCACAATTTTGGTGCTTCATCTCGTACAGTTAGGTTTTTGGATGTTTAGGGTTTTCCATTGTTTCTCAATAATAAATAGGCCTTTGAGCCTCATTGTAACATAGTTCAAAGACATATAGCCACGACATCTATTATCAGAGATAAGCTACCATCGCTCGAGCTAGTTATTTCCATTCTCTTTGTAAGCATATTTCAGTATTCTCATATTAATGAAATGAAGTGTTATTTCTGCTGCATTTCTATATTTATGTTTATATCCGTAATTTGTTGCGTTCTTGTTTAAGTTCAGATCTGTGGTATCAGAGCAGTCTGCTCTTTCTCTGTTTTTCCTTGCATGTCCACAACGATGTCAAGGTATTAGGAGTTAGGGCTCGATCTGGTTGAACCTTTGCAAGACCAACCTCGCAAACCTCGACGGCCTCCCATGGCGAAAGAAAAGGAAGAGAGGGGGCATGAGATACTTTCAAAATATTGCTCGAGGAAGCCGTCGAGTGACAGAGGAACGCGATGATGGATAACTTTGTCCATATCCTTCGACGACTACCCACAGGTGACACATCTTCATCCAGCAGCCACTCTGGAAGCGACACTCCTTTTAAGGTACAAGTTAACTTCAATATTCCCATATTTGAGGGCCAGATAGATGCAGACACCATAGATAAACTGTTGAACCTATTCGAAGGATATTTTTTAGTTCATGACTTTTCCAATCAGGAAAATATTACTTTTGCACTTCTCAAAGCCGCCCCACACGTCAAGGACTGGTGGGAAACCTACTTTAAACAAAAGGACGAGAGGGAATCCTCACTGTTTTTAGCTACACCGACTTGGGATTCTTTTTGAGACGCCATCAAGGAACAATATTACCATGTCGGGAGCTGTGGAGATAAATACATAAAGTGGACCACGCTATGATAGGGAAGGGACTAAGATGTGCTGGAGTTCACAAATGTTTTCCATACTCTCCGCACGAAGTTGGGTATCAAGGATTCTCAGTGGCATTTAGTACTCAAGTACTGTGACTGTCTACACAAGTACATATAGGACGAGATGGAGTTCCTGGACATCTCCTCACTCAGCAAGACATATCGATACGCTGTCAAGATGGAGCAGAAGTTTAAACAGAAGAAGCGAGACTTTGGATCTGTGAATTCGAAGCAAGGAAAAGGTGCCCCCAAACCACAAAGCAAAGTCCAAAACCAAAGCAGGGCGACTGAGTACAACCCTCCAAAGCCACAAGAAAAGAACAACACGACAAAGACAAAGAAGGATATGGGAAAATGGCGTGAGTTCCATAAGAGCTCCACTCACAACACAAGTGAGTGTTGGGCCAAGTAGTCACTGGTGGCCGAGATGAAGGCTTCTGAATCAGATGCATGTTCCGACTCTGAGTTAGAACCCAACAAGGGGAATGAGAAAGGGAAGGAGATAATTGATGGGAGCCCATGCCACCATGGCCATCACCAATATCCAGAAGAATGATCCTTAAGATCCAGAGGAAGGGGAACGCCTCTTCCACTCACATATGTGGGTGAAAGGTTCTCCACTGCGGTTCATTATCGACAGTTTGAGCCAAAAGAACCTCATTTCAGCAGAGCGCATGAAGCTGTTGGCCCTACCGACGAAAGCACATCCGCAACCATACACCATCAGGTGGCTTTACCAAGGACGAGATCTTCACGTAAACCAACAGTGTCACCTTCCCTACAACATCAAGCCCTTCACGGATGAGGTATTGTGTGATGTTGCTCCTCTTGAAGTTTGTGATGTATTATTAGGAAAACCATACTTGTGGAAGTGACATGTTGTATATGACTCTAGACCTCGCTTTGTGATTATTACTTTGGGCAATAAGTTGTACATTATATGAGAGGTAGCCCCACCTACTACCATCTCTTTGATCACTACAAAGCAATGAAGTAAGATCATTTCCCAGACCAAGAAATTTGTTTTCCTTATGATTCGCCCTCAGGGAAAGAAGAAGGTTGTGGCCATGACTTCTAGACAGGGCTCCTCCACATAGTAGCAACAGATGGACAAGGTCGTGGAGGAGTACAGGGACATTTTCGCCTCACCTACAGGGGTACCTCTACACTGTCAGGTCAAGCACTCCATCGATTTGACCCCAGGCGCGCCACTACCCAATGGGCCGATCTATTGATGCTCTTTTCTGGAGAAGGATGAGATCAAGAGGCAGTTTCATGAGCTATTTTAGAAAGGGCACATCAAGCCAAGCTCATCACCCTGTGGGAGCCCGATTTTATTTGCACAAAAGAAGGATGGGACCTGGATACTTTGTATTGACTATCGAGTGGTGAACAATATCACTATCCAGAATAGGTACCCAATCCCACGGATTGATGACCTTATGGACCAGCTCAAGGGGCCCAAATATTTGAGCAAGACTGACTAGAAGTTCGATTATCACCAGGTGCCTATTGAACGCTCTGATGTGTGGAACACTGCCTTCAGATCCAAGGAGGGTGTTTTTGAATGGTTGGTCATGCCTTTCGGGTTGAAAAATGCCCCCGCAACCTTCATGAGGTTAATGGATGACATCTTGTGACCCTTCACCAATGCATTCATGGTGGTGTGTCTAGATGACATCTTGATCTTCAGCCAGAGTTGGGAAGAGCACCTTTGCCATATTCGACAGGTCCTTCAAACCATGCGACAACACAAGTTGTGTGCCAATTTGGAGAAATGCACTTTTGGCATGACCCAGGTTCAATATATGGGGTATATCATTGATGAGAAGGGTGTGCATTTGGATAAAACCAAGATACAAGTCATTCGGGATTGACCAACCCAACCACTCGAACAGAGCTCTACAGCTTTTTGGGTATTCCCAATTTCTACCGCAAGTTCATGTTGCGGTTCTCTCATATCACTTGGCCTTTAAGTTTAGTCACCAAGGGAAGAGCGAAAGAAAAGTTTTTTTTGGTCTGAAACCCAACATAAGGCATTTTCCAGAATTGGGCAACATATACCAGACACGCCTGGAAGGTAAGCATGTTCAAATTTTTCACGTCTAGGATGCACTGTTATGCCACCTGGGACACATCTATGTTCCTTCAGGAAAGCGTGCCAAGATGATTTGGGAGGCGTATTACGGTTGGGTCGCGGGACATTTCGGAGTAGAGAAAACAGTGGTGGTACTACATAAGTATTTTTATTGGTCGAACCTTCGTTAGGATGTTGGGAGGTACATTAAATCCTGCATTACCTACGCCATTCCCAAACCAACCATCAATAATCGAGGCCTATATACTCCTCTACCTACTCCTAGCTGGCCTTGGGAATCCATCTCCATGGATTACATGTCGAGCCTTCCTTCTACTAAGAATGACAATGACTGCGTTTTCATGGTCGTCGACAGATTCTATAAGATGGCCATTATGGTGGCCTGCAAGAAGATTATCACAGCAGACGCCACTATTAAGCTCTTCTTTGAGTGAGTGTGGGTACACTTTGAGATCTCACAGTCCCTTGTCTCTGATCGGGAAAAAAAAGTCCTAAGTGGAATTTGGTCAGGTCTCTTGTCGATGCTGGATACCAAACTCATTAAGACCATGAGTTTCCATCCCAAAACGTATGGCCAAACAAAAGTCTTCAATAGGATGATCGTACACCTTCTGCGCATATACAACTCAAAGCATCCACGCACATGGGATGAAAGCCTCCCCTGTGTCCAGAACAACTAAGACAAAGCTCTCCACAACTCAACGGGCCATAGCCCCTTTCAAGTAGGGCTAGGATTTCAACATATATTTTCCAATTATGTCGCCAGACCATTTGCAGCTATTCAGGCAATTTTTTTGGGTCCTGAGCTTCCAAAGTCGTTTTGAGGCCCTAAACAAGGTTTTTAGGGCAGATGGAGAGATCAATTACATCCCAGTTTTGCATGATTGTTTGTTTTTGGCCTCCTCTTTGAGATCTTCGAAACGAGGGACTATGATTTCAAAATGGAGATCATATTCCAAAGTAACATAGTTAAGAACCACGTAGCCACCACATCTTTTCTCAAAGATAAGCTACCATCGCCCGAGCTAGTTTATTTCCATTCTTTTTGTAAGCATATTTTAGTGTTCTGATATTAATGAAATGAAGTTTTATTTCTGCTCCATTTCTATATTTATTGTTATATGCGTAATTTATTGCATTCCTATTTAAGTTCGGCTCAGCGGTATCATAGTGGTATGCTCTTTCTCTATTTTTCTTTGCATGTCCCCAACGAGGTCAGGGTATAAGGAGTTAAGGCTCGATCTGATTGAACCTTTGCAAGACCAGCCTTGCAAATCTGAACGACCTCCCATGGCGGAAGAAAACAAGACGAGGGGGCAGGAAATCTTTTCAAAATATTGCTCTAGGAAGCCCTTGAGTGAAAAAGGAACACAATGATGGATAACTTTGCCTAGATCCTTCAACAACTACCCACAGGTGACGCATCTTCATCCAACAGCCACTCTGGAGGCGCCACTCCTTTTAAGGTAAAATTTAACTACGATATTCCTGCATTTGAGGGCTAGATAGATGCAGACATCGTAGATAAATGGTTGAATATGTTGGAAGGATATTTTTAAGTTCATGATTTTTACAGTTTGGAAAAGATTACTTTTACAATTCTTAAAGCCACCCCACACATCAAGGATTAGTGGGAAACCTACTGTGAACAAAAGGACGAGAGGGAATCCTCACTGTTTTCAACCGCACCCACTTGGGATTTTTTTCGAGACGCCCTTAAGGAACAATATTACCTTGTCAAGAACTATGAAGATAAATACATAAAGTGGACCACGCTATAGCAGGGAAGGGACCAAGATGTGCTGGAGATCACAAATGTTTTCCATACCCTCTGCATGAAGTTGGGTATCAAGGATTCCGAGTGGAACTTAGTACTCAAGAACCGCATCTGTGTACATAAGTACATCCAGGACTATATGGAGTTCCTGGACATCTCCTCGCTTGACACGACATACTGGTACATTGTCAAGATGGAGCATAATTTTAAACAGAAGAAGAGAGACTTTGGATATGTGAATCCGAAGTAAGGAAAAGGCACCCCCAAACCACAGAGCAAAGGCCAAATCCAAGGTGGGGTGACCCAGGACAACCAGCCGAAGTCGCAAGCAAAGAAAAACACCACGAAGACAAAGAAGGACACAGTAAACTGGTGTAAGTTCCATAAGAGCTCCACTCACAACACAAGTGAGTGTCAGGCCAAGCAGTCACTAGTGGTTGAGTTGAAGGCTTTTGAATCAAACGCAGGTTCTGACTCTAAGTCAGAACCTGACAAGGGGAATGAAAAAGGGAAGCATATCATTGACGTGGAGCCCCATGCCACTATGGCTACCACCAAGATCCAGAAGAATGAACCTAAAGATCCATAGGAGGGGGAATGCCTATTCCACTCACAAATGTCGGTGAAAGGTTCTCCGCTACAGTTCATTGTCAACAACGGGAGCCAAAAGAACCTCTTTTCAGCAAAGGCCATGAAGTGTTTGGGCCTACCAATGACATCACATCCACAGTCGTACACCATTGGGTGGCTTCACCAAGGACGAGATCTTCACGTGAGTCAGCAGTGTCGCCTTCCCTACAACATCAAGCCCTTCATGGATGAGGTACTGTGTAATGTTTATCCTCCTGAAGTTTGTGATGTATTATTAGGACAACCATACTTGTGGAAGCGACATGTTGTATATGAGTATAGACCTCGCTCTATGATTATTACTTTGGGCAATAATTTGTATAGGATACCATAGGTAGCCCCGCATATTGCCATGTCTTTGATCACTGCAAAGCAATGAAGTAAGATCATCTCCTAGACTAGGAAATTTGTTTTCCTTATGATTCGCCCTCAGGGAAAGAATAAGTTTGTGGCCACGACTTCTAGAAAAGGCTCCTCTGCACAACAACAGTAGATGGACAAGGTCGTGGAGGAGTACAGGGACATTTTCGCCTCACCTTCAGGGGTACCTCTACACTGTCAAGTGAAGCACTCCATCGATTTGACCCCCAAGCGGACCGCTACCCAATGGACCAATCTATTGATGCTCTGATATGGAGAACAATGAGATCAAGAGCCAGATTCATGAGCTATTGCAAAAAGGGAACACCAGGCCAAGCTCATCACCCTATCGGGGCTCGATTGTATTAGTACAAAAGAAGGATGGGACCTAGAGACTTTGTATTGATTATTAGGTGTTGAACAAGATAATTGTCCAGAAAAGGTACCCAATCCCACAGATTGATGAACTTCTGGTCCAGATCGGGGGGGGGGGGGATATTTCAGCAAGAATGACTTGAAGTTCGGTTATCACCAGGCGCATATCGAACCCTCCAATGTGTGGAAGACTTCCTTCAAATCCAAGGAGGGCCTTTTCGAATGGTTGGTCATTCCTTTCGAGTTGATGAATGCCCCCACAAACTTCATGAGATTGATGGATGACATCTTGCGACCCTTCACCAATGCATTCGTGGTGGTGTATTTAGATGAAATCTTGATCTTCAATCACAGTTGGGAAGAGCACCTCTACGATGTTTGACAGTTCCTTCAAACCCTGTGACAACACAAGTTGTGTGCCAATTTGGAGAAATGCACTTTTGGCATAACCTAGGTTCAATATCTGGGGTATATCATTGATGAGCAGGGTGTGCATTTGGACCCAACCAAGATACAAGTCATTCAGGATTTGCTAGCCCCTACCACTCGAACAGAGCTCCGTAGCTTTTTGGGTCTTGCCAATTTCTACTGCAGGTTCGTGTTTGGGTTCTCTCATATCACTTGGCCTTTAAGTCAAGTCACCAAGGGCAGAGTGAAAGTAAAGTTTTTTTGGTCGGTAACCCAACCGAAGGTGTTTTTCGAGTTAAAGCATTGCCTCTACTTTGCTCTGGTGCTCACATTACTAGACGTGCAACAACCATTTGAGATTTAGACACACGCCAATGACTATGGTATTGGTGCACTTCTTACTCACCAGGGGCATCCAGTGGCTTACCACAGTGAGACACATTTAGACACAATTTGAAAGTATCCCACTTACGACAAAGAAATGTATTCCATTGCGCAAGCCTGTCGTCAATGGAAGCATTACAATCTGGGGAAGGAAACGATCATCCACACAGACCATCTACCCCTGCAGTTCATACAGACACAAGGGAAGTTTCAAAATGATCGCCATCAGAAATGATCCACATACCTACAACAATTCCATTTGAACATTAAGTACAAGAAGGGAAACACCAATAATGTTGCACACTGCCTCAACCGACCACCAGTCATGGCATTTATCACTGTGCTCGACTCCTGTGGGCACGAGACTTCGAAGTGGCGGCATCTTTACGAGAGTGATCTAGAATTTGCAAGCACATACCAGACACTCCTGAAGGTAAGAAAGTTCAAAATTTTCACCTCCAGGATGCATTGTTATGCCACCTAGGACACATCTATGTTCCTTCAAGCGAGCGTGCCAAGATGATTTGGGAGGCGCACTACAGTCGGGTCGCTAGACATTTTGGAGTAGAGAAAATAGTGGCAGTACTACAAAAGTATTTTTATTGGCCAAACCTTCGTCAAGTTGTTGGGAAGTACATTAAATCCTGCATTGCCTACGCCATTGCCAAACCATCCATCAAGAAGCAAGGCCTATATACTCATCTGCCTACTCCTAGTCGACCTTGGGAATCCATCTCCATGGATACATGTCAGGCATTCTTTCTACTAAGCACGGTAATGACTGCATTTTCGTGGTCGTCGATAGATTCTCTAAGATGGCCATTATGGCGGCCTGCAAGAAGATTATCACAGCAGAGGCCACTACTAAGCTATTCTTTGATTGACTTTGGGTACACTTTGGGATCCCATAATCCATTGTCTCTGATCGAGACAACAAATTCCTAAATGAATTTTGAAGTCTCTTGTCGTTGCTGGATACCAAACTCATTAAGTCCATGAATTTCCATCCCTAAATTGATGGCCATACAAAAGTATTCAACAGAATGATCGTACACATTCTGCGCATGTACAACTCGAAGCATCCACGCACATGGGATGAAAGCCTCCCCTATGTCCAACAATACCATAATAGAGCTCTCCACATCTCAATGGGCCACAACCCCTTTCAGGTAGGGCTAGGATTTCATTCATTCTGTCCCATTGATGTGGCCATACCATTTGTAGCTACTCAGGCAGATTCAGCTCATGTCCTGTCTGAAGCTGATAGGTCTAACAACTTCATTGAGTGCATTCAACACATACGCCAGCAGATCTATGATATATTGGATAGATCCAATGGTAAGTACAGGCAATGCCATGATCACCATCGGGTGTCGCACAAGTTCCAGGTGGGCGATAGAATTTGGCTACATTTGCAAAAGGAGCGCCTCGCTGGACCCCACCGCAAGCTTCGCCCACTCCGATATGTGCCATACACCATTACCAAGGTTATAGGGGACAATGCCTTCAAGCTTAGAATTCCACCATTCCTTGGTCTGCACCCAGTGTTCAATGTAGA
The DNA here is from genome assembly GCA_031772625.1 of Pinus tabuliformis. Taxonomy (NCBI): domain Eukaryota; kingdom Viridiplantae; phylum Streptophyta; class Pinopsida; order Pinales; family Pinaceae; genus Pinus; species Pinus tabuliformis. The sequence continues at coordinate 1,192,222,535 of CM062816.1, read as the reverse complement.
CTGCCTTCTAATCCGGAAAATCAAGATGAAATTACAATGCTTTTTCTCTCTAAAAGAATCCCAACACTCAGCAAATTCAATCTCCAACTCATAAGCAAGCTCAAGACCAAAGTTTAGCCTCTTGACAAGTTCTCCAAGTCTCTATTCCAATGTTCCCTTGGTCAAAGAATTTAGATAAATACAATATGCTCTGCTCAAACTTGAGCTTAACCTGCACAAGTATTTCCTATCCTCTGCCTAATGACTTCCTTTGGCCAATACTTAGCCAAATTTCCAAGCCTCCAAGCTTTTAATTCTTTGCACAATTCCTGAGAGAATTAGCCCGTATTTAAAGGGAAATTCCTCATCCATAACTGCACAATCCCTTCAAGGTTCAGTTTATGTTTGCATTTCACCATCTATACAACTCAAAAAATTATACAACAAATATTAAATTGTCCCTGCACTCTAGTCTCAACTGGGTCTTTATCAGAATCGACATGCATGAGCTTCTGATGAGAAAATATTAAGTTAACTAGAGTAGCACTAGTTGAGTGCACTAATGTATCAACTGACTGTTAACTCACTATTAGTTCCTCAAACAGTTTGGAACTAATTTAACTGGAATTAACTCAGTTTACTGAGTTAACTAATTACAACTCATGCTTAACTCATCCTGGACCCCTATAAAATAGGGAGAACATATACATGACTTCAGAAAGACTTCCAACTTGAAATTCCTATGCTAATTAAGTTAATTAAACTTAATTAACCATTTACAAGTTGCTATGAGAATAGAATTCAATTTTAATTCTCAATTTAATTCAAGGACAAATTAAACTGGAATTTCTGGATTCTATTTTTATCATTTCTTGTTGCTATTTTCAACATACTAAGGGGGAGGAATGATCCAGGTGGATATTGGTGGCCACCCGCCTATTCCACTCTCACCCCCAACACTGTCTCTTTTAGTTTTTCAGTTTCCTTAATTATAGCACAATTTACTTTTTTTTGGCATTTTTTTCTGGTCTTGAACTTCCAGAGCCGTTTTAAGGCCCTAAACAACGTTTATTTAGGGAAAATGGAGAGATTGAAACCATCCTAATTCAACATGAATAATTTTTTTACCCTCTTCTTTGAGATCTTCGAAACGACGTATTATGATAGCCAAACAGAGATCGTATGCCAAAGTTATGACCCCGAGAGGTTGATGTACCAATTTACCCTAACGAGGCCCACAATTTTGGCGCTCCATCTCATATGGTTAGGTTTTTAGACGTTGAGGGTTTTCAATTGTTTCTCAATAATAAATAGGTATTTGAGCCTCATTGTAACACAGTTTAGAGGCATGTAGCTGCCACATCTCTTCTGAGAGATAAACTACCATCGCCTGAGCTATTTTATTTCCATTATGTTTGTAAGCATATTTCAGTATTCTGATATTAATGAAATGAAGTGTTATTTCTAATGCATTTTTCTGTATTTATGGTTATATGCGTAATTTGTTGTGTTCCTCTTTAAGTTCAAATCAGTGGTATCAGAGCGGTATTCTCTTTCTCTGTTTTTATTTGCATGTCCCCAACGAGGTCAGGGTATAAGGAGTTAGGGATCGATCTGGTTAAACCTTTAGAAGACCAACCTTGCAAACCTCGATGACCTCCCATGGCGGAAGAAAAGAAAGACGAGGGGCAAGAGATCCTTTCAAAATATTTCTCGAGGAATCACTCGAGTGTCATAGGGATGATGGATAACTTTGCTCAGATCCTTCAACGACTACCCACATGCAACACATCTTCATCCAGCAGCCACTTTGGAGGTGCCACTCCTTTTAAGGTACAAGTTAAATTTGATATTCCTATATTTGAGGGCCAGATAGATGCAGACGTAGTAGATAAATGGTTGAATATGTTGGAAGGATGTTTTTCAGTTCATGACTTTTCCAAACGGGAAAATATTACTTTTGCATTTCTCAAAGCCGCCACACACGTCAAGGAATGGTGGGAAACCTACTATGAATGAAAGGATGAGAGGAAATCCTCACTGTTTTCAGCCGCATCCACTTGGGATTCTTTCTGAGATGCCATCAAGGAAAATTGTTACCCTGTCGGGAGCTATGAAGATAAATACATAAAATGGACCACGCTACGACAGGGAAGGGACAAGATGTGTCGTAGTTCACAAATGTTTTCCATAACCTCTGCACGAAGTTGGGTATCAAGGATTATGATGGACATTTGTTACTCAAGTACCACAACTATCTACACAATTACATATAGGATGAGATGGATTTCCTAGACATCTCCTCACTCGACACGACATACCTATATGTTGTCAAGATGGAGTAGAAGTTTAAATAGAAAAGTGAGACTTTGGATATGTGAATTTGAAGGAAGGAAAAGGCGCCCCCAAACCACAAAGAAAATGCCAAAGCCAAGATTGGGTGGTCGAGGACAACCCGCCGAAGATCCAAGCAAAGAAAAACACCACGAAGACAAAGAAGGACACGGAAAATGGTGTGAGTTCCATAAGAGCTCCACTCACAACACACGTGAGTGTTGAGCCAAGAAGTCACTGGTGGCTGAGCTGAAGGCTTCCAAATCAGACGCATGTTCTGACTCTGAGTCATAACCCGACAAGGGGAATTACAAAGGGAAACAGATAATTGATGCAAAGCCCAGTGCCACCGTGGCCACCACCAAAATCCAGAATAATGACCTTGAAGATCCAGAGGAGGGGGAACACCTCTTGCACTCACAGATGTGGGTGAAAGGTTCTCTGCTGCAGTTCATTGTCGACAGTGGGAGCCAAAAGAACCTCATTTCAGCAGAGGTCATGAAGCGATTGGGCCTATTGAGGACAACAAATCCATAGTTGTACACCATCGGTTGGCTTCACCAAGGACGAGATCTTCGCATCATCCAATAGTGTCGCCTTCCCTATAGAATCAAGCCATTCATGGACAAGGTACTGTGTGATGTTGCTCCTCTTGAAGTTTGTGATGTATTATTAGGACAACCATACTTGTGAAAAGCGACTTGTTGTATATGAGTCTAAACTTCGCTTTGTGATTATTACTTTGGGTAATAAGTTGTATAGGATACTAGAGATAGCTCCGCCTAGTGCCATCTCTTTGATCACTGCAAAGCAATGCAATAAGATCATTTCCCAGACAAGGAAATTTCTTTTCCTTATGATTTGACCTTAGGGAAAGAAGAAGGTTGTGGCCACGACTTCTAGACAGGGCTCCTCCGCACAGCAGCAACAGATGGACAAGGGCGTGGAGGAGTACAAGGACATTTTCGCCTCACCTACATGGGTACCTCTGCACTGTCAGGTGAAGCACTCCATAGATCGACCCCGGGCACGTCGCTACCCAATGGATCAATCTATCAACGCTCTGTTATGGAGAATGATGAGATCAAGAGCTAGATTCATAAGTTGTTGCAGAAATGGCACATCAGGCCAAGATCATCACCCTGTGGGAGCCTGATTGTATGGGTACAGAAGAAGGACGGGACCTCGAGACTCTATATTGACTATTAGGCACTAAACAAGATCACTATCCGGAATAGGTACCCAATCCCATAGATTGATGACCTTCTGGATCAGCTCTATGGGGCCAAATATTTCAGTAAGATTGGCTTGAAGTCTGGTTATCACCAGGTGCCTATTGAACCCTCTAATGTGTGGAAGACTACCTTCAATTCCAAAGAGGGCCTTTTCAAATGGTTGGTCATGCCTTTTAGGTTGACGAATTCCCTCACAACCTTCATGAGATTGATGGATGACATCTTGCGACCCTTCACTAATGCATTCGTGGTGGTGTATTTAAATGACATATTGATATTTAGCCAGAGTTGGGAAGAGCACCTTCGCCATATTCGACAGGTCCTTCAAACCCTGCGACAACATAAGTTGTGTGCCAATTTGGAGAAATTATCTTTTGGCATGACCCAGGTTCAATATTTGGGGTACATCATTGATGAGCAGGGCGTGCATGTGGATGAAACCAAGATACAAATCATTCGGGATTTTCCAGCCCCAACCACTTGAACAAAGCTCTGCACCTTTCTGGGTCTTGCCAATTTCTACCGCAGGTTCGTGTTGGGGTTCAATTGGCCTTTAAGTCAAGTCACCAAGGGCGGAATGAATTCAAAGTTTTTATGGCCCGACACCAAACAAAAGGTGTATTTCTAGTTGAAGATTCACCTCTACTCTGCACCAATGCTCACATTACCAGACCTTCAACAACCATTCGAGATTGAGATAGATGCCTCCAATTATGATATTGGTGCAGTTCGTACTCAGTAGGGGCATCTAGTGGCTTATAAAAGTGAGACACTTTTAGTAACAGTCCGAAAGTATCCCACTTACGACAAAGAAATGTATTCCATTGTGAAGGTATGTCGTCAAGGGAAGAATTACATTCCGGGGAAGGAAACAGTCATCCACACAGACCACCGATCCCCACAGTTCATACATATGCAAGGGAAGTTGTAGAACAATCGCCATTTGAACATTAAGTATAATAAGGGAAACACCAATAATGTTGTAGACTGCCTCAACCGACCACCGGGCATGGCAGTGATCACTGTGCTCGACTCCTATGCGCACAAGACTTTGGAGTGGCCACATCTTTATGAGAGCGATCCAGAACTCGGAAGCACATACCAGACACTCCTGGAAGGTAATAAAGTTCAAAATTTTCACCTCGAGGATGCAGTGTTATGCCACCTAGGACACATCTGTGTTCCTTTAAGCAAGTGTGCCAAGATGATTTGGGAGGCACATTACAGTCAGGTCGCTGGACATTTTGGAGTAGAGAAAATAGTGGTAGTAATAAAAAAATATTTTTATTGGCCTAACCTTCATCAGGATGTTGGGAGGTACATTAAATCCTGCAGTGCTTGCGCCATTGCCAAACCAACCATCAAGAAGCAAGGCCTATATACTCCTCTGCCTACTCCTAGTCGACCTTGGGAATCCATCTCCATGGATTACATGTCGGGCCTTCCTTCTACTAAGCAAGGCAATGATTGCGTTTTCATGGTCGTCGACAGATTTCCTAAGATGGCCATTATGGTGGCTTGCAAGGAGAGTATCACAACAGAGGCCACTGCTAAACTCTTCTTTAAGCGAGTGTGGGTACACTTTGGGATCCCATAGTCCATTGTCTCTGACCGGGAAAAAATATTCCTAAGTGCATTTTGGTCAAGTCTCTAGTCAATGATGGATACCAATCTCATTAAGTCCACGACTTTCCATCCCCAAACTAATGGCCAAATAGAAGTCTTCAACATGATGATCGTACACATTCTACGCATGTACAACTCGAAGCATCCATGCATATGGGATGAAATCCTCCCTATGTCCAGCACAGCTACAACAAAGCTCTCTAAAGCTCAACAGGCCACAACCCCTTTCAGGTAGGGCTGGGATTTCATCCATTATGTCCTATTGATGTCGCCATGCCATTTGCAACTACTTAGGCAGATTAGGCTCATGTTTAGTCCGAAGCCGACAGGGCTAACAAATTCATTGAACACATTGAACACATCCGCCAGTAGGTCCATGATATATTGGATAGAGCCAATGCTAAGTACAAGAAACACCATGATCAGCATCGGGTGCCACAAGTTCCAAGTGGGCGACAAAGTTTTGGTACATTTGCAGAAGCATCGTCTCATTAGAGACCACCGCAAGCATCGCCCACTCCGATATGGGCCATACACCATCACCAAGGTTGTAGTTGACAATTCCTTCGAGCTTAGCATTCCACCGGTCCTTGGTCTGCACCTAATGTTCAATGTAGACCACCTTCGGCCATACATTCCACCATTGTTGGACACATCCGACAGTGCAAAACAACTCACACCAACAGAGCTAAAACCAGACTCCATGTAACATGCCACAACTGATCGGATCATGGGCACACATATCAACACTCGACAGCAGAAGATCCAACTATATCGGGTTTTAACGCTGGCCAACTCCTTCACCAATGCAAGTGGCTCATGAGGGACCTAGTGTAAGACAAGCTTCCCCATATCATGGAGGCACTCAACACAATGGGGACCATTGCTTCCTAAAGGGGGAGGAATGATCCAGGTGGATATTGGTGGCCATTCACCTATTCCACTTGGATGCCCAACATTGTCTCTTTCAGTTTGTCGGTTTCCTTAATTGTAGCGCAATTTAGTATTTTTGGCAGTTTTTCGAGAACTGAACTTCTAAAGACGTTTTGAGGCCCTAAACTACGATTTTAGGGAAAACTGAGAGATCGAAAACATCTAATATTAACCCATTTAATATTTCATGGCCTCCTCTTCAAGATCTTTGAAATGAAATATTATGATAGCCAAACAGAGATCGTATGCCAAAGTTACGACCCCGGGAAGTTGATGTACCAATTTACCCAAACGGGGCCCACAATTTTGGTGCTTCATCTCGTAGGGTTAGGTTTTTGGATGTTTAGTGTTTGCCATCGTTTCTCAATAATAAATAGGCCTTTGAGCCTCATTGTAACATAGTTAAGAGGCATGTAGCTGCCACATCTCTTCTCAAAGATAAGCTACCATCGTTCGAGCTAGTTTATTTCCATTCTGTTTGTAAGCATATTTCAGCATTCTGATGTTAATGAAATGGAATGTTAATTTTGTTGCATTTCTGTGTTTATGGTTATATGCATAATTTATTGCATTCTTCTTTAAATTTGAATCAATGATATTAGAGTGGTCTACTCTTTCTCCATTTTTCTTTGCATGTCCCTAACGAGGTCGGGGTATAAGGAGTTAGGGCTCGATCTGGTTGAACCTTTGCAAGACCATCCTCGCAAACCTCGACGACCTCCCATGGCGAAAGAAAATAAAGAGAGGGGGCAGGAGATCCTTTCAAAATATTGCTCGAGGAAGCCGTCAAGCGACAAAGGAACGCGATGATGGATAACTTTTCCCAGATCCTTCGACGACTACCCATAGGCAATGCATCTTCATCCACTAGCCACTCTGGAGGTGCCACTCCTTTTAAGGTACAAGTTAAATTCAATATTCCCGTATTTGAGGGCCAGATAGATGCAGACGACGTAGATAAATGGTTGAATATGTTGGAAGGATATTTCTGAGTTCATGACTTTTTTAAACGGGAGAATATTAATTTTGCACTTCTCAAAGCCGCCCCACACATCAAGGACTGGTGGGAAACCTACTGTGAGCAAAAGGACGAGAGGGAATCCTCACTGTTTTCAGCCGCACCCACTTAGGATTCTTTTCGAGACGCCATCAAGGAACAATATTACCCTATCATTAGCTATGAGGATAAATACATAAAGTGGACCACGCTACAACATGGAAGGGACCAAGATGTGTCGGAGTGCACAAATGCTTTCCATACCGTCTGCACGAAGTTGGGTATCAATGATTATGAGCGACATTTGGTGTAGAAATTTTGCAGATTCTCTATAAATCTCGTTCTAAGACCATGTAGAAAATCTGACTATAGATTAACCCGATAATGCAATATACCAAAGCAAAATACTATAACCTACTTCTGCTATCAATTTGTGGAAGCTTAAAGATTGAGCAAGATTGAGCTGAACACATATAACCAGAAGAAGAAGAATCAATGCACATGAAACACAAAAAATACTCATGGGAAAGCCTTAGCTAAAAACCCCACTATCTGTATTATCATACAAGGTGGAAATACATCAAGAATTATACAAATCCTTAGCTCTCATAGCTAGCCAGCTCTCAGTACAATCCTACTGGATGCTCACAAGAAATCAAAGCTTCTCACAAGCCTTCTCCTCTACCCTCCAAGCTAATATTTCCTTGCGCTGTTCCTCTGGGATGATCTTCTCCAAACAAGTGGAACACTGATCTCTCACACTGATCTCACACCTTGTCAGAACTACGCAAGCCTCAAGGAACCTTACCTTAACTACATGCATGAGTTTCCTTTATAGGAAAACACATGCAACTGATAATACATTGTCCTTGACATTTAACTCAACTGGGTCTTTCTCTGAATATACATGCATGAGTTCCTGATGAGGGAATCTTCAGTTATCTGGAGTACACTGGTTGAGTGCATGCATGCATCAACTGACTGATAACTCACAATTAGTTCCTCAAATAGTTTGGAACTAATTTAACTGGACTTAACTCAGTAAACTGAGTTAACTAATTACAACTCAAATATAACTCAATCTTATCTCCTTAGTTAACGGATAATCTCCTTAATTTAAGGGATAATTGTTGCATGACTGCAAAAAGACTTCTAACTTGAATTTCTCCAACTAATTAATCCATAATGAATTAATTAATTATTTCCAAGCAGCTGGTGAGACTAAATTCGAATTTAATTCACAATTTTAATTCAAGGACAAATTAAACTTGGAATATTCTTATTGCCACATTTCAACACTCCCTCTCAACAAGCAAGGGATTATCTGCCACCTCGATCCTGTCTCTATGGAACTCGAATTTACACTTCGACAATGCCTTTGTCAAAATGTCAACATCTTGCTCCTCTGTCGAAATATGCTACAACAACATGATCCTTCTCGCTACACAGTCTCTGAGATGATGATACCGGATATTGATGTGCTTGGACCTATCATGAAATACTGGATTCTCAGGGAGTTTGATACAACTCTGATTATCGCAATAGGTCACAGTTGGATCCATCCTCTGATCAAACAAACCAACTAGGATTTTCCGCATTCAGATGGCCTAACATGTTGCCTAACTTGCAGCCATGTATTCTGCCTCTGCCGAGCTAAGTGAAACCGACCTCTATTTCCTACTGTACCAAGAAACTTCCGCTGACCCAAGGTTGAAAATCCCTCCTGATGTGCTCTTCTGATCTGATGGACTCCCTGCCCAATCTGCATCAGTGAAGCCCTGTAGCTTCACTCCCTCTGTTTGTCTGTACCATAATCCATACTGAGATGTGCCTCTGAGGTATCTTAATACATGCTTTGTTGCCTTCCAAAACATCTTGGTAGGCTGAACCATCGCTTGACTCAACTGGTTCACTGCATAGCACAAATCTGGTCGTGTTTTCACTAAGTACATCAGTGAACCCACAAGCTACCTATACACAGTAGCCTCCACTACTTCTCCTGAAGTAGCATCCTCCTTCCTCCAGTTACCTGCTAGAGGAGTCTGCATGGGTTTGCACTTCTCCATGTGGAATATCCTGAGTATCTCGTTGGCATACTTGCCCTGAGACACAAACAACTCCCCATCCTTCTGCTACACTTCCATGCCAAGGAGGTAATGCATGACACCCATATCTTTGATATCGAATTCTCTTGCAAGGTCCTCCTTGCAAGACACAATCAAATAATCATCACCAGTCAATATGAGAACATCAACATAAAGAATGATGATAAAAAACTTACCTTCCACCACGATGTTGTACAGGTTCACATCCGCTTCACTCTTTGTGAAGTCCAACTCGGTGAAGTAGTTGTATATCTTGGTGTACCAAGCAAAAGGTGCTTGCTTCAGCTCGTACAATGCTCTCTTGAGTCGACACACATGCAACTCACGATCAAAGGTCTCAAAACCTTCCAGCTTCTCTATGTACACCTCTTCCTTAGTCTCGCCATTGAGGAATGCAGTCTTCACATCCATCTGATGGATCTTCCAACCCATATGTGCTGATAGTGCCAACATAGATTTGATAGATGAGTACCTTGCAACAGGTGTAAAATTCTCATCATAGTCAATGCCCTCGACCTGAACAAATATTTCCTTATGCTTCTCCAAACTACCATCAACAGCTTGCTTTACCTTGTAAAGCCAACGGGAACTCACAAATGACTTGTTCTCCAATCTTGGAACCACATCCCAAATATTGTTACGAACTATGGAGTCATACTCCTCCACCATAGCATCAACCCAAATCGGCTACTGCACTACTTCCTCAAAGAAAGATGGCTCGGTCTCAACACATTCCCCAGCAAGGGCCATGTATCTAGTGTACCTCTCAGGTGACCTCCTCTATCTACGCTGAGAAAATGGTGCTCTCACATTCTCTCTCGCATCCTGCAACAATATGTCATCTTCTCTTGTGCGCTTCCGTCCATCTTTGGAAGACTTTGCTTGAGTGGATGTCTCGACTCCTAGAACCTCTGCATGCGACTGCTCCACATTAGTCTGAGTCTCCTCCTTCTTAGGAACCAAAAGTTCCTTCATAGCCTATGGTTGGAGCTCCCTCTCAAGGGAAACTCGCATGGCCTTCTGCTCGTCAAACTTGAGATCTCCGTGAACCACTATCCTCCGACTGGTAGATAAGTACACCCGATAGTTGTGAGGTGTATCAATGTACCCCACAAGAATCCCCAACTCTGTTTTCGACTCAAGCTTCTTCTGTGCATCCTTTGTCACATGGAAATATACCAATGAGCCAAAGATCCTGAAGTGACCCACATCTAATCTCTTGCTGGAGAAAGCTTCCTCTGGTGTCTTCATCCCAAGTATGTGATGCGGGCTTCTATTATGCAAATAGAACATTGTGTTGCATGCCTCAGCCCATAAGTGAAGTGGTAGGCCTTGGTCATGCAACATTGCTCGAGTTGCCCCTATAATAGTTATGTTCTTTCTCTTGGCCACCCCATTCTACTATGGGTTATGAGGTGCCATTAACTCTTGTTTAATTCATTCCGCTGCACAAAAGTCCTTAAACTTTTGAGAGACATATTCTCCATCGTTGTCGCTTCTCAAGGCCTTGATCTTCTTCCTTAACTCTTTCTCGACCAAAGCTTTGAACTCACAAAACTTTGAGAAGGTTTGGTCCTTCTTCTGCATGAAATAAATCCAGCATTTACGAGAAAAAATCACTAATGAAATTCACATAATACCTTTGCTTCGCTATGGATGCCGTCGAGAATGGTCCACACACATCAGTATGAACTCGTGCTAAGATAGCCTTTGCTCGACTGTCTCGATCATGAAAGGAAGACTTGGTGTACTTTCCCAAGGTACAACCTTTGCATGTGTCAACTTGCTCAAGTTTACCTTTGGGAAGTCCTGTAGATATCTACTGCATTATCTTCAAAGCCCCATGATGCAAATGGCCCAACCGCCTGTGCCATAACTCACGAATGTCTTGGCTTTGCACCAATTCTACTTTTGTACTCAATGCTGCACAATCATCTACCTCTAGTTTATAGAGATTCTTCACCTGAATCCCTATCCTCTTGGTCTAACCCGTGGCTATGTGTCTTAGGAACACCTTTCCTTTACTGAAGACAACATTGTAGCCTTTGTCCTCCAACATCGCGACCAATACCAAGTTCTTCTTCAGTCCAGGCACATACTTCACATCTGTCAAGGTGATAAGAACTCCATGCTCCCTCTGAAAAGCACCGTGCCCACTCATGAAACACTATACTTTCCGTCGTCACCCATCTCTATGCGCATATTGAGGTCTTTCTCCTCCAAGGTACTGAATAAACTTTTATCGCCAGTCATGTGGAATGAGGCTTCACTATCAATATACTAGACACAACCCATCATCGATGACACCATGCATGCGATGAGGGTAAAATCCATTTCGAACTGAGAGGCTAATGCCTCACCTTCTGATCTTTCGAAGGATCCCTTCATGGACTTCTTCGATGGGCAATTAGTTGCATAATGTCCCTTTTTAATTGAAGTATGATATGAATTTGATTTGCACTTGCAACCCCGAACTTCAAACTTCGAATTCTCTTCTCCATATACTATTCATTGCTTCGATAAACTTGGCTCCGATACCATGTAGAAAATCTGACTGTAGATTAACCCGATAATGCAATATACCAAAGAAAAATACTATAACCTACTTTACTATCAATTTGCAGAAGCTTAAAGATTGAGCAAGATCGAGCTGAACTCATATAACCAGAAGAAGAAGAATCAATGCACATGAAACATAGAAAATACTCAGGGGAAAGCCTCAGCTAAAAACCCCACTATCTATATTATCATACAAGGTGGAAATACATCAAGAATTATACAAAGCCTTAGCTCTCATAGCTATCCAACTCTCAGTACAATCCTCCTGGATGCTCACAAGAAATCAAAGCTTCTCACAAGCCTTCTCCTCTGCCCTCCAAGCTATATTTCCTTGCGCTGTTCCTCTAGGATGATCTCCTCCAACCAAGTGGAACACTGATCTCTCACACTAATCTCACACCCTGTCAGAACTGCGCAATCCTCAAGGAACCTTACCTTAACTGAATTCATGGGTTTCCTTTATAGGAAAACACATGCAACTAATAGTACATTGTCCTTGACATTTAGCTCAACTGGGTCTTTCTCTGAATAGACATGCATGAGTTCCTGATGAGGGAATCTTCAGTTATCTGGAGTACACTGGTTGAGAGCATGCATGTATCAACTAACTGATAATTGACAATTAGTTCCTCAAATAGTTTGGAACTAATTTAACTGGACGTAACTCGGTAAACTGAGTTAACTAATTACAACTCAAATATAACTCAATCTTATCTCCTTAATTAAGGGATAATCTCCTTAATTTGAGGGATAATTGTTGCATGACTGCAGAAAGACTTCTAACTTGAATTCCTCCAACTAATTAATCCATAATGAATTAATTAATTATTTCCAAGCCGCTGGTGAGACTAAATTCGAATTTAATTCACAATTTTAATTCAAGGACAAAAAAAAATTGGAATATTCTTGTTGCCACATTTCAACATTTGGTACTCAAGTATCGTGGTTATCTACACAAGTACATCCAGGATGATATGGAGTTTCTGGACATCTCCTCGCCTGGCAAGGTATATCGATATGTTGTCAAGATGGAGCAGAAGTTTAAACAAAAGAAGCGAGACTTTGGATTTTTGAGTCTGAAGCAAGGAAAAGGTACCCCCAAACCACATATCAAAGGCCAAAGCCAAGGCAGAGTGGCCTAGGACAACCCACTGAAGCTGTAAGAAAATAACAACACTATGAAGACAAAGAAGTACACGGGAAAATGGTGAGTTCCATAAGAGCTCCACTCACAACATAAGTGAGTGTCTAGCCAAGCAGTCGCTTGTGGCCGAGCTGAAGGCTTCCGAATTAGAAGCATGTTCCAACTCTGAGCCTGAACTCGACAAGGGGAATGACAAAGGGAAGCATATAATTGATGCGGAGCCCAGTGCCATCGTGGCCACCACCAAGATCCAGAAAAATGAGCTTGAAGATCCAGAGGAGGGGGAACACCTCTTCCACTCACAACTGTGAGTGAAAGGTTCTCCCCTGCAATTCATTGTCAATAGCGGGAGCCAAAATAACCTCATTTCAGCAGAGGTCAAGAAGCGATTAGGCCTACCGACGACAACACATCTACAGTCGTACACCATCGGGTGGCTTCACAAAGGAAGAGATCTATGCGTCAGCCAGCAGTGCCGCCTTGCCTACAACATTAAGCCCTTCACAGATGAGGTACTATGTGTTGTTGCTCCTCTTGAAGTTTGTGATGTATTATTAGGACAACCATACTTGTGGAAGCGACATGCTGTATATGAGTTTAGACCTCGCTCTGTGACTATTACTTTGGGCAATAAGTTGTACAAGACACTGGAGGTAGCCCTACCTACTGCCATCTCTTTGATCACTGCAAAACAATGCAGTAAGATCATTTCCCATACCAGGAAATTTATTTTCCTTATGATTCGCCCTCAGGGCAAGAAGAAGGTTATGGCCATGAATTCTAGACAGGGCTCCTTCACACAAAAGCAACATATGGACAAGGTCGTGGAGGAGTACAGGGACATTTTCGCCTCACCTACAGGGGTACTTGTACACTATCAGGTCAAGTAGTCCATCAATCTGACCCTTGGCATGCCACTACCCAATGTACTGATTTCTCGATGCTCTGTTCTAGAGAACGATGAGATCAAGAGGCAGATTCACAACCTGTTATAGAAAGGGAACATCAGGCCAAGCTCATCACCTTGTGGGAGTGCAATTGTATTGGTACAAAAGAAGGACTAGACATGGAGACTCTGTATTGACTTTCGGGCGCTGAACAAGATCACTATCCGGAATAGGTACCCAATCCCACAGATTGATAACCTTTTGGACCAGCTCAAGGGGGCCAAATATTTAAGCAAGATTGACTTGAAGTCTAGTTATCACCAATTGCTTATCGAACCCTTCGACGTGTGGAAGACTTCCTTCAAATCCATGGAGGGAATTTTCGAATAGTTGGTCATGACTTTCGGGTTGACGAATGCCCCCTCAACCTTCATGATATTGATGGATGACATCTTGCGACCCTTCACCAATGAATTATTGGTGGTATATTTAGATGACATCTTGATCTTTAGCTAGTGTTGGGAAGAGCACCTCCGCCATATTCGATAGGTCCTTCAAACCCTACGACAACCCAATTTGTGTGCCAATTTGGAGAAATGCACTTTTGGCATGACCCATGTTCAATATCTGAGGTACATCATTGATGAGAAGGGTTTAAATGTGCACCCAACCAAGATACAAGTCATTCATGATTGGTCAGCCCCAACCACTTAAACAAAGCTCTACAGCTTTCTAGGTCTTGCCAATTTCTACCATAGGTTCGTGTTGGGGTTCTCTCATATCACTTGGGCCTTTAAGTCAAGTCACCAAGGGCAGAGTGAAAGCAAAGTTTTTTGGGTTGGAAACCCAACATAAAGCATTTTCTGAGTTGAAGTATCACCTACGTTGTACACCAATGCTCACATTACCAAACCTGCAACAACCATTTGAGATTGAAACATATTCCTTCGACTATGATATTGGTGTAGTTCTTACTCAGCAGGGGAATCCAATGGCTTACCATAGTGAGACACTTTCAGACACAGTGCGAAAGTATCCCCCTTATGAAAAAGAAGTGTATTCCATTGTGCAGGCATGTCATTAATGGAAGCATTACATTCTAGGGAAGGAAATAATCATCCACACAGACCATCGACCCCTGTAGTTCATACAGACACAAGGGAAGTTGCAGAACAATCACCATAAAAAATGGTCCACATACCTGCAACATTTCCATTTGAACATTAAGTACAAGGGAAAAACCAATAATGTTGTAGACTACCTCAGGCGACCACCAGTGACGGCGCTGATCATTGTGCTCAACCCTTATGGGCATGAGACTTCGGGGTGGCCGCATCTTTATGAGAGTGATCCAGAATTCTGCAGCACATAGCAGACACTCCTGGAAGGTAAGCAAGTTCAAAATTTTCACCTCCAGGATGCATTGTTATACCACCTAGGACACATCTGTGTTCCTTCAAGTGAGCGTGCTAATATGATTTGGGAGGCGCACTACAGTCGAGTCGTTGGACATTTCAGAGTAGAGAAAATAGCGGCAGTACTACAAAAGTATTTTTATTGGTCGAACCTTCATCAAGATGTTGGGAGGTACATTAAATCCTGCACATCCTGTGCCATTTCCAAACCAACCAACAAGAAGGAAGGCCTATATACTCCTTTGCCTACTCGTAGTCCAGCTTGGGAATCCATCTCCATAGATTACATGTCGAGCCTTCCTTCTACTAAGCACGACAATGACTATGTTTTCGTGGTCATTGACAGATTCTCCAAGATGGCCATTATGGCAGCCTGCAAGAAGAGTATCACAATAGAGGGCACTAATAATCTCTTCTTTGAGTGAGTGTGGGTACACTTTTAGATCCCATAGTACATTGTCTCTAATCAGCACAACAGATTCCTAAGTGCATTTTGGTCGAGTCTCTGGTCGATGCTGGATACCAAACTCATTAAGTCCACAACCTTCCATCCCCAAACTGATGGCCAAATAGAAGTCTTCAACAGGATGATCGTACACATTATGCGCATGTACAACTTGAAGCATCCACGCACATGGGATGAAAGTCCCCCCTATGTCCATCACTGCTACAACAGATCTCTCCACAACTCAATGAGCATATCCCCTTTCAGGCAGGACTTAGATTTCAACCATTATGTCCCATTAATGTTGCCATACCATTTGCAGCTACTCAGGTAGATTCATCTCATGTCCAGTCCAAAGCCGACAGGGCTAACAACTTCATTGAGCACATTCAACACATCCACCAGCAGTTCCATGATATATTGGATAGAGCTAATGCTAAACACAAGAAGCGCCATGATCAACATCGGGTGTCACACAAGTTTCAGGTTGGTGACAAAGTTTGGATACATTTTCAAAAGGAGCGCCTCATTGTACCCCATCGCAAGCTTTGCCTGCTTCGATACGGGTCATACACCATCACCAAGGCTGTAGAGGACAATGCCTTCGAGCTTAGGATTCCACCGTTCCTTGGTCTGCACCCAGTGTTCAATGTAAACCGCATTTGGCCATACTTTCCACCATTGCTGGACATATCCGACGTTGCAGAACGACTTATACCAACAGAGCTAAACCCAAATTGCATGGAACAGGCCACAACTGATCGGATCATGGATACATAGATCAAGAACACTCACCACCAGAAGATCCAACTATATCAAGTTGTCAAAGGTGGTCAACTCCTTCACCAAGGTAAGTGGGTCCATAAGGACCAAGTTCAGCAAAAGTTTCTCCATCTCATGGATGCATTCAATGCAATGGGGACCATTGCTTCCTAAGGGGGGAGGAATGATCCAGGTGGATATTAGTGGCCACCCACCTATTCCACTTGGACCCCCAACACTGTCTGTTCAGTTTTTCGGTTTGTAGCACAATTTACTATTTTTGGTAGTTTTTTCGAGTCATGAGCTTTCAGAGTCGTTTTGAGATCCGAAACCAACATTATTAATACTTTTTGGCCTCCTCTTCGAGATCTTCGAAATGAGGTATTATGATAGCCAAACAGAGATCGTACGCCAAAGTTACGACCTCGGGAAGTTGATGTACCAATTTACCCAAACGGGGGCCATAGTTTTGGTGCTTCATGTCCTAGGGTTAGGTTTTTTTTATGTTTATGGTTTTCCATTGTTTCTTAATAATAAATAGGCCTTTGAGACTCATTGTAACACAGTTCAGAGGCATGTAGCTGCCACATCTCTTCTCAGAGACAAACTACCATCGCCTGAGCTAGTTTATTTCCATTCTGTTTGTAAGCATATTTCAATATTCTAATATTAATAAAATGAAGTGTTATTTCTACTGCATTTATGTATTTATGGTTATATGCATAATTTTTTGCGTTCCTGTTTAAGTTTGGATCAATAAGCTCACTAGGGTAAACATGAGAAGTGTCACTATGACCTGACCCAACCTCCTAGTTCTAGTTAAGGAAGCGGGGCCTACAAACTGACCACAAATTGACATCCTAAAGGGACTACAGATCACCCAGGAGTTGAAGAAGAATCCCAGGTGTTCAATCCTTGAGCTGGAACCTTGTTTCACTGACTGAGACCTATAATCGCACCCTTGACACTATCTGCATGCAGTTGTGAGCCTCCAACCATGCGGTTATGACCCTAGATCTCCAGTTATGTGCTTGCGGTCCTAGAATTTGAGCCACTTTTATAGGCTAGTTTGCAAACCACTTCCCAAAACTTCCTATAAATTTCTAGAATCATAACGACAATGCTAATCATTCAAACTTGAAGGCAAAACTTGACTTAGACTGCCTAGAACACACTAGACATTTTGTCAAACACATGGAAAACATTTAAGATACAGGTCATGAATGCATATTTGATCATAAGAGTCTGAGATTCATCTAAGGATCACCAAGAAGACTATATTCCCTCTCCACATAGTTGCAACAACACTTATTAGTCCATATATTTATCAACCATTATAAACAAATCATGACATGAGCCATAGATAACATACATCATTTAACCAAAATTTCGTCTTCTATTAAGAGCATCTGCAACCCTGTTCTCATTTCCATTACTGCACCTCATCTCGAAGTCAAACTCATTAAGGGTACCCAACCATCTAGTTTGTCTAGTATTCAGATTAGGATGATCAAA
The DNA here is from genome assembly GCA_031772625.1 of Pinus tabuliformis. NCBI lineage: Eukaryota > Viridiplantae > Streptophyta > Pinopsida > Pinales > Pinaceae > Pinus > Pinus tabuliformis. The sequence continues at coordinate 1,192,204,599 of CM062816.1, read as the reverse complement.
TAAGTACCTCAACCCATTGTGATCCCTCATCAAGACAAACCTCCTACCAAGAAGATAATGTCTCCACATATTCAAGGCATGAATGATAGTTTCCAACTCAAGATCATGATTCACATAATTTTTCTCGTGTTCATTCAACTTCCTTGACTCATAACATGCCATTTGTCCTTCCTGCATTAGGACTCCGCCAAGTCCCTTCTTGCAAGAATCTATACATACCACGAACTCTTTATCAGGATCCACAATCTTCAAGACTGCAACATTTGTAAGCAAATGATTCAACTACTCAAAGCTAGTTGCACACTCCTCAATTCATTCAAACTTTTTCCCTTTTTGCTGCAAAGATGTAATAGGATAGGCAATCCATGAGAAGTTCCTAATGAACCGTGTGTAGTAACCTATTAATCTCATGAATGATTTGACCTTATCCACATTCCTAAGAGCTAGCCACTCCATAATAGCTATGATCTTTTCCGGATCCACTGCTATACCTTCCTTGGAAATAACACGTCCCAAGTAATGAACTTCAGTCTGAAAGAAACTACACTTGTTAATCTTGGCATACAACTGATGCTCTCTCAACAACCTTAACAATGTTGCTCGGTGCTTTACAAGCTCTTCCTCATTCTTAGAATATATCAATATATCATCAATTAATACTATCACAAACTTGTCCAGACAAGGACACAACACACTACTCATCAAACACATAAAAGTAGTTGCAAAATTAGTAAGACCAAACGGAACTACCACAAACCCATAATGCCCATACCTTGTATGAAATTTGGTCTTGTAAATTTTCTCTTCTTTGATGCATACCTGATGATATCTTGATGTCAAATCAATCTTCGAGAACACTACTGCTCCCTTCAACTGATCAAACAAGTAATCAATTCGCGAAAAATGGTACATGTTTTTGATAGTCACCATGTTCAACTGCCTGAAATAAATACACAACCTAAGAGTACAATCCTTCTTCTTCATAAACAATACTGACGCACCCTAAGGTAATGCACTTGGCCTAATGTATCCCTTATCGAGTATTTCCTTAAGCTGCAACTTCAATTCCACCAACTCTGAAGTGCTCTTCTTGTACGGTGCCTTTGATGTCGATGTTGCTCCCGGAATCAACTCAATAAAAAGTCCACTTCCCTATGAGGTGGTATGAAGCATAAAAACTATGCTGAAGTATGAAACACTGATAGCTTGTAGAGCTGAAACACGAAGACTGGTAGCTTGAAGGCTTTAATATAAAAATACACACAGGTATTTAATATAATAATTTATTAACATATATAAAAATGTATAAGATGATATAAGATTACAATGAGGACCCTGCTTTTATACCTCAACAGGTGACCTTTCGTGAATGGGCATGTCTTTTAGACATGCATTTTCACATGATTTAATGCCTATTTTACCTAAATAATATTTAATTATTTAATATTAATGTTTATTTTATTTATCTAATTGTTATGAATTATATTCATAACATAGCCTCTTCCTTCAGAAGCTTTGTCCTCAAAGCTTAAATGCTGGGGGTTTTTATTCACTTAGTGTATGTCATCTTGATGTATGTAACGTAACCTTCTTCTTGTCTTATAGCTAATCAGTGATATTCCTTTGGATTTTTTTTTTTTTTTTTGTCTATTTTTTTTTGTAACTCTATATATATTTTTTATTTTATTTTTATAACTCTATAATTTTATTTTATTTATTTATTTTTTAATTATTTAATTATTTTTATTTTATTTATTATATATATATATATATATATATATATATTTTTTTTTTTAATTTTTAATTTTATTTGATTTTTAATTTTATTTATTTATTATTATTATTATTATTATTATTTTTTAAATTGATTGATTACTGATGTTTTTTTTAACACACACACACACACACACATATATATATATATATATTAAATGATTAGATCAATTAATTAATAGATTTTATTTAAGTTATATTTAATTACGCTGCTATCCCAATCGATTATGATTATTTGGTTAATGGGATGGCTTAAGCTTATACGCCCAAATGAAATGACGCCAATCGTTGGAGCATGCCATTTGACATCTAGTATTTAATGATGCTGCGTGCGATCTTGTGGTCAGTGCAGGAGCAAAAAACTGCGGACAGGGCTGACATGCTTTTGGGATAACGCTGGAATGGTCTAGTTTGGTTATATACTGGCAAGGTATTGGGAACCACAGACGATGTTGCTCCATGGTTCAGATGTGGGATGAATGGTGTCATGGGAACGCGTTTTGCACGATGTCTGTTATAAAAGTCGTAAGCAGGATCACCATTAGTGGGACAATCCTTAATATAGTGGTCATCTGGTTTGAGGCAACGGTGACACACATAGCCCGGATATGGCTTGGGACGAATAAAACCCATCGTGCGCTACCTGTTGATATGCTTGTGCTGGTCTCATGTGCAGTTCTACTTTGCTGTTTTGTCTCTTTAGACTTCCTACCTAACTGAACAGAGGCAACTTGAACAGAATTAGCAGGCACTATAATAATGGCTGTGGTTGGAGGCTTAATGCTATTTTCTGCCTTGGTCTTTACTTCTGGACTGCTTTGTAATGTGGGGATGCCTTTGATGGCCTCGTCCTCTCGGAGAAGATTAGCTGTGACTGTGAAATTGGTGTCCACACCTCCCAACACCTTCAGTAGGCTTTGAAAAACAGCAAAAATATGAGCAGAGACCCCTCTAATGACCCATAACTATTCATTTCTCCAGAACTCTTTGATGATCACTCCACTCCATCTCAGCTCTAGAACTCCAGTGGCTATGATGGATAAGAAAAGTCCCATGAACCAGATGCTAGCAAGGCTTGTAAGCGTTGGAGTGATGAATTTTCCTGTGAGAAGACATATGGCGGGGAGCATGCAGTAAGCGACGAGAGGGATTGAGGTGAATGGGTACACGATTTTGTTGATATAGGCCAATCTTTCAAGCCATTTTAGATTTCCTCCATAGGCATACCAGAGAGGACAATGCCTACTGAGGAAAATTTCTATGGAACCCAACGCCCAACAAAGAACCTGGTGCAAACTATTTGATAAATTAATAGGAGATGATCCTTTAAATTCCGGCCCGGGAGGCATGCAGTATACTGATCGCCAACCACGGTAGTTCATTTTGAAGCCTGTCAGGATATCCTCTGCCACTGAACCATATATCCATCTGATCTCCTTTCCCCATACAGTTTTCTCCTCGTATCCGCAGCTTATGACGTGAATGGCTTCCTTTATCAGAGCAGGGTTCTAAATAGGATCTGCACGACCTATCTTCCCACTTCCAAGTCCCTCTCCTTTTTTCCAACCCATATTTGACAATAGCTTATGCCCAACATTATCTGACTGAATTTTTGCCTTCTCTGCTACTTCCCTGTAAGCTTTCTGGGCAACAACATCATTGCAAGATGCTAGAATTTTTTCTAGCTCGTCAGGAGGAATGTAGTCACCCATGTGGTGACCTTTCTTTGGTGGACCCGATAGGGAAGCTGGAGGGGGCATTTCATCTTTGGTCTGCTTAGGTGGTTTCCTTAGCTCTTCTGCTATAGCTTTCTTCACATAGTATTCCATCATGGCTACTGGATCTGCTGCTGTGGGTGGTGGCTCAGTGGTGCAGTCACCAGAGGAACAAGCTACATGAGTTGATTGATTTGACCATCTTGAATCTACACCACCAGCATCATAGAGTGCAGATGCTGGAGTTTGATAATTTGTTCGCTGTTGAGGAGCACCTTTTTGCAAATTGCTGCCTTGTCGTGATGCTGTATTGCTTGTACTGGCAGTCCCAGCATTCTGAGAATCCCTCGTCTGTGCAAGTGCTCTTTCTTCTTCAGAAACATGATATTTATAATATTTGTAGTCAAGACAATGTACATCGAACAAGAACCTGAAAGGTGTATCGCTAGGATTTTTTTGCCTGGTAATATTTTCAAACTGTCTCCCATTCTTTGCCACAAAACATGCTAACTTGTCAGCAACTTTCTTTACTTCTGGATCATTGGGTGGAGATGGTGCATTTTGGGGGGCATCTTGTGAATCCTCAGCGGTATTTGATGCCTCCAACTTTAATCTCTTTGACTGTCTGTCCAAGCCCCTTTTCCCATCTTCACTTTCATCTTCAACTTCATTTGGATCATCATCTTTATCTTCATCAAATATATCATTTATTACATCTTCATTTTGATTATCACTATTCTGGTCAACATCTTCTTCTCCTACTTCACCTTGTTTTGTTCCTTCACTTTCACTATCATCTTCCTTATTATTGATTTCCTTTATACATACTTTAACTTCTGCACATGATTTTTCTAAACGCTGAAATGCTTCTTGAATAGTAAGCTGTTCAACGTAATCAAGATGTGAACGTAATGGCACATTGTGCGGAGAGCTACGTTCAAAGGCCCGCATGATTATATTGTGTGTCATGCCTCTGATACCACTAAAGCATAAAAACTATGCTGAAGTATGAAAAATTGATAGCTTGTAGAGCTGAAACACGAAGACTGGTAGCTTGAAGGCTTTAATATAAAAATACACACAGGTATTTAATATAATAATATAATAATATATATATAATATATATATATATATATATATATATATATATATATATATATATATATATAAGATGATATAAGATTACAATGAGGACCCTGCTTTTATACCTCAGCAGGTGACCTTTCGTGAATGGGCATGTCTTTTAGACATGCCTTTTCACATAATTTAATGACTATTTAACCTAAATAATATTTAATTAATTAATATTAATATTTATTTTATTTATCTAATTGTTATGAATTATATTCATAACATGGTAACTCTGAAATCTCTGCCGAAAATACATCTTGAAACTGTCGCAAAATCAGATACCTCTTCAAAACTTCAACATCTTCAACATCCTTTCCTTTTGTTGAGAAATGGCAATAATAAATTCCAATTTAATTTGTCCTTGAATTAAACTGTGAATTAAATTCAAATTATATTCTCATAGCAACTTAAAAATAATTCATTAAGTTTATTAAACTTACTTAACTTAGGAATTCAAGTTGGAAGTCTTTCTGTCTTCATGTGTATGTTCTCCCTACTTTGTAGTAGTCCAGTGTGAGTTAATTGTGAGTTCTAAAATAGAAGACTTAGTTTCATGAGTTAGTTCAGTTAAATTAGTTCTTAAATTGATTGGAAGAACGAATAGTGAGTTAACAGTCAGTGGTGTCACTATTGAACTCCACCAGTGCTACTCTAGTTAATTGAATATTTACTCATCAGAAACTCATGCATGTTGAATTAGAGAAAGACCTAGTTGAGACTAGAGTGCAGGGACATTGTGTTATTTGTTTTAGATTTTTCTGAGTTGCACTGACAGTGCATGCATTCAGGAACTGATCCTTAAGGGATTGTGCAGTTTTTAGAGGCATTATTTCCCTTTAAATACAAGCTATTCTCCATAGGAATTACGCATTGGAATAGAGGCTAGGAGAGCTTGTGAAGGGGCTAAACTTTGGCCTTGAGATTGCTAATGAGTTGGAGATTAAATTTGATGAGTGTTGGGAATGTTCTAGAGATAACAAGCACTGTAATTTCATCTTAATTTTCCGGTTTAATACAAAACAAATAGTGGTGTTTTGAGCTATGGCTTTTCCCAGATATTCATTGTGACACGTGCCTTTGATTCTCTTCCTCTATTGATTATTGTTTTGCTCGATCTTTATGGGCTTCCGTTGTAAAGAGTAGAAGTATATTCTTGTCTCTTGCTTTAGAAAATTGCATTAGCTTGTGAATATATAGGATTTTCTACAAGGTATCAGAGGTAAGAACATTATACTAGATGAGATTTCGAAGTTTTGAGTTTCTGGGTTATAGGTGAAAATCGAATTTGTAGTACATACTTCAGGATCGGCAGATGGTGTTCCATGGGTTGAGGCTTGAGTATGCCTTAGAAGGAAACTCGAATTTCATAGCCTGGAGGGACAAGATGGAGGTTATGCTAGAGGACAATGACTTGAAGGAATTTGTGGAACAAGCGATTCCTAAGCCAACAGCTATTGGTGCACAGAACTTGGCCGAGTGGAAGATGTGTGTGGCGAAGGCAAGGTGGATAATCCTTGAGGGAGTTTGAGATCATATTTTCTTGAGTATCAATGGAAAGGAAACCCTGCATGTTATGTGGAAAACATTGACAAACTTGTATCAGAATAACAATGATCAAAGGATGTTGGCACTGACGGATAAACTTCGTAAAATCAAGATGGAGAAATGCAAGACAATTCCAAATTACTTGACCAAGTTCACTCAATTTCGGGATGAACTTGGAAGTGCTGGAATCACAATTTTCGAGGAGGATATGGTGAGCCTTGCTCTTCTTGGACTCCCAAAGAGTTGGCATAGTTATCAGGACTTTGTCAATGGTCAGGAGAAGCTGCCAAATTGGGAATGACTATGGTCGGATTTGATGTAGGATGAGATCAAGAGGAACACGAGGGATGGCTTTTCATCAAAGACTGATGATGAACATAATTGTGCCTTAGCGATTAAGGTGAGGAAGGGGAAAGGTAAAATTTCCCGTTCCAAATCATATTCTTATCATGAAGGTAAGAAAGAGGACATGACAAAAGTTAACTGCTTTCATTGTCACAAGATGGGACACTTTGCTACAAATTTTCCATTGAAGAAGTCCAAGGCGAAGTCCTCAGGAGGAGCGGTGGGTGAGGCTTTGGCCTCCCAATTCGAATTGGACTTTTCCCTCATTGCATGCATGGTGTCTTCAATGATGGGAAGTGTCTGGTACTTAGACAATGGAGCTTCTTTCCACATGGATGGCGATAAAGAGTTATTCATTGAACTGGAGGAGGAAGATCTTAAGATGCATATCGAGATGGGTGATGACAATAAGTATAGTGTGGTGTTACATCCCTATAATACTATTGATTACCCCATTACTATTGTAGTTGTATCCCTTATTAATATTGTTATGCCCCTATTGTCCCCATATTGTTATTACTGTGCCGCATAGAATCCCTCTATTGTTATTTTTGTGCCTTTATATTATTATTGTTAGGTCGGCTAGGTTATATTGTGACTCCTTAGACTCCTATATGTAGAAAGGAGGTTTTTCCATTTGAATCATCAAAGAATCATTCATTTGTGTAATGTACAGGAGGTTTCCCCCACGAAGAGGCTGAATTCTAAGGCGTTGATCTATCTTTTCTATCTTTTTGTGCGCTGGTTTCATAACATTTGGTATTAGAGCTTTGGATTCTAGGGTTTCGCTGTTCCAAATAGGTCCTCGTGGCATTTGCGCTATAATTTTTTTCTGCAACGTTTCAGAAGCGAAAAAAAAAACCCATTTGAGACAAAATTGCATTGAATCTCAGGTCCAAATTCCAGAGCTTTCGGCGCTATATTTGCGGAGATATGATCTGAGCAAGTTGGTCTTTTTGCAGACTCCTGAATTACATTTCAAACAGGTGACGTGGGGAATATCGTTATAACTTTCTCTCTTAGCATCATATTGAAATTTCGTTAGAAGGAACAGAAAGAGGACGAACTGTAGTTTCTTGTATATATTTTTTAGATCCAAAGGTCAAAATAGGGACATGTGGCATGTCGTACAAGTTTGCTCTACTGAACTAGTCTATAATCAGGTCACTATGGGAGATTTGGGATATCTCTTCCTTGGACAATCCAATTTGGAACAGACTGACGGCATTGGAAAGAGGACACAGAGGGCTACTGTAGGTCGTAATTTCAGAACTGGATGATTCGAAATTACAGAGATACATCAAAGGCAATATCGAGCTCCTACAAAGTGAAAAAAGGTGTGTAGATTTTTTTAAATTTTTGCTTAAGCTTGGTTTGAAAAATTATTATGAAGGAATTCAAAGGGCATAGTAGAGCATTATTATCGGTAACTGATGCCCCGAGGAAAGAAAATGCAAACACCTAGTAAGCAACTTGAAAGCTCTAGCATGACTTATGAAGAAGAGGAAGAAATGCAACATGATATATCAAAATTACGAGACCAAGTGCAACAAATGTCACTTGCACAAAAAGTAACAGAATCTAAGATGGATGGTTTAAAGAAAGATGTAGAAGCTAAGATGAATGACGTGGAAGCTAAAATGGACAATTTGAAGATAGATTTGAAGACCGATTTGAAGACAGGCATGGCAGATTTGAAGACAGATTTGACAAATTTTCTATAAGAAATACTTACTAATGGTGAAAGGGTAGTAAAGGAAACTCATGATGCGAACAAAAGAAATGTTAATCATGATTTCATAGACTCTAATGCTGGATTGAAGACCCACCATATTCCAAGAATTGATATGAGGAAGTTTGATGGCAATGATCCGGCAACATGGATATTACAGATGGAGCAATTTTTCGATCTCAGTAATGTGCAAAACACACAAAAGGTACGCATTGCAACTTTATATTTGGAACCAAATCAGTTTGTATGGTATCAATGACTTTGCTCTCGTAAACAAATTATCACTTGGGAAATTTTTACGGAAGAATTGACAGCACATTATGAGGATACAAAAAACAACACTTTTTTTAGCCAATTGATAAGTCTCATACAAAAGGGTTCAATAATGGAGCACATTGAGGAGTTCCAAAAATTGAACATAAGGGTAAAAAATATTCCAGAGGAGCATAGGATTGATGTGTTCATAGGTGCTTTAAAGGATAATATCCAACATGATGTTCGTCTTTGGGAACCTGGTTCATTAGAGAAGGCATTCAGGTTAACAAGAAAAATGGAAAGCAAAATTATGGCAACCAGGAAGCATACCACTCACAACTATAAAGATGGAAGTGTTGTTGCCCCTAGTCTTCCACAACCTACAAGGTTGACACCACAAAAATTGGAAGAAAAAAGAGCAAAAGGGCTTTGTTACAGTTGTGATAGAAAATACATTAAAGGTCATAAGTGTGCTGAGAAGAATTTATTCTACATAGATTGTGAAGAGGAAGAAGAAAAGGAGCAAGAAAGGTCAAAAGAAGAGGATATACTCCAGGAACAAAGCCTAGATAAAGAAGAAATAAATCCGACCATATCTTGTAATGCATTGGCTGGGATTACCACTCCTCAAACCATCAAGATAGAAGAACAAATCAAGAAGAAAAAGGTAATAGTGTTGATTGATTCAGGAAGTACCCACAATTTTATTCATTGTAAGATAGCAAAAGAATTGAATTGCTTCCTATATCCAACACCAGAGTTTCAAGTGATGGTTGCAAATGGAGGAACGATAAATTGCTCTGGAAAGTGCCATAATATCAAGCTATCCATGGGAGAATATGTATTAACTAGCCCAATGCTTTCCATTCCAATGGGAGGTGCTGATGTTGTACTAAGAGTCCAATGGCTACAATCATTGGGTACAATAGCTTTTAATTTTCAAGAAATTTTCATGAAATTTTCTGCGGAAGGAAAGGAAGTTGAATTAAGGGGTATTGCAGGGAAACCGGGAAAGATAATTAGCTCTAACGGTATGACAAAGCTTCTAAAAAAGGAACAAAGAGGTGTAATTGCACAATTATGTTCGCTAGATGTTTCCACATCGAAATCATCTATTTCTCCAGATCTCCAAAAAGTCTTGGACAATCATTCCAAGGTATTTGAGACTCCCAAAGGTCTCCCACCTATTCATGATCATGATCATGCTATTCATCTGATTCCAGGAAGTGTTCCTCCAAACATCAGGCCGTACAGATATCCCTATGCCCAAAAGAGTGAAATTGAACGTATGGTTGCAGAAATGTTAAAGGCTGGTATAATTCAACCTAGTCAAAGTTCTTTCTTTGCTCCAGTAGTATTGGTGCACAAGAAGGATGGATCATGGCACATGTGTTCGGATTATAGGGAGCTAAACAAGCTCACTATTAAAGATAAGCTTCCCATTCCTGTCATTGATGAATTACTCGATGAATTGCATGGATCAATTTACTTCACCAAGTTGGATCTTCGTTCAGGATATCATCAAATCAGAATTAAGACTGAAGACATTCCGAAAACGACATTTAGAACTCATGAGGGTCATTATGAATTTTTGGTCATGCCTTTTGCCTTACCAATGCACCTTCTGCATTTCAAGGTTTGATGAATTCCATTTTCAAACCCTTCCTTAGAAAATTCGTGTTAGTATTTTTTGATGATATACTAATCTATAGCAAGTCTTGGAAGGATCATGTTGAACATGTTGACAGGGTGCTACAACTATTGGAGGGGAAACAATTATATGTAAAAAGATCCAAATGTTTCTTTGGAGTATAAGAGGTGGAATATCTGGGTCATATTGTATCTCATGAAGGAGTTAAGGTAGACCCTAGCAAAATTAAAGCCATTAAGGAATGGAAAATCCCCACATCCATAAAGCATCTGTGAGGATTTTTTAGGTTGACAGGGTATTATCACAAGTTTGTTAAGAATTATGGGAGAATAGTAGCACCTCTAACAAAATTATTGAAGAAAGATGCATTTTCATGGACTCTAGAAGCAACAAAGGCCTTCAAACATCTTAAAGAGGCAATGTGCCAAGCACCGGTCTTAGCTACACCGAACTTCACAAAAACCTTTATTGTGGAATGTGATGCTTCAGGAAATGGAATTGGTGCTGTTTTAATGCAAGATGAAAGACCCATTGCTTTTGAAAGTCATCCAATCAAGGGAAAGTTTTTACACAAAGCTATTTATGAGAAGGAAATGTTGGCAATACTACATGCACTTAAGAAATGGCGGCCCTACCTAATGGGAAGACACTTCAAGGTAAAAACGGATCATGATAGCCTTAAATAATTTTTTGAACAAAATTATCCTCTGAAGAGCAACAAAAGTGGGTCACAAAGATGTTGGGCTATGACTTTGAAATCATCTACAAAAAAGGGAAGCAAAATGTGGTGGCAGATGCACTGTCAAGAAAGGATGAGGATGTGGAAGCATTGTTGTGCGCCATTTCTATTATCCAACCAGATTGGATAAAAGAAGCAAGGGAGGAATGGAAGAATGATGAAGAAGTGTGGGCACTTATTCGAAAGTTACAACAAGATTCCAGTACATCTGATACATTTAGCTGGAAAAATGATTCATTATGGTACAAAGATCACTTATACCTCTCTAAGAATTCCCAACTCAAACAAAAGATTCTTATGGAATTGCACACTTCTCCCTTAGGAGGGTACTCAGGATTTTTAAAAACTTACCACAGGGTAAGAAGGATTTTTTTTGGGATGGCCTTAAATCGGATATTCAAAAGTTTGTGGCAGAATGTTTGGTTTGCCAACAAAATAAAGTTGAAACAATTAAGACCCCGGGTCTATTACAACCTTTATCCATTCCAAGCCAATGTTTGGAGGAGGTTTCAATGGATTTTATCACAGGTTTACCCAAGTTTGAGGGAAAGAGTGTCATCATGGTGGTAGTTGACAGACTTACCAAGTATGCACACTTTTGTGCATTATCACATCCATTTAAATCCAGTACAATTTATACTGCATTTATGGAAACACTTCAAAAGCTACATGGAAACCCAAAGATTATTGTAAGTGACAGAGATCCCATTTTCACTAGAAATTTTTGGACATAATTATTTTCTTGTCTCAGTATTCAGTTAGCTCATAGCTCATCTTCTCATCCTCAATCTGATGGGAAAACTGAGATAGTAAACAAATGATTGGAAGGATATCTTCGTTGCTTTGTATATGATAAATAGACACAATGGGTCAAATGGTTACCTCTGGTTGAATGGTGGTATAACACTTCCTTCCATACAGCAATAAAAATGACCCCATTTATGGCACTTTATGGATATCAGCCACCATCCATCACATCATATTTAAGAGATAATTCTAAGGTTCAAGCAGTGGAACATCACATCGAGCATCAACAACAAGTCCTCCAACTCTTAAAGGATAACCTCGTGTTGGCGCAGAATAGAATGAAACAACAGGCAGATCAACATCGCAGCAAAAGAAGTTTTGATGTAGGTGATTGGGTATTCCTACGGCTACAACCATATAAACAAATGTCCCTCAAGAAAGCTAAGAAGGATAATAAATTATCACCAAAGTATTATGGTCCGTACAAGGTGTTGCAAAAGATTGGTACTATGGCATACAAATTGGAGCTTCCTGCGGCTTCTCGAGTGCACCCAGTTTTCCATGTTTCATGTTTAAAGAAGGTTATAGGCGACAAGCTCCCAGTTCAAACAATATTGCCAGAACTTGACGAGGAAGGAAAAATTATATTGGAACCGGAAGCAGTCACAGAAACAAGAACTTGACAACTACGAAATCGATCAATTTCGGAGTATCTCATCAAGTGGAAGAACTTATCCACTGAAGATTCCACATGGGATGATGAGAATTTTATACAGAAGCATCCAGAACTACTCAAGCATTGAGGACAACACTTTTTTGAAGGAGAGGGGCATGTTAGGTCCCTATAATACTAGTGATTACCCCATTACTATTGTAGTTGTATCCCTTATTAATATTGTTGTGCCCCTATTGTCCCCATATTGTTATTACTGTGCCCCATAGAATCCCTCTATTGTTATTTTTGTGCCTTTATATTATTATTGTTAGGTCGGCTGGGTTATATTGTGACTCCTTAGACTCCTATGTATAGAAAGGAGGTTTTGTCATTTGAATCATCAATGAATCATTCATTTGTGTAATGTAAAGGAGGTTACCCCCTCGAAGAGGCTGAATTCTAAGGCGTTGATCTATCTTTTCTATCTTTTTGTGAGCTGGTTTCATAACATGTGGGCACTATTACTTTTCAATGGAAGCATGTGGCTCCACTCACCTTGAAGAATGTTATGCATGTACTCGGGTTGACGAAGAACTTGGTATACATTTCCATGCTTGAGGATAAAGGCTATGGTGTGATCTTTTAGAAAGGAAAGGCGTTCCTTCGACACATAGCCACAGGTCAAGTAAAGAAGATAGGGATTCGAGTTCAGAATCTCTATAAGATAGAGGTAGAGGATTGTGCTTCTTTGTGTTCAAAATAAAAAAAAATGTTGAGCCGAGATGTCGACGAGTTGCGGCACAGGCGATTGGGCCACTTGCATCATGGGCTTTGAAGATATTGTAGCAAATGTCTATTGGTCTTCCCAAAGGTATGCTTGAACAAGTTGACACATGCAAGGGTTGTACTTTGGGAAAATACACCAAGTCTTCCTTTGGAGACAGAGACAGTTGAGCAGAGTCTATTCTTGAGAGAGTCAATTCAGATGTGTGTGGACCATTCTTGATAGCATCCACGACCAAACACACGTATTATGTTTTATTTGTTGATGACTATTCTCTTAAATGCTGGGTATTTTTTTATGCAGAAAAAGGATCAAACTTTCACAAAGTTTTGTGAGTTCAAAGCATTGGTAGAGAAAGAGTCTGGCAAAAAGGTTAAAGCTCTATGGAGTGATAACGGTGGTGAGTATGTCTCCAATGAGTTTAAGAAATTCTATGCAGTGGAATGGATTAAAAGAGAGTTGATGACACAAGCATGCAACACATCGGTTTATGTTCAGAACCGTAGCCCACATCAGATACTTGAGATGAGGATACCAGAGGAGGCTTATTTCGGTAAGAGGCCAGTTATTGGTCACTTCAGGATTTTTAGGTCATCGGTTTATTTCCATGTGACCAAAGATTCTCGGAAGAATCATGAGCCAACAACAAAGTTGGGGATATTTATGGGGTACACTGATACACCCCACAACTATCGGGTGTACATGCCGACTAGTCGGATGACAATAGTTTGCAGGGATATCATGTCCAATGAGGAGAAGGCCATGTGAGTATCCCTTGAGAGGGAGCTTGAGCTACATGCGAATGAGGAGCTTTTAGCTCCTAAGGTTGAGGCACCTTAGATTGATGTGGAGAAGCCACATATAGAGGTTCAGAAAGTGGAGACATCCACTCAGGCAGAGTCTTCTAGAGAGGGAAGAAAGTGCACTAGAGAGGCTAACAGATTGTTGGATGATGCATGTGAGAATTTGGGAGCACCCTCTTCTGAGCACAAAAAGTGGAGGTCACCAGAGAGGTACACTAGATACATGGCACTTATGGGTGCATGTGTTTTGACAGAGCCATCTTCCTTTCAGGAAGCAGTGCATCAGTCGATTTGGGTTGATGCAATGGTCGAGGAGTATGACTCCATAGTTCGAAACAATGTTTGGGATGTGGTCCCGAGACCGGAGGACAAGTCAGTTGTGAGCTCTCGTTGGATTTACAAGGTAAAGCAAGCTGCAGATGGTAGTGTGGAGAAGCATAAGGCCAGATTTGTGGTCTGTGGCTTTTCATAGGTAGAGGGGATTGACTATGATAAGACCTTTGCTCTTGTTGCAAGGTACTCGTCAATCAGATCTATTTTGGCACTATCAGCATAGATGGGTTGGAAGATCCATCAGATGTATGTGAAAGTTGCCTTCCTTAATGGCATGATTTAGGAAGAGGTATACATAGAGCAACCTGGAGGTTTTGAAACCTTGGATCGTGAGTCGCATGTGTGTCGACTCAAGAGAGTGTTGTATGGGCTGAAGCAAGCACCTCGTGCTTAGTACACTAGGATAGATAGCTACTTCACTGGGTTGGGCTTCACAAAGAGTGAAGCGGATGTGAATTTGTATCACATAGTGGCGGAAGGTAAGCTGTTGATCATCGTACTTTATGTAGCTGATCTCATACTGACAGGTGATGAGAAGCTCATCAAATCTTGCAAGGAGGACCTTGAAAGAGAGTTTGAGATGAAGGACATGGGGCTCATGCATTACTTTCTTGGCATGGAGGTATGGCAGGGAGATGGGGAGTTGTTTGTATCTCAGGGCAAGTATGCCAACGAGATACTCAGGAGATTCCACATGGAGAGCAGTAAACCCATGGAGACTCCTCTAGTTGGTAACTGGAGGAAGGAGGATGCTACTTCAGGGAAAGTAGTGGAAGCTATTGTTTACAGGTAGCTTGTGGATTCACTCATGTACTTGGTGAACACATGATCAGATATGTGCTATGCAGTTAACTAGCTTAATCAAGCGATGGTT
This sequence comes from Pinus tabuliformis, assembly GCA_031772625.1. Taxonomy (NCBI): domain Eukaryota; kingdom Viridiplantae; phylum Streptophyta; class Pinopsida; order Pinales; family Pinaceae; genus Pinus; species Pinus tabuliformis. The sequence goes on along the minus strand of CM062816.1, from coordinate 1,192,189,517 downwards.
GGGCCTACCAAGTTGTATTGGAAGGCAGCAAAGCATGTATTGAGATACCTGAGAGGCATTACTCAGTTTGAGTTATGGTACATATGGATAGAGGGAGTGAAGCTTAAAGGCTTCACTGATGCAGATTGGTAGGGAGTCCATCCGACAGGAAGAGCACATTAGGAGGGATCTTTAGTATTGGGTCAGCGACAATTTCTTGGTACAACAGGAAACAGAGATTGGTTGCACTCAGTTCGGCAGAGGTACAGTACATGGCTACAAGTTAGGTAACATGTGAGGCTATTTGGATGAGGAAGATCCTGGTTGGTTTGTTTGGTTAGCAGATGGATCCGACAGTGATTTATTGTGATAATTAGAGTTGTACCAAACTCTCTGAAAATCCAGTCTTTCATGATCGGTCCAAGCATATTGATATCCAACATCACCATCTCAGAGATTTTGTATCGAGACAGATCATGTTATTAGATTACATTCCCACGGAGAAGCAAGATGCTGACATCTTGACAAAGGCATTGTCAAGATGTAAATTCGAGTTTCACAGAGACAGGATCAGGGTAGTTAATAATCCCTTTCTTGTTGAGAGGGAGTGTTGAGAGATGGAAACAAGAAATTCCAGTTTAATTTGTCCTTGAAATAAACTGTGAATTAGATTTGAATTATCTTCTCATAGCAACTTAAAAATAGTTATTTAAGTTTTTTAAACTTAATTAACTTAGGAAATTCGAGTTGGAAGTATTTCTATCGTCATGTGTTTGTTATCCCTACTTTGTAGGAGTCCAGTGTGAGTTGTAAAATAGAAGACTTAGTTTCATGAGTCAGTTCAATTAAATTAGTTCTCAAAATGATTAAGGGAACTAATAGTGAGTTAACAGTCAATAGTGTCACTAATCAACTCCACCAGTGCTACTCTAGTTAACTGAATATTTCCTCATCAGAAACTCATGTATGTCAATTCAGAGAAAGACCTAGTTGAGACTAGAGTGCAGGGATAGTGTGCTATTTGTTTTAGATTTTTGTGCGTTGCATTGACAGTGCATGCATTTAGGAATTGATCCTTAAGAGATTGCGTAGTTTTTAGAGGCTTTATTTCCCTTTAAATACAAGCTATTCTTTATAGGAATTATGCATTGGAATAGAGACTTGGAGAGATTTAGAAGAGGCTAAGCTTTGGCCTTGAGCTTGCTTATGAGTTGGAGATTGAATTTGCTGAGTGCTAGGATTGTTCTAGATAGAACAAGCATTTTAATTTCATCTTCATTTCCAGATTAATACAAAATAGATAGTGGAGTTTTGAGTTGTGGCTTTCCCCGGATATTTATTGTGTTATGTGCCTTTGATTCTCTTCCTCTATTGATTATTATTTTTCTCGATCTTTATGGGCTTCCACTGTAAAGAGTAGAAGTATATTCTTGTCTCTTGCTTTAGAAAAATGCATTATCTTGTGAATCTACAGGATTTTCTACACCTTTGTCACTAGAAATATGAACTGCAAACAGTACACACCCTTTTCTATAACTGCACTTTTCCTACATAGCTATAACCATCCTCACTGATGTAGGCTTCTTCTTACCTTGCAAAATTATTTTCTATCCATCATTGTCCAGGCACTCAATAGCCTTATCTTAGCAATCTACCTGGGTACTATGAATGTACAACCAATCCATACCCAAAAGCATACTGTCTAAACTCGAAGGAAGCACATTCAAATGTGTTGATGTAGGCATACCATTCAGCTAAAACGTACAAGATCTCACCTAATTATGAACTATTTTCTTAGTACTTGTAGCCAACTGCACCAACCAGGACTCTTCATGCACTTCTTTATTCAAGACACACTTATCCATCAGGTTAGGATCGATATAACTATAATTAGATCCAGGTTTAATAAAAATAGAAACAAATTAATCACAATGCTTACCTTCCATATCGATAATAGATGCCTGATCATCAATCTGCCTATTATCCAATGCTACATAAATATGGGGAATACTCTATCCAACATCCCCAACTGTTTATGGCTCTTGAGCACTGTAAAGTTGAGGTTTTCCACCCTAATGTTGTGGAAAATTTGTCCTATGATGCTCTCCACCACAAGTCCAACACTGCAAAGGCCTCCTACCATCACCATTGTTCTGCTCTTCAGGTTGAGGACTGTGTCCTCTGTCAATTGCATTGAACTTCTTATATGATGTTGCATCCTCCTTGTTACCTACATCCTGAGGTATTCCTTGCTTCTTATCCCACTTTCCTTTCGTCTTGTCATTATCTTTCCAACCTCACATAGGCTTCAACTTACTCTTAGACTGTTCATAACAATCTTTAAACTTGCCAATGACTTCCTTTAATGACCGAGGCTCATCATACTCAATTTGATCCTCGAATGCTAATAGAAATCCACTAACAAATATTTGAACCTTTGTCTTCTCGTCCTTAATATAAGGCACATACCTAAACAACTCCAGATGTAGAAAATCTGTGTAGGTTAACCCGATAATGCAATATAAATCAAAGCAGAATACTATAACCTACTTCTATTATCAATTTGTGGAAGCTTAAAGATTGAGCTGAACAATATAACCAGAAGAAGAAGAATCAATGACACAATACACATGAAATACTTTGGGGAAAGCCTCAGCTAAAAACCCCACACTATTGTATTATCATACATGGTGGAAACACATAGGAATTATACAAAGCCTTAGCTCTCACAGCTAGCCAGCTCTCAGTACAATCCTCATAGATGCTCACATGCAATATTGGCTTCTCTCCACCCTTCCTCTCTGCCCTCCAAGCTCCTATTTCCTTGCGCTGTTCCTTGTGGATGATTCTCCTTTACCAAGTCGAAAACCAATCCTCCAAAATTGAGCAATCCTCAAGGATAAATCCTTCACTGCATGCATGAGTTTTATCCATGAGAAAACACATACAACTAATAGTACATTGTCCTTGAACATTTATATCAACTGGGTGTTTCTCAGAATAGACATGCATGAGTTTCTAATGAGGGAATCTTCAATTAATTGGAGTAGCACTAGTTGAGTGCATTAATGCATCATCTGATTGTTAACTCACTATTAGTTCCTCAAATAGTTTGGAACTAATTTAACTGGACTTAACTCAGTAAACTAAGTTAACTAATTACAACTCAAATATAACTCAATCTTATCTCCTTAATTTAAGGGATAACTCTTGCATGACTTCAGAAAGACTTCTAACTTGAATTTCTCCAACTAATTAATCTAAAACCTCAGCATGTGGCTGCTCTGCATGAGTCAGAGGCTTCTCCTCCTTAGGAACCAATAGTTCCTTCACAGCCTGTAGTTAGATCTCCCTCTCAAGGGAAACTCGCATGGCCTTCTGCTCATCAAACTTGAGATCTCTGTGAACCACTATCCTCCGACTGGTAGGCAAGTACACCCGATAGTTGTGAGGTGTATCAGTGTACCCCACAAGTATCCCCAACTCTGTTGTTGCCTCAAACTTCTTCCGTGCATCCTTTGTCACATGGAAATATACTGATGAGCCAAATATCCTAAAGTGACCCACATCTAGTCTCTTATCCGAGAAAGCTTCCTCTAGTGTCCTCATCCCAAGTATGCGATGCAGGCTTCTATTATGCAAATAGACTGTTGTGTTGCATGCCTCAACCCAAAAGTGAAGTGGTAGGCCTTGGTCATGTAACATTGCCTGTGTTGCCCCTACAATAGTTCTGTTCTTCATCTCGGCCACCCCATCCTGCTGTGGGTTATGAGGTGCCGCCAACTCTCGTTTAATTCCTTCCGCTGCACAGAAGCCCTTAAACTCTTAAGAGATATATTCTCCACTGTTGTCACTTCTCAAGGCCTTGATCTTCTTCCCTGACTATTTCTCGACCAAAGCTTTGAACTCACAAGACTTTGTGAAAGTTTGGTACTTCTTCTGCATGAAATAAATATAGCATTTACGAGAATAATCATCAATGAAAATCACATAATACCTTTGCTTTGCTGTGGATTCCATCGAGAATGGTCCACACAAATCAGTATGAACTCGCTCTAAGATAGCCTCTGCTCGACTGTCTCGATCATGAAAGGAAGACTTGGTGTACTTTCCCAAGGTACAACCTTTGCATGTGCCAACTTGCTCAAGTTTACCTTTGGGAAGTCCTGTAGATATCTACTGCATTATCTTCAAAGCCCCATGATGCAAATGGCCGAACCGCCTATGCCACAACTTGCCAATGTCTTGGCTTTGCACCAATTCTACTTTCGTACTCAATGTCGCATAATTATCTACCTCTAGTTTATAGAGATTCTTCACCCGAATCCCTATCCTCTTGGTCTGACCAGTGGCTATGTGTCTTAGGAACGCCTTTCCTTTACTGAAGACAACATCGTAGCCTTTGTCCTCCAACATCGTGACCGATACTAAGTTCTTCTTCAGTTCAAGCACATACATCACATCTATCAAGGTGAGAGGAGCTCCATTCTCCCTCTGAAAAGCAACCGTGCCCACTCCTGAAACACTATACCTTTCGTCGTCACCCATCTCTATGCGCATCTTGAGGTCTTTCTCCTCCAAGGCACTGAATAAATTTTTATCATCAGCCATGTGGAATGAGAAGAATTCGATTTGAAATGGGAATCCTTCCCCTTCCCTTTCCTTGCCTTACTTGCTAAGGCCAGATTTTCTTCATCATCATTGTTGGATGAAGAACCATCTCGTGTGCTCCTCTTGATCTCCTCCTACATAAGATAAGACCACAGTCATTCCCAATCCGACAGTTTCTCCCTTCCATTCACAGAGTCCTGGTAGCTATTCCAACTCTTTGGAAGGCCAAGGAGAGCGAGGCTCACCATATCATCATCGACATTAGTTATTCCCACACTGCCAAGCTCATCTCTATAGGTGGTGAGCTTGTTCAGATATGTGGAAATAGTATCGCCCTTCTCCATCTTGATTCTTCGAATCTTATCCTTGAGTGTCAATTTCCTCTGGTCGCTACTGTTCTGGTAGAGGTCCTTCAATGTCTTCCACATTGAAAATGGAGTATGCTTCCCATGGAGACTCGAGACAATATGGTCTCGAACTCCCTAAAGGATGATCCATCTCACCTTCGCCACACACTTCTTCCACTCAGCCAACTCTTGTGCATTAGTTGAAGATGGCTTTGGGATTTCTTAATCAATGAATTCCTTCAAGCCATTGTCTTCTAATACAATCTCCATTCTATATTTCCATGCTATGTAATTCAAGCTACCTTCCGAGGCATGCTCGAGTCTCAAGCCATAGAACGCCATTGGCCAACCTTGAAATATGATATGAGTTTGATTTGCACCTGCAACCCCGAACTTCAAACTTCGAATTCTCTTCTCAGTATGCTGTTCACAGCTCCGATACCATGTAGAAAATATGTGTAGGTTAACCCGATAATGCAATATAAATCAAAGAAGAATATTATAACCTACTTCTACTATCAGTTTGCAGAAGCTTAAAGATAGAGCTGAACAATATAACCAGAAGAAGAAGAATCAATGGCACAATACACATGAAAATACTTTGGGAAAAGCCTCAGCTAAAAACACCACACTATTGTATTATCATACATGGTGGAAATACATAGGAATTATACAAAGCCTTAGCTCTCACAACTAGCCAACTCTCAATACAATCCTCACAAATGCTCACAGGCAATCTTGGTTTCTCACCAGCCTTCCTCTTTGCCCTTCAAGCTCCTATTTCCTTGCACTGTTCCTTGTGGATGATTCTCCTTTACCAAGTGGAAAACCAATCCTCCAAAACCGTGCAATCCTCAATGATAAATCCTTGACTGCATGCATGAGTTTTCTCCATGAGAAAACACATGCAACTGATAGTAGACTATCCTTGAAAATTTATCTCGACTAGGTCTTTCTCAGAATATACATGCATGAGTTTCTGATGAGGGAATCTTCAGTTAACTAGAGTAGCACTAGTTGAGTGCATTAATGCATCAACTGACTGTTAACTCACTATTAGTTCCTCAAACAGTTTGGAACTAATTTAAGTGGACTTAACTTAGTAAACTGAGTTAACTAATTACAACTCAAATATAACTCAATCTTATCTCCTTAATTTAAGGGATAACTCTTGCATGACTTCAGAAAGACTTCTAACTTGAATTTCTCCAACTAATTAATTTAAAATAAATTAATTAATTAATTCCAAGTAGCTGTTAAGACTAAATTCAATTTTAATTCACAATTTAATTCAAGGACAAATTAAATTGGAATATTCTTGTTGCCATATTTCAACACTAGAAACTTAGTCATATACTCTTCATCTGCCATAGACCCAATCTTCAATTCGTAGAACGCCTTAGCCTTACCATCATATTACCTCTCTAATAAGTACTTCTTCCTGAAGAGTCTTTTTAACTCATGCCAACCCAACTCCTATGTCCTTATGCTTCTGACCCGCTTCACATCTTCCCACCAGATGTCTGCTTTTCCTTTGAGACTGAAAATAGCTATGTTGGCTTTCATATTCTCTGAATAGTCATGCAAGTTGAAGAACTTATTCATCCCAAGTGTTAGTGTCAGTATCTTCACACTTCCATCAGTGATCAAATTGATCTTTTTGCATGCATATTAGGTGTCCCATCCGATCAACTACATTCCATTAGGTCATGGATCAACTGATGGTAGTGGTTTCATGTCAAATTCCCTCATGACATTTACTTGCTGACCTCTTCACACATTTTTTTTGTTTTGGTGTCATCCTGTTTCATTTCTAGCCTCACTAGGTCTTAGGGTTTTTCATCATGGTCATCCAAATTTGAATAAAAGGTCAACAGGCATATGAGGTAAGCTCATAAAATCATAAATTTACTTCTGTTATGCTCAATAATTCTTGTTTTACTTTTGAGGTGAAAACAGGGTTTTTTCCATTATTGTAAAAATTTCATGTAATTTCAATGTTTCTATATGTAATAAGTGTCCAAGAGCTGTTCCTGGTGATCTAGTAACAAAGTCAACTCCTGCCATTCAAAAAATCAATGTAAAAGTCCACCTGCAAAAGGCAAAAGTCAGAATGTAAGTGAAATAGAGCATTTTTTAATAAGCTAGCAAAACATTAGAAAAGTGGGTCTTGGTTAATGAAAAATTAAAAGAGAGGGATATAAAAGCCAATTCATGTGTTTGAGTCTTCATTGTTGCAATTGAATGAGCCAAAGGGAGAAAAATCACGTTTTTGAAGAAAGAGGGCAAAAACAGAGGAAAACTTCAATTATCTTGCTGGCGCTACGCACCTACCCGGTGCTGCGCACCTGTTGCATGTTTTCCATTGCATTTTGGTCTGGCGCTGCACACCTGTTCCTTGGTGCTGCGCACCTGTCGCAAAAGCCAAAAACGTTTCAAAACTCATCCAAGCCTCTAAAAGTCAAATTAAAGCTTGTTCCAAGTAAGTAAAATATTCCTCCTTGCTCAGGAAAGTTGTGTTTAGTGCCTTAGGTGTTTGTGGTTTCCTTTAAGCAAAACACTAGCTAAATTGCTAACATAAACCCTAACTAATTCCTAAATCCTCTTTTGCAAGTTTTTAAAGATCATTGCTCTTCTTTTTCGCTTCATCCATATTCAACTTGTCAAATCCCATGCCCTTTCCCTAACATCATCAACATTCATTCCCAGAATCCCACTACTATTTACCAAACCCTAGCCCTATACTCTATTCCCAAAACCCTAACTCCCACTTCCTATTCCTTCACTACATGCACTTCATTATCAAATCCCTCATTCCACATTCATAATACCATCCACTTCCCTCATTCCCAAAAGAAACCCTTCCTCCTAGCATTCACTTCCTTATACATACCACTCACCTCATATTTTAAAATATCTCCATACTCATCATCTTTCACTTCAAATTCATAAGCATGGAGACAGATTCTGACTATGAGAGGGAAGAGGAAACTCTCAGTGATTCTTCCAGAGAAGCTCATGTACCAAGAAATCCACACAAAGGAGGAAAGATCATCCGAGAAGAGCCCACTACTCTTACAGAATTACTTGGTTGCCCTCTTGCTACAACTTGCTTTAAACACCAGTCTTGTTATCAGTTTCGTGAAATGGTAGAGAGGGTGAAATATCATCATGAGCTTGCTAGGTTGTTTGTTCTTCATCTTCACAATGGCCAGGTGAACCTTGCTGGTGTCTCTTTCACCTTGACACCTGACACCATTGCAACAGCAATAGGCATCCCTAATGTAGGTGAACAGTGGAATAAGGGGCAACATGTGGGCAGAGAACATTAAGAGCCCTACATTAAGGCTGGATGTCACAGGCAAATCAATAGGGTTTTCCCTTTCAAGTACTTGTAGAATAGTTATGCTCCTCCCATGAAACTCATCATCAAGTATTTCACATGTGAAGGGAGGTTTTCCCGCCTATATACATACCATGTCAGATTGTTGATGCATTTCACACGAGTGAGAATGATGAACCTCCCATACTTTATATGCAGGAATATTGAGAAGATGGCTCTCTATGTGCAAAGGAAACCTTTTCCTCAGCAATTCAATAGCATTTACCACTTCTCACTGATTAAAATTGTTGTTTTGCATCAGCTAAGCTTGCTGAACATACCATGGGATACCTTCATTGCCCATGAGATTTTCAAAGGCCCTCAGGTGATTCCATCAGTGCCTCAAGAGGAAGGAGGGCCATCAAGACAGCCAGATGTTCATGAGACTGAAACTACAGGTGTGCCAGTGTTTGTCACCTATGAGAGAGGCACCAGGAGGCTTTTTGTTGCTGCCAGGCGAGTACTATCTCCACCAGGGGTGGAAGGGGTCTCGTTTTCTTCACCAGACCACAAGCAAATGTTATCTTCACTAGGGGTGAAAGGGGCTTTGCCTTCTTCTCCAGCTATATAGGTTGGCCAGCAGTCAAAGAGCAAAGACAAAGGGAAGCAAAGGATGCATGAGGAGGGCCCTACTGAAGGGCAAGACAGGGATTTTGTTTTGATTGAGGAGGATGTCATTGATTTGGGCTCTCAAAGCTCAAAACTGATCATCAAGGAGAAGGAGGCTGAAATACAAGCCTTATCACTTGATCTTGAGAGGGCCAAATGGATCATCAACTTCCTTGAGCAGGAAAACAAGCAACTGATGGAGAAGCAAGCTATTATGGAGCTGCAAATTTCGCTTAGTTTTCTCTGCGGTTGACTTTTTCTTGCTCTCTTGGTGAAATTATCATGGTAAATGATGTAATTTGATGTAATTATGGATGTAAAACACTTAATATGGTAGATACATCAAGTCAAAGGTGGTTTTGAACTGAATGAATTGGTTTCCTTGGTTTTAGAGGCAAGCTGTTCCACTGCCTATATTCCTGTTCTTAGTATAGATATGGTTGAAACCACCCCTTTTCTCATGGATTCAACCCTGATAGCTAGCTTGAGTAGTTTCCTTGCCTATATCATGTACTTTTTGATTCATTTGTAAAGGTTGTACTTTGTCAGAAGTGTTGGACTTACTGAACATTTTGTATCAGTAGTCGGCAAGGAATAAAACCAGGTTTCACAACTATTTTTGTGGGATTCTTGTGACAGTGATTTTATGTATTGTTTCTTCTTTGTAATGAGTGTTCTTCTTTGTAATGAGTGTTTCTAATGTTTTATATGTATCCACATCTCTCTCTTTCTTCTAAACTAAATGAATCAAGGTGAATAGACAAAATACACTAGATTTACAGTGCTTTGTCTTGGGATTGCATTTAGTTTTCATTTTTTTCACTGTTTGAAGAGGATTCATAGTTTCTTGTGCCCTCCTCAACTCCTCAGCAGTCTTACTCTACCATCTCAATCCTTTGATAGTACATAAGCTCTTGTCTACCTTGCCCCACAGGACATGACTATATCTCTGAGTTGATTTCCTGAATCCAATCTGCCTTCTCCAATTGATCTAGCAACCAACCATCAAAATCAAACAAAATCCTTTGACCTAATATACCTAGCCTAAAATCAGCGTTCATTTCAGTCATCTCAAGCCCTAGTTGCTATATTCTAATGGAGATTGACAAGGAGAGAGCCCTCTCCCTACCTAGTAGGGCTAGCTACCAGGTTAAGCATGGTTTGATGTTACCCTAGACTTGCCTTCCTTCAGCCTGAGGTAGATTTAGACACTAACATAGTGGCGACCATACTGGGGAAGAACTGAAAAATATTGCCCCAGTACTTTTAAAACAATTCTAGACTATTGGATGATAGGTTTAGAATTCATTAGGATGAACTAATTGTAATGTTCATTTGAATTTTGGAAAAAATTAACACACTGGCTTCAAAAAGATACACCAAGGCCAATCCTGATCCTGATCCGCCTCCCGTGTTTGAAAAGTCCTAATCTCATTCCAAGAATATTCCGACAAGAAAGTTCATTGAGTCCAAGACCGGTTTTTAGATCTCATTCATGTCCAGTCGTATTTCAATATCTTGAAGATCTCCCTTTTGATGAACACTTTGATTTGTCTTTGTTTGAAACCAAATCTAAAAGTGCGATTGGTGATGCCATTTTAAATCTGTTGTTTGTCCAATACCTTGAAATTGAAAGAGTGAATAGATCAATTGATGCTTATATTTTGAATTCACTTCAAACATTTATTGTCGCTACCAATATTCCTGAGCTCCTCGAATCAGCATCTGCTACTCTTGGTTCATCTGCTGTTTTGTCTAGTTCTGAAGTTCATACTGAACCACCTTTTATCCCCACCCTTCCCGTTCAACCCACCATATCTGATTAGAGATCTGCCATCTCTTCTCCTCTCTCAACACCTCAAACATCTATCATCTCTTCTCCTCCTTCGACACCTCATACACCCATCGCATCGACTACTGTTGTTGTTATAAATCCTCCTGCTCCTCCAAGGTCAGTTTCCAATCCACCTCGAGCAATGGTTGCCAAATATGCACCTCTAGTTTTTCCACAGAACTTGGATGCTGTGACTGCTAATTACCAAAGTAAAATACCATTGTTTGATGCTACCCAAGGTATCACAGCGCATCAGCATGTTGACAAGATGAATGACTTCTTTGATCTTCATGAGATAGATGAAGAGAATGTGACCATGAGATTACTTGTGCAAAGTTGGAGACGAGGTGCAGAAGTGGTTCAGAGCACTTCTCGCAAGGACTATCAATACATTGCCGGTTCTTCACAGACAATTTTTGGATTGTTGGGAGGTAAAGAAAAATCCACTCCAAATTCTTTCTGAGTATGAAAATATAAAGAGGAATGCTGGTGAAAGTGTTCAGGATTACTGTGTAAGATTCAATACTGTCTATAATGCTATTCCAGCTGATATCAAGCCTCCGATGGGGCTGGCTTTGATAAAATTCCCCGATGGTTTCAATCTCAACATGGCATACCAATTGAGAGAACGAGATCCTGCTACATTGGAGGATATGCAGAAAATTGCAGTGAGTGTGGAGGCAAATCTACTAGCTAAGAGAGCTAGGACAAAGACCGAGAAGAAAGTGACCATAAAGGAAGAAGCTTCTTCCTCAGATCATTTGCTTCGTAAAATTGAGAAAATGTTTGATAGATTCACTAGTGCAGATAAACCCGAGGCATCAATCAGAAATCCAAATTTCCGTGGTCAACAACAGCCATAGTTCAGGATTAAACAGTGGGAGCAAAGAGCACAAGATCAATCAGCACAACAGCAAGTCAAAACACCTCTACAACAGAACTATGTGCATTCAGAGGATGATGAGAATCCAATAGGAGAGGAGAATCATTTTTTTACAATAGATGGTTTGCTTATCTATATCACAGAGGATGAGGAATATTCAGAAAGCCCGACTATACAGAAAGATGAGGATTTTATACTAGCCAATGAAACAGTCCTAGAAGAAGAATCAGATGAATATCAGAGGTGATATATGAATACACTGACAACGCAGCAAAGACAGTATTCACCCAGGAGTAGGGATGTACCCATCAATCCGATTCAAAAGCGAAAGGAAGCAACACAACCTAAGAATGATTCTCCAAATGTTCAGAAAAAGGAAAGGAGCCAGCAGATCCTACTTCGAGCAAAGTACAATCTGCAAATGAGAAGTCAAATCAGGCAAGTACAACAAAGGAAAAGTATGAAAAGAAGGATTCTCTAGCCAAAGAGGTAGATAAAACTATAGACTTTAGCTTTGAGAATGAGATTGCTAAGTTAAAATTGTCGATACCTCTGACTGAATTAATGAAGAACAACAATTATAAGAGTCAAGTGTCAAAGATTTTGAATGTAGATCCCTTGTCTGATATGGTTAATGTGGAAGATGACCAACCCGAGCTTATTTTTGGTCCAGCATTAGAAGGCCAATCTGAGGATAGTGAAGTAGCCCCATTTTACATCAGCCTTAGATTGCATGATTATGTCTTGCATAATGCCATGTTTGATTCATGAGCATCTCACAACCTAATGCCAAAGGCAATTATGGAAAAATTGGGTTTGGACATCACTCGTAAATATCATGATCTTTATTCCTTTGATTCCAGTAGGGTCAAATGTATTAGTCTCATTAAATATTTGGTTGTGACTTTAGATCAGATTCCGCAAAGAATGTTCTCATGGACGTAGTTGTGGCCGATATTCCCCCTAGATTTGGCATGCTTTTATGTAGGTCGTGGGGTGCAAAATTGAAAGGGACATTGCAGTTAGATTTCTCCTATGCCACTATTCTCGTGTTTGGTCAATTGAGAAAATTATATAGAGAGAAGAAGATGAAGTATATGATCACAAGCAAGGAGAAACCTTTGAATCATCTAATTAACTATGTACATATAGATTTAGAATCTTTTGTTCTTTATTCAGATAATGGTTTTAATGTTGTAAATAGTCAACTAGTTGAAGTAGATAATGTTCAAGAGATAACAGAAAATTTCAGGGCAGTACTTGATCAAGAGAGACATAAGCTTGCAAGTATCACTGAACAGTCTACATTCCACTATGCCAAGATGCTGTTCGGTTTAAAGAATGTTGGAGAAACATTTCAGCGTGCTATGGACATTGCCTTCGCAAATGAAAAAGATGTGTTTTTAGTAGTGTATCTTGATGATTTGACTGCCTTTTCAAATTCAGATGAAGAGGATCTTTACCATCTGATTTTTTTTTTCAACATTGTATAAAATATGGAATATCACTCAATCCCAAAAAGAGCTTGTTTGCTATGGATGAAGGGAGGCTTCTCAGTCACATAATATCAAAGGAAGGAATCCGCATCGATCCTACTAGGGTGGAAGCTATACAAAAGATAGATTTTCCTCGTAATAAGAAAGAGATCCAAGCCTTTAACGGTAAGATGAACTTCTTACGTCATTTTGTGCCTAATATAGCTGAACACTTGAGGGAAATTACAAATATGTTGAAGAAGGATAGTGTGGTCAAGTGGAATGAGAAGCTATGAAGTATTTTAACCTGGTAAAGTTGGCTCTTTCTTCAACTCCAATTTAATCAGTCCGGATTATTCACAGGATTTCATATTATTTTCATTCGCTTCTGAACATACTATGGCAACAGTTCTAATGCAGAAAAGAGATCAACTAGAAAAACCAATTTCCTTTTTCAGTAGGACAATAAGAGATGCAGCCTTGAAATATAACATCATTGAAAAGCAAGCTCTTGCCTTGGTGAAAGGTTTGATAGATTTCCGGGTATATATTCTGCACTCTCATATCCTTGCATACGCTCCTAATGCAACAATCAAAGATGTTTTGGTACAAACAAATCCGGAAGGAAGGCGGGGCAAATGGATCGCAACATTGCTAGAATATGACTTAGAGATAAAGCCAACAAAGCTAATCAAGGGGCAGGGTCTAGCAAAGTTGATGGCTGAGTCCAATCTACATGCAATAGACATAAATCTGATTGCAGCCATGTCTGAAGAAGATGAAGAGAGTTCACTGATTTAGGTACCTGAAATTTTTCTCCATTCTCCTTGGTATTCAGATATTGTATATGTGCTTCAGCACCTTTCACCACCACCGGGAATGGCTAAAAATAAAGGTAGAATTCTAAAACTTAAGGCTGCTAGATTTTGTATTTTGAACAATGCACTTTATTGGAAGGATCCCGAAGGCATTTTGCTGAATTGCTTGACTGAAGAGGAAGCACAACAGGTCATGAGTGATTTCCATAAGGGAGACTGTAGAGGTCACTTATTTTGGAAGACGACTGCTAACAAAATTTTGAGAGCAGGGTACTATTGGCCTACCTTGTTTGCTGATGTTTATAAAACTGTCACAAGCTATCATGAATGCCAGATTTTTCAGGGAAGAAGAAAGTTGCAGCCTCTACCTCTCAAACCAGTCGAAGTTAGTGCACCGTTTCAACAATGGGGCCTAGATTTTATTGGAGAGATTCATCCCACATCTTCAGCTCAACACAAGTGGATCTTGACAACGACAGATTATTTCACAAAATGGATTGAGGCAATCCCCACTCAGCAGGCCACGGACTCGGTAATAATTCAGTTTCTTGAAACAAATATTTTGTCACGTTTTGGTTGTCCTAACAAACTTATTACAGATAACGCAGCCACTTTCAAGTCCAAAAAGATGATTGACTTTTGCAGCAAATACAAAATTACCTTAGGACATTCTACTGCATATTATCCGCAAGGTAACGGATTGGCTGAATCTTCAAACAAATCATTGGTCAACATCATTAAAAAGCTGTTGGAAACCAATAAGAAGAGCTGGCATAAAAAATTGGTTAATGCACTATGGGCAGATAGAGTAAGCCAAAAGAAGTCAATAGGAATGTCTTTGTTTGAGATTGTATACGGTATTGACACGGTATTCCCGACATCTCTCGCAGTCTCGGTTGTTAAACTTCTGCAGGAAGCTGGCAGTGAGGAAGATCATTTTCAGCGGAGAATAAGCCAAATGATCCATTTACAGTAGACGAGAGAGGAAGTTTTTCAGAATACCTTCAGGATGCAGGAGAGAATTGAAAAGATTTATGATCGGAAGGCAAAGGTGAAAAAATTTCAGATTGAAGACACAATGTTACAGTGGGATGCTAGAAACGAGGATAAAGGCAAGCACGACAAGTTTGAGAACTTGTGGAAGGGACCATACAAAATTGCTGCATATCGAGGTCAAAATGATTTTCTACTCAAAAAAATGAACAGGGAAGATTGTCCAGGAGGACCAGTAAATGGTCGGCTTCTGAAACGGTACTATCTCTGAGTAGTTTTCTGCTATCACATTTTGTCATTGTACATACCATTTTATTTCTTTCATTGCAAAGTTTGTACTGTCACCATTCATTTAGCTTGAGGCCCGAAGTGAAGGCTATAAAGCTGAATGTCTAGTTTCAGTTTTGATTATTTAGTGTCAGTTGTTTGAGTTAGTCTCAATTGAGTCAGTTTGTTTATGAGTCTCGAGTCAAGATTTTTGTTTTGGTGCTCT
Organism: Pinus tabuliformis; assembly: GCA_031772625.1. Lineage (NCBI taxonomy): Eukaryota > Viridiplantae > Streptophyta > Pinopsida > Pinales > Pinaceae > Pinus > Pinus tabuliformis. The sequence continues at coordinate 1,192,174,093 of CM062816.1, read as the reverse complement.
GAAGTTATTGATTCCATTGCCCAATGGATGAAGGCACTTATCTGCTTTTCCAGAGATCTGTGGTTCTTGGCACCTCCCAGGAGCTACCATCCCCATTGGAGCCAATGTTAGTGTCAGTATCTTCACACTTCCATCAGTGATCAAATTGCTATTTTTGCATGCATATTAGGTGTCCCATCCAATCAGCTACATTCCATTAGGTCATGGATCAATTGATGGTAGTGGTTTCATGTCAAATTCCCTCATGACATTTACCTACTGAACCGTTCACACATTTTTTTTTGTTTTGGTGTCATATTGTTTCATTTCTAGTCTCACTAGGTCTTAGGGTTTGTCATCATGGTCATCCAAATTTGAATAAAAGGTCAGTAGGAACATGAGGTAAGCTCATAAAATCATAAATTTACTTCTGTTATTCTCAATAATTCTTCTTTTACTTTTGAGGTGAAAACAGGGTTTTTTCCATTACTGTAAAAATTTCATGTAATTTCAATGTTTCTATATGTACAAGTGTCCAAGAGCTGTTGCTGGTGATTTGGTAACAAAGTCAACTCTTGCCATTCAAAAAATCAATGTAAAAGTCCACCTGCAAAAGGCAAAACTCAGAATGTAAGTGAAACAAAGCATTTTTGAAAAAGCTAGCAAAACATTAGAAAAGTGGGTCTTGGTTAATGAAAAATTAAAAGAGAGGGATATAAAAGCCAATTCATGTGTTTGAGTCTTCATTGTTGCAATTGAATGAGCCAAAGGGAGAAAAATCACGTTTTTGAAGAGAGAGGGCAAAAACAGAGGAAAACTTCAGTTATCTTGCTGGCGCTACGCACTTGGGCCTTGGCGTTGCGCACCTACCCGGCGCTACGCACCTGTTGCAGGTTTTCCATTGCATTTTGGTCTGGCGATGCACACTTGTCCCAAAAGCCAGAAACGATTCAAAACTCATCCAAGCCTCCTAAAAATCAAATTAAAGCTTGTTCCAAGTAAGTAAAATATTCCTCCTTGCTCAGGAAAGTTGTGTTTGGTGCCTTGGATGTTTGTGGTTTCCTTTAAGCAAAACCCTAGCTAAATTGCTAACATAAACCCTAGCTAATTCCTAAATCCTCTTTTGCAAGTTTTTAAAGATCATTGCTCTTCTTTTTCACTTCATCCATATTCAACTTGGCAAATCCCATGCCCTTTCCCTAACATCATCAACATTCATTCCCTAAATCCCACTCCTATTTACCAAACCCTAGCCCTATACTCTATTCCCAAAACCCTAACTCCCACTTCCTATTCCTTCACTACATCCACTTCATTATCAAATCCCTCATTCCACATTCATAATACCATCCACTTACCTCATTCCCAAAAGAAACCCTTCCTCCTAGCATTCACTTCCTTATACATACCACTCACCTCATATTTTAAAATATCTCCATACTCATCATCTTTCACTTCAAGTTCATAAGCATGGAGACAGATTCTGACTATGAGAGGGAAGAGGAAACTCTCAGTGATTCTTCCAGAGAAGCTCATGTACCAAGAAAGCCACACAAAGGAGGAAAGATAATCCGGGAAGAGCCCACTACTCTTACATAATTACTTGGTTGCTCTCTTGCTGCAACTTGCTTTAAACACCAGTCTTGTTATCAGTTTTGCGAAATGGTAGAGAGGGTGAAATATAATCATGAGCTTGTTAGGTTGTTTGTTCTTCATCTTCACAATGGCCAGGTGAACCTTGCTAGTGTCTCTTTCACCTTGACACCTGACACCATTGCAACATCAACATGCATCCCTAATGTAGGTGAACAATGGAATAAGGGGCAGCATGTGGGCAGAGAACATTATGAGCCCTACATTAAGGCTGGATATCACAGGCAAATCAGCAGGGTTTTCCCTTTCAAGTACTTGCAGAATATTTATGCTCCTCCCATGAAACTCATCATCAAGTATTTCACCTGTGAAAGGAGGTTTTCCTGCCTATATACATATCATGTCAGATTGTTGATGCGTTTCACAAGAGTGAGAATGATGAACCTCCCATCCTTTATATGCAGGAATATTAAGAAGATGGCTCTCTATGTGCAAAGGAAACTTTTTCCTCAGTAATTCAACAACATCTACCACTTCTCACTGATTAAAATTGTTGTTTTGCATAAGCTAAGCTTGCTGAACATACCATGGGATACCTTCATTGCCCATGAGATTTTCAAAGGCCCTCAGGTGATTCCATCAGTGCCTCAAGAGGAAGGAGGGCCATCAAGACAACCAGATGTTCATGTGACTGAAACTATAGGTGTGCCAGTGTTTGTCACCTATGAGAGAGGCACTAGGAGGCTTTTTGCTGCTGCCAATCGAGTACTATCTCCACCAGGGGTGGAAGGGGTTTTGTTTTCTTCACCAGACCACAGGCAAATGTTATCTTCACTGGGGGTGAAAAGGGCTTTGTCTTCTTCTCCAGTTATACAGATTGGCCAGAAGTCAAAGAGAAAAGACAAAGGGAAGCAAAGGATGCATGAGGAGGGCCGTACTGAAGGGTAGGACAGGGATTTTGTTTTGATTGAGGAGGATGTCACTGATTTGGGCTCTCAAAGCTCAAAACTAATCATCAAGGAGAAGGAGGCTGAAATACAAGCCTTATCACTTGATCTTGAGAGGGCCAAATGGATCATCAACTTCCTTGAGCAGGAAAACAAGCAACTGACGGAGAAGCAAGCTATTATGGAGCTGCAAATGATTAGGGAAAATAGACAAATGGCAAAGAAGAGAAAGATCAAGATGACCTCCCTTGAGCAAGAAATGTAGGATGACCAAGAATCATGGTTGGAGAGGTAAAAAATTGACCTGGAAAAGATGCTTGAGAAAGCCAACAAAGAGAAGAAAATTTTGTGCCATATGGCCTATCACTACCTAACCCGGAACAAAATTTGCAAAACAAGGGTGAAGAGGTTAAAGGCTAAGCTAAAAAGAGCTTTGAGGAGCAAAAAAGAGCAAGATAAACTCAAGATTTTGGCTGAAGCATCATTGGCTCATCAAAGCACATGACAAGGATCACTCATGCCAAATTTCAAGAAATTTGGAGCAATATTTGTCATTTTTGAGATTTTTAAAGTAAAAAACGGGTTTTTTCAGCAGGTCCGCAGCGCTGGTTTTTGTTGGGGGCATCCATTTGCAAAAAAGTTTATATTTTTGGAATCAACATGGAAAAATATGCATGCTCAGAAATGGCTGAGAATTTTGGACAAGTTCTAGGTCTCCGAAAGGGCAAAAAACACCCAAAAAGTGCCCTCTCTGCCACTTTTTTGCCACAGAGGAAGTAGTCTTGGGAGAATCAATTTTTGGAGGTACAAATGGACTCCAAATTTCGAAATTCAAGTTGTTATGGAAAATAGACTCATCAAGCTTTCCAACAAGATATCCTGCGCCTGATTTGGACTTCGGGAAGACTTCCAAAAGTGGCCTTGAAAAAGCGCTGCGCATAGGATTAGTGGCGCTGTGCATAAGAGGAATTTTGCCAGTTTTGCCTGTTTTTCCAGATTTCGGCTAGTTTTCTCTGCAGTTGACTTTTTCTTGCTCTCTTGGTGAAATTATTACTGTAAATGATGTAATTTGATGTAATTATGGATGTAAAACACTTAATAGGGTATATACATCAAGTCAAAGGTGGTTTTGAACTGAATGAATTGGTTTCCTTGGTTTTAGAGGCAAGCTGTTCCATTGCCTATATTCCCGTTCTTAGCATAGATATTGTTGAAACCACCCCTTTTCTCATGGATTTGACCCTGATATCTAGCTTGAGTAGTTTCCTTGCCTATATCATGTACTTTTTGATTCATTTGTAAAGGTTGGACTTTGGCAGAAGTGTTGGACTCACTGAACATTTTGTATCAGCAGTTGGCAAGGAATAAAACTAGGTTTCACAGCTATTTTTGTGGGATTCTTGTGACAGTGAGTTTATGTATTGTTTCTTATTTGTAATGAGTGTTTCTAATGTTTTATATGTATCCACATCTCTCTCTTTCTTCTAAACTAAATGAATCAAGGTGAATAGACAAAATACACTAGATTTACAGTGCTTTGTCTTGGGATTGCATTTAGTTTTCAATGTTTTCACTGTTTGAAGAGGATTCATAGTTTCTTGTGCCCTCCTCAACTCCTCAGCAGTCTTACTCTACCATCTCAATCCTTTGCTAGTACATAAGCTCTTGTCTACCTTGCCCCATAGGACATGACTGTATCCCTGAGTTGATTTCCCGAATCCAATCTGCCTTCTCCAATTGATCCAGCAACCAACCATCAAAATCAAACAAAATCCTCTGACCTAATATACCTAGCCTAAAATCAATGTTTATTTCAGTCATCTCAAGCCCTAGTTGCCATATTCTAATTGAGATTGAAAAGGAGAGAACCCTCTCCCGACCTGGTAGGGCTAGCTACCAGGTTAAGCGTGGTTTGATGTTACCCTAGACTTGCCTTCCTTCAGCCTGAGGTAGATTTAGGCACTAACACCAAGTAGCCATTCTTCTGCGTCTTTTGGTTTCTTTGGCCCTCCATCAAAGGTAGGAGGCCTCTATTTTTTAAACTCATCCAGCAAACACTGCTTCTCATTCCTCATGTAAGGATGATAATAATGATGACCATGATGTCTGTGTGAACCAGAACTAGAATAGCACCCATAATAACTACCTCTCGTTTTAGGTGTATCCATCCATCTGCCACCTCTGACTGTGTCATCCTTGTCCGAGAGACCTGCTTCCATATGCCCCATTAGTCCTGTCCTCCCGTCCATAACTGATCCATGATTTTCCCTACCTCTGAAAATGTTATAAACTCTGAAGGATGACTGCATTGACTTCTGCTTGCTTTTCATGAACTCTAGAAATTCTTTCCTATGAAAAAATGAGTTTGTCATTATCTACCTTGCAGCTTCTGATCTTTTCCTTTAAACCTCTCAAGTTATTTTCTATCTCAAGAGAGTACTCATCTCCTTGCTACTCAATTGATCTATAAGGAGAGTTACTTGAAATGTAATCCACCATCTTGCTTGTCATCTCTGATCTTCCTCTTTGTGCAAACATACCATTTTAGATAACCAAATATAAACATAATCCAACATACCTCAGTGAAGTTCAGGGGAGGCTATCTCATCTGCACAAATTAATCTAGATTAGCATAATATATATATAACATAATCATTTCAATCATCATAATATACCAACATCATCAACCTTAACATGATGACACCATGACAATGACCATCACGAGAAATAACCAACATGCATGCATGACAAACACATAGACAATTGGATATGCACACATAACAATCACATATACCTTGAGGTCCAGTGCTGAGACCTCAGCCTGATACCACTTTGTAACCACCCATTCCCACATTTACCCAAATTCACAAGCTTGCTTGATCCAGGTGGCTCCAAACATAGGTATAAGTCCCAGAGGACTCAGAAAGGGTAAAAAATAAAAGTGTTTGGATTGTGCTCGAACTAGGTTCATGTTGAATATCTCTTCGTCATGATCGCGGTGGTGTGAACGGTTCATCAAACCGAGTCTGTATGCGAAAGTTAGGAGCAGTCAAAGTTTAGAGTTGACTTGGGTGACTGGGCATGCTTAAGGAGGTAGCAATTTGGACAAAATTCGGCCACTGGATTCCAGCCAACTTGGGCCAGATTCTGGGAGAATTTGTGGCCTACTTAAATTGACTCCTTCGGTCAATTTTTTGAATCTTCTAAAAACGCCTAATATGTTTTATAACATAAAAAACATATATATATATATATATATATATATATATATATATATATATATATATATATATATATATATATATATATATATATATATATATATATATATATTTAAAGTGGTGGCAGGCCATGACCCTCGCCATCCCCATCGCACTCACCATATATTCATATATGCCGTTAACAAACAAATGCGAAGAGGCTAGTTGGAATTGAACCCACGACCCGCTGGTCCACCAGCCCCACCCACATGGTGGCCCCATGTGGCACCACCAAAACCAAACCATGCAATATATATATGTAACCGTTACAAAAAAACTGCAAGCCCAAAAAAAAGAACCATAACAGTTACCATAAAAATCCACACCATTTATCATTAAACTCATTTGTTATATATGGCGCAGGCAGGATTTGATCCCCCGACCTGCCGCCTTAACCATCAGGCCAACAACCTTCTCATTGACATATACGCCCATGAAATTCATATAAACCCATTTTGCTCAGTGCGCGAGGGAGGAAGGACGCAACACGAAAATCAAGACAAAATATTTTTTATTATTATTTCAGGTGGAACCATGAACCTGGGAAAAGAGCACGCAGAACCATGATTGAGCCAAATTTCCAGGAGGGTGAAATTTTTGCAGTGTCCAAATTGAACAAATTTTATGTCGATCTTACACCTCTCAGCGACACGTACCTGATGGCATAGTCAGAATTTTGATCTGAGCGGAATATTTTCAGACGACTCGGAGGGGAGAATCTTTGAGGAATCTAGGGGGATCTAAAAGATTCCTTAAGCCCCAGATTTTTACTTTCTCAGAATTCAGAAATTTTACAGTCGATTTTGCACTATTCGACACCACAAATCTGATGGTGCATTTAGATTTTCCATTTGATCATTTCATTTTTCAGCCACTTTTCAAAGTGGAGTGCAAGTGTTAGCATTCATGTGCGAGCAGTCATTTCCGTGAGATTCGACACCGCAAGGCTGATGGTACAGATAGCTTCAACAGTTTGACATCCTTTCTTCAGATGACCCCAGGATGTGAGGTATATGCAGTGTGTTCATGTACTTCTCTTTGCTATGAGATGCATTGTGCTGCATAGATCCTTGTTTGATGTTTGATGTGGGATCTTGTTTTCTTACTTGTTTCATGATTCCTGCTTGATGTGACATAGAATCATATGTGGGATGTACTTGTTGTCACGATTCATCATGTTTTGTTTGAGATCCCTTTGACATAATGTTGACGAGATACTCATGTTTCGCCATGTATGTTTGCATTGAGATCCCTTTGATGCCATGTTGGCGGGATGCTCATTATCATCATGCATGAGTTTATGTTATACTGATAGGAGTCCTTTTTGACTGAGAGTTCTTGTAGTGGAACATCTCGTGGAGCTACTCCTATGCGAGGGAATTTTCCTTGTATGATAGAGACGCCACCACCTATGTAAATCATCACTATTGAAAACACTTAATGCAGCGGCCTATACCATCTTGACACCGGGGCCCGGAGACATAGTCCCTTCTGGATGAACTCCATTATCAACGTCTTGTTATTTTATGTTGTTGATTTTGGTCATGTTCCTTTTTTGTTACAACATGCATATATGTTCACTTATGCTATTTTAAATGCAATTCTAATCACATCATTGAAGCAAAAGATCTTGGTTAAATCCGGGAGTTGAGTCAACTCGGATCAAGTTTGGTATCAGAGAGGTCCTTGCGTGGATGTGAATTGCAAGCGTGAACAATGGAACGTGCAGTGACAGAAGATGAAAAATCGATGTACGAAACCATGCTCAAAATTTCCCAAAGGGTGGAAATAATGTATGAAACTCTACAAAAGGAGACAGAGGAAAAGGAGCGATTGAAACTTCAGTTGCGAGCCATGGAAGAGGCCCTGGAAGACCTGAAGCACAACAACCAGAATCTTCAAACAGAGAACGCTGAATTGAAGATGCTTCTACAAGAAGAGAAAGAGGAGAAACATTGTTTGCTACGACAGCTACAAGCTAAGGATGAGGCCTTGGAAAAGCTACAACGTGACCCAATAGAGGTAAAAAGTAATTCTTTGAATTCATGTATGTGTCCTGATGATGATTTCACTATTTTTGAAAATCATACCACAGGAATTCGCTCCAAACTGTTGAAGAAAATGGGTTATGAAGGAAAAGGCTTGGGCATTAATGGCCAAGGCATTGTCATCCCCATCAAAGTAGAGGAATTACCCCATTAGGCAAGACTTGGGTATGTCAGAAAGGAAGTTGGGGAATGCACCACGATAGCTAGCGAATCACCAACAACAGATGATGAGAAGCCCTCATCAGTTCTTTCCAAATCGACAGAGGAGGTAAAATATGTTGATTTCCTTTCAGTTTCATCTTCACATAGTATAATTTCTGTTGGATATTTGGAGATCCCAATTACAAGGACAAACATGAGGCTCCTTATCAGGATGAGGTACGAGGAGGAAAAGGAACTTGGTCTTAATAACCAAGGCATAACTCAACCATTGTAGGTTGAGCAGAGACCTCGATTTGCAGGCTTGGGATACATCGAAGGAGAATGCTCAAAGGTGTCATATGCTTCTGAGACATCGTTGAAATCGTCGAGGAAAGAGAATGATGGGAACACATCACCATCATCCCATGGCAATGGCCATTGCATGGAGAGAGCTGAGGCAAGCTCTTATCACCATAATGACACTAGAGATGGCAAGGAAAGGTATAACTAGTTTCGATATTCGAATGTTCATTTCAATTATAATCATGTTGTTAATGATGGACATAAATCATGGAATCAAAAAACATGTACCTTTTGTGGATTACATAACCATACATTTTCTAAGTGTTGGAAAAGAATAGCAGCACCCAAAAGGACGAGGCATGAAAGACCTTCTCAACAGCAGGTAAAGAAACATGTTAAGCAGATCTGGAGGAAGATGTATTGCAGTCATTGCAACAAAGGTGGCCATCAAAGAGCCACTTGTTGGAGGCTCCATCCAGAGCAGCGCCTTAAAGACAAAGCATCGATGCATGAACCAGATGAAACGATTGTTCGACCAACGAATGCACCACAAGGAGGCAACCCATTCACCTTGATAAGTGAAAAATGGTTTCTAGATATGTTAGCTTGCCATGGTCATGCTTTTGTAAATCATTTGTTGTATTTTAAAATGTAAAAGTGATGATGTGTTTTCCATCACTTCTTAGTCAACAATGATGTATGGTCTTATTTGTTTTGCATTTTACACTGTGAAAGTGATGTTGTGTTTCCATCACTTGTCAAAGAAAAAATAGTGTTTGGCCTTATTTTTGTAAATCGTGTGTTGCAGTGATGATGTGTTTTCCATCACTTGTTCAAGCAACAATGATATGTTGGCCTTGTTTTCGTAGCGGGGTATTTTTTCCATTTCAATGTAAACTTGACCACCGAGTATGTGTTATAAACTCGTGGCAAGTATGGGATGCTTGGATCATTAGTTGGTCATGAAATTCAAGCATGTCATTTGAAAAAATAATGTACTATAGGTTGCAGAGGTTGCAGGTGTCAGCTCATCGCTTAAGGCTCCGAAGAACAAAGGTGAAGGAGATGGAAACGAGACCTTTTCAGGACACTTGTGATGTAGACAAGGTACAGAGAAGTTGCAGATTATTTTTCATGCTTTTGGAGGACCAAAAGTTCCTCAGTGGGGAGGATTGATCTAGGTGGCTCCAGACACAGGAAGAAGTCCCAGAGGACTCAAAAAGGGTAAAAAATAAAAGTGTTTGGATTGTGCTTGAACTAGGTTCATGTTGAAGATCTCGTCATCATGATCGCGGTGGTGTGAACGGTTCGTCAAACCGAGTCCATATGCGAAAGTTAGGAGCAATCAAAGTTCAGGGTAGACTTGGGTCACTGGGCAGGATTAAGGAGGCAACAATTTGGACAAAATCCGGCCACCAGATTCTGGCCAACCTGGGCCAGATTTCGGGCGAATTTGTGGCCCACTTAAATTGACTCCTTTGGTCAATTTTCCGAATCTTCGAAAAACGCCTAATATGTTTTATAACATAAAAAAGAAAAAAATATATATTTAAAGTGGTGGTGGGCCATGACCCCTGCCACCCCCATCACACTCACCATATATTCATATATTCCATTAACAAACAAATGTAAAGAGGCCAGTGGGAGTTGAACCCATGGTCGGCGGTCTGCTAGCCCCACCCACGTGGCGGCCCCATGTGGCACCACCAAAACCAAACCATGCAATATATATATGTAACCGTTACAAAAAAAAACACGTGCCCAAAAAAAAAGAACCATAATAATTACCATAAAAATCCAACATTTGTCATTAAACTAATTTGTTATATATGGCGCAGGCAAGATTTGATCCCCCGACCTGCTGCCTTAACCATCAGGCCAATGACCTTCTCATTGACATATCCACCCACGAAATTCATATAAACCCATTTTTCTCAGTGCGTGAGGGAAGAAGGATGTGGCACATAAATCGAGACAAAATATTTTTTTATTGTTTCAGGTGGAACCATGAACCTGGGAAAAGAGCAGGTAGAACCACGATTGAGCCAAATTTCCAAGAGGGTGAAATTTTTGCAGTGTCCAAATTAGACAATTTTTATGTCAATCTTACACCTCTTAGTGACATGAACCTGATGGTCCAGTCATAATTTCGATTTGAGAGGAAGATTTTCAGACGAACCGAAGGGGAGAATCTTTGAAGAATCTAGGGGGGATGTAAAAGATTCCTTAAGCCCCAGATTTTCACTTTCTCAGAATTCAGAAATTTTATAATCGATTTTGCACTATTCAACGCCACAAATCTGATGGTGCATTCATATTTTCCATTTAATCATTTCATTTTTCAGCCACTTTTCAAAATGGAGTGCAGGTGTTAGCGTTCATGTTCAAGCAGTCATTTCCATGAGATTCGACGCCTTGAGATTGATGGTACAAACAACTTCAGCAGTTTCACATCCTTTTCTACAGATGACCCCAGGATGTGAGGTATATGAAGTGTGTTCATGTACTTCTTTTTGCTATGAGATGCATTGTACTGCATAGATCCCTGTTTGATGTTTGATGTTTGATGTGGGATCTTGTTTTCTTACTTGTTTCATGATTCATGCTTGATGTGACACGGAGTCATCTATGGGATGTACTTATTGTCACGATTCATCATGTTTTGTTTGAGATCCCTTTAACGCCATGTTGACAGGATACTCATGTATTGCCATGTATGTTTGTATTGAGATCCCTTTGATGCCATGTTGGCGGGATGCTCATTATCATCATGCATGAGTTTATGTCATACTGATAGGAGTCATTTTTGACTGAGAGCGAAACATCTCATGGAGCCACTCCTGCGTGAGGGAATTTTCCTTGTATGATAGCGACGTCACCACCTATATACATCATCACTATTGACAACGCTTAATGCAGCGGCCTACTCCATCTTGACACTGGGGCCCGGAGACGTAGTCCCTCTTGGACGAACTCTGTTATCAACGTCTTGTTATTTTATGTTGCTGATTCTTATCATGTTCCTTTTTTTGTTACAACATGAATATATGTTCACTTATGCTATTTTAAATGCAATTCTAATCACATCACGAAAGCAAAAGATCTTGGTTAAATCTAGGAGTTGAGTCAACTCGGATCATCGCTAGGGTAAACATGAGAGAAGTGTCACTATGACCTGACTTGACCTCCTAGTTCTAGTTAAGGAAGTGGGGCCTATGAAGTAATCACAAACTGACATCCTACAGGGACTACAGATCATCCAGGAGCTGAAGAAACACTCCAGGTGGTCAATACCCGAGCTGGAACCTTTTTTCACTGATCTAGACATATAACTGCACCCTTGGCACTATCTTCATGTGGTTGTGAGCCTCCAACCAGACTCACAAGCCTTGCTCCATGCGTTTATGACCCCTTATCTCTAGTTCTATATCTGTAGTCCTGTAATCTGAGCCATGGATAGTCTTTAGACTATTTCCCAAAACTTCATGTAACTTTCTAGAATCATATCTCTCATATAATGACAATACTAATAATTCAAACTTGAAGGTAGAAATTGACCTAAACTACCTAGAACACACTAGACTTTCATCAAACACATGGCAAACATGTAAGCTACAGGTCATGAATGCATATCTGATCATAAGAGTCTGAGATTCATATGAGGATCACCAAGAAGGCTCTATTACACTCCACATAGCTACAACAACACTTATCGGTCCATATATTCATGAACCATTCAATAACTAAAAAAATCATGACATGAGTCATATATAACATACATCATGTAACCATCAAATATCCAACATAGAAACCATGGAAACTTAGCCATAATATCACCAACATAATCACTACAAGTATACATGAATCATAGTAGAATGTATATTTTCCTGTAGATTCATATCTCATGTAATGTACTAAAACATAAGACAAGATTCTACTCTACTCTGTAAACAACAAGAACTAATGATCGATGAGAAAAATAATCGATAAGAGGAAGATAATAAAATACACATAAGACAATTGTTTCTCTAGGGAAAGCCACTGCTCAAAACCCCAACTATCTATTGCATTAATTAGAAATCTGAGTGATAATACAAAGCTTGTTCTCACAAGAACAATTCCTGCACAAGTATGATGAACTCTCTTCTCACAAGCTAGCTCAAGCCAACCCTTAGCCTATTCTTCTGCTCTCCAAGCCCCTACTTCCTTGGCAATTTGTAGAGTAATTAACCTCTATTTAATGAGGAAAACCTCCTTCCATAACTGCGCAATCCAAACTTAGGTCCTCAACTGAATGCATGCACCATCTGTACAACTCGAAAATTCTACAACTGATAGTACACTGTCCCTGAACTCTAGTCTCCACTGGGTCTTCCTCTGAACTGACATGGACGAGTTTATCTTGAGTGAATCTCCAGTTAGATGGAGTATCACTAAGGATTCACCAGTGCACCAACTCACTTTTAGAACTCTACTAGTTCCTCCAACAATTAGAACTAGTTTTATTGACTATAACTCAGTTGAACTGAATTATCTAATTACAATGCCAATAAACTCAATCTGGACCCCTAAAACTTAGGGATCACACTTGCATGACTCTAGATAAACTTCCAACTCGAATTTCCTAAGCTAACTAAGTCAACTTGACTTAGTTAACTATTACAAGTTGCAATGAGAAAAGAATTGCAATTTAACTCACAATTTAATTCATGGACAAATTAAATTAGTATTTCTAGATGCTATTTTTAACATTTATTGTTGTTATTTTCAACAATCCCTCTCAACAAGAAAGGAATTCAACTCTATCCCGATCCTGAACCTTTGGAAAGTTCTGCATGCAACACTTCTCTCTAGTGTTGTTGCTACTGCAACTCTTGAAACTTAAAAAACATCCAACCCAAATCAATATGATGCATTTGTCATCAAAGTCTCTGACTGCTACTACCTCTGTCGACTGAAAAATCTGCGCTTCTGCTGACTCTGTCTTTTTGCATTATTGTCAACCCTTCTCTGTGCTCTTCATTATCTAACTACTCTAGCCTTTGTCACTCTGATCTCTGACTGCATCAACCGCCACTGGTTCCTCCTGCTACTATGTACTTTGGGCTCGCGTCGCAAGGTACTATCCATGAGACAAAACCTCTCAATGGACCTTGCCAAATTTCAACCCTCTTGGGACTATCACTTCACATCACCCCACATCACACCCGGAGGTATGGCTACATGTGCTCCCTTTGCCCACTTGGTTCGAAATTCCCCCCTACTAGAGATCTCTGCATGAGTGGATGCCTCCACTCGGTCTCCTCTCTGCTTCTCCAATTGTGGTTTCTCCACAATTGTCTGAGACTGCTTCTAAGGCTGATTCTTCTTTGCTTGAGTGGATCTCTCCACTCGGCCTCCTCTCTGCTTCTCCAATTGTGGCTGCTCCACAATTGTCTGAGACTGCTTCTGAGGCTTCTTCTGGGGTTGCATGTTGAGAGGTAATTCAATCTCCCTCTCAAACACCTAGTATCTAAACTTTGCCTTGCTCCTCAAGGCTTTGCATGCATCTTGTACCTCAAGAGCATATAGATTCTTGGCTCGCACACCAATCTATTTCATCTGTCCCTTCGTCACAACATTTTCTAAAAAAAAGAGTTGATTTTCAATCGACGATATCTCCCTCATCCGAACTCCGATTCAGACGATTTGTTTTCTGAATTTGGGTATTTTTTTCACAAGGAATCCAGATATGATATTTGTTTTCGAAAAAATTTCCCAAAATTTTTCAGATCTTCTCTGCAAACTCGCCGCCAAAAAAAAATCCTGCTCCTCAATCTGCCCACTAGTAGCCTTCTAGCTCCATTAATAAGTATGCACACAAGGCCTTCTAGATCTGCCGACAACTAGAGCTCCATCAATCTGTAAGGGAAAATTCTAACTCTTCTCTTATATATTGTCTTCAGCTCTGATACCATGTATATTTTCCTGTAGATTCACAACTCATGTAATGCCCTAAAACACAAGACACGAATCTACTCTACTCTTTAGACAACAGAAACCAATGATCGAAGAAAACAATAAGCAACGAGAGGAAGATAATCAAAGACACATAACACAATTGTTTCTCCAAGGAAAGCCACTGCTCAAAACCCCAACTATCTATTTCATTAATAAAAAATCTGAGTGATAATACAAATCTTGTTCTTACAAGAACAATTCCTACACAAGTATGATCAACTCTCTGCTCACAAGCTAGCTCAAGCCAACACTTAGCCTATTCTATTGCTCTCCAAGTCCCTACTTCCTTGTGCAATTACTAGAGGAATTAGCCTCTATTTAATGAGGAAATCTTTCTTCCATAACTGTGGAATCCAAACTTAGGTCCTCAACTGATTTCATGCATCATCTGTACAACTCGGAAAATTATACAACTGATAGTACATTGTCCCTGCACTCTAGTCTCAACTGGGTCTTCCTCTGAACTGACATGCATGAGTTTCTCTTGAGTGAATCTCTAGTTAGCTGGAGTAGCACTGAGGATGCACCAGTGCACCAACTCACTACTAGACCTCTACTAGTTCCTCTAACAGTTGGAACTAGTTTAGCTGACTATAACTATGTTTAACCGAGTTATCTAATTACAACTCCAATAAACTCAATCTGGACCCCTAAAACTTAGGCATCACACTTACATGACTCCCGAAAGACTTCCAAATCGAATTTCCTAAGCTAACTAAGTCAACTTAACTTAGTTAACTATTACAAGTTGCTACGAGAAATGTATTACAATTTAATTCAAGGACATATTAAATTAGAATTTCTAGATTTTATTTTAACATTTCTTGTTGCTATTTTCAACATATAATATTAACTCTTATTAATATATGAAAATACCAACCAAGTCAGGGAATTCCACATACCACCCGACTATAGATTGGGCTAAACTAAATCTCTCTTTTAGCCAATCACCCCCTTGCCATATTCCAAGCATGAATGTGGGATCATATGGATTAAACCAAGACTAAACCAAACTAGGGCTTCCAAAGGCCAACCCACCTCAACCCTCAACCACAGTGATTCCACCTCTATGGTTCAGACATCACTAACACTAACCATATCAGTCTCTACCCAAACTGTCAAGGGCTTCGGGAACTAGTAATTCAACCCACATCCTTTCAGGGCTCTAGAGCATTTGTCCAACTTGACTCAAGGGAATAGTAACTCAACCCACTAAAGGCTCACGAGCATTTGTCCCAACCTAGGCTCCAGGACTAGTAACTTAACCCAAGTTGTTCCTGTTAAAATTCCTAATCCTCAAGGAATCCCTACTGCAGCAAATCTGAATCTACTTCACCTACTTGATTTTAATTACATTCATCAAGTTATTCTTCTGAATACTAAAGCAAATTACTTCTGCAGCCTACACTACTTAAATTTGATTACATGAAACTAAAAACTGAGCAAAGAACAAGATATATAGGATACATTTATTTTTGGACAAAATAGTCCTTGGAAAAACCCAATGCAGGAAAACCGGTGCAACAACTCTGAGGGTTTAATATTATGCAAGAGAAAATTCTGAATATAAATTTAGTATGCTCAACTAGCAATCCTTTACAGAGAAAATATTGGACAAAGGGATGGTGAAATAATCTCACCCTATCACTAGAGAATCAATGACTAATCCTCAGCTCTGGGAGGCTCTGCGTCACCTTCTGATGGCCTTTGCGTCAAACTATGTCACCCTGGGTAGCTTATGTATCACTCCTCCTGGGTATTACGCTGCTCTCTGATTTCGATCTTCTGCTAGCTGAGAACTCGACTTTCTTGCCTCCAATCTCACACCCTAGCTTCCGGCACCTGAAATTCGAATTCCCTTAGCAGAAATTCAACTTGCCCTCATTGAATGCGCTGTCTCTGCATCAACACTGTGTAGGCCAGCGTCAACCCTCCTCTAGATGTCTTCTGTCCTTTCTCTGCCTTGTATTCTCTAGAAAGTCCTTCTCCCGGAATCTCACTGCACCTCTGCTGCAAGATCTCCCAAATTGATTTTCCTCTTGAGAACTTCTCACCTCAGAATATCAATTTCCTCAATCTCTTGGTGTGTTTCTAAATGAACCCCAAGCCTCCTTCTTATACTTTTCCTGTTGAGACTTCAACGGCTGAGATTAAGTCTCTAATCAATGGCTAAGATTAAAACATGACTTTATGTGCCTTCTAGATCATTCTCACCCATATTTTGATTAATACCCATTAATATTTTAATTTCCCCAAGTTTAGACTTAGGAACCCCATTAAAAATATTAATTATTTTAATAAAATACAATCCGGGTGGAAATTCACCAAACGGTTTCTAGGTTCTTTAGAACTCATGTGCCTTAGACTCTCCACCAATTTTCAAGCCTAGAGAACTTCCTATGCTACCAAAAACTAACACTCCCTCTTAGCGAGGAAAGTGCTCTAACAAAAATGTCCACCTGCATGCTGCTTTGTCTCTGAAGCACCTCCTTTCTAAACTGTTGCTGCCACCAACACTGTGCTGCTGCTTCTATTGTATGCTTCCCATGAAACTGCCACTTCCATTGCTGCATTTGTACTACAACTACCTCTCAAATGTTGCATATGTTATGCTACTAGCATTGCCACTGCTAACACTGCATTCGTACTGCAACTAAGTTGTTGAGAGAAGAAACTGAAAAACATCCAAAAATAACTGAACTTAACTGTGTTCAACACAATACCATGAATGTTGGAATCTAACTGCTACTAGTCTTTGACCCTCTGAATCTTCTTTGCTGCTGTTGACTTCTGTACTGTGCCATTTGCACTGCTGCCAACTTTGCTCTGCGCTGATCAGTCTTTGGTCTCCAGATAATGCATCTGTCCTCAAAACAATCCACTACATCATCTGACACTAAGTCCATCTCGCTATTGTTGAATCTTGGGCTCACGTAGCAAGGAATTGATCCAAGAGGTGTACTCCTCAAGGATCCTGCCCACATGTAGTCCTCCTGACTATAGCTCAATATCACCCCATTTCCCTCCTGGAGATGCGTGGGCACTCATGGCAATCTCATCTTTGTCAATCTTTGCTGGAGCAACCTTAGGATCATGTTTCTCATCCTTATCCTTTTTCTTCAAAGGACACTAGGATGCATAGTGGCCCATCTCACCACAACTGAAACATTTCACCTTCGAAATGTCCTTCTTCCGCTTCTGCTTCCACTATCCCTTTGTTGCTAGAGCTGTGTTCTCCTCCTCCTCCTTGGTCTTCGTTCCACTCCCACTGCTACCATTGAGGTTGACCTTTACAAGGCCCCTCCTAATTCTTCCTGTTGAAGATCTGCCCACATCTCCTCCCACGAAGGTAGTCTTTCCTTGCCCAATATACTTTGGACGAAGACTTGTCATTCATCTGAGACTCCATTTAGGGCTATCCTTACCATCATGGTAGACTGAGGAGTTGACCCCACTGTAGCAAGCTGGTCTTTGGTGTCCTGAAGACATTGAAGATAAGGGTTAACTCCTTCTTCCTTCTGCGTGAATGTTTGCTGCAACTTTTGTTCTAGGTACATATTCCACTGTTCGGAAGAGCCTTCATATAGTGAAGACAAGGCTTCCCACATCTTTTGGGCTGTATCCTTTCCCTGCAAGTGTGAGACCACATGATCTCGAACTCCATTGAGAATGAGCCTCTTCGCCTTCCCCTTCTTGACCTTGTACTTTTTCCTTTTATCGTTGTCAACAGGAAAAACTACAACACTTTTGATGTAGGCTTCGAGATCGTACTCCTCCATAGCAGCTAAGATTCTGGTCTTCCATATGACATAGTTGGAAGCTCCTTCCAACCTGTCTTGATCTATGAGCCCATGCGATGCCATCTCACCCAACTGTCGAACTGAATCCTCTAGTCACATCTCAAAACTGCTCAGCAAGTGAGAAATTCAAACTTTATGGCGAAAATTTCTCTGAGGAGAAAATTCCCCTTCTATGTGTCTTCGCTATTTTTCCAACGAACTTCTGCCCCGACAGAAAATACGCCCTTCAAGCAATGTCCTGAGGCTCTGCATCACTCCCTCTGCCTCTGCAAACTCACAAACTGGAAATCATGCCTCTCTGTCGTCTCTCTCAGAGAGAGATTTCCTCAAAATCTCTTCTTCTCGACAAGGATTGCACAATCCCTTCAAGGGGATTCGAATTGCTACCAAGTGCAGCTTTTGGCCTCCCTGCTCAATGCTGGATCTTCTCTTCTTGTTTAAAAATCAATGCTCCAATACCATGTGAAAATTCCTAATCCTTAAGGAACCCCTATTGCAACAAATCTGAATCTACTTCACCCACTTGATTTTAATTACATTCATCAAGTTATTCTCCTGGATACTGAAGCAAATTACTTCTGCATCCTACACTACTTAAATTTGATTACATGAAACAGAAAACTGAGCAAAGAACAAGATACATAGGACAAAATTATTTTTGGATAAAATAGTCCCCAGAAAAACCCAATGCGGGAAAACCGGTGAAGCAACTCTGGCAATTTATTATTATGTAGGAGAAAATTCTGAATACAAATCTAGGATGCTCAACTAGAAATCCTTTGCAGAGGAAATACTAGACAAAAGACTGGTTAAATAATCTGACCCTGTCTCTAGAGAATTAGTGACTGACCCTCAGATCTGGGAGGCTCTGCGACACCTTCTGATGGCCTCTGCATCAAACTGCGTCACCCTGGGCAGCTTCTGCGTCACTCCTCCTAGGTATTACACTGCCTCTCTTCTTTAGCTCTTCTGCTGGCTGATAATTTGACTTTCTTGCCTCCAGTCTCACACCTTGGCTTCTAGCACCTGAACTTTGAATTCCCTTTGCATAAATTCGACTTCCCCTCACTGACTGCGCTGCCTCTGCGTCAGCACTGCGTAGGCCAACATCAGTCCTCCTTTGGACATCTTCTGTCCTTTCTCTGCCTTGTATTATCTGGAAAGTCCTTCTCCCAGAATCTCACTACCCTTCTGCTGCAATATCTCCCCAATCAATTTTCCTCCTGAGAACTTCTCACATCAGAAAATCGATTTCCTCAATCTCTATGTGTGTTTCTAAATGAACCCCAAGCCTCCTTCTTATACTTTTCTTGTTGAGACTTCAACGACCGAGATTAAGTATCTGATCAATGGCTAAGTTTAAACATGACTTGATTCACCTTCTAGATCATTCTGACCCATATTTTGTTTAATACCCATTAATATTTTAATTTCCCTAAGTTTAGACTTAGGAACCCCATTAAAAATATTAATTATTTTAATAAAATACAATCTGGGTGGAGTTTCACCAAACGGTTTTTGGGTTCTTTAGAGCTCATGTGCCTTAGACTCTCCACCAATTTTCAAGGCTAGATCACTTCCGATGTTACCAAAAAATAACAGTTCCTGGGCTTATAAAGTGTTTGTTCCAACCCACAACCATAAGGAACATGAGCACCAATCAGAAAAACATTCAAGTGGAAAAACCCACAACACCATGGCTATCCAGGAAATGGTAAGGAAAGGTTGAAACCACTGTTAATCCAGGAAAATCTCCATGCTAATGACAATACCTAACCAAAAAATCACATGCATATAGCATGCATCTAGAAATCAGCAAGGAAACCACACATGTTCGTGTTACCTACAAAGCAATCCAACTGCCTCCTTGTGTTTTCCTGATTTCCTTTGCCTTCTTTCTCCAATTCAAGTGAATTCTCAAGTGCTCCAAGAATGTTGTAAGTGTGAAAGAGTATGAGAGAGTGAGAGAATGAAATGAGAGCTCCAAAACTAAACTGACAAAAGTTGTGAACTGATCCTCGGAAGCCTTTTCATTATTGAGCCCTATATTTTCTTCATTTTCCTCCACTTTTCCTCTAATTTCCTTGTCATGCAAATCGATATATATTAACCTTCCTTTTCTCCTATTTTCCTTTATTTTCGTAATTAAAAGCCAATCATTTCCACTTTTCCTTTGTCGATGTCATTTTCCAATTTCCATAGCCATTAATTAATCATAAGTGATACCCATCACTATGTTTTACCCAACATTTAGCTTGGAATATGTGTCACATGAATTGGGTCGTATTTTATTTACATAGAAAATCAACTAGGGGTTGTTACACATAGTTCACTATATTTTTAGAGACATGCTCTAAGGAAGTTAGGGTTCATAAATGCTCATGACATTAGTCCCAAATAGGCCAGTTCAACATTTTCGATATAACTTTTTTCCTAGGAGGTTTAGGACGGTGAAACTTTGATCACATTAAGGTGAATTTTCGATAAAAAAATGGTTCAAGTTCCAGATATTGTTTCATTATAATTTCAAATGTATGCTCTAGGGAATTCAAGGTTCCCGAATGCTCTTGAAATCAATTTCAAATATTTTAGTTTGGAATTTTTGCAATAACTTTTTTATTGGGAGGTTTCAACTAATGAATCTTGGACCATATTAAGGAGAAATCTTGAGGAACATCTAGTTCAAATTTCAAAATTTGGTATGATATAACTTCAAAGTTAAACCCTCTGGAAGTTAGGGCTTGTGGACAATCTTGAAATAAATTCTAAACAGGTAAGCTTGTTATTTTTGTTGTATCTTCTTTTATGGGACTGTTAGAATATGAAATATTTGGGGATTTTAGGAAACATATGGATGTACCTCATGTACAAAATTCATAATTACATTTGAATAATTGGACACATGGCACACTATACAAGTTTTATTGTGGGAAGAGGCCAAAAATCAACAAGTTTTAGGAAATTTACCATGACTTTCACTCGAAACATCAAATTTTGGTCACACATGTGGAATTGAAAAAAATACATATTGGAATATTATAGAACAAAGTTTCAAATTCAGAAGCACTCAAATCTCAAAGATATATCAAGAAAAAATTTAGTCATCCAAATATTCTCCAAACTAAGTTACGTGACTTACAAGTGAACTAAACTATTGATTAGAAGATCCATTTTTTGTGAATGAAAGATATGAGAAAGAGGGGTACTATTAATATTTTCCAAAATACCTCCAAAGAAAGCCACTACACCAATAAAATCTACTAAAGGTTCATCCTTGACTCATGAAGAAAGTGAAGACTTAGAATTTAGGTTATCTCAATTAGATAATAAAGGTAATGAAATGGATTGTAGTATGTTGAAAAAGGTGGAATTATCAGGGTCACCTTTGAGTGTCATCTCTTTTGATCTTTGGAATTTTCACGAAATTTTAGTTTGAGCTCTCTATTAATGAAATATCATATTACATTTGATTTCATTTGGTTTGCATAATTTTTGTGAAATTTCCTTTACTTACTCTTGATTGGTTCTTTCATTGCATTAGTGAAAGAAGGTATTGTTGTGCATAAGAAGTCATGTTATATTGTTCTTTCGTTGATCTAGAATCATCTTGTGTTTGTTTTGAAGAGTTCTCTTGCATAGATTACAGTTGCATGATTTTGCATCAAGTTGTGCATAGTTTTCATTCTGGAAAAGTCAATCGTAGATTTAGATCAGTGTGTGTTAGTGTCAGTCTTTGAAGCCTTCTACCAGTGATCATTGTGTAAATTTTTCCTGAATATCATTTTAATAAAGCAGTTTTCTGCCCTTTGGACCTGGGATCCATCACAGTGTTATTGTTCAATATGTTTTTTCCTATAATTCATTTACATATTTTGTTTTTCTGCCTTGTTACAACATTATCTAAGTGATATGTTAGGAATTCATCCCCTATGATGCTCCTTTCATGATAATTTTTCTGTTAGTTGTAATGGTTGTTTTCGCAGAATTCATCCTTTGCTAGATGCTCTGTTGAGCAACCTCGTTATTCTCTTTCATCTAAAGTTGCTGCTGTAGATCCATCCTTTGTTTGATGCTTGCAGGGTAGCGGGATTTCTCCCCTATGCTACTCACATTCATAATCTTTATCTGGCTGAACATGGCACTTAATTTGCCCCAAGTTTTCCGGTAGAAACTGGTATCGACTCCATAGCCCAATCATCCTTTCTCTTGCTGTTTCGACCCAAAAACTTTCAAACAAAACCCCACACTCCATAGCTAGCCTAAAATTTCATTTATTGTAGCCACATCTTGTTGGCAAAGAGAGAGCCCTCTTCGATCTGGCAGGGCTAGATGCCAGATCGAAGCTTGGTCTGTGGTTACCTCGGAATTGCCTTTCTAGCCTTAAGGTTAATTTTGAGTGCTAACATAGTGGCGACCATACTGGGGAACGTAGTTTTATGTTCCTCAATAAAATGTATCAAGTTCAGATCTGATTGTTGATGGTGGACAACAATCAAACACCGGAAGGCTGAAATCATTCACTTGGCGACTCCAGTGTCGAAGAATCCCAAGGTTCAGAATTTTTATGGCAACTCTACTCTTCAAGAACTAGTAGCCTGAAGAATTTCTTGTTATCATGGATTTGTTTGCTCGAAGGTATGTTCCCATGAGCCGAGATCACATTCCAGGTTTCCAAAATAAAATTCCTAAGGTAGATTGGCAAAGGAATTTGCCCGTGTTTAAAGATGATGATAGGAATGATGCTGCTTTACATCTGGTTAGATTTCACATGCATATTCGCAAGTTGAAGGTTGATTTTCCTGAACACTGCTTAATGAAGATATTCATGGCCACTCTAGAAGGTGAAGCATGATCTTGGTATGAAGGTTCGTCGCCTGCTTGTATTTACTATTTAAAAGATTTTCATGCCATGTTCTTTGAAAGGTATAAAGAATCTTATCCATCCTTAATATTAGTTCAGAACTGTTACAAACATGTTTGTAGTTTTATTGAAAATCTTGAGAGAATTTATGAAGATGATGACTTCATGGATGATGAGATCATGGAAATCCTGTATGACAATCCATTTCAGCAGCATAAAGAGAGCTTAGAGGATACTTGTCAAGATGCTCAGGAAAATTTGATAGCAGGTTCAAGATCTTAGTACAATTGAAAATGATGGAGGACAAGGTCTTATTTGAGATCTGATCATAGCAGAAGACAGTATGCAGGAAAATTAAGATTGAATTTCAGATTGTGATAAAGTCAAGTTGGCTATTCCAGATCTAGATTCAGATCGTGATGATGAAGAAGATTAAGATTGTGATGATGAAGAAATCATTGAAACCAGTCACTTTGTTACACAAGATCATAGTCAACATATAGTAACTTCTTCTTTGCTTGAAGATGAAGGAATTTTGCATCTTGATAGTCAACAGGAATCATATAAAATGAATCAGCAGTATAAGGAAAATTTGTATACTCCTTTGCTTGAAATTAATGAAGATATTCAACAACCTTGTGAATCTTTAGGAGGGAAAGAAGACAATTATTGTTTTAGCAAAAGAAAACAAAAAGTACTCGCTCCTCAATCTGAAGATGAGATAGATCAACTCCTGAAAGGTCATGTTATAGCCCAAGCTAATGCAGGTTTGCAGTGCTCACATAGTCAAGAAGGTGTTAGTGAAGCTTCTTCCACTTTTGAAAATGATAACAGTCTTGAAATTAGATTACCAGATATTGTTTTCTTTCATGAGGATGATAGGGTTGTCATGTTTGATCATCTTGAAGAATGTTTTCTATTTAAGAAAGGCTTAGACTATGAAATTGAGCCTGAGAGAGACAATATGCCAGAATTCGAGTCAGAATTTCTCATGGTCGAGGAATTTATAGCCAACACTCAGATAGCAGAAGCTTATACTACTCTATGCCTTCATATCAATCAGCAACCAACTGTTCTTTTAGATCAGAATGAAGGGAGTACTTGTATTTTTGCTGCTGGATCTCAAGACAAGCTAGTGCTTCAGGATTTTCAAGATCCCTTCAGCATTCTTTTGCAAGCATTAGAAAAGATGAATGTTGCCTGGTTCATTAGCATAAGCCTTGGTTTCAGTTGTTATTGTGAGTTGCCTACATGTACATCGTTCTACCTGCTCGGAGAAAGTGAGAGCAGAATTTCAGTAAGTAGCCATCTGCTGGATTGGTTACATTGGAAGGCCCACTTCACATGATTGTACATATTTCATCAGTAGGAAGGTGGTTGTCATCATGATTTGAAGCCCTCAAATCTCGATGGTCTGCTGCCATTAAAAAGATTTGTAAGTACTTGTTTTAGTTAAGTAAGTCTTGAGTCAATTTTTCAGTCATTTTCAAGACAATTTTAGAGTCAGTTTGCATAGTCAAGTTGTCAGTTTGAGTGTTTTTTTTTACTCCATGCCCAATGGATAAGGCTACTTGGTCTACGGTGTTCTTGGCACCTCCAAGGAGCTACCATCCCCAATGGAGCCAATGTTAGTGTCAGTCTTTGAAGCCTTCCACCAGCGATCAAACATGCTCTTACAAAGTGGTCTTAGGGTGTCAAAGTCAAATTTTGTCATTTCAGTGAGTCTTCAAGTAAAATTTGGTCACTAGGTATTAGGTCTAGGATTTGTTTTCACTCCTTCCAAAGTTTTCCAAGTGTCAGTCCATGTCACCATTCAAATGAGTGTACCATCATTAAAAGAGTTTTCATCATTATTTCATGTTCCAATGGGTCATTTTACACCTTGTTTGTGCTTTAGTTGTGCTCAGGTAAGGCTCATTTCCCTCTCCTAGGGTTTTTGTTTCTGAGAAAGAAAAAATGAATTTGGAAAAAGTGAGAGAGATTTTTGTCCACAATAGGCCAAGGAAGAAAAACCTCCTTCACTTTTTACACAGGTGTCATGGTTTTAGAGAAATGTCAAAAATATAGTTGCCTTAGGAGAGTTGCTGCACCTCTGGAGTGACCTTGGTAAAATCAACTTTTATCCTATATGAAATGACCAAATGAATTTCTTGATGAGTCAACTGGAAATTAGATCAACAACCTTTCCAACTAGCTATCACACGCCCAATTTGGACATCGGGAAGGCTGTCAAAAGTGAGTTTGAAGTTGGCGCTACACACTAGAGGCTGGCGCTATGCTTTTCACTGGGAGACTTTTTGGAGAAATGGTTTGCATATTTGGATTCAGAATGATTAGAGAATCAATCCCTAAAAGTTTCAGCATTTTTGGAGCAAAACTTGGTCACCTAAAGGTCAAAAAACCATGAAAAAATGACCTCTCTGCCTCTTTTTGGACACACATAAGTAGCCTTGGGAGATTCTACTTTTGAGGGGGCAAATGACCTCCAAATGAAAAAGTTCAAGATGTTACAGAAACTAGACAGGAAGACCTTTCTAATGAGCTATCTTGGGCTCAATTTTTCTAAGGGAAGGACTCAAAAATAAGTTGTGAAGTGGCGCTGTGCACCTGGCCAGTGGCGCTACACATAGAGCCAGTTTGCTCAAAAATCCAATTTTCGCCTAGTTTTTCTAAAAATTGACTTTTTCTCTCATCTTGGAAGAATTTATGATTGTAAATGATGCTATGCTATGTAAATGTAATTGTAAAATGACCTTAGAGGGTAGATTCATCATTTTGATGTGGTTTTGGGGTAAATGAATAAGTTTCCATGATTTTAGAGGCAAGCTGTTCCATTGCCTATATTCCTGTTCCTTGTTGGGAAATGGTTGTAATAGTCCCTTATCTCTTGGATTCGACCCCTGATGGCTAGCATAGGTGGTTTTGATTTCTATATTATGTATTTTTTCAGTCATTAGCAAAGGTTGGACTCTTTTGGATGCTCTGAGCTACATTGTACATCTCTACAACAGTTTGGCAAGGAAATAAACCAGGATTTGCAACTATTTTTGTGGGATTCTTATGGTAATGTGTTTTTGCATAGTTTCTCCTTCTGTCATTAGTTTTTCTCATGTGTTATGTGTGCCAAAATCTAATTCATTCTTCTAAACTAAATGAAATCAAGATAGATAGGTAGAATACATTGGTGACAGTGCTCTGCCTTGGGAATACATTTAGTTTTTGATGTTTTCTACAGTTTGAAGAGGATACATGATCTCTACATGCCCTCCTCAGCTCCTCATCAGTCTTAGACCTACCATCTCACTCAATTACAAGTGCTTAAACACCTACCTACCTCGCCCCATAGAACACCCTGCATTCCTGACTTGATTTCCCGGACCCAAAGCTGCCTGCTCCATTTGATCCAGCAACAAAACCTTAAAAATCAACCAAAAACCCTAGAGCTACTATACCCTATTTGCAATCATCTCGATTGAGATTGACAAGGAGAGAGCCCTCTCCTGACCTGGTAGGGCTAGCTACCAGGTTAAGCTTGGTTTGTGGTTATCCTAGGATTGCCTCCTTTCAGCCTGAGGTCAATCTAGGCTCTAACAGTGTGTTTGATTGTATTTTTGAGAAAAATATCTTATCTTTACAATTTATGGTTTTGAGTTTTTGTTGGTTTGTTGATCTATCAAAAAAGAGTCTTTTTCTTCTAGAATTGGTTGTGTCAGTCTCTTTTCTTTCAGTGAATCTCATCATATATTCATTTATGCCTCTTGTAAAGAGTTATTTCATCGATTGAAAAGCTAGTGTCTCTCATTGAAAGATAGTCCTAATTTGAATTTGCATGTTTTTATGCTTGTTTTAAACATAAAAATGAGAAATTTTCTTGGAATTGATTTGCATTAGTATTTTCCTACTGAACATTAATGCATTAGAGAATTTGTTATGTTTTCTCTTATTTATCAATTCTTGCATTTTTGGAAGTGAATGAAACCTCTCTCCTTACTTTAGTTAGGATTCATCAAAGTGAAAAGATTACATTATCATACTCGATTGCATTTAGTTTTGAGTTAGGTTATAACACCACCAGTTTGGTATCCGCCAACCTACTAAGTAAACAATAGCTTAAAAAACAACGCTAATAAAATAAATTAGACTTTTTATATTTCTAGGGCTCATTACACCTACATTAGATCAGATTGTAGGGCTTTGGAATAGGAAAGTGAGTTAACTTTCCAAAGATGCAAACAAACAATAGAATCTTGTGGTAGGGAGTAAATCCATATATTACAGTTTGACTCTGGGAAGCTCCTCTTACACAAGAGTTAAGCACAAGATCATATCGGACCCAGAGAAGTGATCGACACTGCTTCATTGGTTATGACAACACGATTTACATGCATTACAAATGGTGTCGAAAGGTGTTTGGGAGTAACTTGAAGGATAAACCTCAAATTGACCATGTTGAGGAACCTTCAAGGGGATTGAGATTTGTTACTCTGCCCTTGCGTGTATGTCTAATCTGTGACTGTCCCCTCAAGTCAAGTTGTTGTATGTGGTAACCTTAGAGACCATTATCTTAGGGCTTTTTACCCAAGGTCATAGTGGGGGGGAAGTCCATGTTGTACTTGGAGCAAACATTGACTAGACTCAATTGGACCTTTTTGGAGGGTATTCTTCACCCAAGATGGCATAAGTGAAGTTACTTGCACTGGATCGTGGCTATTAAGCAGGTTGTCAGTGTAAATGATTCCACCTACTCTATCTCTATCCATTTTTCACATTGATCTCTATGATGTTGGGTTTCACCACCAACTAGTGATTTTGTTGTGAAAAGTTTGTTTGCATGGTTTGACTCCTTAGAATTATTAGTGTGTGTTATTTTCTTGTTTTACTTTTTTCAAACCTTAGGTGTGGGTTGTGAATTTGGATTGCTAACGTAGTTAAATTTCTTAATAAAATTCACTAAGTTTGAATCTTATGGCAATAATTCCATAATTTACCAACCAAGGAACCCCTCCTAATGAGGATCCTAGTCCTTTTCCTTATTTTGGAAATGTTGGTCCTCCTTATATGGATACATTGTCTCTTCCCAGATTAATGATAGGTTTACTGGTATGGTTGTTTTCAACCTTGTTTGCTTCAAATACCCAAGTTGTTTCACCTCAACCGGATGGGATAATAATACTAGAACCATAAACAATATTAGAAACAAGGACTAAGCAACTAAGAAATTGATTAATTTATGAGTACCTCATCAAATGGAAGAACATATCAGTGGAAGAAGCAAAATGGGAAGATGAGTTGTTCATGCAGAAATACCCATAGATAGTCAAGTATTGAGGAAAAACACTACTTTGAAGGGAAGGGACATGTTAACCCTAAAACCCCTTATTAAGTGCTAGATATTGATTGATCACATTTCTATTGTTATATTGTTATGTAGGCTAGGACCTCTCATGGTCCCATTTTATTATAATTGTACTCTCTCTCACTCTCTCTTCGTGTGTGTGTGTGTGTGTGTGTATATCAAGGAACCAAATATTATCTTGTATATTGTATTCATTGTAAAAGGAGGTTTCTCTCTCTCGAAGACTGTAATTAATAAGTTTATTAGTAATTAGATTTCTATTAATTAAGTTTAATAGGATTTACATTGTAAACAATTAATCAAAACATCATTTTATAAAAATCGTAGTTTAATATAATTAATATAATGAAAGATTAATACCATCCCACTAATCTAGAATTAAAATGTCATAAATAGATTACAATTAAATTAAAATATAATTTATTGATTAAGTGTAAAATTAATCCATCATTAGAAATAAAAAATGAATTAAACTAAAATTATGATTAATAATAAATAATCCTCTCCTTGAGCTAGTCGGCTCCGCAACCCTTGCAACATTCCATTTCATATTAATAGCTTCCATTTCTCTTCTTTGTAGATCTAGGTCTGGATGATGAGTCTTGTTCTAGACTCGAAACGTAGACAAGGAAAAATGTAGACTGCGGATTATCTGATCTCTCAAATCCAACAATTACATCACATAAATCTCCAATCCAAGACTGTAATTATTGGTTTCTTATCATTTTTAAGGCATAAGGTTCATAACATAGATCCATCTCAACCACAGATTTAGAAAACACCAAATGGGATCAAATCTCTTGAGGTGTAAATATTTTTTTTTTGATCTCAGACTTTTGTGATCCATAGTGATTTGTAAGGCGAACTTTCAGATTAATCACATAGAATGCTTTTTTGGTCGACATTTCGAACTTACTAATGAGGTTCATCTTTAGGACCAAGGTGAAAAAAATAGATCAATCAAGGGAATAAATAGCGAGGAGATGCATCAGGTTCCATAATTAGCCGTTAGGAAAATAATATTATTTAATAAAAACTAACAAAAATGACTAGTTTTTAGTTAAGAAATTGTAACCAAAGAAATCAAAGGGGAGAATTGAATAGATAATTAAAATTAATTATTAATTACAAAATAATTAAATATTAATATTGAAAAACTAATTTGGTCTTAAGAAATTGTTATAATGGAATTAATTTTAAAAATTAATAAACGATTAGTATTAAAATGGTTTAAATGAAATTAATTAATTGATTATTATTAAAGTTATTGTTATATATATATATATATATATATATATATATATATATCTTAGAATGAATAAAATACGAAATAGAATTACTAATTGATTAATATGGTTATTATTACACACACACACACACATATATATATTTGTCGATGGGGGTGACGAAATTGAATAACGTGTGATGAACGGGCGGAGTATGAAGCCTGCCTAGCTTCCACGCGCCTACTGAATGCTCCTGAATGACGATGGGCATCAGTAATACCCAACATGCAGGTGTCCTTCCTACTGGCTGTGCCTCTAAATCTCCATCTCAGCTTGGGAAGGCTTTCAGTGTATTGTGCTTGGGGATGAGATGGGGGTCTGTAGAGAATTTGGGTTTTGAACTGTGGTTTTCCTGACAACAGTAATGGCCCTAGGAAGGCTAAGGATGTGAGATATGGATTAATCGAGAGCATGTTAGGCCCCTATACTACTAGTGTAACCCATTATTGTTATTGGTACAACCCACTTATTATATTGATGTACCCATGTAGTGCCCATATTTTTACTATTGTGCCCCATAGAAGCCCACTATGGTTATTATTGTGCCCTTACATTATTATTGTTATGTCGGCTGTGATTACGTTATGACCCCTTAGACTCCTATATATAGAAAGGAGGTCTTTTCATTTGTATCATCCAAGAATTGTTCATTTATGTAATGTAAAGGAGGTTGCCCCCTCGAAGAGGCCGAATTCTAAGGCGTTGATCTATCTTTTCTATCTTTTCTTGAGCTGGTTTCATAACATTTGGTATCAGAGCTTTGTATTCTAGGGTTTCGCTGCTCCCAACAGGTCATCATGGCATTTTCGCTATAACTTTTTTTCTACGATGTTGCAGAAGTTGCAAAAAAATCCATTTGAGACGAAATCGCGCTGAACCTCGGGTCTAAATTTCAGATCTTTTCGCGCTATATTTGCGGAGATATGATATGAGGAAGTTGGTCTTTTTGTAGACTCCTGAATTACATTCCAAACAGGTGACCTGGGGAAAATTGTCATAACTTTGTCTCTGGGCATTGGATTGAAAATTCGTAAGAAGGTACAAAAAGAGGACGGACTTTAGTTTCTTGTATATGTTTTTAAGAGCCAAAGGTCTAAACAGTGACACGTGGCACATCGTACAAGTTCGCTCTACTGAACTAGTCTATAATCAGGTCACTGTGGGAGATTTGGCATAACTCTTCCTTGGAGAATCCAATTTGGGTCAGACTTGTGGCATTGGAAAGAGGACACAGAGGGCTACTGCAGGTCACAATTTCAATACTTAAAGATACAAAAGTACAGAGTTATAGTCATTTCAAAATCGAGCTCCTAAAATCAAGAAAAAGCAAGATGAGGAAGTTTGATGGCAAGGATCCAGTAAATTGGATACTTCAGCATGGTGTACCATTGTTACAAAAGGTATGTATTGCATCTTCATATTTAGGACCGGATCAATTTTTATAGTATAAAGGGCTTTGTTCTCGTAAACAACTTGTTACGTGGTCAATTTTCACGGAGGAAATGATAGCACATTATGAGGATACAAAGAGCAACACCTTCTTTAGAGCAACACCACAACAATTGGAAATAGTAAAAGGGCTTTGTTACATAATGGAAAGTAAAATTATGGCAACAAGGAAGTCTACCCCTCACAACTATAAAGATGGAAGTGTTGTTTCTCCTAGCCTTCCACAACCTACAAGGGTTACACCACAACAATTGGAAGAAAAAAGGGAAAAAGGGCTTTGTTACAATTGTGATAGCAAATGGACTAAAGGTCATAAGTGTACTGAGAAGAAATTATTTTACATAGAGTATGAAGAGGAGGAAGAAAAAGATCAAGAAACGTCAAAAGAAGAGGATATACACCAGGACCCAACCCCAGAGAAAGAAGAAATGAACCAGGCCATATCTTGTAAAGCATTGGCAAGAATTACCACTCCTCAAACTCTCAAGATAGAAGGACATATCAAGAATAAAAAGGTGCAATAAGTGAAATATCACATCGAGAAAGAAGAAATGAATCCAACCATATCTTGTAATTCATTGGTCGGAATACCACCCCTCAAACTATCAAGATAAAAGGACATATCAAGAAGAAAAATGTTCAAGAAGTGAAAGATCACATCGAGCATCACGAAATGAATCCGACCATATCTTGTAAAGGATTGGAAGAAATTACCACTCCTCAAACTCAAAAGATAGAAGGACATATCAAGGAGAAAAATATTCAAGCAGTGAAAGATCACATTGAGCATCATCAACAAGTTCTCCAACTTTTAAAGGATAACGCCATTTCGGTGCAAAATCAAATGAAACAACAGGTAGATCAACATCGCAGTGAAAAATGTTTTGATGTAGGTGATTGGGTATTTTTACTACTACATCTCAAGCAAGCTATTTATGAGAAGGAAATATTGGCAACACTACACGCACTTAAAAATGGCGACCTTACCAAATGGGAAGACTCTTCAAGGATGAGGATGTGGAAGCATTGTTTTGTGTTATTTTTATTATCCAACCAGATTGGATAAATGAAGCAAGGGATGAATGGAAGAAGGACGAAGAATTATGGCCACTTATTCAAAAGTTTCAAAAGATCCCAATTCAAACAATATTGCCATAAATTGAAGAGGAAGGAAAAATCATATTGGAACCTGGAGCAGTCACAGAAACAAGAACCCGACAGCTACGAAATTGATCAATTTCAGAGTATCTCATCAAGTGGAAGAACTTACCCTCTGAAGATTCCACATGGGAGGACAAGAATTTTACACAGAAGCATCAAGAACTACTCAAGCGTTGAGGACAACGCTTTTTGAAGGAGAGGGGCATGTTAGGCCCCTATACTACTAGTGTAACCCCTTATTGTTATTAGTACAACCCACTTATTATATTGATGTACCCATGTAGTGCCCATATTTTTACTATTGTGCCCCATAGAAGCCCACTTTGGTTATTATTGTGCCCTTACATTATTATTGTTATGTCGGCTGTGATTACGTTATGACCCCTTAGACTCCTATATATAGAAAGGAGGTCTTTTCATTTGTATCATCCAAGAATTGTTCATTTATGTAATGTAAATGAGGTTGCCCCCTCGAAGAGGCTGAATTCTAAGGCCTTGATCTATCTTTTCTATCTTTTCTTGAGCTGGTTTCATAACAGAGCAAGGTGAGGTCTCATCCTGGGGAGGCCCATCAGATCCTGGCATACTGAGGGTGGTTGCGGCATTGTGGCTCCTCCGAGGCCTTCTGAGTTTGTTGTTTGTGGGTCCAGTTCTACCCATGGAGGATGAATTGTTCTATGGGCCGCATCACTGGATCCTTAGTCTATTTTCAGCTCTAGTTTTGTTTCTAGATGGGAGTTGCTTCAGGTCAGTTCCATCGGTATTAGAAGGGGCAGTTCCATAACGACTGCCTCGTACTATCCTATTGGTTTGGTGGGTCACGTAACTCTTTTCGGGAAGGGTGAAAATTACACAAGCTTAATTTGGGGTGGCGTGGAGGGCCTTGGGAAGTTGAAGTGTTGAGCCTCTAGTCCGGGGTAGGCAGGGTCTGGTAATTGGTTCGATGATTTTTGGTTGACTGCTCATTTTAGTTCAATTTGGTTTTTTCTATCAAAAGGGAGGTTAAATTGTAGGACACTTGGAAAGTGATGCTATGGTCGGTGTGGGTTTTTCTTTCTATAATTGGTCGTATGAAATTCCCCTTGGCTCACCTCAATGCCGCACCAGGAGGGAGCTGCTCCTCGTCCAGAGTGAATCAACAACATAATGAGGGCAGCCACTCGTCCTCTGGTGATGCCACCAGTCAGGACACTGAGGAGGATGCGACCATTTCTCCTGCTCGCTCTTTGGGGAAAGTTCTAGCCCCAATCACCCTGGATACAATCGCAGACTAGCTGTGTTGAGAATGCAACAAGATGATGGAGCTTAGTGGAAAGGAGTCGCCTTCACTAAGTGGGCCCGCAGGCAAATTATGGTGCAAAGTCTATTTTTAGACATATGGATCATGGTCTATGAGCTACAAAATGTTGTTTATGGATGATTGGTCATGTTGGGAAAAATAGATGGACTTCTATTTTTTGATCATAGCAGGAGTGATCAGAGTCTATTTTTAGACTGCTAGTAAAAAATAGAAAAGTCTAATATTATTGTCTCATAATAATATTTGGACTATAAACTTTATCTTATCCTCTTGGAGCACTTCAGTTTGACCTACAGATGTGGCACATGCAGCTGTCAGAAGGAAATACGCTTTCTTTGTGGGTTAGTTGAGTTGTTGCATGCAGGACTTCAGTTAGAACTCAAGCAGTTGAGTTTGGTGGAGTTGATTGTGGAGTTGATGGAGTTGTGTTCAATTTGACTTGGTTAAACTAGTTGTAATTAGTCTAACTGTAAATAGACTAATGATGAGTTGTTAAAATAATTATTAACTCATAAAGCAACTAAAGAATACATCATTTAACTCAGTTGCATGTCAGTGCATGTACAGTTCAACAGGGATAGGTGTTAGAGGTTGAGATTGCTATCAGTTGTGACTATAGTTGTGCATGAGGATTTGCACAAGCAATGTATTGAGTATGCTAATGAGTATTGCGTTGATTTGCCCAGTAGAATAGCCTGTGCTCATGTGATTTCCAGTGTGAGTGATTTTCAGCAGGTTTATGCAATAGAGGCAGACAAAGCAGTGGAGCAGATTTGAACTTGTGACTTGTTTGGGTCTGAGCTGGTTTGTGTGTAACAGGTGGAGATAGTGCTGGATACTTGTGAGGAGTATTGACTATGTAATGTTACATGTTCTAAATCATTAATATACAGATAATGTGGGGTTTTCAGCTGTAAGCTTTCCCCGGGTTACATACTGTGTTAATGTGTGCATGCTATTGATGTTTTATTGTTATTGATGCTGCTAAATTGATGATCAACATAGAGGAGCTTATGTATTGTTTATGTATTCCGCAATAGTACATGATCAAGATAATCTCCGTTGAATATGTGTTTATTATTCAAAATTTCTACATGGTATCAGAGCTGTTGATCATCAGATCTACTATTCAGGAAGTGTTTACATTCTATTTCTTCAGGAAGAGTCTATAATCGGGCCAGGTAGCCTCTGGATTCATCCTTCCTTTGGAAGGTGAGATATCTGGTAAAATCCCATACAGTCAATCTCTGTACGAGAAATATTTTGTTCTCACGAATCTTAGATCCGAGGCGGTTGAGTTTGGAGCTGGTGGAATTCGAATTTGCAGCAGTGTTTTCTTGGTGTCAAAGAAGCAATGTCTTTCAACGGATTGCGATTGGAGTATGCTCTTGAGGGCAGCTCAAACTATATTGCATGGAAGGACAGGATGGAGGCAGTATTGGATGATAACGGGCTGAAGGAGTTCATAGAGACTGATGTCCCGAAGCCCATTGATGCTACTCAAGCTGATGCTTGGCAAAAGAAGACAACGAAGTGTCGAAGGATTCTGTTGGAGGGCGTGAAGGATCACATTGTGTCCAGCCTGCATGGAAAGACTTCTCCATACTTGATGTGGAAGGCTTTAATAGATCTATTCCAAAGCAAGAGCGATCAGAGGAAGCTGGCACTCAAAGATAAACTCAGAAACATCAAATGCGAGAAGGGTGACAGTATGCCCAAGTATCTCACGAAGTTCACTCAGTGTCGAGATGAGCTGGGAAGTGTGGGGGTTACTGTCGATGATGAGGACTTGGTGAGCTTGACTCTCCTTGGTCTTCCGAAGAGTTGGCATTCCTATCAGGACTCTGTCAATGGTCGGGAGAAATTGCCAGGATGGGAGAGACTATGGTCAGATCTTGTGCAAGAGGAGATCAGGCGGAGTACCAGGGACAGATCTTCATCAAAGGGAGCTGATGAAGAAAATTGTGCTTTGGCTGCCAAAGCAAAGAAGGGGAAGAGCAAGAAAGCTTCTCAGTCTGGTGTGAAAGGCAAGAAGCAAGACATGTCCAAGGTGAAGTGTTTTCACTGTCACCAGCACGGACACTATGCCACTAATTGTCTGCAGAAGAAGAAGAACAAGCAAGCTGCTGGATCTGCAGCAGGAGAGGCTAGCCTCGCAGTTTGAGATTGATTTTTCATTGATCGCATGCTTGGTTTCAAGTGTGATTTGATCGGTGTGGTTCTTGGACAATGGTGCGTCTTTTCACATGACAGGAGATCGAGATTTGTTT
Source organism: Pinus tabuliformis (assembly GCA_031772625.1). Classification (NCBI taxonomy): domain Eukaryota; kingdom Viridiplantae; phylum Streptophyta; class Pinopsida; order Pinales; family Pinaceae; genus Pinus; species Pinus tabuliformis. Next base: position 1,192,138,339 of record CM062816.1, on the reverse strand, counting down.
TCTGATCTGGAGGACAAAGATCTTGGAGTGCACATCGAGATGGGCGATGATGGTAGATACAGTGCGACCGGTATCGGTACAATTTCCTTTGAGAGGGAGTCTGGTAAACCCTTCGTATTGAAGGAAGTCATGCATGTTCCAGGATTGAAGAAGAATCTTATCTCTGTGGCGATGTTAGAAGACAAGGGGTATGATGTTGTTTCCAAAGAGGGAAAGGCTTTCCTGCGCAGCAAGACAACTGGTGAAACCTGGAAGATAGGGGTTCGAGTGAGGAACCTTTATCAGTTGCATGTAGATGGATGTGCAGTAATGGCATGCAAGGCAGAAGGATTGGTGAGCCGGGATGATGGCGAGTTGTGGCACAGGAGATTGGGTCACCTTCACCATGGAGCCTTGAAGATACTGCAGCAGATCACTACAGGGCGTCCTAAAGGCACTCTTGCGCAGTCAGATCAGTGAAAGGGGTGTACTTTGGGGAAGTTTGTGAAAGCCACCTTTCATGAGAAGGATAGTCTCGCCACGACGATCCTTGAGAGAATTCACACAGACGTGTGTGGACCTTTCTCAGTTGCTTCGACAACAAAACACAGGTATTATGTGATTTTTGTTGATGATTTCTCTCGTAAGTGCTGGATCTTCTTCATGCAGAAGAAGAGTGAGACATATTCAGAGTTCTGTGAATTCAAAGCACTGGTCGAGAAGGAGTCGGTGAAGAAGGTGAAGGCTCTTACGAGCGATAATGGTGGTGAATACATCTCTGACGAGTTCAAGGATTTCTGCAAGGCAGAAGGGATTCGAAGAGAGCTCATAGCTCCCCATAACCCACAGCAGAACGGGGTTGCTGAGCGGAAGAACATAACGATCGTGGGTGCTGCACGGGCGATGTTGCATGATCAGGGCCTACCCCTTCACTTGTAGGCGGAAGCATGCAATACAACAGTTTATGTGCAGAACCATTGTCCTCACAGGATACTTGGCATGAGTACACTCGAGGAGGCTTATTCTGGTAAGAAGCCTGATCTTTCTCATTTGAGGATTTTTGGTGCTAACGTTTACATGCATGTGATGAAGGATGCCAGGAAGAAGTTGGAGCCGACCGCAGAGGTTGGGATATTTGTGGGGTACACTGATACGCCCCACAACTATCGTGTGTATTTACCAGATAGTGGTAAAACTGTTGTGCGACGGGATATAAAATTTTAGGAGGAGAAAGCCATGAAGTGTTTGCTTGAGAGGGAGCTACACTTGCATGCAAATGAGGAGCTATTAGTTCCTAAGGATGAGCTTCAGGATGTGGATCAGCCACAGGACGAGGTTCATTGAGTGGAAGGGACCACTCATGCAGCGCCAACCATCAGAGGGCGAAAGCGCTTGACAGAAGCTGAGCGACTGGCTCAAGATGCAGAGAAAGTTGTAGGACCACCTATAGCCCAATGCAGGCAGAGACAATCACCTGATCGGTACACTGGATACATGGCTCTTATGAGCAAGTGTGTTGTGACTGAGCCATCCTCTTTCGAGGAAGCAGTGGAGGATCCCACATGGGTAGACGCCATGGTGGAAGAGTATGATTCTATTGTCAGAAACAGTGCATGGGAGATTGTTCCTAGACCGGAAGGGAAATCAGTGGTGGGTTCGAGATGGATCTACAAAGTTAAGCAGGCAGCTGACGGGAGTGTGGAGAAGTACAAGGCAAGATTTGTTGCCCGAGGCTTTTCACAGATAGAGGGGATCGATTATGAGGAGACCTTTGCACCTGTCGCAAGGTATTCTTCCATACAGATGATTCTTGCTATCTCAGCGCAGATGGGATGGCACATTCATTAGATGGATGTGAAGACTGCGTTCCTCAATGGAGTCATTGAGGAGGAGGTGTACATTGAGCAACTCGAAGGTTTTGAGATCTTCAACAGCAAGTCGCATGTGTGCAGGCTCAAGAGAGCGTTGTATGGGTTGAAACAAGCACCACGTGCTTGGTACACACGGATAGACAGCTATTTCACCGGACTTGGATTCTCCAATAGTGAGGCGGATCCTAACCTATACTAGATTGTGGTGGAGGGTAAGTTGCTTATCATTGTACTGTATGTAGATGATTTGATTCTAATGGGTGATGAGCTGTTGATACTTTCATGCAAGGATGATCTTGCTAAGGAGTTTGAGATGAAGGACTTGGGCCTCCTTCATTATTTCCTGGGATTGGAAATTTGGCAGCGCAGTGGTGGACTGTTTGTTTCTCACGGTAAGTATGCTCGGGAGATACTGGAGAACTTCAACATGCATGGCTGCAAGCATGTTGATACTCCTCTTCCTGGAGGTTGGATGAAGGAGGATGCCACTTCGGCAGAAGAAGTGGATGCCACTGTTTATCGACAGTTGGTGGGGTCGCTTATATATCTGGTCAATACACGACCCGATATATGCTATGCAGTTAACCAGCTTTCACAAGCTATGGTTAAGCCTACCAAGCTCTTCTGGAAGGCGAGAAAGCATGTATTGAGTTATTTGAGAGGCACATCGAGATATGGATTGTGGTACAGACAGGAGGATGAGGTGAAGCTATGTGGCTTCACAGATGTAGATTGGGCAGGGAGCCCAACGGACAGAAAGAGCACATCAAGAGGGGTCTTCAGTATTGAGTCGACAACAGTTTCTTGGTACAGGAGGAAGTAGAGGTCCGTGGCACTCAGTTCAGCAGAGGCCGAGTATATGGCAGCAAGTTTGGCTGCATGTGAGGCTATATGGATGAGGGAGATCCTGGTCGGTTTGTTCAGTTCTCATTTGGACCCTACTGTGATTTACTGTGATAACCAGAGTTGCATTAAACTCTTCGATAATCTTGTATTTCATGATAGATCTAAGCATATTGACATTAGGTACCATCATATTAGAGATTGTGTGCAACGAAGAATCATGTTACTTTCATACATTCCAACGGAGGATCAGGATGCTGATATTCTGACGAAGGCGCTCACCAGGAGCAAATTCGAATACCACTGAGGCAGGATAGGGGTACCAACAATATTAGTTATACTTTTCCCTAAATTATGGTATTTACCTAATATATCTAAATTCTAGGAATAATAATGTTTTTAACAATTTGTTTGGAATTATAAATTATTAAGTAGATATAGATTTTTAATAAACATACATTATTTTATATAACTTATTATTTTAATGAACCTTTATATTTAATAAGAAATATGATATATTTTAAAGAACTAAATAGTGAGGATCTAACTTACCAATGGACCATAAAATAATTATTACACAATTACCTAGTGTAACTAGATTATAAAATAATAGTGATTTATTACCATTCCTTGTATTTAAATAATATTGGAATAATATTAAATAGAGATTATTTATTATATATTATAAGATATAATGACCATTATAATTAAAATAATAGTATTATGATTCTCTTAATATTTGAGATATTAATAATAATATATCTATTTTAATTAACAAATGAATTCCTTTATTTACCTATTTTAGCTATTTCTAGAAATATTAATTAACTAGTTTAGTGGTTTGACTAGGATCATTAGGTCAAAATTAGCCGTTAGCATTATAGCTGTTGGAGTCTCTGCACACTCTATTTAATCAAGCATAAGCCGGATTGGTTCTTCAACTTGTCCTGACGATGAACCACACTGGTTGGTTCGAAACGCGTCGACAAAAGATTGGTTATGTGATTTTGCCGAAGATTATCTAAACATAAATAAAATGATTAAGGGAACCCACTCCCTTTAGTAAATGTGAAATAAGACTCATGGGTCTTATAAGCTTTGACGGATGCTCCTGCATCACTTCCTCATACTCAACTCTAGAATGTGCCTCTCATCACAATAAATATATATAAGTATGGGTATGTTCCTTTTTACTTGGGTTTACTGGATGTGGTTATTGATAATAATATAATATTTAGACAAACTATTAAGATTACAATACATGTCATTTTTCCCTTAAAAATTGGGGTGGGTTATTTCATGGTTTGGAAAACGCAAGTCCCCCCCCCCCCCACAACACATATAAAGACTTGTGATGCCATGGGAGAAAATGGAAGCTGATGAATTAGTATCCATTTCTAAAAATAATCTTTGGAAATATTGTGTTACATATTTCCCTCTCATGAAGTAGTCAAACCATGGAAGCATAGAAGGGTAAAGGGACAACTTGCTCTGGTAATTAGGCATTAGTTCTTTGTTAGGGGAACCCAAAATTTGTTGTTGCGCATTCAAGGGGGAGACTATATTGACCCCTAAGAATATAAATTATGGGGATGATTTCATTAGGATGGGTAAGGAGGGAGGACTTAGGGAAAAATAGCTCCCTATTGTCTATGGAGAATTTGAATATGGGAAGGGATCCAATGATGTGATAAGGAAGATTTGATAGGAGTGTATGTATAATTTAGAAGGTAGCTCATCCCCGAAGTGTTCCATGACTAAAATCAACCCATTTGGAAGCATCATGGTCAAGAAAGGTCATACTCATAATAACACCACCCAAAAAAGTGTCATTCGTGAAAAGGTTGTCAAATCAAATAACCACTAGTTCCAGTCTCTCTCTGTAAGGTAGTCAAAAGGGATCTTTGAAAGATCGAAAAATAAAGAGCTTGGGAGGATCAAAAAATCATTTGTAATTCAATTCCATTGGTTTATGTTGAGAGGTTCTATACATTGGGAGAAAAAACTAGAAGTATAAGAGATCAATGTCATGTGGACACTCTTTTGGGGGTAAGTTTGTTTACAAAAATCTCTAAATACTAGTATTGATTGCAAACTATGGGATCTTTACTTTCAATTAATATCACATTGCAAGAGATATCAAGACCATAGTTGTGAAGATGAATGGTGTGAGTGTTGAAAGGGTTTGGAAAAAAAGACTATTGGAATCCCATCTCTTTAGAAGAAAGGATTACAACTATCAAAGCAAAAGGAGGGACAACTATGCTAGAATTAGGAAGGAGATGATAAATACCATCCATATACCTTGAGATTATTCATGAAAATACCTTGCATTATTCAAATAATTCTCTAAATGGTACATTCTTTAGGGAGCCCAAGGGGTTGGTTCAATTGGTTGTCATCAATGTCACTAGGATTTTGGTTATTTCCATGCCATAAGGAAGCTGGTTTGAGTCCCCTTTAGTGAGATGTACTAGTTCATGTTGATGTGTTTACTAGGGATGACATTTGTGGACGTGGGAAAGCATCCTTTGGATTTACTCTTGAGGTTTTCCTTAGATTTATTAAAAATAAGAAGAAGAAAAAGGCAGATTCTAGGGGAGGAAAATTGGGAATAAAACATTGAAACATTGGATGGAAAAGGCATGGAAGAGGTTGAGTTATTCATCGATTTTCAACATGGAAAAAGGGTTCATCACTTCTTTTTTTAAAAGTATATAGGAATAATACATGATAAAAGGTTTATAGTTATGGGACAATTATGCAGTATCTTTGAACTATTGGTCCACAATTAAATGGAGTTGACAATGGGAAATTACACTCTAGTGGATGATTTTTATGTGGTAGAGTTGGATGATACAAACGTGCTTCTGATAAAGAACGAGCAGTTTTAGCCAGATTTATAATATGAGTATCTTTACACTCTGTAAAAATGTAAGGTGCCATCTTAGGGTTCCATTTCCTAGTTTTATGCCCTAAATGAACTCTTGCTTCCATCATCTCTTCCAAATCAATGTTCCAATATCTTCTGCTCATTCTCGTTCGCTTTCCTCCCCAAAATAGCGAAATAAAATGTATCGTAATATCTAATTATTCCAACGGAATCAATTACATCTCAAAGATTGCCTGTCTGTCTAGAACGTTTGTGTTAGGTGTACAATGACTCATTTCCATAGGGAGGCACTAGAATGATTATCGTACCATGGAAATGGAATGGGTCACACTAGAAAGACGAAGTATATATCTAAGATAAATGACCACCGATGCTCCAAAGTTGGTCACAAATAAGAAGGTGAAGTTATATTTCACCATGGAGACATCACATGGGTTGCGTAGTACATGATAACACAATAAAGCACATCACATGGGGATAAACATTACTCAATAGATATCCATGCCTTGTTGAATAAGCACTAGAGGGTTCTCGAGGATATTCCCATTACAAAGAAATTACCTTATAACAGAGGTTATAACATTAGTTTTTAGCATTATAAAATTGTCAAAATTTTTCAAAAAAACATCTGCTAAAACATCCATTTGCAATAGTGGATGTTTTAACAGAGATTATAATGGAACTTCATCACATTTGAAAAAATTTATGTGGTCGGAGCTTTTAGCAGATATTTTTTTTAGCGGTGCACTTCATGGAACAAGTAGCACCGCTGCACTACATCTATAAAAGCACCGGGGCTTCATACATAACTAAAAGCACCGAGGCATTGGAAGTAAAGAATATTAGTCCCTAAAATGTATACTTCCTGGGTGCATATATATCAAAAAATTCCCTAGGGCATTCTTTCAAGGAAGGGCACAGGGAGAGGAAAAAGTTCTTTTGAAGTGAGGACTTTGAAACTTTAAAACTTTAGGGGCTTTAGGGTTTCTATTCGGCTCTGGTTGTTGCTTTCGCGCCTGCGGCAGCAGGGCTTGCCTCTGGTGAGGCTTCCGGCCGCCCTTCTACCGCCTACGCTTGGTGCTTCAACTCATCGTCGTGCGGCAAAGTTTTCCGTGCCGGGGCTCGCTGCGTCTGGTGGGGTTTGAAGTTCAGCGGCTCCGGTAGCCTGTGGAGCGGATTCGACTTCGGCCTCTGCTCCCTTCTCTCCGGCGGTTCTCTTTCCTTGCGACGTGCTTTCCTCAGCGCGACTCTGATACATCATCTTCGTCTGCCGACCCCGGGTTGGTGGCCTGCTCTGCTTATTTCATAGGCAGAGTTCCGGTTTTGCATTGTGCTCTGTTTTGGGAGGCGGCGGAGTGTGTCCATTCTCTTCTGGTTTTCGGCGGACTTCGGCACTACTCCAGACTCTCTGTTTTGGCGGTCCTTCCTAGTTTGTGCTGAGTCGTGGTGCGGGGGGGGGGGGGGCTTTGTTGGGCCTCGTGGGGGCGAGGTGGCTGCCCTAGCCGCCTCTGCCCCCGGACCCGAAACGCCTCTGCTCTAGTTGGGCCCTGATGGGTTCCCTTGCAGAGGTGTGGTTTTCTTTTTTTGGCTTTTTGCTGGCTTACCTCGGCAGTTATTGGATATGTTGAGGGATCTGTGGTGTGGAGTCTGTCTCTGCACCGATTCGTGCCGTCTCATCAATGGCTGTTTCTGGTTGGTTTTCTTATGGCTTCTTTGGATATATGGGCGGTGTCTTCCTCTGGCTTCTTCGGTCACAGGAGGAGAGTTGAGGGGGTGGGGGGTGCGGCTACCTTGGCTGCTCCCTTCCATTTCGTGCCTCTCCTCTTTGTCTTGGCGGCCATTTCGAACTTTCTGCACTTTCCTCAGGAGCTATTGCTATTTTTCTGTTATTTTAGCTTGATATGGGTAGGGGTATCCTCCTGTTTGGGGTTTACAGATCCATTCTTCTTGCTGCCCTGTTTGAGGGCTTTTCTGCATACTTCTCTTGAAGTATTGTTTTGTAAGTGGTTTACCCACACTACAGCATATGCGTTCAGCATCTACAACATGTAATTTTCTGAAATTAATGGAAATTACGAATTCTCTTCTTCGGAAAAAAAAAGGAAGGGCACAGGGAAGGCAAAAAAATATTGTAGACCTGGTGCTTTTATTTAAATTCACAACATCGATGCGTATGATTTGCATAAATGCACCGGTGTGATAAGGATATAAAACATCTGGTGTTGTTAATTTTAATAATACATTGGGGCTAGAAATAATATTTTGTACGGGGGCTATACATCTTGGGAGGAGGGTTTTGAGCCGAACCCTAAAAGGCGAACAAAGGGTTTTGTCGCTGGTCACCATGGCGGGGTGCGAAGGAGGGGGATCAGATCTCTCCTACAGTCAGGTGGTTGTGGACAAAAGCAAGGGAGTTGGATCACATCACTTCAAGAAACCAACGGAGGTGGTAACAAAGGCTAAGAATACAGAAAAATCGGAAACGATTAGACCTCAAGGATAGGAAGAGAATCATGAGGAAGCTAGTAAGGAGAAGAGGATAGAGGTTAGAAGTCCAAAAGTTGCTCCTATGAGTACATCAGCGGTCTGTAAACCAAAGTTGACAACTATTCCACGAGTCATTTTAAGTGACCCAACGCTGTAGGTACACAGAGACCACATGTCAAAGTATGCTATTATCTGTAAATTTATAGGGATTTGGCCGATGGAGAAGGCTTTGCAAGCATGGATAAGGAATCACTAGAAACCAAAGGGGGAAATTGACCTTCACCTTGGGTCCAAGGGCTTCTTCACGGTGGTGTTCACAAGATTAGAGGATAAAGACAGAGTTTTCGAGGGAGGACCCTATTTTTACACTTCTACAGGCCTTTATATGAGACCATGGGTAATGGAATTTGTCCCAGAACAAGAAAATTTCACCTCGGTGCTGGGATGGATAAGACTCTATTCCATTCCTTTAGATTATTGGCTGCCAGAGTCTCTAGAGGCTATCGAAAACAAGCTAGGGCATTTTATCAAGATCTCAGATGCCACTCTAAGAGGCAAATACACTTCGTTCGCCCGGATATGTGTGGAAATGGACTTATTTGGGGCACTTCTGGATGAAATCATTTTAGAAGTGTATGACGAGGAATGGGTGCAAGCGATGGACTATGAACACGTCCCATTTAGGTGCCGTAAGTGCCATGAGCACGGGCACCTATATAAGGACTGCCCATTGAACAAGCTGGAGAGCAATACGAAAGCCACTACAGGCAAGGATCCCGAAGGTTTTACTAAGGTTGGGGGTAAAGGAAAAGGAGGCAAGCGGTACCAAAAGAAAATTAATGAAGACGGAGAACCTAGTCACAATAGTTTCAAGATCTTAGAAGAAGAAGTCGAAAATAACGGGACAAACCAGGAATCAAAGAATATTCCCACTGAGAAGGAAAGTGATACTAATATGGAGCATATACCAGAAAACAACACACAAAAGGATGATATGCCGAGCATTTTGGAGCTTAGTAGCGACCACAAGATAACCCCAAGTGAGGTTGGAACGGAAGACCATGAACTGAAGGAGATTGTAGAGAGGGAGAATTTAGATCTAGAAAAGTTTCTGGAGTAGGGAATCACCAAAGGGGTAGACTCTATGCCAAAAGAGGAGTTTGCTAGGGTTCAACATCTCTTCCTCTAGAAATCACAAACAAAGTGTTCTGGAGTTAAAAGAAACTAGGATAGCCAGGAGAATATGGGAGTGAAAACGATGGAGGATACATCGATGCATTCTTCCAAGAACCCGGGTAGGAAAAGAGGAAGAAAAACACAAAATGAGCTACTGACCGAACTTGGGAAACTTATGATTAACTCAGGTAAGATGAGGGATATTACCAATTACTCCTTTACAAACCTTTCTTAATGAAGCTTACAACTTGGAACATTAGGGTTCTAGGAAGTAAAAGGAAACAAAGAACTCTTAGCAGTAGAATGAAAGTAGAAAAATCAGATATGGTTTTTATTCAGGAAACAAAATGTTCGATGGACAAGATCAGAGAGATACATAGAAAATCGTTAATCAAGTATGAGTATCTCGAGGTTAAAGTGGATAAATCGGCGGGTGGGATTCTTACTCAATGGGATCCTCAAAAACTTGGAATCCTGGATGTTGAAGCTTCTAGGAACTATCTATGACTGGTGATTCAACCTTTGGGTGATAAGGAGATCTACATGATCAATAATGTCTATGGTCCTAAAAAACTAGAAGACAAACTTAAGATTCTCACCTACCTTGAGAAGCTGAGAGAGAGATATCCTGATATGCCCTGGATTCTGGTTGGGGATTTCAATATGATCAGATCTCTTACAGAGAAAAAAGGTGTTACCAGAAAACTAGGCAGATATTCCATTGCCTTCTAGAACTTCATGAATAACATGGGGCTAGTGGACACCAAAATAGTAAATGGAACTTTTACTTGGAATAATAAGAGGGGAGGGGATTCTCAAGTCACCTATAAACTAGATAGATTCGTCATCTCAGAGGACCTCTTTCTCAAAGGCCTTGATATGCCAGCTTCAATCCTTCCCTTTGGAGGCTTGGACTACTAGCCTGTCCAACTTGAAGCTACTTTCATGGGTACACGGAGGAATAGACATTTTAGGTTTGAAAATGTCTGGCTTTCTCACCTTGACTTCACCAGCAATATTGACAAATGGTGGGTGGAAGATATGCCCATTCAAGGCACTAAAATGTTCATGTTGCAGCAGAGACTTAAACACATCAAATCTAGGCTTAAATATTGGAAAAAAAAGAGTTTGGTAATATTTTTAAAGCCAAAAGAGAGGTTGAGCAGAAACTCAAGGAGATTAATTAGATAATCATCTCATAAGGTTTTACTGAGGAACAAAAAATTCAGGCTGACTCTCTTCAAAACGAATGGGACGATCGGTGCATGCAAGAGGAGACTTTCTGGAGATAGAAATCGAGGGTAAAATGGATTAGAGAAGGAGAAAGAAACACGAAGTTTTTTCATAGATCAACCTTGGATCACAGATGTCATAACATAATTTCAAAACTTAAAGATTCTCAAGGGAAAGAGCTCGTCTCCCACAAAGAAATGGAATCTGTCCTAGTTCAACACTTCCTTAGCATAGTAGAGGAGCCTCTCGTCGACAGATCTTGGTTCATTAACAAATTCACCAAGTTCATTCCTAAGCTTGTAACCAGGGAAGACAACCACAATCTTAATAGGCTAGTGTCTGAAGAGGAGGTTAGTGAAGTTATCAATGAGATGCAAAATGGGAAAGCTCCTGGCCCTGATGGCTTCAATGTGGACTTCTTCAAAGCTTGCTAGAAAACAGTCAAACAAGATATCCTTGATGTTGTGGAAGACTCTAGAAGATCCAAAACTGTTTTGAAAGCTCTTAATTCCTCTTTCATAGCTTTGATTCCAAAGCAGGAAAAAGCTATGACATCGAACAGATTCAAACCCATAGCCTTATGTAATGTGGTGTACAAAATTATTTCCAAAGTGATCGCTAACAAACTCAAGCCTCTTCTTCTTGCTCTCGTCTCAGAGGAGCAAACTGGATATGTGGAAGGAAGACAGGTTCTCAACAACATCATACAAGCTCACGAGGTGGTACACTCTCTTAAGAACAATAAGCAAGCTGGTATGATCATGCAGCTTGACCTAGCGAAAGCATATGATAAGCTAAGCTGGTCTTACATTAGGGCAGTGCTAAGAACTTGTGGCTTCGACCACAACTGGATAAGATGGGTCATGGCCCTTGTGTCCATGGCCAGCTTCTCCATTCTGCTTAACGACTCTCCCTCTAGGACCTTTATGCCTTCTAGGGGTCTCAGACAAGGGGATCCACTGTCCCCCTTCCTATTTGTTCTCATGATGGAAGGGCTAGGCAGAGCGATCAAGATGGCAAATTTTGAAGGAAGAATCCAGGGTTTGCAACTTACTCAGGATGGTGTTGCTTCTACTCATCAACAATTTGTTTATGAAACAATGCTGCAGGGAATTCCTACGGTCAAGGAAGCCAGTGCTTTCAAAGAAATCCTAAACGACTTTGCACTGGACACTGGTACAGAGGTAAGCCTTAACAAATCAAAGGTGTTCTTTTTTAACACAAACATTGCTATTCAAAGGAACCTCACCAGAATTCTTGGGTTTCAAAGGGATCAATTACCTTCCAAGTACCTTGGAATGCCTCTTACTGACAAACCTCTGAGCAAGGGAGGGTGGGAGCCGGTAACTAATAAACTTCAGGATAAAGTCAGGAAATGGACCTGCAGATCTTTGAATTTGGCGGGGCATCTTGTGCTAACTAAGGTTGTCCTGCAGGATGTACCCATTTTCATGTTTTCATCTCTTCCTTCTCCTAAAAGAGTTATGCAACAAATCAGGAGTATTCAATGAGATTTTATTTGGGGCAAAGGGGAAGAGAAAAATAAGTGGGCTTTGGTAGCTTGGGACAAGCTCTGCAAACCTAAGGCCCATGGTGCTTCGGGGCTTCATGACCCTAAAATCCTTAGCAGAGTTTCGGGAGCCAAAATTTGGTGGAGGTGGCTTAAGGAATCGGCCACCCCTTGGGCCAAGCTTTGGAAGCAGAAATATGCAAATAATTGGCAGGAGAGGGATCATATCCGAATTTCAAGGCTCATCAAGGGCTCCCACATTTGCAACCTTGCTTGGGAGAATAGAACCATTGTCCAGAAGCATAGTTTCTGGGAGATCTGAGATGGGAACCTTGCACAATTTTGGGAGGATAAGTGGCAGCAGGAACCAAATCTGTTTAGGGAAGAACTGACCGCTCTAAAAAATGACACTGACAACAAAGGTTTACTTATGGTAAGTAACTTCTGGGATCAGGTAAGGAACAATGGTAAATGGAGAATGTGGAAGGATCTTGGTTATAGTGAAGAGAATCCTTTGAAGGCCCAGGCGGATTCTCTTGCTCTTGACTTGGAGCAGAGGAAGATTTTGGTGTCATCCTCGTATGACCAACTGATATGGGGTTGAAACACTAAAGGCACCTTCAACCTAAAAGAAGCTAAACACATGGCCCTAGGTTTAGATTATCCAAACCCTGATCAGGTTTGGAATGACCTTTGGCAGAACTCGCAATGGATGAAAATCAAGTTGTTTATGTGGTTGGTTCACCAAAAGAAAATTCTCACATGGGATAATATTCTGAAAAGGGGCTTTGTTGGCCCATCCAAATGCCATCTATGTGGCTTACAGGAGGAGATGATGGAACATTTACTAAACCTGTGCCCCTTCACCTCTTCCTTGTGGGATTGGGTAGCCTCAGTCTTTAGGAAAACTGATAGGGACAGACACAGAATCACTAACACTTTGAAGAATTGGAGGAAAGACTTCTCAGGTAATGGAATCGTTAACAAGGCTTGGACTTTGGTTCCAGGCTTTACTATCTGGGATGTCTGGAAAGAACGCAATGGCAGGATTTTTAAGAACAAATTAGGCTCAACCCAGAACATCATTGTCCAAATTTTACGACAACTCAAAGATACAGTAGGAATCCTTATGTGGAAAATTCCTGAGGACCCTCCTTCGCCCCAAGATGCTCGCATACTGCTACAGTTGGGTCTCCATTCTCTGGTTCCCCAAGGCACTGTCAAGGGTGTGAGAAAAGCAACTGCTGGTAAAGATATCTAGCAGCCTCCTCCTCATGGTTTTTGGAAAATCAATATAGATGAGGCCTCTAAGGGCAACCCACAAATGGTTGGATTTGGCGGTGTCATAAGAAATGAACAGGGGTGCGTAAAGGATATCTTTCAAAATCATTTGGGGACTGCCACTAATAACATGGCGGAGCTCATGGCCTTATAGCAAGGCCCAGAAATCCTGATGGAGTCAAATTTACACAACACCATCATTGAAGATGACTCTGAATTGGTCATTAATGCAGCCAAGAAAATGTGTAATGGAACGACACCTGGAAAAGTGTCGAAACATTGGAGGCTCTTGCAGGTCTTTCAATTTATTCATTCCCACTTGTGAACCCTGAGAACCGTCAACTTCGTTCATGTGTGAAGAAAAGCAAATATGTTAGCTAATCGTCTAGCAAATGAAGGAGTGCTATGTAAGGAAAGCTATATTTGGTACAACCGGGATTTTATGCCCTCTGGTAAACTGCACAATGATTGTCAACGACAGACAGCCAAAGACATGGAGTACTTCCAGACCATGAATAATGAGCAGGAGGCAGACTAACATGAGTAGGAGAGAGCGGAAGTCCATGAGCCTAGTTGAAGTGCTGCAGTAAATACTAACCATCGATCCCACAGTCAATGTTTACGTCATAGCTAACTACAGGGGTTGAGAATTTGGTAAACAACGTGCTAGTTGAAGGGCCGCATGCCATAGGATTCTATGGCCTTCATTATCGAAGGGATATCGGGTTTTAAAATGGTTGGAGGTTAAGTCTAAGAGTGGAGCCGAATTTTATAGACCAAGGTTTATAATCTATAGCGGCTCCGTGAAGTGGGTAAGTGTTGCGCAAGTTTCTAATGCGATATCATTGAGGACCGTCAGATCAAATGGATTTTGATATACGGTGCAGGTTCACCATGCAACTCTGTTGATCAGAGAGATTATCAACCATCCGTTTGAAGGTAATATCGATGATGGAGATAGAGCGATAAGAATTGGGGAGATTGAGCGATAAGAATTGAGCGATCAGATTTGGGGAAAGATCAACAGTCTTAACACTTAGGAATAATGACCAGAGGTCTAATTTTGTTTTTGTGTGTAAGGTTTTGGGTTTTGTTGACCCTAGTGTTTGTTTATCATCAACGGGTCTGTCTTTTGTTGGTCTTTACACTTATAAAGACGTGTACCATATGTAATCTTTTTTTCGGTTAATTGAAGGCTCCACTCTTAACTGAAAAAAAAAAAAAAAATATTTTGTACGGGCATTAGTTCTATGAAAGCACTGGTGCTTTAAGAATTACAATGCACCAGGGTGTTAATTGCAAACAATACTGGTGTTTGAAGAACTAAACGCCTCGATGCTATCATTTTATGACAAGGCACTAGTCATGCAAAAGAGATGTTGTAACAGTGCTTTTATATAACATAACGCACTGGTGTGTGTTTATGTTATGGATGCATTGGTTTTCTGTATGATATTTTCTCTTTCGTGGAAACATCGACCTATGACAGTGCAATTATTGCAATTTTTTAAATTTGTTATCCATCGAAAAATCAACATATAACTAATAAAAATATTCATATAAATTAAAATTTGAATAGTTCATTTGTATATGATATTTGGATTAATTTTTTATATTATCATATTTCACGTCTCTTCTTTATAATATTTAATCATCCATGTATTTAATCAGTGGTATAAAATTTCACAATGACATTGGATAACACAATAGAATAAATTAAAATGTATTTTACTATATATCAATAAGAGGCTCTTTTTCATACATAGTGGGATTCTTATTGGTAACCCCTTGCCTTTCAATTGGGACACTATGTCCATTACATTAAACAAAATGTCTGATTTTCACAGACAATTATTTCAAAAAATATAACATGTTGCATTGATATCCAAATATATCATTATTCTTCATTGGAATTGTTGTCGGTGCTCGAGCTACTTCCATGACTTGGGTTATATGGACAAATGTTTTGTTGATTGCATCGATTATTTCATCTTCTTGATCTTGTTCCATCTGCAAACATAAAAATAAAGTGTAATGAGTGTATCTACATTGGTGAGAATAATGAAAATTGAAATAAATAATATGCATCAATGTAAATCGAATAACAATGTACCATAGCAAGAAGTGACTCAGAAATTGTACACATGGTTTCAAGACCAAGTCTGATGCCTTGTTGCAACAAATTATCTGTTGGCGTAACTCCATACTTTGTTTCTTGCATTTTTAAACCCCATTATAAATAATAGATTTAATATAAAAGATTTTTTTGTTCTATTAATCATAAACTCAGAGAAGTAAAACAACATAGATACTTACAAATTTCACAATTAATTTTTTATATGCCAACATATACTCATAACCCATATTTAACCCAATGACAATCAATTCTCCTAATGGCTCTTCTTTGTATGTTAGCACCTATTTGAAGACATTCAAGGATGGCTATTGTAAAACAACTTAAAGAATACAAAAAAGAAACCTTGAGTCGTTATAAGGAAATATTAACAATTACTCACAAACTTTGATATCAACATTTTTCTTCCTTGTCGTCCTGTTTTATGTGCTGAATGAGTTCCATTTTATTTTCTTTTTTGCAAGAAAATACTTGAAAATTAATATCTAATGCTATTTTTTTTTTTTTTTATATGTACAAAATCAATCATGATTACATACATGTGAAGCACATTGTTGTTGAGATGACTCCTCCTGTGATGCAATTATGTCCATTTCTTTGACCGTCTCTGTGTACACTTTTATGGACATTCCTATTGACATGTTTCGCATATCAACTCGTTGATCATTTGGGATTTTCATAATCTTCCTAAAAAAGTAATAAACTATTTTTATATTGATATATGAAAATTAAATATAATAAAATTGATATTAATAAATGAATGGTTTGTAGTAATATATACATATAGTTCTAGAAAATCAATTTAATTAGGAATACTACCTTCCGAATGATTATTTTTTGTTGTTGTATGTTTTTGCTATTACAAGTCAGACATGTCTCATTGACCATTACTTTGGAAACGCTTCATATAGTTTAGATATAATTTGGTTCTTGGAATCATTGGAATGATTTTTATATTGTAAGTGGAAAGAACGTCTATACATTCGTTCCACTATATGCCTCATAGTTTTGTAAAAAATACCCCCCCCTTTCATTAACCTCCAACACCACTCTAGATGAGCTAATGACCAATTCATCATCATTTAGATGTTCTATAATTTTTCTTTTCTTAGAATGACAATGATATTTTCCTTCGTAGTTTCTCCCCGTAGAACATTAAACATATATGAATTAATAGATTGTTTAAAACATGTTATCTAATATTCTAAAATATATTATTAATGAAAAAAAACTCATATTGAATAGTATATTTTCATTTACATGATTCATCCTTCTACAATTTTTCTATTAGGCTTTTACACTCTTATGCACTTAGATTATAAATAATCTTATCGACCTTCTTCATTTTATGGCTCTACATGACACACACTAACTAATACATATTAGTCAAATTTACATATAGTTCAAACATATTAATTTTGTAAAGAATTTACAAATAACTAAATTTTCTCTGCTTTTTTTTGATGTGTTATCATTGTGTTAATCAATATTTTTGTTACTTGATACCTTCTCAAACATTTTTTATCAATATATAACATGTACCATCCAATACAAAAGCCATTATATATATTTTATACTTGAAAAAAAAAAAATTCAGGCAAAAAGAGCTATGGTAACCGATGCGTTTAAGCCATTAAACACATCGTGCATTTAAGCCATTAAATGCATCAGAAGTTTAATCGTTTAGCATCGTCAGTGAAAATTATTTTACATTGTGAACACTGATAAATAGACTCGACAAAGCTGACAAGGTTATAATACACTAATGCGTTGTATTACACATTGCGCACTGCAAAACATACATTGTTTTTTTTATGTAAACGGACATGGCCGACATGGTTTAGATCTAATTCAATAAGTGACCCCTCTACTTTACATATCAAACACCCTATATATAGTAAGTACATAAACCCATTAAATCTAAAATGCCTAAAATGAAAAATCGTAATTGTGAAGGGGTAGATAGATTTAAACCCTAAGGTGAAATTTTGCAGTCACATAAGAAATTGTTTAAAGTAAGTATTTTTTTTTTGAATTTTAATTAAATCTAAATAAGAACAGAGATCGTAAAAAAATTTACTAGTAAAATCAATAGTAATTTTTTTATTATACGTGGTTTTTATATATATATATATATATATATATATATATATAATTTTATTATTAATTAATTTTTTTTGTTTGAATTGATCTAAGAGAAATTGTAAAAAAATTTAATAGAAAAATCAATAGTAAAATTTAAATTTTTCGCTATGCATGGTTTTGAGTGAATCACCGTACTTTTTAATTTTTGATCTTTCTGTTGTTCCAAAATATTTTGCTGCTCCAGAGTGCTCCCAATATGTCTCTCTTGCAAATGATCTCTTTTTTAATTAAACCCTAACAGAAATTGTAAAAAAAATTATTAGTAAAATCAACAATAAAATTTAAAACTTTTACTCTACAGGGTTTTGAATGAATTGCCATACCTTTCAACTTCCGATCTTCTGAATAGTTCTGCTGCTGGACATTTCTCCTGGTATGTCTCTCTTGTAAATAACTCCCTTGAAAATTTGGGAAAATTAATGAAATAATGAATAAATTTTTACTATTTAAAATACTTTATGAAATTAGATTTTGAAAAACCAATCGTTGTTCATATATATATATTTCACTTAATCTGAACATCGGTGCGTTCGATAGTAAAGAGCACCAGTGTGTTTATAAGAAAAGCGCACCGAAATTGTTGGAGCGCCAAATCTTTTCAACGCACCGACATGATAGAATTTCTATTTATTTATTTTCAAAAGCTCGAAATGGTGTGGTTAATATTTTAATGCAACAATGTTGTTTGTATTTAAGTGCATCGATGTTGTAATTGTTATAAGAGCACCGACATGGTAGAAATTTATATATATATATATATATATATATATATATATATATATATATATATATATATATATATATATATATATATATTTTTTTTTTTTTTTAATTCTGGAAACAGATGCGTATTGGTGTGGTTTTCTACAAGAGCACTGATTTGATAACATATTTATATTTTCAGAATGCCAGAGACTGGTGTGAGTATTATTTGAACACCTCAGTGCTGTTATGGTTTAAACATTTCGGTGTGATTCGTCCTAATAAGTGCTTCGATAGGGTTCAAAAGCTATCTAAAATTTTATTTTCACATAAAATGACATATTAATCTCAAATTATTCTTTAGGATGCATCCACATGAATTACAATAGTTCATAGTATACATTTTCCACTTAAAGTCACCTTATTTTTGAAAAATGATTTGAAAACTATATTGAAATTCATATTGTGGTTATATGGTTCTCGAAATTAATTTTAGATATGCACACAAAATTTTGTTTTTTATTTTTCTCAAATGCTCTTTGAGGACAAACACGAGGCACATCCTTTAGCTCTAGCATCTAATCATCAAGCGAATGCCAATGAAGTGTACTACCAAAAGGATCATCGACACCCTGACTATGATCCAATGGGGTAGTACTACCAGAAGCACGATCACCAACCTCATCATAATGATTTGATGGGTAGCACTGCGTGAAGGCTCATCTAACGTATATGGAACTACATGCTTTGCATCCCTCCTCGCTGCTAGTAGCATGCTACCTTAGACGTTATGATGCATAATAGTCATCATCTTGCACATATAGTCCCTTAAGAGATCCATGAACCTAATATTTGCACTAATGTCTCGATCCGTTGTAGGGTAAACTCCCTCCTCAACCAAAACTTTAGACAATCTGTCGTAGTAGTCCATCTTAAATATCATACCAGCCTTACGGACCTAGATGCCCATGCCCCCCTAAGGATGTGTCTCACCCTCTTGGGCCTCGCCCATCTCCTCATATACTCCCTTCGGTGGGGGAGAAGGCATGTCCCCTGCAAGGAATGAGTCGATGTCTACAAAATATATAGTACACAATAATAATTAGATAATTTCATTAAAAAATTTAATAAAACAAGTTAAAGATGTGTTAGAATAATTTTTATTCTAATTAATTAAAAAAATAAATTAAAACTAAATTAATTCAAAGAAAACATTAATATTACCTCTATCATCTATAGGCTCATCTAATGTGAAGAGGATGTTGGGACACTATCTCTAATCAATACCCATGTACGGAAATGACAACAAAATAAATGTGTGGTCATCTTCACTAGCCATTAGCACTAGTGCTTGGGTGGAAATACTGGCCAAATACTCTAACAGGCCCCTCTTGGGCATCATCTGGACCCACATGCGCATCCACACCTCATTCATCGGCCGAGGAGGGTGACAGTAAAATGTAGGGCTCGTCTATGGAAGCCTGTCAAAAAATGAAAAATAAAAAATAAAAATTGTGAAGCAAAAGGGAAGCTAGTCCTCTCATGTATCATTGCACGACATCTATCTAAAGCCCTACAAAATTGCCTCAAAAAATGGCAGACCATCTGATACATCGTGGCGCCTGAATCAAAGAATCAACATAGTACAAAAGAGGGAAACTGATGTGCCTCCAATCACTAGTATAGTATGAAATGGTGGTCACTAATAATGAGAGGCACCTAACCTTGTGTGTAGCAAAAGAAGCAATTTGTAGCTATCCACCACACACCTGAAATTCTGTTGGATGGGCTACATGAGCCCCACCATATCTCTAAGAGTAGACAAGTTGACTCTCTACTGCAACCCCATAGGTAACATCAGGGAACTAGGAAAAATCCTCCCCTCTCCTAGATAGGCACGTGATAAATTATATGTCCTCCTCAGAGGGCCTATACCACGCCTTCAGATCGACACGAAAACCTTGTTCCTGGACACTCTACCGACGGATCAGATGTGCCAACAAGATGGAGTGCGCCTTTAGGGATGTATCTTCCTCATAGTACTTAAGGAGGCCTACTTTCCTCAAGAGCGCTCGGGTCACTGTGTTAATAGGGTGAGGGTATAAATCCCTCTCCCTCTCTTTTTCCTCCCATGGTCAGAACACATTGTATTGGTTCACCATTTTCTCCTGCTCCTATTTCTACTCCCTCTGTTGACGTCTTTGCTACATGATTGATATATAAAATACATCAGCCTCATACGTAAAACATTTTTGTTTTATTAAATGAAAAATGTATCTATAAATATGGAAACATAACTTTCAATAAAACAAAAAATCCACGTGCGCCCAAAAACAATAATGCACTAGCTCTGATGCGCTATCAAACACAACCACACCTGAAACAGTGTGTGCATATGTATGACACACCGATTTTGGTACACATATATACATTTTCATCGTGGCGCATCTCAAACTTATGCATCGCTACACATGTATAATATTTTCGCACTGATACAGAACGTTTAGGTTATCGAACACACCTAGATATAGTTTTTTATATTATGTATGTGGTGCGTTTGGTAAATATAAATGCACTGAGTGTAACCTAAAAATGTACAATTTATAGTTGTTCCTCGTGCATTTTCATTTATGAAAAACACCACAAAATAACCGTACATTAGGTTCACACACTGAACTGTGATGCACATTGTAAATTTACAGGGTGCACCGTTATTGGTGCAAGCCAAATTTGAACGCACCACGCAGTAAAAAATAATTGAAAAGGGTAGATTTTTTGACCTATTTTGTAGTTATAATCCACTAAAAAATGAAATTAGAGAGAAACATATACATTAGCTAAAAATTTGGTCGTCAGGGAGGCATTGTTAACACGTAATTAATAAAAACAAATTTCACCACCGTTTGAAAAAATTGGAAAGCCACACACTAAGCATGGTATGGAAGGATGGTGAGCAAGAGAAGCACTAACGTTAGGGAGCTTGCATTAGGCAAGAGTGGCACTAATTATTCAGAGCTCTACAACACTGTAGATAGTAAAAATGAAATTTACGACTAACAATTTTTTTTTAAACTCTCCTTTGGTGCATTATTATAAATGCACCAGTGCCTAAAATATCCAAGAGCACCATTTTTTTAACCCTATAACAGTGCTCTTGTTAAGATGCACCAGGGCGTTCAAATACATGTACCGCTTTGGTGTTTTGTCCGACTATAGCACCACATTTTTTAAACATTAAAAACTGCCTAGTGGTGCTCTTTCGAAGGCGCATCGGGGCATTTTAATACACGAACAACACTGGTGCTTCGTAATAAGATAACACGACTTAAAAAAAAATTAAAAATATTATAGTGGTGATCTTGTTAAGACACATTGGGGCATTTTAAATAATTGACACCACTAGCGCTTCATGGGAATATAGCACCACATTTTAAAAATCCCCTAGCAGTGCTCTTTCTAAGACGGGCCAGGGCGTTTTAATACATGAAAAAGACTGATGCTTCATTGGAATATAGCACTGCATTTTTCTAAAAATTAAAAACGATAATGATGCTCCTTCTAACTATGCACTTGGGTATTTTATTACAAGAAGGGAACCAATGATGTAGGTGGATATAATTGACAAATTTTAAAATTTAACCTTTGTCAGGTGCTATCAATTATTCAAGTGTCGATGTGTGGTATACTGTGCATGCACCAGGGCATTATAGTACTGGTTTAGCACCAGGTCGTCGTCACAATATAACACGAGACTGGGCAAAATAAATTTTACGACCAACATTTTTGTAAATTTAACCCTTTTCTAGTGCTATCGAGTAGTATACACACCAATGCTCTTTGTTTTTAGTGCACCATTTTTTTTTAAATATTTCTGCCACAATGCACCATGTTCTATTCGGAACTAGTGCTTAAATATATAGTAAAGCATAGACGTGTTTACATATTGTAGAGGCATCGTAAAAAAAACATCTGTTAAAACATCCGCTCGCCCACCTTCGTTAGTAGCCTTTGCTACAAATGAATTTTTGCGCTATTTTTGTAGTGGATTCCGCAAAAACCTCCGCTAGAAGGTCTTTTCCTTTTAGTGTCCTCCTTGCAAACCACCAAACAAAGGTTTCGAGTACACTATAGAATTAGAGGAGGGGTCCAATTTAGTCATCACTACACCATATAGGCACCCTAAGAGGTTAAAGGAGGAGATCAAGAAGACTATTAAGGAATTTTTGGATATGGGGCACATAAGGCCCAATACCAAACCATTCACATCCTACGTGGTACTAGTTAAAAAAAAAATGGGGATGATGAGGATGTGCATAGGCTACAAATCCATCAATAAGAAGACAATTAAGAAAAATTACCTAATACCACAAATTCATGAGCTCTTGGATGAAATACATGGAGCAGTGCACTTCTCCAAAATTGATTTGAGGTTGGGGTATCATCAAATCAGGGTTCAAGAGGAAGACATATAGAAGGAATCTTTTAGATGCCACTATGGAAATTGTGAGTTTCTCATCTTGCTATTTAGGCTAATGAATGCACCGACTACCTTCCAGTCATGTATGAATCATATATTTACGAGATAGTTGTGGAAGTTTTTGCTAGTTTTCTTTGATGATCTTCTCGTTTATAGCAAAACCTTGGAGGAGCACTTGAGGCACTTAGACGTGGTGTTGAGCATATAGAGGAACAATCACTCTTTTCCAAGGAGTCTAAATGTGAATTTGGAATGAAAAATGTTTTATACCTAGGCACATTATCAGTGCTGGAGGAGTGTAGGTCCACCAAGAAAATATTTAAGTTATCATTGGGTGGAAAACACCCAAGAACCTCACAGAGTTAAAAGGATTCATGGGGATATGAAACTATTATCTACAATTTGTTAAGGGATATTCTTAGATGCTAGCACCCCTGCAAAATTTGACAAAGAAAGGGGCTTTCAAATGGACAAAATAACAACAAAAAACTTTTGAAAAGGAGCAAGGAGATAATGAGTTCTTCTCCCATTCTCACACTTCTAGATTTCTCAAGGCATTTTGTTTTAGAGTGTGATGCCCCAGGGGAAGGCATGTGAGTAGTATTGATGTAGGATGGCCATGCAATCGCCTTCAAAATTTGGAAGCTAAGGGAGCCAAAGAGGCTCTACTTTATATATGACAAGGAGATGTTGGCCATAATGCATGCACTAGAAAAGCTCAAGTAGTATTTGAAGGGAGGAAGATACATGGTCAAAACAGAGCACAACAACTTGAGATACTTTGTGGAGCAAAAATATCTCAATGAGGGGCGACATAAATGGTAAATATAATTTAGACCTATGATTTCAACATAGAGTATGTGAAGGGGAAGAATAATTTGATGGTCGATGGTCTCTCTAGGTTATTAGCATGCTACTCTTTCATGGAGATCAACAGTGATTTAAGGGCACTTATACTAGTGGAATACTCAAAGAATAAGTTTTCATGCGAGCTAATGAATGGAATAATATAGGATGATAGGTACAAAGTCATCAACACCATTATCTATTACAAAGGAAGGATATTATTGGCCCCTGAATCACAACTCAAGGAGAAGATCATGATGGCCATGCATGACTTACCCCTAAACAAACATCAAGGGTTCTTCAAAGCATACATGCATGCACACAAGGTTTGCATGGAAAGGCCTCAAGCGGGATGTTTGGAAACATGTAACTAAATGTGACATCTAACAGTAGAACAAAATAGAGCAGACCCACTTAGTGGGACTACTACAACCACTTTCGATCCTAGATAAAAAAATGGGAGAGTATTTCTATTGATTTCATCACAAGGCTTTTGAAGGTGTAAGGGAAGGATTTTATATTCACGTTGGTGGATATATTAACAAAAAATTTCACATTTCATGGCCATATCTTCCAATTACTCATTAGCACAAGTGGTAGAGACATTCTTTCGGGAGGTCTTTATATTGCACAGGATCCCCCAAGCACATTGTCAATGACAAAGATAGTGGATTCCTGAGTGTAGAAGCTATTTGGAATAGTTGGCATGGAGTTAATTCCAAACACTAGCTATCACTTGCAGACAGATGGCCATACATAAAAAGTCAACAAGGGGGAAGAAGGATATTTAAGGAGCTATGTAGCAGGGCAACAAAAAAATTAGATCAGGTGGTTGCACTTGGGTGAATATTTTTATAACACCACCTACCATATGTCTATTGGGATGACTCCTTTCAAGGAATTGTATGGGTATGATGCTCCCACATTCTTAGATGTGGCACTAGGATAAAACAAGGCACCAATGGCTAGGGATTGGTTGCAGGAGAGTCAAGATATTCTTAGAATCCTCAAGGAGTACCTACAGGTAGTCCATAATAAACACATGATGTATGTATATTTCTATAGGGTGGAGCACAGTTTCCAGGAGGGGGATATTGCTTTCCTAAGAATTCAAACATATAGGTAATCATCCTTGAAATTTGAATAAGAGTGGTTCTGAGAAATTGAAACCATGGTTCTATGGGCCTTACAAAGTTATTAGAAAGGTTTGGGAGGTTGCTTATGACTTAGACTTGCCAAAAGATAGTAAGATCCATAATGTCCTCCATGTATCTTGCCTTAAAATGTACTTGGACAACAAGTTAAGGACACAATGGAGCTTCCACCACCAGACGAGGAAGGATAATTGGTCCTCATTCCAGAGTAGGTCACAGACATAAGGGAGAAGAAGTTTAGTAGAGTCATCTAGGAGTATTTAATTCGATGGAAATGTTTTCCAGTAGAATATGTTACGTGGGAAGGTGAACAAGTGTTGTAGTTGCTTAAAGACAAGCAAAATCAGGAAGGGAGGGCTGTGATGTCCCTTTCCAAACCATTGAAACATGAAGGGTTG
Source organism: Pinus tabuliformis (assembly GCA_031772625.1). Classification (NCBI taxonomy): domain Eukaryota; kingdom Viridiplantae; phylum Streptophyta; class Pinopsida; order Pinales; family Pinaceae; genus Pinus; species Pinus tabuliformis. The sequence continues at coordinate 1,192,113,210 of CM062816.1, read as the reverse complement.
GAATCATCAGCTAACTAGATCCCATGGGTTATTGATAGAAAATAAACCAAAATAATATAAATAATAATTAAATAAATGTGGTAAAATGAACACTTTAGGAAAAATAAAGCGACCCATGTTTTTTTCCACCCATTGTTTTCATAGGAGGAAAATATTATTAAAAGGAGAAGGAGACTCAATGGATGACATACAAAGAATTGTTAGTGAATTTTGTTAAGGAGCTCAAGTAGCTTGTTGAGAGATGTGGAAACCCTCGTTTGGTTTGTAGTTTAAATGTTGAGATATACACCCTAGCTAGTCGCATTGGTTTCAGTGATTGCAAAGCCAAACTAGCCAATTATCGTGTTCTTGCAAGTTGACCCTATAGGGGTTGAATCAGCTGGAAGACAGTTGAATCATTACAGCCTCAAAACCTGAATCCAACAGAAAATCATAGGGGTTGAAGTGTTAATTAGTTATGGTCGAATAAGGTTACCAATAGATGTGTCACTAGATTAGAAGGGCCAAATTGAGAGGCATAATTATTTTGTATCAAAGGTTGAGTTAGGATATTAGATCGTTGTGGGTCTGGAGGCCAAATTTCCAAATAGACTACTAGTGTGAATTGCCAATTAATCCTAAGCAAGCCAAATTATTATTATTTAACGAGCAAGTGGTTGTGTGCATTGTTAATGATTCAGAAGGAGCCGAGTACACTTGTAGCTTGCCATTATTGTCGAAGATCAAGTACTAGAGGTCGAATTGATTCATGTTGGTGTGGTTTGATTCATTGAATTTTCATAGGGTTGATTTGTGTTCCATAAGATGTCAATTGGGAGGTCGTGCTAAAAAACCCTAGTGGCTGAATTGCTAGACGAAAATCGCGACGGTTTGGTGTGGCTCAATTGCACCAGTTAAGGGGTCGAGATCCATTATGTTACCATGGATTGATTTGTTCTAAGTAAAGAGAGCCAAATACAGTTATTAAGGAGGCACAAATTTTCACTAGTGAGAATGGTTGAGTAACCTTCAACAAGCTAGCTGAATTCTTCAGTTGGAGAAGTGAGCACTTTTAGAGTTATTTTCCAAGTTCCATATCAAGCATATTTTATGTAAAATTCCTCCTGAGAGTCCATTAATAAAATTGTTGGAGCAACAGCATTTCATTAATTCTTGGGTATTCACAATTGCAAATTTTACTGAATTTTGTCGGAAAATCCTACTATGTGAATTTCGGAAATTTTTATGGTGTCTTGGATTAAAAAAATCATTATAAAATTTTCCTGAAACAAATTCTTGAGTATTTAGTGAAAATAATATTAAGGGATGATATTACAACTCTCTATTTGAACTATTGGTCTACAATTCAAACCTATGAGGGAAAGACTAACAATTTCTTTATCTAGGTATACTTACTCTACCTTCCTTTGGGAATTTAGCACAAAGAAGTTTCTTGGGCCATTGGAGAAAAAATTGGGAGATAACTTGCTACAAATAAAAAATCCAAGATAATGAAGAGCAACTTTTTGGCTAAGACATTAATTTGATTGGATTTGGGATATGGTCTATTGTGTGGAATTGATTGAGGTGGAAGACAATATTTTAGATAGACAATGGATTATATGGACATCCATTTTATATGTGGATGGTGTAGGTAATATAGACACTTAAAACTTGGTGCCTTGAGAGATTAATAGAGTATTCCCTATAGAAAATGTATTTAATGCTTAGCTAGATAGGTTATGGTAGGATCATGCTTAGGACATATGGCTTAGAGAACTAATGGGTATGTGACTGCAAAGGAGATCAAGGAGAGAGTGATATAAATATATAGTGTGTGTAGTTAGGTGTGTTGAAAATTGTGTAAGGTTCACTTTTAAGCATGGTCAACCCCATATTGTATCATTGATTATATTTAGGTTTCTTAAGGCTAACCTTTTATACTCAATCTCACAACTTCTTTTGGGAAGTGCCATACCTTTTGAGTCAAGTATTTATATGCCCATTTTCATTGTAACTCTTTCATTCTAAGTTACTATTATTAACCTTTGTTCAAAGTGATTTGTTTAAGGGCACACTCATGTGTTGTACTTTATTTTTTCATGGGTTTCTTTCTCGGCTTATTTCTCTCTTTGGGGTTGTGCTTCTCTTCGATAATTTATCTTCAAGACTCGGGTTTCCTTAGTGTTGATTTATTTTCTCTTTATTGAAGAATTACGTTTATGTTGGTTCCTTTCATTTCACTCTCTCTCATGTGAATTTCGACATGGTATCAGAGCAAGTGTGAACCTAGATTACTCAATTAAGTAGTGGATCTAAATATTTTTGGCTATTGGCATCACCTAAGTGCCACAAAACTAGGGTTTTTGGATCATTTGTTTTTAGGGTTTCCCTAGGTTTAATCCCTCCTTGAAGGTATCACTTCAATAGTTAATCCTAATAATTTTTACTAGAGTCATTGTTTAAGGCTCCTTTGAGAATGAAAAACTAGGGATTTTTAATCATCTATTTTTCTAAGGTTTAAACCTTCCTTTAAGGATAACAATTTTTTTCTAGGATTTCCCAAGGTTTAAATCTCCTTCAAGACTAGTGCATAGTTTCTATGTTTTCCCAGAATTTAAATATTCCTTCAAGGTTGAAACCCTTTTTCTAAGGTCTCAAGGGGTTTAAACCCTCATTTAATACTAACACTCTCTTCCCTTATTTCTTCAGTAACATGAGGTGGCACAACACAAGGTTTTTTTTTTCCAAAATAAACTTGTGCCTCTTTTTAACTTGGGCCTATCAAGGTAAACTTTGAAGAATTTGTGGATACTTATTATTTGCGTTGTTATTTAATATAATGGGCTTACATTGCACATTTGGTTGTGTACACTACATATGGGTCCTTCCGCTCTTATTATTGACGAGAACATAGTAGAGAGAACATGATCATTGGTGATATTGATGAAGTTCATACTCATGGTCTGCCGAGACCTTTTCCACTATTTCCTATAGACGATTCTCAACATTTTTAATGGATATTTCTCTCTCACATTATGATATTTGTCCATTTTGGATGCACTATATTTGACCGGTCCATTGTCAAGGATGGCATGTGACAATCTTTACACTTTCAACAAACTAACACATTTTAGTGGGTCTTTCTCTATTGTGTTATAATGCTAGTCAAATTTGGATGTAATACATTAAATAACTTCATTTTGAGGTACAGCTTGTGCCTTTTGCAAACCAACATGTTTAAATAGGTATTTCTCTTTCACATTACGATGTTGGCACTATTTTGGATGCATTATATTCTGTAGCTCCATTTTGAGGGACATTGTGTGTTACAAGCCAAATACACAAATAACATAAAAATAGAGAGAATAAGTAATTCGACACCTTGAGAATGAATAAGAAGCCTCTTAAAGGAGGAAACCTATTTTTATAATACATCAAATATTCAAAGATAATATGCATATTCAAATGAATATCCTTTATTTATAAATAGGAGATAAAAAGATCATGATGTATCCTACAATCTACACTTACCTAACTATAACTAATATAATAATAATGAATGAGGGTCGATACCCTAACATAATCTCTCTTTTAAAAACATTACCCCTCAAAGCTTGTAATTGAGGGTGCTCCTTCATGAATTTCTCATCTTCTCCTAGAGGCATGTTCTTCCACTTGATTAGATACTTTGTGGTGTTTTTATTCTAAATAGAATTAGAACACTGGTCTATAGCTTCTCTAGTTCAAGAATAATTTTTCCTTTTTTGTATAATTATGGAAGTACAATAGTATATTTGAATACTATGGAAGTACAATACTATGGAAGTAGAATAGTATGTTTGAAAAATCTTTTTAGGCAAGAGACATGAAAACATATATCATTGCATGAAGATGGAAAATATAACTCACAAGCTACTTCTCCCATCTTAAGAAGGATCTTGTAGGGGCCAAGAAATTTTGGAACGAGTTTTTGATTTGTTTGTTTGTTTTTGTTTTGTTTTGTTTTTTTAAGTAGGTTTCTTATATAATAAGATTCATAGATATAACCAATCCCCCATCTCAAATTGTCTTCCACTTTGATGTTTATTAGCTTGTCGCTTCAACCTATTCTAGGCCATCTGAAGGTTTTCTTTAATTATTTACAAAGTTTATTTAGTCTTCTAAGCATGCAAGTACCTACACTTTGGAATGGTCTTGCAAAAAGGATTTGATGCTAGGAGTTGAATATCCATAAAGAGCTTGAAATTGAGACACCTTAGCAGTTGTTTGATAGGTCATATTATACCACCATTCTACTAGAGGAATTCACTTGAACCATTGGATCTTTTTCTTTGAAGAATGAATATAACCCTTTAAACATTTGTTCACTATTTTTTCTCCACGTCTATTTGTGGATGATATGTTGAAATCACAATGTTGTTCTTGTTATCTTCCTGACTCCTTTAAAAAATTACTTGTAAATTTTGGATCTCTATCACACACTATTAATTTAAGAAATTGATGAACCCTACGGATTTTGTTCCATGAAAACATCTGTTGCTTGGATTGAAAAATATGAACTTTGAATTCCCAAAAATATGAATATTTTATGTGTTCATCCACAACCACAAAATGACATACTTACCTTTTGATTTTGTAATTATGTAATGAAGTGCAATGATATTTCTTCACTTTTTATTGGGTATGTGTTACAATTGAAGTAAATCTACACTATTGATATCCCCTCCTTTATGCTTTGGCACATCTAGCATTATCTTACCAATTTTATATTGTTTTTATTCATTTATTAACCAATTTGTTTATTTAATCCTTTGATATGGTTTAGAGGAACTTTGATTTTTCCATCATGAGAGAGTTATGAGATTCCCTTAAATATTTGTCGTTTCAACATTGATAAGAGAGACATCATTACATATAAGGATTTCTCTCTCCCAATGTTCAATATAGTTCTCCCATTTTTAAAATCATTTTATGTTATGTATAGTACTATTGGCTTCTTGCATTCATGATGAGCTTCTTCCAACCACACAATAGCTGGAAGATGTAATGGAATATAATTTAGATGCTTCTATTATGGAGAGGACACTTGCTACCACATTCTCTTTCGTTTTTTGTAGATTATTTCAAAATCAAACCTTTGCATTTTAGCTACCCATTTTTGTTTTTCTTCTTAACACACCCTTTGCTACAAAAAGTATTTTGCATTGTCACTATCTATCTTGAATTTAAAATGTCTTACAATGAGATATTGTCGCCATTTCTTCATTACATGTAAAACATAACATATTTTTTTTTTATAAGTAGATTTCATGGAATCTTTTCCCTTGAGTCGTTTACTTTTAAAAGCTAATGATTTCATTTCTTAAATATATATTGCTCCAGTTCCTTATCCTGATGCGTCACATTTGACCTTTAAAATTACGTGCTACTAACAATGGTTTATAGGTCATAGCATCCTTTAATTGTAATATGCTCAGGTAGCCTCTTCATTTGATACACATGATATTTTCTTCAAGAGAGATGTGAGTGGGCCTGCAATGTGTGCATAATTCTTAATGATTTTTTATAATATCATGTAAAACCCAAAAATCCTCTAAGACCCTTGATAATCATAGGATTGGGTCATTTTGTGATAATTTGGATCTTTTGAAGGTCAACCTTATTGGAAATATTGGCGTTGATGTCAAATGGCCATGAGTCATGTTGATGAGCTAAATTAATGTTAAGGCTGCTTGATGATAAGGTTGCTTGATGTTGCAATGTTGATTGCTTGATATGCAAAGGTTGATTAAGTGATGTGATGTGTAAAGGTTGACTATTGTTGCAAAATTAGATTTATGTAAGGCTAATACAATGGTGTGTGAGGCTGATAAAATGAAGGTTGATATATTATTACAATACATATTTTATAAACAAATTAAATACATGGCACATGAGAGCTGAAGAACATTGTTTAGAGAACTTAATATTTCTATTGAATATTATTTGTTGAATTTAAATTTCAAATCCATATAGTGCAACCATTGTTGTTGGCTTATATTATTTCAATCTTAATATTACAAAATTCTTGGATTGAATTTCAACTTTGGTAATGAAGAGGCAAATTATGAACAACTCTAGAAGATGAAGTGATAACTCTTCAATTCAAATTCATGTAATGGAATACAAACAATCAACAACTCTTTGTATATAAAAGAAGCCATTTTGAATGAAATAGAAGTTTTTGAATTGAGAATTTGCATGAGAGATTTTATGAACAACTTGGTAAGGAGAGAAGGGAAAGTGTAGCAGAAGAGGAGCATATTTGAAGAAGAGAAGATGAGCAACAGGAAATAGGACATAAATTTATTTCAGAACATAGACAAAGACCAGGTAACCAAAAAATTTGTTTTGTGATCCGATTGGGGGATTGTAGTATCCTTTCAAGTTGTAGCTTGATAAAGAACAGGTTGTATCTTGTTGCAGTAGGAGCCTCCTTTGGGTTGTCGCCTGCAAAAAATTTGTGGGAGTTGGAGCTTCCTTGTAAGTTGAAGCTTGCAAAAGAATTGAGGTAAAATCCTCATGTAGGTTGGAGGCTACATAAAATATAATGTAGTAAGTGTGGAGGAGCTTGCCTTCACATCAATTCAACCAAAAATTCATGGTTTTCTCCATTATGGGTTTCCACTTATATCTGGTGTCTTCATCTGTTGCCTGTTGAATGCCACACTTGTGTGAATACTTTTGAATTATATATATGCAAATGTCTCTCTCTGGTAACTACAAAAGAAACAATTAATAGGTTAACATATACATAATCCATTAGCTAAAAAAGAAGATATTTGAAAAAGGAAATTAAGTCGAATTGAATAATTGAAAAGACACAATTACTAACTCACCCCCCACTTAGTAACTGCCACGTATTTATCAATTGGTATTAGAGATGGTTCCTTCAGTGTCAATTTAACAAATAGAAGGAAGTCATAAATCTTTAGAATTACTAGTCATTAAGGAACCTCAACAAACAATGCCCCTTTATTTAATGGCACAAATTATGCCTTCTGGAAAGTGATAATGAAGACATATTTAATGTCTCTTAGAGTAGAAGTCTGGGCTACCATGCTGATGGGTATGAAAGAACCAAAGAAAATTAGTATTGACAAAGATGACAAATTGGGATTCACAACCAATGTAAATGCTATGAATTCTCTTCTTAGCTCGTTAAGTAATGTTGGCATTATGATTCAGGTTTGGCGCTATGACACAGGTGTTGTACTTGATGGCAACTCACTCAAGTGGTAGATCTCTGTTCAGGCTCTCAAAATCATAGAAAATGAGATACCCGCAGGTGTTCCTAAGAGAAGCTGCGGACCCGCAGGTACACCGACCAAGAAGTGCGGACATACCCGCAGGTGCTCCGTTCAGAAGGTGCGGACCCCAGTTCACTCACTCCAATGCAGAGAAGGGTGCACACGTGGGAATTCTTATGTTTGGCCCTTGGTATTTAGCCCGTCGTTCATGATCCTATGGTTTTGGTCCGTGGTATAGGATCTAAATTATTGAACCCCGGTTTGCATCCCTTGTATTGGTTATCGATGGTTTTGTCCCATGGTTTGAATAAGGGCTTGCCTATAAAAAGGAAAGGAGATCACTTGGCTTGACACTTGTGAAATTTGAATATCTTAAGATCTGAAATTTTGGGTAATCGGTTTAAAAAGCTAGATCTAAATCAAGGTGAAATCTGTAAAGTATAAGGCGGATCTGTTGATAGGTCGTGATCTCTTGGGGGCATGATCAGATCTGTGGATCTGACTGTCTGTGGCACATTGAAGGACTGCTAATTTGGCTCTATTCAGAGGTCCGCAGGCGATCCACGGCACAGGTGCAAAGGTCCGCAGCGCAGCAGAAGGCACAGGTGCGGGGATCCACAACGAAGCAGAAGGCACTAGTGTGGAGGTATGTAGCGCAGAATAAAACACAGTGCGGAGGTACGCAGAGGAAGAGAAGGACCAGGTGCGGAGGTACGTTGTCAAGCAGACAGTGCAGGTGCGGAGGTACGTTGTCAAGCAGACAGTGCAGGTGCGGATCTGAGTAGAGGTACGCAGTGCAGTGGAAGGAGTAGGTGCGGAGGTAGGCAGAGCAGAAGAAGGACCAGGTGCGGATCTGCGCAGTTTAGACACATAAGAGATGCGGATATCCACATGTTTATATTGGTGAAGTTGCAGACTTTTCTTGAAATAATTATTGGCTGCCTTTTATCTATTGCTGCAGAGTTCTGGGTTTCGATTATTGGTGTTGCTTTTTTGTTTACAGCGTTATGAGAAGTTGGGTGATTCATTGGTTGATTGTATAAGGAGATTGGTTGATTCACATGTACTTGATGATTATTTGATGTTCTTGGATCCAGTCTGAAAATTAATGAAACGTGGTCCTTAAAGAAGTAGAAGAGCTAAGGGGGTTGTAGCTCCCTTCCAGGAGAGACTGGAAACAAGAGAGAGTTGTAGCTCTCTGTAGGTTGCAGCCTGCGTACTGGTAAAGGACTGCACCAATACAAAATCATTGTAAAAGAAGTTTCTAATTGAAAGAAGATAGAGACATATTGCAACAGGTGGTTTTCTCCCACATTGGGTTTCCACCTTATATCTGGTGTTCTTTGGTGTGATTATCCGTTTTTCCTGTTCTTGCTCATTATTATATGGTACTGACATACAAACTAATGATCAATATCTGAAGAATAAATTAAAGTATAAATCTGGAAGATATATTGAAAAGAATTTGATAATACTGATTCAGCCTCCCCTCTCAGTATTATTTCCAACAAGTAAATCATAATTTATTAACGCAATGCATTGTAAAACAACTAAAGAAATCTGTGATAAATTACAAAATATTCATGAACGAGATACCAAAGTAAAGATGGCCAAATTACAAGTATACAGAATGCAGTTTGAGACATTAAAAATGAATGAAGATGAAGATATTTCTAAGAATAGATGAATTTTTTAATGCCATGATGGGTCTAGGAGAAACACTCAAAGAGAGTGTAATAGTCCAAAAAGTACTGAGGTCATTACCTTCATAGTTTAATCCTAAGGTTTTAGCTATAAAAGAAATAACCAACTTTAAGACACTAAACATGGATCAAATACTTGGTTCTTTGACAACATATAAGATTAGAATTAAAAAAGGAAAGTTAGCAACCAAATATGCAACTTTCAAAGTAGACAAGTCTATAGAAGACAAGGAATGTTCATGCTCAGACTCTGACGAAGAAGAAGAGAAAATTTTCAGAAGATTGAAGAAAGGTACAGGTAAGTACAAATGAAAATTCCCATTTATGTGTATTAATTGTATAAGAGTGGGGCATTATGCCTCAAAATGTCCATACAAGAAATAAGAAAAAAAGGTTAAGGGGAAAGAAAAAAACAAGTTTAACAAAATGCATAAGAAGAAAAACTTTTAAAAGAAGCGTTTTCATGCACAAGAATATAGTAGTACATTTGAAAGTTCCAACGAATTCTCTAGTGAATATGGAGCTAGTAAGTTTATTTTGATGGCCTTAGAAAACTTGGAATAAGAACTTAATGAATATGAAGAAGAAGAAGAAGGTGAGGTAGACCTTGAGGGGGAGTTGATCAGTGCCCTAGAGGAAATATATAGACTCAAATAGAAGAATAAGAAACAAAAAGATATTTTGTTAAAGTATGTAAAATAAGAGTGTAATTCAGAAAAGCTTGTTAAGCTAAAAGTTGAACTAGAAGAAGCCAAGAAGGTGGAGGACATTCTGCTACAACAAATAAAAGAGAAAAGCAAGGAGTGTGAAAAAATGGAAGAGGAAGTAGTAACCATGAAGAAAAAGCTAGAGAAGGCACAAATTGATTTAAATATAAACCTTCAACTTATAAAAGGATCTGAAAAGTTGGATGCAATATTAAATGCTCAAAGATCTCCACTTACAAAAGTCGGGTTAGGTCATGAAGGGTAATCTAGTGAAAGTAAGAAAAAGGACAAAAAGATAATTACTTTTGTAAAAGAAATCGAGGGAGACAAGGACAATCCAAATTAGCTTGAGAATAAGGAGGTGAGTGGTACACTTAATGAACAAGGAAACATTGCACTTAAGTAGCAATGATAAAGAAGCACTTCCAGTCTATTGTAGCGGACAAAAAGAGTGTACAAATAAAAATAAGCTACCAAAGACCATACTTCTTTGAAAAACAAAGTTAGCAAATGCCAAGGAGAATCTATTCTCAAGCATTATCCATTCCTAGGTATGTAAACCTTTTCTACGGATATTGTTACTGTTGTAAAAATTTTGGACGCAAAACTATAAATTACAGAGCTTATGTCAGTAGAAATGAAATGAGAAACCCTAAAAGAAGTGAAGTAAATAATAGATCTGCAAACATCAAAACATACATGAATCTGGAAAGAAATCCATTTTCTCCACTCTTTGATATCACTCAGTGTTACTACTGTCACAATTTTGGGCATAATTCATATGAATTTCAGCTGAGAAATAATAAGTTACAATATCAGAACAATTGTAGAACAAAAGAACCTATGCAGTGGAGAAAGAAGAAAGAAGAGAAGAAAAATAATAAGTGTGGCCCAGTTTTGTATGCCCAAAACCAGAATAGTAAATGGTATGTGGACAGTGGTTGTTCTAGACATATGACATGAGACAAAATAAATTTCTTATCTTTAGACGGAAATAAAACAAGAAATGTCACATTTGGAAATGATGCAGCAAGAAGAATTAGAGGAAAGGGTACAATCAGTTTGAATAATGGAAAAGGAAAATTTGAGGATGTACTATTTGTTGAAGGACCAAAATATAACTTTCTAAGTTTTAGTCAGATGTGTGGCAAAGGTTGTGATGTCCTCTTCAAAGCTCAGGATTGTGAGATCAGGTCAACAACAATAGGGAAATTTTTTGCTAAAGGATTTCAAACATAAAATAATGTGTATGTATTGAAGGAAGATAATGAATAATGCTACATTAGCAAACAAGATGAGTCTTTGCTATGACACAAGAGATTGGGGAATCTCAATTTTGATCACATCATCAAGCTTAGTAAAAAGAGAGAAATTAGAGATTTACTAAAGATTACAAAACTTCAAAATGTTATTTGCAAATCATGTCAAATGGGAAAACATGCCTAAACTTCATTCAAGATCAAGGATAAGTTGTCAAGTAGTAAGCATTAGCAATTAGTACATATGGATTTATGTGGTCCTTCCAGGAACATAAGCACCAAGAGGAGAAAAATATTTTATGCTAGCAATTGATGACTATTATAGATTGACATGGGCAACATTCCTTAGAAAAAAGTCAGAAGCATTTGAGAGGTTCAAAATTTTCAATGCATTAGCAAAAAATCAAACAGGGTGCAAGATAAAGTGTATAAGCTCAAACAAAGGAGGTGAATTTACTTCATAATAGTTTGCAGACTTTTGTGAAGAACTTGGTATTAAAAAGCAATATACTATTGCAGACACACCACAACAAAATGGAGTTGCAGAGAGACAAAACATGTCTCTACATCAAATGGATAGAGCCATGATGCAAGAGAGAAACATTCCTCAAACCTATTGGGCAGAAGCAATACACGCAACAATTTATATTATGAATAAGGCACATCTTAAACCAAATTGTGATAAGACACCATATGAATTGTGGCACGACAAGCCAACATCTATCAAACATTTTAAAGTGTTCAGAATCAAGTGCTACATTAAAAACAATGTTGAAAAGTTAGGAAAGTCTGATTCGAGCTCAGATGAAGGAATATTTTTGGGATACTCAACAAAAAGTAAAGGATACAGGTGCTAAAATAAAATACTACATACGGTTGTGGATTGTATAGATGTAAAGTTTGATGAAGAGTTCCCTGACAAGAACAAGAGCACAAGTTTTATCAGTCCACCAGATCATCACCATTGTCAGTGAAGAAGAAGTAGTACAAGATGAAGAATCAGAAAAGGTAGAGACTCATTCAAAAAATCCCTCAAGATATGTATAAAATAATCACTCCGATAGTCAAATTATTGTTGATAAAAGTGAAGGAGTCCAAACAAGAAGACAACTTGCATAGATAATAGATCAGGCTCAAATTGATATGCTATCAAAGATTGAACTCAGATATTTCGTTGAAGAAAGCAAAGCCAAACACTAGATTGATGCTATGAATGAGGAGCTAGATCAAATTGAAAAGAAAAAGTCCTAGGAACTGACACCAAGACTAGTAGGAAAGAATGACATAGGTACAAAATGGGTATTCAAAAATAAGATTAATGAACATGGAAAAATTATTATAAATAAAGAAAGGCTGGTATGCAAGGGTTACTCACAGGTATGTATTGACTATGAAGAAAATTTTGCACCAATGGCAAGATTGGAGGCAATCAGAATGTTTCTTGAATTTGCATGTTATAAAGATTTGAAAGTGTACTAGATGGACGTGAAGTCTACATTTTTAAATGGACAACTCAAGGAAGAAGTCTATATAGAAAAATCTGAGGGTTTTTTATTATAAGATAATCCTAATTATGTATGCAGGTTAAAGAAGGCATTGTATGGACATAAACAAACACCACATGCATGGTACTCTAGGTTGGACAAGTACTTTCAAAAGCAGGGTTTCAAGAGAGGTGCAAGTGATAGTAACTTGTACATAAAGGATAATGAAGATGAAATTCTAATTGTGGTGGCATATGTAGATGATATTATGTTTGGAAGAAATAAAGGAAATTTAATGCAATGGTTTTCTAATGAGATGAATTCCGAGCTCAAGATATCAATGATTGGGGAACTTACTTTTTATCTAGGGCTGCAAATTTTAGAAAATTCAGAAGGTATATTCATTTCTCAAGAGAAGTATCTAAAGGATATGTTGAAAAAGTTCAAAATGGAAGATTGCAAACCTGTCTCAACGGCCATGGAAATTGGATGCAAGTTGTGTACGGAGGATGAATCACTTGACGTTGATCAAAAGCTTTACATACCTATGATAGGGAGTTTACTATATCTAATAGCTTCTAGACCAGATATAATGTTGGCAATCTGATTGGTGGAAAGACATCAGTCAACACGTGAACAAACTCATCCACTAGCAACAAAAAGGATATTCAGGTACTTGAAAGGGACAACATACTATGGACTATTATACCCAAAAGGAAAGGACTTCATATTGAAAAAATACACAGATCTAGACTAGGCCAGTTGTATATAGGACAAGAAGAGTACAAGTGGTGGTGCATTCTACTTAGGAGAATCATTGGTTGCATGGTTAAGAAAAAAACAATCCTCGGTATCTCTATATACAATATAAGACGAATACATAGCAATTGTTTCTTGTTGCACATAAGTATTGTGGATGAAACAAACTTTACAAGATATGAAGGTAAGTTTTAGTGAACCAATATCTATTAAGTGTGAAAATACTAGTGCAATAAGCATCTCAAAAAATCCAGTGTTTCATTCTAAGACTAAACATATCCCTATAAAGTAGCACTTCCTCAGCGAAAGGGTGGCTGAGAAAATATTGAAACTAGAATACATATAAAAAAAGATTAGATAACATATATATTTACTAAGCCACTAGCAAGAGAACCATATAAATATCTAAGGAGAAAATTAGGGATAGTTCTTGCTCCCACTTCTCATTAACTTGACTTCAAATAGGAGCCTCAAAGTATCGTGGAGAATATGAAAAAAATGGAGTATCTAAGGGGAAGACTCTAGAGGTGCAACAAGAAGACTAAAATAATAAAACAACCAGAAGACTAAGTGTTGAGACTTTGAAGTAGCCAGAGAAGTAACATGAAGAAGACCAACTTATATTTGTAGAACCAGGCCATCTTCATTATGAAAAGACAACATCAACTTGCTCCATCATTCAAAAGTTTATCCTTTGATACAAAAATTTATGCAAAAATGTATATATGACAAAGTGAATAAGCCTATTCAAAATGCATATGATATAGTTTAACATTTGCACATCTAGTTAAAGCATTTTGAATATGAGTCTAGCATTTTGCATCATTATAATTTCTCAAAATTCTTCAGCTTTAATGACTCTGAATATTTATGACCTATGCATCAAACTACTTTCTATTTGTTATGTATTCAAGTGATATTATATGAACTATGAAGAAAGCAAAATAAGAAATCCTTTCAAATATATAAAGTGAAAGCGAATGTGATGACTTCAATCCAAGAGGAGCAAAATCTATATATCATCTTCTTTATATATGGTCCCTAGGAGTCTTCAACGTGAAGTGTCACGTGAATGACACTCAAACCATATTATTTGCAAACTATTGTGATAAGGTCACAAATGAAGACACACACACACACACACATATTTATTTGAAGACATCTAGTCTTTGTCCAACATCTAAGCTATCATAGTACTAGTATAAAAAATCATCATGTGTAGAGGTATCATAAAATGTACAAAATCACATGAGAATATGAACAAAAAACAAGGCGAGATCATACAATATTTCTAGTGAATGCAAGCATTTTGGCCGAACCTAAGACAAATTGAGCACAAGGTTGATTATATCAAAAGCATATTAGTCACATAAAAGGAGGCACAAAGTTATGAGGAAAGAAATGCAACTTCTAATAGTAAGTCAATTTTTATGTTAGCATCAAAGAAAAGGTTATTCTTCGCAGGGGGAGATGAAGCCTATAACATATCACATAGTTATCACAAGTGTAGATCCATGAGAAAGAGAATGATATGACATTTCATTTGCAGAAGAAGACATTATATCATGCACAGAGAAGGATTCATAAAGATCACAATTTTATAGACATTGAACACATTGACCATATGATCAAAACGCCATATTTTAGAAGAGGACATTATGTATGCATATTGTAGAGGAAACATAAAATGAAACAAAGGATATATCAAATATATAAAAACCAGAACATGAATAAAGAAATTCAGTGCAAAACTATTACAATTTGCAAGGACCAAAATAGAGATAAAATTGAACGCAAGGGTATGACTAGCGTAGACAACCGAAGTTGAGGATTCACACACCAAAGCATCACAAAGGAAGAAAAATACTAAATCAAGCAATTAAGGACTCAAAGAGACTTAAGCAACATAAATAATTCATATTTGTAATACTATGAAATACCAAGGAGAGTCAGCGATGTAGGGAGACAGGTGGACAAAGCTATCAGATGGACAAAGATGACAGAGATTCTAGAGGTGAAAGGGATGTAGTGGAGGTTACAAGGACGCCGAGATTTTACTTAGATAATCTGGAGCAAGCTAGAATGAGTTAATGACTCCATGAAAGTAATGAATGTTGTCATTATATTTGTTGTGCGTTATGGTTGTGTGGGTTAAGATTACATAAGGCATATAATGGATTATGTTTTAAGATACAACTATATGGTCCATGATATTATCATCAAAATTATAAAAGAATTAAATGGATGCATTATAATTATTTGGCCCACAATATTGTTGGATGCATTATTGCGAGAATATATGGTCCATGATATTGCTGGATGTGTTTTTTCCAAACTATATGGTCTACGATATTACTGGATGCGTTATAATTATGCAAGATTAAATGTTAGTTCATTATTTCCAGTGAAATAAATGGCTTATGTTTATTGTGTGTTATTGGTTCAACTGCTCAGTGGTTGATACTTCATTATGCATTCAGTATAATATGGTAATTTCTACGTTAATTTTGAGGTGAAAATTTCAGAGTCAATATACAAAAAAAATTCTTCAAGGGTATCACACTTGTCTCGATTAGGTCCTTGGGCACTATTTTTAATCATATTTAAATATATATTGGTGTTTGGAATTGTATATACGTTGCATTTGAGTTGTTGTTCTGCTTCACTTGCTAGATATTAATTGCTCTAATCATCAGTGTATTAAAAGTGGCATTCCTTCATTTGTATGGATTCAAATTGAATGAGATGGAGGCGGAGACAGAGATGTGCTTGGAAGGTTTACAAAGGTGTATTGAGATGGATTTCATAGATCGAGTGCTCATATTCTATGCTCACTTGGACTCCACCCATACTTTCAGTTCTAAGGTCATTTGCTATTGGAAATACTGAGGGGGGGGGGGGGTGAATCAGTATTTCTTTTCAATTGTTATTTTTACCAGTTAAATAATTTATACTTAGAACACAAAATGAACAACATGAATAAATGCTTTTATTAATATAATCTTTACAATAAGTCAAGTACAATGTATATAGGGTTCCAACCAGTTGCCAAGCACCGACTTGGGCTTTTTGTGAGGCTCCAACATCCAGGGCACCAACCCTGTCTTGTCAAAGCACCAACCTTGGATTTAGGAGCACCAACTACAAGGACACCAATCCTTCCAATTCTGAGGCACCAACCCCAAGGGCTCCAATCCTCTGCTATATATTGTCTAGATATGTTTCATAGTAATTCTCTACTCCCAACATCTTCTTCACTGAATTCTATCTACCTACACCTTCACTACTACATCAATGACAACCTGTCTTCATATGAAGGAGTCTTCACAACTCTCCAAAGTTACCTCATGATGATCTCAAATAGGCATCATGATATCCAATAATTTTTCCAAGATTTGTTGAAGCTTTCCAACAAGATATCTGTGCTAAGACTCAATGTATGGACAAAAACAATTCTCTGTTTTCAAGCCTCTGTTCTTATTGTAGTAGTAACTGCTTTAGGAGTGATTGTCACAGTATCTTACTTCCAAGGAACAAACTCACAAGTACTTCAACGCTGATGTTGTCTACTGCTCCCTTCAATTGATGACTGATGAAATTTTACTTGGCTAGTTCGAGGGCAAACAGATCTTCATCTTTCGTTGGCCATTCAGCTTCCTCTGCACTCACTCGACCTTCGAATTCCTTCTTATTCCACTGAACCTTTCGACTTTCTTCTTCACTCGTTGGACCTTCGGCTTCCACTTTTGTCCTGATGGACCTTTAGCTTCCTTCTGTCTTGCTGGACCTTCGGCTTCCTTCTTCGCTCAGCCTTCGGCTTCTACTGCACCTTCTACGTTTGCCAGACCTTCGACTTCTATTGCACCTTCTGCATCTGCTAGACCTTCGACTTCTACTGCACCTTCTGCGTCTGCCAGACCTTCGACTTCTACTGCACCTTCTACGTCTGCCAGACCTTTAGCTTCCTCTGTTTCTTCTGTGTCTGCCAGGCCTTCGGCTTCCTCTGTTTCTTCCAGTACACACATTGTGAACTTTCCTTGTTCTCTGTTATAGATGCCTGATACGCCTGACTTTTGGCTTCCTTTTTTGCTGGACCTTTCGGCTTCTCGACCTTCGACTTCTCGATATTTGGCTTCCTCTGTCTCTTCGTGTTCACGAATACTCAAAAGACACCTTCATTGGAAGAGATGCTGAATTACAATAGATGTTACATATTAAAATTATATTCATACAATAGACTCATTATTTAGGGAGGATTTCATAGGAGAGACCGTACCCAATGAGGTCCCACATCCACGTCATCAATCGCAATCGCAACTTTCAGAGGTCTTGCAATCGCAACTCTTAACATCACTGATGTAACATGGTTGATATTCATACTGCCGATGAAATGGACACGATATAATACTAAATAGTTGTCAATAGATCCGTCGGGTCCATAGCTCCATCGCAATTGGCTGTCTGTCGGGTCCACAAGTCTTATCGCAATCGTAGTTTACCATCATTACATTTCTTCAAGACTTGTGATGGATGAGATATTTCTTTAGGATGTATTATAATGGTGCAACGGGTTTGCATACATATTGCAATCGACGGATTTTAATGTGGCAAGGCTTTAAAGAGGCTTGCGATGTGGCAGTATTTCAATAAACAGTTGTTAATAAATCCGTCGGGTCCATAGCCTTATCGCAATCGATGGTTTGCGGGACTTCGACTGGCACATGGATTAAAAATGGCCTTAACTCCCATAGTTGACAGTAATCTAAGGGTTGACTATGAGATCCATGGCTAGGATTGAGTGCAGGACTTCAGCCACGATCAAGGAAGTCTGTACTTCCTACCCCCGCTCTTCCGATAGCTGTTGCTCCTGTGACTTCTCTTCACTCTTCCACTCTTCCAATAGTTTTCTTCTTTATTCCTCTGTTATCATTGTTTCTCTACTGGATCTACTACATCATTTGCTGTTCAATTGACCTCCTGTGTCATTTGCTGTTCAATTGACTTGGGTCCTCCATCTCATCATATCATCATATATCAAACTTTCATCACTATTAGCATTATGATCAATGGACATCAATGGGAAATCATGTATCAAATAATTTTCCATCACAAACACTGCTATATTGACATCAATGACAACCTAGATTAACAATCTCCCCCTTTGTCATTGATAGAACT
Source organism: Pinus tabuliformis (assembly GCA_031772625.1). Classification (NCBI taxonomy): domain Eukaryota; kingdom Viridiplantae; phylum Streptophyta; class Pinopsida; order Pinales; family Pinaceae; genus Pinus; species Pinus tabuliformis. Next base: position 1,192,094,849 of record CM062816.1, on the reverse strand, counting down.
AGACTTTTTCTCTCCCCCTTTGACATCAATGGCAAAGGAGTGCACAAGGACTCCCCCTGTCAAACTACTTCTATTCTTTATGAATAGTATATTTTTATGGGTATGTTACTCCCCCTGTCATGGTGCTCTTCTTTTTACTCAAGATAGAAGGATTGCTCCCTCATCATCAACTAGCACATTATCCCCTCTTCATGTCTCAGAACTTCTTCATAATGCTTTCAACAATGCTTAAAGATGCTCCATTTCAAGGCTTCCAAATAGGCTCCAAATAGCCATACACCAAATGTTAAAGTCCAAGTTTTTATGCTTCTGCAATTCGAGTTTTGTTGTCTTCACAGTCAGAATTAAGGAGTCTTTATAGTTTGAATCAAGAGAAGATGCCACTGAAATTTTCATTCTCTCTATCTTTCTTTAAATCAAGATTTCTTTGTATCTCTGTGCTTCTCCTTAAGTTACTGAGCTATATTCGACTGCACAAAATTATCCTTTCTATATTCCTTTTGATGAGCCATCTTTTCCTTGCGTTCTTGTAAAATTCTCTGCAGTGATGGTGATTGAAGGAATCCCTTATTATTGTGCAATGATATGCAAAAATGATATGAAATCCTTGCTACAAATCTGTGATAGCAAAGATCAACAACTTCAACTTGTTGACAATGAATCCTCACATCCAAACTGAGCGAACAATCATAAGAGTTTGTACAAGCCCAAACTTCAATCTACTTCTGACTTGTGGAATATAAAAAGACCCAAAATTCTTACTGTTTTCTTTGGAATAATACAATACAATGACTATGGGCTGCTACAAAAATGTTACTCATACATGGCTCCAATCTTTAGGGTTCATAAATGAGATCTTCAACCAAGACTAATCCACTGTGGTTACAAGAATTACAAGTTGCAAAATGTACCTTGATGTTGCTACAAATCACCCTTTATGACTGTTGCAACAATGATGATGAAGCCAACATTTTATAGAGAATTTGCTCAGGTCGACTTTTCTTTTGGCAAGTACTGAACCAAGGGTATATGTATATATATATATATTCAGAGCAATGTCATGTCCTGGAGTAGCCTTATCACTGGAAATTCTTTGCACTAGAATAACCCTGTTACTATAGTCATGAGACTTATGCCAATATGGTTATTGTGAGAAATTGACATTGTACACACAGGTCCGCAAACTTTTATGCTCAAAACATCACACTTCACCTTTATGCTTAGGTCACGCATTTCATAATTGCATTTTGATATTCAGATTATTTTAGTACAACAGGTCTGCAGGTCAATTAGATCTTATCTTGTTTCAACAAGATTCAAAAGATGCGGAGATCACTGTTGGAAATCACGATTTATAGTATCCAACATCTTCAATTCAAGAATCACGATTGTTGTTAGACCAAAACCTACAAGTTATCTCCACTAGCAGATTTTGATATCCAATCTGTGACTGTCTTTTAAATTATTTTACTGGTTGACAACTTTTTGCAATGCTTCAATTTTGCTAGATTCTTCCAACTGCTCTTGCTTCAAGCTCCATTCCCAGATGTGTTTGTTTCTTTGAAGGTTTCCTCTATTACTATCCTTGATTTACCTATTCTCACATTATATCCCTGAGTCGAAACATTCAACTTTTGTAATATCAACAACATAGTTATTTGCCCTATTTCCCTAGCATTGGATGGCCTTCTCTGCTGCTCCAATTTCTGCTTAGTGATCAAGTGGAAAAAATCTTCAACAACAGTCCAAAGAATGGTTACAAGATCATGTTCTTCAATGTAGTGCTCCTGAGAAATGATCTTTATCAAAGAATGATTGTTAATATAGCTCAACAAGGATTTCATAAGGACCCTTTCATGAATAGCTTCTGCAATAATGATCAAGAATCACAAGCTCCCCCTAACTGTATGCATGGTCTCTTTTTGGCAGAATCCCATCATCAAACACTCAAAATATCAAGAATATCTTCATCAAGTCAACAACATGTGTTGTTGGTTGGAGGGTTCAGGAGATTTTTCAGATTGTATTTGCTTTCTTCTCCATACTTGTGTAACTTTCTTTTCTGGCATGGTTCTATCTTGAGAAGGTGCCCAAATCAAGTTACAATTACGTGCCATATGACCACTGTTATGACACTTGAAGCATTCTATGTTGTTCATGAATAAGAATTCATGACTTCTTCTTGCGAAATTTCTTCTCGGAGATTGATGGGGATCATTATAAGCCCTACAATCTTTTGCCATCTGTCCAAAGTTTGTACAAGAATAAAAATAACTGAGAAATAAACTTTGGTACATGGGAGATGGAGATTTCCTTGATGTACTTCTAAAGCATTTCTGCCTTGAGATCCTTTGATGATAATTATTGCTTCTCGCATCCTTGACAACATTTTCATTTCTTCTTGGAATAGGAAGTCCTTCATTAATGCCTTGACTCTTATCTTTACCTTTGCTAAAACTGGGAGCATCAACATTTCTTTCTGACTTCCTCATATCCTTCTTGTTTGAAGAAATATCATTCTTGCTTGAGGATTCACCTGCATATCCGAGACCTGATTTATCAAATGGACATCTTTGATGGCTGAGCATGTCATCCAAGGCTTGAGAGCTCTTCATGGTTTTTTCCATCCCTTCAACCTTTTTCCTGAGGGAGACAATCTCTTCTTCCAATCTTTCGCAATCATTATTCTTCTTAGCAAGTTGTTTCTCAATCTCTTCCTTAATACGTATTGCTTCATTTTCTTCTAATTTAAGGGAGATGATATCTGACTTCATTTTGAAGATTTATTCATTTTCCTTTGCTAGACTGCTCTCCATTTCTTCCTTGATCCTTGTAGCTTTACATGTTTCGGCCTTGAGAAGGTTGATGTTAGATTTTAATTTGAAGATTTCTCCATCCTTTGCTTTTAGTTGACATATCATGGTGTTTCTCTCCTTTTCTGCTTCATCAACCTATCCTTCTATGATTGCCAATGCTTCCATTGTCTTCTCAGCTCCTTGTGCTTGTTTCCTTGCTTCTTCTAGTTGTGATTTAAAGGAGGAGCCTGTTATAGACATTTTTGTGCCTTACAGCATGAAGCATGAAATGTCAATAATCTAAGGGATCCAAAGTCCCTAAACATGTTGTTCCTACCCCTATAGGAACAAGGTCAGCAAACCACAGCACTAAATATCAGTTCTCCACTTGAAAACACTCAAAATCAAGCAAATTCTGGATCATGTCAACTGCTCCATTGAGCATCTGCGCTGAATGTCAACTGCTCCACTCTGTACCTGCGCTGAATGTCAACAGTAATGAAGGCTACCTGCGCTGGGCGAGATTGGCCAAGTGGCACAGTCATTCCACAAGGTGTCAAATGCCCAGGAAGCTTCCAAAATGACACTTGGATCAGGGAATTCGCCTTGTGATGAGTAAGAGGATCTAGATCTCCAAGTGGAAGCAAGAACCTCCAAGTGGACTCAAGAACTGAAGAATAACTGAAGTGGGAGAGGACACTAGTCAGCTCCATGCCAAGCTCAAGCTGACTCATCCTTTCTCCAAATCTCCTATATATAGAGCTCTCTCATGAGGTCTAGGGAGGCTGGAATCTGGTGAATGTAAGGAAGTGCTGTTGGTTTGAGTATAGAACTATTGGGTGATTTGCTTGAAGGAGGTGAAGAGGAGATTTCTTTCTGCTGGGAGGTGTTGCTGGATTGGGCCTCTTATGGTTGTAACACTCTCAGAACTTTACTTCTTCCATTAATAAAGCATTTGAGGTTCTTCTATATGCATGTGTCTCAATGGCGTTTTGATACTTGTATATTTGATTTATTCTAATCCTTGAATCAATTATGAATGTATGCTTCTTGTAGTTTCCCTTTCTTGTGCTTTTGCAGGATCTTGGTGTAGCTGGGCCAGTGAAAGAGCAAGGAGCTAGGAGCAAGCAACAAAGAGAGAAGATTGGATCAATCATTAGCGGAAGACAACGGTTAGTGGATCTCTTTCTCCCCTCTCTTACATCTCATAAAGAAATAATCTTGAATAGCTTTGCATTCGGTTGTTGCTGAGGTACTATCACCCTTAGAGTGGGATAGGGTCATTCCGTATTGGATACTTTTCCCAACAACAAATTGGCGACTCCACTGGGGATCGTATCTTGTTGGTTGTTTATGTTTTTGCTATTCATTTCATAAACACAGGGAGTACCGAATCGAACTGCATTTGGATCTTTCAAATGCAAAGTAGAGGGCAGCTGCTCTAGCTCAGTTTCTGGGCAAGTTTATGATTTGAAGAGCTGATCCACAAGGACTCTAATAAGCTCTTAGTGATAGCTTTTCATCCTCCTTGTCATCCCTTAGTGTGTACTTGACTGATAGCTTCTGATTTGGCCAAAAACTGTGAATGTTTGAGCAATCTGTGACCCGGAAACCAAGAGAAACGAAAGTTTCGTTCTTCAGTGCAGGCTGTGTGAAGGCTGTCTGCATTTCAGCGCAGTTCCCGAAGGGGCTACCTGCGCTGAAGGTCAAACTGCCTGTGTACCACCTGCGCTGGACCAGTCTTGCCTTGTGCTACTGGGGTTTCCTGCTGTTTCTTGCCCTGTGTTCACCTTTGTTTTTGCAGCCTGTTACCAGTCAATGTACCTATCTGAAACCAACTTTCCTTGCCACTATTCCGCCTCGGTTGTATAAAGAAACTGTATTTGTTCTTTGTGTATTTCTTATATCATTTGCAGTTTCCCATAACGAAAGTGAACTAGTCTTGCTGTGGCCTCTTAGATCTAGACCTGTGATAAAGTGTCGTTTTGATCCTAAGAGTTAGTTTGTTTGCTATTCATAGCTGATTGAGCTTTTGCTTTCGTCATATGGTTTGAATTTATATATTTCTAGTGTCGAAACAAGTAAATCTTAAGGTGTCTTTTGATTTTGGACAAGCTTGTTTGCTTTCACTTGAAATTGAATTCAAAATTATACAACAGCTTTCTTTTTGTGTCGCACAAACATTAAGAAAGAGAAAAGAAATACTTGCATTGTGCATGTGCATTATGACAGTTTGCATATTGATTTAGGAAAAAGTGCATTAGTGTGTGCTCTATGATCTGTGTGAAAAGATGTTATCTTTCTTTTCCCTCAGTAGTTAAGATTTTCAAAGTTGAAAGATTGAAAAGCTTGCTTATCATCTTAGACTGCATTTAGGAGTGTTACTATACATCTCGTGGTGATCCATAAAGGCAAACTGCTAAACAAGATCAACCTTAAAATAAATTGAATTTACATAACAACGCATTGAAACATAACGCAAACACATAGAGGTCTAAGCTAGAGACGTGTTCCGGCGTCGTTAAACGTGATATCTTAGCGTTGAGTGTTTGGGTGATTCCTCCACGGTGAAGCGATAAGTATCAATACGGACTTGTGCTCCCACGTACCGTCGCGTATATATTGGGAGACCCCTATAGGAACAAAGCCTTTATCCATAGGAAACCGTGTCGGCCGCTCTACTGATCGCAATGCAGTGAACACAGCATTCACGAAGATCGACCACTCGTACCGTAAAACGTATTCTGTGGTTTTGCGAAAAGTTTGGCACACCCTCTGCCTAGAACTCCAGAGCAGTTTTTTTTGGCCTTTTTCAAACTCTATAACTGAAAAAGTCCATCCGAGCATTTGTCACTTCGGGCTCGTTAAAACATCGAAGGAGACTAGAGTCATCTTTAGCTTTTTCTCGACTCTTAAAAAGTGAAAAAGCAAGTTGTGTCTAAAGCGTCGTTATAAAATTTATTTTAAACGGAACATAATCACCTCCTATTCCTGCGTTGATCTTTAGGCTGTGAACATGGAACGCCCCAACCAAGGAATTCCACATGATGGAAATCCTAGTCCTTTCTCCTCTTGGGGAGAAGTTGGTGCGCCCCACATGGCCACATTGTCGCTTCCAGGACTGACAATTGGCCTGCCAATTTGGCTATTCTCAACCAATGTAGTTCAGAACACCATGGTTCCTGAACAGTCGAGTCAACAGTCAGATGAGTCTAGAGCTGCCCACCAGCCTTCTACTTCCTATAACTCTTCCTCCAATCCTTCATCTTCGCAAGGTAGAGCCGGCAAAAGCCAAGCTCCCATGAAGAAGAAAGAGAAGAAGGAGAGAGAGAAGAAGAAGAAGGAGCCTAAGGCGACTGGGGGCAAGCAAAAGACATCTGACAAAAATCCACACACAGCACAGACCGGGCCTAAATCGCCATGTGTCATATGTAGAGGAGACCACTTCCATAGAGATTGTCCCTGTATTCCCCGGATACTAAGGGACTGGTCACCTCGTTTGCACAATTCGGGAGCATCAACCTCTGATAGCCATGTTGAATGCTTACCGTCAACCAGCGAAAGTGAAGGTTCAAGACAAAGAAGGGGAGCAAGATCCCCTTGCAGACTGTGTGAAGGCGATCACGCCATCCACCGTTGTCCCTTCTTAGATGAAGCGAAGAGAGTTTTGGAAGATCGTCCGGTTTCACCGTTGAGACTTCCTCCTGGATACAAAAAACTCGTGCCAAGTCCTTCGTTGGTTGAAAATACAGCTGGCCCGCTCAAGTGGTCAGCTGAAGCGTCAGTCATTGAAAATGAACCTACTGAATCCAGACCAGACGAAAGTCTAAAGGTCGATACGGCAGTTGACCCGGTTCCGCCTTCAGAGGTTTCATCTTCAAATGACACCGTCACTGAAGATTCATCTTCAAATGACACCCTCACTGAAGAGAATAAGGATGACACCATCCAGATTCTTTTCATCAACACCGACTCTGATGAGCATCAGGGCAATGCGCCCATTCCTTTATCGCAGGAAGGAACATCATCAGGGTCATATCCGGCCGTGTATTCGGTCCCACCACCAAGCAACCTGGTTGTGTCCTTTGATTGGAACCAACTAGGCAGACCCCGGTTACCAGCCAGTATACCATTCAGAATCATAGTCCAAATTTATAGAATGGTAATGGCTGGAACTATCATTGATGAAGGGGCATCTGTGAGTATCCTTTCCTCTATTGCTTGGAAAGCACTGGGTTCCCCGGAGCTTTTTCCTGAGATAAGAAATCTCTCGGGTTTTGATAAAGGAACCAGTCGACCGTTAGGGATCCTCCCCAATGTACCTGTTACATTGAAAGGGAAGACCGTTCAAATGAACGTGATGGTCGTTCAAGGACCCTTGGATTATAACCTACTCCTTGGACGAGACTATATATATTGCATGGGAGCTATAGTCTCCTCACTCTTTAGAGTAATGTGTTTTCCACACGAAGGAAGAATGGTCAAGCTCGTAGACCAACTTTCATTTCCGGGATCACGCATCGAAAATAGTCACATACCAACCCTCAATGGTCTATTCACTCAAGAAATGTCTCCACCCCCAGTCCTCCTTCCCGATGAGTGCGAGTGATTTGGAAAGATGGGACCGGAACCCAGGGGACATGCATCCTGGTCTGCTTCGGGCAGAGGAAACCCTGGGTATAAGGTATAATTTCTGCGAAAGAATATGACTAGTCTGTACCCCGTCCGAAAGAAGGAAGAGGGGTTGTTCTGGAACAGGATTCTTTTGTTAAAGTTACTTGTTTGACAAAGGTCATTCACCATTGTCTACTTCGGTAGACAGTGCCGAAGAAATGTTTTCGTTTGATGGTGTTAACAAAACAATCTTTGGGTAACCAGAAAGAGGCAAGCCTCCCTCAATAACATTAATGTTTTGTCTTTGAGTAGTGTTCTTCTCTTGTCGCAAGTAGCTACTCTCTTGTCGCAAGTAGCTGTTCTCTTGCGATCTTGCAAAAGAGCTGTCAAAAGTTGGGCCGACGGGAAGACAAGTACTGCGTAAGACCCGTTAAAAATAACGAGAAGACAAGTATCGTTAACATTAGACTAGCAAGACGACAAGTAGCTGTGAACACTCAAAGAAAAGCAGAGGTGGGGGAGAGGAGGGGCAGCCTTGAAATTGTATTTTATACCCGGGGGCATGCAAACCTTTTGGAGTGCAAGCTAGGAGCGGTTATTTATCTGTTTTTGAGATTAGCCGTTTCCGAACTTGTATAAAGAAAGGAGGAGTTGGAGCATAGCTTATGTGAGGTGCGAGCTCTATAAAAAATGGAATCTTGCAGGAGACATTTCTTATCTTATGACTGGTATTATCGAGCAGTTTTACCGCGGAATTTATGCTCGTTAAAAAATAGAAAAGCGAGATCCGAGCAGTTTTAGCGTCATAGTTCATGCTCGTTAAAAAATAAACATAAGCTTTTGAGCAAGTTTAAGCTCGTTAAAAAATGAACTTCCCGGTAAATAACCATTAAGAATGTACCCTGATCAACCGTAAAAAGACCTTGGTCGTGTTTTGCTGCAGCCATCACCTCCACCGTTCATTTGGCCGATCGTTTACCTCCATATGATTGTTTACCCATTTTGAGGAACAGCTGCGAAGAGTGATTCCACCTAGCCATCCTTGTGACACTGCCGTGATTGGAAAATTCCAACCTGTACCTGGAATCTGCTGCTACCCCTGTTTATCACTCGTTCCTCAAAAGACGAGTCTTCTTTGAGCTCTTTTCTCCTGACTCGTAAAATATGAAAAGTTTGCCGAGTTTTGGCCTTCCAGCTCGTTAAAGTGACCGGAAGAGCTATCCCTCCTCTAGATTTTAATCTTTTTGGACCTGAGGGATTATTACACAAAAAGGTCGAGCGCTTGTTTTATTCGGCTCGTTAAAATTATCGAAAACTCATCCCTTCTGTATTGTTTTATACTTTTTCGGACTTAAGGGATTAGATGACGAAAAAGGAATTTTGGAGTTAACTTTCTGTACCTTTTCAGACTCTCTAAAAATGAAAAGGACCGAGTTTTCCTTGTCGTTAGACTCGTTAAAATGATTAAATAGCGACAAACTTGTCTTTAGACGAGAACGAGTTTCCCTATCGCTAGGCTCGTTAAAACATAGCGATGGGCTTGCCCGAAGGGCAGGTTATAGAACAAGCATATGTTATCCTCCTCAAGCTTGACAAAAATAAAGAGGTACTGGTCAGAAATGACTGGGGAAAAATTGGGAGAACCTCAAGGCTTTAATGGTAGCAAGTCGCTCTTGAACATGACACTTTGTCCTTCGTATCACATCGGGTTGGGTTGTTTCATTCACCGGTCTCATCACCATGGTCTTCGCCAAACCATCCACATTTGGGGTAATGCTACCGATCCATCACATCAGTGTCGTTATATGTTCAAGAGATGTTGTTCAGAAAGAGTCAACCGTGTCCCATCCACTGCCATACATTATCCTTCATCCACCCATGATCGCCGCCCTGAATCATATTTCACAGATTGTTTTCACCTCCACTAAAATCATTAGCTCCGTTCCGTGTCACTGATGTGGGATTCATTAAGGCCCTCCTTTGATGGATCGCTTCTTGTCGACTTCAACTCATTATCTAAGAAGTTGATCTAGGGACAAACCCCCCAGTACTTTGAAGCTTGCATGCCTCAATGGCAAGTTTCTCACTTCCGGCGACAGGTATACATCAATGACCTTCGACCAGAAGATTTTGCTTGGTGTTCGACGCCAAGTCCTTTATTCACACCACGTGAATTGTACTGCAGTACCTTGAGGGTCATTATCATTATCGGTGATTCCTCTCGCGCTTGTTAACGGTTTACATTATTGACCGGTAATCAAGCGATGTCTTTCCATGTTCGACTTCAGCGCAATCCTCACATGGATCAACTTGTACTTAGAGTGAAGATCGAACGAGTTTGAAGACCCCGGATCTAGTTTCATCCATCCGGGCTGCGATATATATTCAGGAAATATAAAGACATTTGATATGTACATCATTGCAGCAGATGATCATCCTACTCAGAGGATGATAATTTCAGCAGAGAATTATCAGTCTACCATCAGACGATCGTCTGTTCTATGTACCAAAATGAATTTATAAAGCTGAGCATGGGAATGCCCGCCTCAGCTAGATCATGAAAGCAGAATGAAAAATAATGTATTGTATTGTATTTTATTACAGGTCACCTCTCAGCGATTGAATGAACTTCGGATCCTCCTGATAAAGCATTTCACCTGATAAACGACCTCATACTTTAGGGGGCAACTGTTATAGACATTTTTGTGCCTTACAGCATGAAGCATGAAATGTCAATAATCTAAGGGATCCAAAGTCCCTAAACATGTTGTTCCTACCCCTAGAGGAACAAGGTCAGCAAACCACAACACTAAATATCAGTTCTCCACCTGAAAACACTCAAAAACAAGCAAATTCTGGATCATGTCAACTGCTCCACTGAGCATCTGCGCTGAATGTCAACTGCTCCACTCTGTACCTGCGCTGAATGTCAACAGTAATGAAGGCTACCTGCGCTGGGCGAGATTGGCCAAGTGGCACAGTCATTCCACAAGGTGTCAAATGCCCAGGAAGCTTCCAAAATGACACTTGGATCAGGGAATTCGCCTTGTGATGAGTAAGAGGATCTAGATCTCCAAGTGGAAGCAAGAACCTCCAAGCGGACTCAAGAACTGAAGAATAACTGAAGTGGGAGAGGACACTAGTCAGCTCCATGCCAAGCTCAAGCTGACTCATCCTTTCTCCAAATCTCCTATATATAGAGCTCTCTTATGAGGTCTAGGGAGGCTGGAATCTGGTGAATGTAAGGAAGTGCTGTTGGTTTGAGTATAGAACTATTGGGTGATTTGCTTGAAGGAGGTGAAGAGGAGATTTCTTTCTGCTGGGAGGTGTTGCTAGATTGGGCCTCTTATGGTTGTAACACTCTCAGAACTTTACTTCTTCCATTAATAAAGCATTTGAGGTTCTTCTATATGCATGTGTCTCAATGGCGTTTTGATACTTGTATATTTGATTTATTCTAATCCTTGAATCAATTATGAATGTATGCTTCTTGTAGTTTCCCTTTCTTGTGCTTTTGCAGGATCTTGGTGTAGCTGGGCCAGTGAAAGAGCAAGGAGCTAGGAGCAAGCAACAAAGAGAGAAGATTGGATCAATCATTAGCGGAAGACAACGGTTAGTGGATCTCTTTCTCCCCTCTCTTACATCTCATAAAGAAATAATCTTGAATAGCTTTGCATTCGGTTGTTGCTGAGGTACTATCACCCTTAGAGTGGGATAGGGTCATTCCGTATTGGATACTTTTCCCAACAACAGAGCCCTCTACCTTGTATTGACCAATCTCTTCTTCAAGTTTGTTCAAGCTCTTGTGCCTTTGTTCAAGTTGACTTGACAAGGTATCCTCCCGTTTCTTTGCTTTATCCAATTGATTTGTCATGGATATGACTTCTTCATGATGCTTTCTTTTGCTTTGATGAAATTCCTTCTTAAGCTTGGCAAGCTCTTCATCCCTTTATTGTACTTGAAGCTTGACAAGGTCAACTTTCTTCCTTGTTTGGTCTTGGTCACCAACTAGTGCTTTCTTCTTAAGTTCCTCATTTTCTTTTTTCAAATTGATAATCTCTTCCATGGCATCCATAAGTTTAGTGAGGAGATCTTCTACACAATCTTTTTCATTCTCTTCATCTTCTAGGTCTTCTTTAACCTTGATGTCATCATTCTCATTTTCAGCTTCTATGATGGATTCTGGATTTCGTTCTTGGTTTCCATCATCTTCTTAAATAGTGGTCATGGTCAATGCTCCTTTTGAGTGAAGGTCATGAAGTTTGTCCCATATACCCTTCACTGATGAACATTTTCCTAAATTGTTCTTTATAGAATCAGGTAGCCCATTCAAAATTGCCTTCATTGCTTTTGCATTGTACTCCTTGGATTCTCCATCCATCATGCTATCAACTATCACTGATTTCCAGATTTCAATGCCTTGAGTCTTTAAGAAATTCCTCATTCTTGCTTCCCGGGGGGGGTGAATCAGTATTTCTTTTCAATTGTTATTTTTACCAGTTAAATCATTTATATTTAGAACACAAAATGAACAACATGAATAAATGTTTTTATTAATATAATATTTACAATAAGTCAAGTACAATGTATATAGGGCTCCAACCAGTTGCCAAGCACCAACTTGGACATTTTGTGAGGCTTCAACCTCCAGGGCACCAACCTTGGATTTAGGAGCATCAACTCCAAGGACACCAATCCTTCCAATTCTGAGGCACCAACCCCAAGGGCTCCAACCCTCTGCTATATATTGTCTAGATATGTTTGGTAGTAATTCTCTGCTCCCAACATCTTCTTCACTAAATTTTGTCTATCTACACCTTCACTACTACATCAATGACAACCTGTCTTCATATGAAGGAGTCTTCACAACTCTGCAAAGTCACCTCATGATGATTTCAAATAGGCATCATGATCTCCAATAATGTTTCCAAGATTTGTTGAAGCTTTCCAACAAGATATCTACGCTAAGCCTCAATGTATGCACAAAAACAATTCTCTATTTTCAAGCCTCTGTTCTTATTGTCGTAGTAACTGCTTTAGGAGTGATTGTCGCGGTATCTTACTTCCAAGGAAAAAACTCACAACTACTTCAACGCTGATGTTGTCTACTACTCCATTCAATTGATGACTGATGAAATTTTACTTGGCTGGTTCGAGGTCAAATAGATCTTTGTCTTTTGTTGGTCGTTCGGCTTCCTTTGCGCTCACTCGACCTTCGACTTACTTCTTCTTCCACTGAACCTTTCAGATTTCTTCTTCGCTCGCTTGACCTTTGGCTTCCACTTTTGTCCTGATGGACCTTCGACTTCCTTCTGTCCTGCTGGACCTTTGACTTCCTTCTGTCCTGCTGGACCTTCGACTTCCTTCTTTGCTCAGCCTTCGGCTTCTACTACACCTTCTGCGTTTGCCAGACCTTTGGCTTCTACAACACCTTTTGTGTCTGCCAGACCTTCGGCTTCCTCTATTTCTTCCACATCTGCCAGACCTTCGGCTTCCTCTGTTTCTTCTAGTACACACATTGTGAACTTTCCTTATTCTTTGTTATAGATGCCTGATACGCTTGACTTTTGGCTTCCTTTTTCGCTGGACCTTTCGGCTTCTCGATCTTCGGCTTCCTCTGTCTCTTCGAGTTCACCAATACTCAAAAGACACGTTCATTGGAAGAGAGGTCGAATTACAATAGATGTTGCATATTAAAATTATATCAGAGAGGCCCTTTTTTCTTTAATATTCATACAATAGACCCATTATTTATGGAGGATTTCATAAGAGAGACCGTACCCAATGAGGTCCCACATCCACGTCATCAATCGCAATCGCAACTTTTGGAGGTCCCGCAATCAAAACTCTTAACATCACCGATGTAACATGGCCAATATTCATACTGCAGATGAAATGGACGTGATATAATATTAAACAATCGTCAATAGATTCGTCGGGTCCATAGCTCCATCACAATCGGCTATCTGTCAGGTCCACAAATCTTATCGCAATCGCAGTTTACCATCGTTACATTTATTCAAGACTTGCGATATGCGACAGATGCGATATTTCTTTAGGACATATTATAATGGTGCAGCGGGTCTGCATACATATCACAATCGACGGATTTCAATGTGGCAAGGCTTTAAAGAGGCTTACAATGTGGCGGTATTTCAATAAACAGTTGTTAATAAATCCATCAGGTCCACAACCTTATCGCAATCGACGGTTTGCAGGACTTCGACTGGAACATGGATTAAAAACGGCCTTAACCCCTGCAGTTGATCGTGATCTAAGGGTTGACTATGAGATCTATGGCTAGGATTGAGTGTGGGACTTCAACCATGATCAAGGAAGTCCGTACTTTCCTACCCCCACTCTTCTGATAGCTGTTGCTCCCGTGACTTCTCTTCACACTTCCGCTCTTTTGATAGTTTTCTTCTTTACTCCTCTATTATCGCTGTTGCTCTACTGGATCTGCTGTGTCATTTTCTGTTCAATTGACCTCCTACGTCATTTGCTGTTCAATTGACCTCCTGCGTCATTTGCTGTTCAATTGTTGTTCAATTGACCTCTTGCATCATTTGCCGTTCAATTGTTGTCCAATTGACCTCCTGCGTCATTTTCTATTCAATTGCTGTTCAATTGACCTCTTGCGTCATTTTCTGTTCAATTGCTGTTCGATTGACCTCCTGCGTCATTTGCTGTTCAATTGACCTCCTGCGTCATTTGCTATTCAATTACTGTTCAATTGACTTGGGTCCTCCATATCATCATATCATAATATATCAAACTTTCATCACTATGAGCATTATAATCAATGGGCATCAGTGGGCAATCATGTATCAAAGAATTTGCCATCACAAACACTGCTATATTGACATCAATGACAACCTAGATTAACAATTGCAAGTATTTTTAAGGTCAAACACATGATGCACAAATGGTTAAAGGAAAGGAGAGAGAGCTCGAACAAGTTTGAGCCATAATTAATGCACATATATGTTTATTTTAGGCCATATTTAATTTAGTTCATTTTTGTTGTGATAGCCTTAGAAACAATTATGTGGAGAAGAGGATTAGGGTGTTTTGACAATCTTGTAGAAAAGCATGGAGAAACTCAAGTTGACAAGAGGAAAGGATCTTTCACACACATTCAACAATGTATAATACTAAGTGAACTAGAGTTTTTTGGCCTAATTTCACCCATGACAAGAGATTCGAGCCATTGTACCTTCAACTTGTTGATCTAATAGTGGAGTCCTGTGTGGAGGAAAAGCATTGTGGTTGACTTTCAAGTTCCATTCAGATGAAACTGAATAGTTGAACCCATTGACATATGAGTGAAATAATTGGTCGATTAAGTCAAATGGTATTGAAAATGTTATATAGTTTGGTATTGAAGGTGACTATAATGTCCTTGTCATGGACTATTGGAGCCCAACCTTGACTATTTCTTCAATTTTTATAGTCAGAGGCTTTCTTTTAACACCATTCCCATGCTTGTAGATCAAACGATAAATATGATTTAGTTTTTTCTTTCGATATCCTTCCTCCATATAGATGTCAAGCTTGATAATTTTCTCATGGTTCTTAGTCAAAAGGGAAAACTAGGTTTATATAACGGATTTTAGGTTTATATAATGAAAAAGGTACAAAGATCATGGAAGTAGCCAACGCATTCCTTACAAAGAAAAAAAAATAATAGGAACTTCCCAATATGCAAGTCATGGACATGATTTAGAATTGCTTGGACAAGAGATTTCTTTGACATTTCTGACATTAAGGAGTAATGGTGAATGTGAATTTATGTTTTACAGAAATCCAACTGCAAATATTTTACTTTACGAATTAGAGTTGGAAGTGGATCTTATAAAAATAAATAAAAATCACTATAGTTCAATAAGCCTTATTTCAAAGCTTTGTAAATCAACACATCTTGTTGTAATGAAAATATAAAAAGACGTTGATGTTATTATTTCATATGGTCTTAT
Source organism: Pinus tabuliformis (assembly GCA_031772625.1). Classification (NCBI taxonomy): domain Eukaryota; kingdom Viridiplantae; phylum Streptophyta; class Pinopsida; order Pinales; family Pinaceae; genus Pinus; species Pinus tabuliformis. The sequence continues at coordinate 1,192,079,464 of CM062816.1, read as the reverse complement.
GAAAGATGCAGCCCGGGCAAGTATTATGAGCATTTGGGACTTTTCGAATGTTATAAAGATAAGTGTTGACACCTAATCATAGGGATTGGGTGAAAAACTGTAATTAATGTAAATAAATAATAGAAAAGATGGAGAGTCACTGGGAGATGAACTGAACAGTCACTCCCTCTTGTATATAATAATGAACAACTTGAATGAATAATATGAATTGATTTGAGGAGTTACCTCCTGGTCTGACATGGTATCAGAGCCAGCACCATTTTTGGCTTCCCTCTTTAATTTGTAACTCCTATTCTGCCTATTTTGCCTATGTTTTGAATCCTTTGCAGACTGACATTTCTCTCATATCACCTACAACTCACTATTATTCTGCTGACGCTTGCCCTCCTCCATACGTTGTGCCTGTCACCATTACTTTTCACATCTAAGCACCGTTAGTCATTTCGTTTTTCAATTATAGGCTGTGGCGAATGACATATTCCATGCTTATAAAATTTTTTCTCCTGATATGCATACGCTGCTCCTGCTCCTGATATGCATACACTGCTCCTACTCCTGATATGCTAACACCTACAGGAGGATCATCATTCATCCAAAACGCTCACGCTCCTCCTGGTCTGGTTCCGTCTGTTGCAGTCGAGTGAGGTATTCTTCTGCGACCTCAACGACCGTTTGCTCTCTTGACAGCAGAGAGTTCCTAATGCGGAGAATTTCTGAGCAGGAACTATGGTTTGTATGGAGTTTTGACGTCTCTGTGGCCGTCTGAGAGGCCTTGTTGGTGTGAAGGCATCTGCATTGTCTCGTACTAATGAGTCTGAGGATCAGATGGCACGGGAATGGAACTGCTGCCCTCATGTTGTTGGATGACTGGGCATGGCAATGGAAATGCTCCATGGTGAACGCTGCCCTCGCAACCCATCGTCGTGAAGGCCAAGCTTATTTCTAAGCTGGCTGAGAAGAAGATCAAGGAGGCAGGTACGGTAGTCATGCTAACCACCTGATTGGAGTTTTAGGGCTTTTTCCTTTGATTTCAGAATTCTATTTTGGTATTATTTCAACCGCGTTTCCATCATAATAACACTGTCTTCCTCTTCATAATACCACTGTCTTCATAATAGCACGTGTGCCTCATAATAATGCTGTCTTCATAGTAACACTGTCTTCATAATACCTCTGTCTTCATATCAGAATCATATTTTTTTTTAACAATAAAATTTTGCAGCAAAAGTATTTTTTTCCCACAGTACACAGATTTTACAATGCATTCAATCATATCCATTGTGGGAGTAGTTCTCACTAGCAAGGAGAACTATCCTGAGTGATCCCGGAAGATAAAACACACCCTCATTTTCAATGAGTTGTGGAAAGGAGATTGTGTTGGAGACAAAGACAAAGAGCCAGAACAACCTACCTCAGACAAGGAGTTCACCATTTGGGAAAATAAGAACAGCAAGGCCTATGCATTAATTGCAACATTAGTAAATGAAGAGGTGAGTCGCCATATTTCGCCATTTTCAAATGCTTTCAAAGCCTTACAAAAATTGAAGGAACTCTATGACTCACACTCTGCACTTGAATTTGTTCAACTCATGATTAAACTCTTCACCCTTGAATTACAAAATAATGATCCTCTTGCTCTTGCATTAGAAGTAAAATCTATAATGCATGATATCAAAATCACTAATGTTCAACTGGATATTCCTCTGATAGCTTTTCTCAAGGCACTTTATCCCACTTACTCAAATTGTCTTGAGTCATTGCAAGCAAATGGAAACCTCAAAGATATTACCTATGACTCCCTTGTGAAAAAATTTGCTGAAAGAGAGAAAGCTTTTGGGAAGAAGACAACTCATGAATCTTCTGAAGAGGCTATGTTCCTTGCTCATAGAGAAAAGAATCTTTCTCAAGATTCTTCCAGAGGAAGAGGTGGTCGAAGAGGAAGAGGAAGAAATTTCAGAGGTAGGGGGGCAGACACTCTCAAGGAGAAAAGTTAGATTTGCACTGCATACGCTGCAAAAGAGATGGATCACATGATTTATCCACATGCAAGTTGCCTTGGGACAGAATTGAGCAGGAAAGAAACCAACCCAAAGGTAAAACTAATGGCAGAGACAAAGGTAAATCACCTGAATCCGCTTACTATGTTGTGGTACACTGTAATATTGGAGTAAATGAAGACTTATTTAATACTTCATTTGCTTCTTGGAAAAATGATTGGTTGCTTGATTCAAGAGCAACTTGCCACATGAATTTTAGAAGATATTTTTTTGAAGAATTTACTGACAATGTTGATGGAGCAGTATACTTTGTAGACAAATCAAAACTCAAGCCATGAGGGCTTGGCACAATTAGGCTCAAATTCCCTGGTCTTCCAGACTTTCTTCTGCATCATGTTCTCTATCTCCCACAGCTGAGGAGAAACTTACTGTCCTTGGTCCACATCCGCCAGCAAGGACACTCCATTCATATGTTTTATGGCAAGCTTGAGGTGAGAAAACCATTAGATCACTCACTTGTCATGATAGGGATAGAAGAAGAAAGGCTTCTCAAGCTGCAGGGTACCTCTGCTCGTGCACAAAATTTCTCATACAATTCTCATTATGAAGAAGGTACATTTCCACCAAGTTTATTATGGCATGCTAGATTTGGACACTTGAACTATGACAGCCTCCGCTTGTTGAAGAAAAATGGTGTCACTGGTTTGCCTACAATTCCTAGGAAACTTAAGCAATGTGATGCTTGCATTCTAGGAAAGCATAGCAAACAATGTTTTCATGATTCACATTCAAGAGCACATATAAAACTTGCACTCACTCATTCAGATTTATGTGGTCCAATTCCTGTTCCTTCTGCAAATGGAAATAAACATATGATGACATTTATTGATGACTACACCAGAATGTGTTGGGTTTATTTATTGAAGAACAAATCTGATACTTTTCAAACATTCAAGAACTTTCATACATGGATTGAAAATGATGCACGATCTCATATTGGCTCTATTCGCACTGATAATGGAAAATAATACACTTCAAATGAATTTGAAAACTATCTTCGCCAACGTGGGATCAAACATTAAACAACTGTGCCTTATAATCCCCAACAGAACGAAGTAACTGAATGAATGAATAGGACAATCTTAAATATGGTACGCTCCATGATGTTTTCCAAAAGTGTAAAATTGATGTTTTGGGATGATGTAGTTCCATGTGCTGTATATGTAAAGAATAGATGTACATCTGATGCTATTAGAAACAAGACTCCTTATGAAATGTGGTATGGTCACATTCCTTCGGTAAAGCATCTCAGGGTCTTTGGTTCCACATGTTATGCCTTGACACCAAAGGTACCTAGAAACAAACTTGGTGCAAGAAGTCGTAAGTGTATCTTCATGGGGTATTCAAACACCTCCAAAGCATACCGTCTCTATGATGAAGTCAATAAAAAGTTTGTTGTATCTAGAGATGCAATCTTTCTTGAATCATCCAAAAATGACAATGTTGTTGAGCGACAACTTGATCACTTGGATAGATTCGAAAATGCAAAATCATTTCAAGAATTTGATAATCAGATTCCACATCTTGAAGGGCGGATTCCTATATTAGATCAACCCGTGGAATCTTCTTCTGAAGCACTCTCTCCCCCGCATGAAACTCCAACAACAGATGATACTTTGAGTGATGTGATTGATAGAATTGGGAGACTCAATCTTGATTCAGTCCCAACTCAATCAACGGAGCCACCTGGACCATTTGAGAAAGGTCCCCCAAAGTGGCTGACAAAACACTTTAAAGTGTTCATCCTGATGAGGTTGGAAAGACAGGAACTAAAAATTCAAACCGGAAAAATGGAGGTGATGTAGATGACTCTGATTCACCTGCTGATATGGATGTTTCTTATGATTGTGAATTGAATTTGTCTACAGATTTTGAACCAACTTCCTTCAAAGAAGTTGCTTCTCATGATGAATGGAAAGAAACGATGCAAAAGGAATATGATGCCCTGATAAAGGATGGCACTTGGAAGCTGGTTGATCCTCCATTGGGAACCAAACCAATTGGCTGCAAGTGGGTCTACAAGAACAAGTATAAAGCTGATGGCTCACTTGACAAGCATAAAGTCAGGCTTGTGGCAAAAGGTTTTGCACAGAAGGAAGGGGTCGATTATGAGGAGACATTTTCCCCCACAACAAAATGGGCTACCATCCAGATACTCTTTGCCCTAGCAGCTCAGAACAGTTGGAAAGTCCATTAAATGGATGTAAAAACTGCTTTCTTGAATGGAGATCTAAAAGAGAATGTTTTTATGTCCCAGCCCAAAGGATTTGCTGTGAAAGGACATGAACATAAAGTATGCAAACTTGTGAAATCCTTGTATGGACTCAAACAAGCACCGCGAGCCTGGTATGAAAAACTAATCGAGCATCTTCTGAAACTCAATTCAAACATTATGATCTTGATGATGCAACTTTGTTTGTCAAGAAGGTTGGTAAAACAATTGTATATCTTGTGGTATATGTAGATGATCTTTTGATGACAGGGAACAATGAAAGCTACATTTCATCCATAAAGAAGGAATTGAGGAAAGGTTTTGAAATGACTAATTTGGGCTATGTTCATTACTATCTTGGTATTGAGGTAACTCAACATCCAAAGTCCATATTTCTTTCTCAAAAGAAGTACATTGGAGATCTGTTAAAAAGGTTTCACATGACTGAATGAAATCCTTTGACTACTCCAATGGAACAAAACTTAAAGCTCACATCCATTGAAGGAAAATAATTTGAGGATGCAATAAAGTATAGACAGCTTGTAGGAAGTCTCAACTACCTAACTACTACCAGAGCAGAAATTTCGTTTGCTATTGGAATCCTCTCCAAGTTTATGCAAAAGCCTTGTGATGGACATTGGTCTGCTGCAAAAAGAGTTCTAAAGTACTTGAAGGGAACTCAAGACTTTGGAATGAAATATACATAGGTGAGCGACTTCAGCTTGATTGGATACTCTGATTCAGATTTCGATGGAGACAAAGAAACTGGGGTATCTACTTCAGGTTATGCTATGAGTCTTGGATCAGGAGCTGTCTCCTAGAGATCACGCAAACAATCAGTTCCAACAAATTCCACAACAGAAGCAAAATATGTGGCAGCAGCTGAGGCAACAAAAGAAATTATGTAGCTCAGGAAAATTCTTGAAGATTTGCAGGTAAAACAAGTACAATCAACTCCACTCATGATTGAAAATACCTCGGCAATAAATTTGGCCAAGAACCCAAAGTTCCATGATCGAACGAAGCACATCAATACTAAATTTCATATGATTCAACATCATGTTGAGGCCAAAACAATCCATCTCCGCCATTGTTCCACTAATGAGCAAATTGCAGACATCTTCACCAAAGCGCTTGGAAGAGAAAAGCTTGAAAGATTCAGAACAATGCTTGGACTCACCAACATCCCTTTAGATTAAGGGGGGGAATGTTGACACCTAATCATAGGGATTGGGTGAAAAATTGTAATTAATGTAAATAAATAATAGAAAAGATGGAGAGTCACCAGGAGATGAACTGAATAGTCACTCCCTCTTGCATATAATAATGAACAACCTGAATGAACAATATGAATTGATTTGAGGAGTTACCTCCTGGTCTGACAATAAGTGTGAAAGATAATTTTTTTTCAGCTGAAGGTGAAGATCCTTATGATGATGTTGTTGTACACAATTTTTTTCACCCTAATCTCTAACTACTTATTGTCATATAAGGTCCAGATGATTGTCCTATTACACAAAGGAGTCTATTTTGAGCTTCGCGATTTTCTATTCTACATTTCCAAAAAACAGGTTCTCATGTTTATGTCCTATGACAACATGGCTACAATTTGGGAAGTAACCTATGTATAAGATATATTTTAAGTGCTGATAAATGGGTCTAAAATGTTTACACAAGGAGTTTTTACATATTTAGAAAGTTTTACACAACCAATTTTTTTATTACTAAGTCTCCAAACCCCTTTCCATTGATGTCAAAGGGGGAGGTAAGAAAACGTATGGAGGACACATTTTTTTCAAGACAAAATGGAGGAGAAACATTGTGTTGAAATTACTACCAAAGAGGGATAATGTTGGCAATGTTGGAATTAATGTCAAATGGCCATGAGTCATGTTGATGAGTTATGAGTTATGTTATTGTTAAGGCTACTTGATGACACTATTACTTGATGTTGTAATGTTGATTGCTTAGTATGCAAAGGTTGATTAAGTGATGTGATATGAAAATGTTGACTATTGTTGCAAATGCATATTTATGTAAGGAAAATACAATGGTGTGTGAGGCTAATAAAGTGAAGGCTAATCTATTGTTACAATACATATTTTATAAACTAATTAAATACATGACACATGAGAGCTAAAGAATAATGTTTAAAGAACTTGGTACTTTTATTGAATATTATATGTTGAATTTACATTTCAAAGCCATATAGTGCAATCATTTTTGTTGGCTTATATTATTTCAAATCTTCTTAATATAAGAAATTTCTTGAACTGGATTTTAGATTTGGAAATGAAGAGGTGGATTGTGAACAACTCTAGAAGACCAAGTGATAGTTCTTCAATTCGAATTGTTGCATGGAATACAAATAGTTATCAACTCTTTGTATATAAAAGGTGTCCTTTTGAATGAAATATAAGTTTTTGAATTGAGCATTTGTATGAGAGAGTTTATAAATAACCTGGTAAGGAGAGAAGGGAAACTGTAGCAAATTTGAAGAAGAGAAGAAAAGAGGATAAGCAACAGGAAAGATGACAAAAATTTATTTTAGAATAGAGACAAATACCATGTAACCAATATTTTTGATTTGTAATCTGATTGGGGGATTGTAGTCTCCTTTCAAGTTTTAGCTTGATAAAGAACATGTTGTAGCCTGTTGAGGTAGGAGCCTCCTGTGGGTTGTAGCTTGCAAAAAAATTATGTTAGTTGGAGCTTCCTTAGAAGTTGAAGCTTCAAAAAGAATTGAGTTGGAAACATTATGTAGGATGGATCCTACAAAAAATTTGATGTATAAGGGAGTAGGAGCTTTCATTCACATCAGTTTAGCAAAAAATTCATGTTTTCTCCTTTTATGGTTTCCACTTATAATTGGTGTCTTGATGTGTTGCTTGTTGAATGTCTCACTCGTGCGAATGATTTTGAATTATGTATACACACACACACACACATGCAAATGTCTCTCTCTGGTAACTGCAAAAGAAACAATTCACAAGAATTATCCACAAGACCCTAGTAACTGATCCACAAGATATTATTAAAATTTAACTTTTTGAAGTAAGTCATCCCATAAAAGTTATCTAAGAGCTCATCAATATGTGGAATGAAGAATTTATCCTTGATGGTGATATATATATATCTATATGATTAGGATACATCCTCCAAGATTTATCCTTTATTTTCACCATCATTATTGGGGTTGAAAAGGAACTCTTTCTTCGTCAAATATTACCCACATCCAACATTTCTTGTATTATTTTCCCACTCTTAAACTTTTATTGATATGGATAGCTATAAGGTCTTTTACTAGGAGGTACTTTAAGGTATGAGCTTAGTTTTATGTTCATGATCTCTAGATGGAGATACCTATAGGAACTTCTCATAGGACCTTGTTATTCTTCTCCAAGGTACATTTCAATTATACTAGAGTATTTTCTTTTCTTGCTTGATTTCCATAGAACAATTGTTTCTTAATATTTTTTCCATTATATGTGAGTTGATCATTTGAGAGGGTGCATATTTTAGCCCCCTGAAGTTCATATTCATTTCCTCTTAAATTGAATCCCATGTATAATTCATTGTAGTTTACAGAACTTGTATGCAAAATTCTCAACCATTATATCCCTAGAACCACATCTACTCCTCCAATTCGAATGACATACATGGGGCTCATTAAGTTTAGTCTACCATACTAAGTTTTATGCTATTTCATTTCCCTCTACATTTAATATTTCCCCCATCTGCAACCAATACTTGAAAATTTACCATTGGATACACAAAACAATTGAAGTTTTTTGCTAATATATTATCAATGAAGTTATGGGTACTACTTGAATTGATAAGTACTATGACATTGTGCTTCTTAATGTATCTCTTAAGGTTTTGAGGCATTGATACACTTGTTAATGCATGAATTTCTACATCCTTTCTTGCTCTTTTGAGGTCACCATTTCTTCCTTGCCCATTTATGGGGATGTTGTTGGAAAATCAGAAAGGTAGAAATATTTTATTTATGTTGATAATTACTTGTGATATTATTATGCTCTTATTAACTTTCTTATGTTCTTCATTTAACTTAGTTCATCAAGGAATTACCAAAACCATAAAATGAAGATCAAATACAATAGATGTAGGTGGATAGCCAGGGAAAAACCCCTATCAAGGGAAAAACCCAGTCAACAACTCTTCCTTTATTAGTTTCATGAGATGATCCAAGATTTCTTGTCCTAGGCACAAACTTCCTCCAATAACCAAGTCATTCCTTCCTTACTTTTGCACATGATGACCTTCCAATAAAAACTTTGACCTAGCACTTCGATCTTACAATGACAAAATTTTGACCTCCCCAACAACAAAACTTTGACCCAATAGTAGAATCCATAATTTAAAACCTAGTAATGGCCCAGTAAATTCACATGTGTGTGAGAGAGAGCCCCAAAACTTGATTTTGTCTTTCTCGGTAATTCTCCTTCTTCTACAATTTTCCACTTTTTCTGCTCCTCATTCTTTTATATCAAACTTATGTGATGGATAATCCAATTGAAACAAACTACACTGTATACATACCTTTTTATGGAGTTCAAATTATCCTCATGTAGGCTGACTTGATCAGGTAAGGGCTGACTTGGTGTGGAGGTGACAAATGACTTATTTTACTCAATAATAATTCTTTTTACATGATTCAAAAGCCCAAGAAGGGTCTCATTAAATGGACAATGACTCTAATGACTTAATATAAAACCTAGAATTCCTCAATGGGGACTTTGACCTAAAGCATGATGACCCAAGAATGAAACCAATGCTTTAATAAGTCATGATAATAATAATAATAAATTATTTTTATTTCTTTTGATAAATAATTTCATTATGACTCAAGTACAATTATGAAGATCGAACCTAGTTACATTCTTCAACACTCCCTCTTAACTAGGGAGGTATTCATACATACATATACAAGTACATGGAAGATATCAAAACACATGAACCGCGAAGAGTTTAGGCACTTATGGTGCCACAAACTAGATTCCTAACTAGGGAAATCTATCTGGGTGGGACTAAGATGGACTAAAGTTTTCAACCTCTTTAGGTACCATCATGCTTACTTGAACCACCAACCTATGGAACTAGGTGGGTAATGCAAGGTCATATCTCTATGACCAATGCCACCCTCCCTACTTCCAGAACTAGAAATAAACACATAGGCCAACCAGATGTCCTCCCAGGAATTTTAGACATAATGCGTCAACACATCAAATCTCTCCTGATCAAACAGATCGGTAACATCAAGCATGCTTCCAAAACTTAGAGAGATTTACCCGAACAATCACAACCCCAATCGTTAATAACCTTACACATAAGTAAACACAAACCTTCTGTGACTTCAAAAATCTTGATGTTGCTTCACAATTTATTACAGTAGGACTTAAAGGGTTCCCAAATAAATCTTGATAGAAGATTCCTCAATCATACAACTTCCTTTCCTACTTTACTTGCAACAACGTATTCTACAATTGGATATTTCCTTCTTTCAATAGTACCTTAACATTCATTCTCCAATTTCTTCTTCAAGGTATCCATCATGACTATAATATGCCCTCCCTCTCAATTTGGGAGTTATACTCTTTCCTTTATCCAAGCTCCCTCTTAACTTAGGGAGATCAAATTCTTTTCCATAGCATGGGAGAATCTTTCATGGCTTCAATCCTTCTTATTAAAGACATCTTGATCATCATCATTCATATAACTTCCTTCATCATGCTTATCAATCAAATCAACTTTCCTTACGAATATGTTCAACATTTTGAAGATTGTGTACCTGCACAACATATATAGCAAGTACAACCAAATACTTATATAGAAGCATGAAATTAACTGTATAAGAATCATGGAAGTATTGGACTTTAGACATTAAATACCTAAACTTACTTAGGGTCATAATTAATAAGAGACGCATACTTTTAAACCTCAACTTCTTTCTCGGGTTAGGTTATAGCCCCTAGATCACATCAATAACTCAATCAAGATAATAGTCTCATTATATCTAGGGCCTCAATATTTCTTTTAGAGACATGACATACTCTACTATAATATATTGCAAACCCTAGAGGCAATTCAAACAAGTATAGTTCTCTAATGCATCCAACAACTTTGGAATTCATATGTTAGACATCCACTAAGATTTAATGAAAACCCTAGATTTCATATTTGAGACACCCAACCTTATATCTCAACAAATAAAACCAATCACAACACAATATAATATGATAAAATTCTACTAGGGTTTGATGTAAACCCTAGATTTTATCATCATAATGGAAACAATATCACCATATCCTAGAATATCAAACTTCTACTAGGGCTTAGTTACAAACCCTAGAATTTACATACTATGAGCATCAACGATTAGGTTAGCACATATACATATCTAGGATTTCATAATCATGCACAAGCATATCAATATCCATTAGGTAAGCCCAAGACACAAATATCAATACATTTAAAGTCAGACATATAACAATCTTGATTAGGCTAGGGTTTTGATCAGACAGACAAACATACACCTAGGGTTTCATTCCTAGGAACTTACTCTAGATATTATAAGGGTTTTGCTCATAAACCCTAATTTACCAAAACCTCAAGGTCTAGGAATACATTACCATCCAACACTAAAGGACTAACGTTTCCATAACAATGACATTACCATCAAAACCCTAAACATCAAAAGAATATTATTTTCTAAATTTATTTTTCTTTCTTTTGATAAATACATTTCATTATGACTCAATACAATTATGAAGGCTGAACCTAGTTACATTCTTCGACAAATGCCTTTATTTCCTCTTCATTATTTTCCAATGAGAACAAATTTTATTTTTTAACATTTATACTACTTGGACCATTTTCTATTACAACCAAAACATAGTCCTTTTGTGATTCTTTCATTTATTTACTTCTATGATATTTAGGTTGGTTTATGGATGGTTACCTTACTAGGAACATATCTATCTCTACTTCCTACATATGTTCTAGTGGCAGACTACCATGTAGCCATATTCTTGGCTTGAAAATGATGAACACATTACATACCTTTGTCGACCTTTTTTGGATGTTTTCTATGATGCTCATGCTTAATGTATTATTTTAATCCATCCATATAAGCTTCCAACATATGTTCATCGCTTATGTTAATCCACCCTTGTGGCCAAAATCTAATTTTTTTGAATTATAATCATGAATATAACCTCAATGCTTAATTCCAACTGTCTAAATTAGTTTTGTTCCTAAACTCTACCATATTGTGTTGCTAGGTCCTTAGTAAATAAACCTTGAGTCTAATTATAAGCATGAGCATTCCTTTTAACTGCCCAATGTTACTGTTTATGTGGTTTTGTCTCAAAATATAGAGTTGGTAAGAAAATACTTTGCTTATTGCCAATAATCTCATACAATTCAAAGTATTGTTTTATTTAATTCACCGATGAAAAAACACTTACTTTATCAAACTTTCTCAATTCAACCATGGGAAAGTTAACATGCTCTAAAATTTATCTGTGATTAGCTCTAATAACAGAGTTAAATTCTCATGGAATATGATTGTTGGTGGGAGGTTGTTCAAACTATGTTTTTGTGTCTTTATTCTCATGAGATCCTTGTAGGGCACACTAAACATGATCTACCAAGAAAATATTATGATATGTTTTCCCAAACTTGTTGGTGTTAACACCTTTTAGGAGACAAAACTTGTATGATATGGCATGCATCCAAATTTTTAGTTCAGATTCTCAAATTTGGATCTAACACACCTCTACTTTGTCTCCTTTCCCATGTCATTGACGTCACTTAATTTGGAACTTGCTATCTTCAAATATAAATTATTTATCAATATCACTTGTTTGAGCCTGGTTTAAGAACTAGAAAAAAACCTTAACTTGCACAAGTTGTAAGTCCACCATTATAGTCCATTAAAATATGAAATTTTGATATAATGTACTTCACAATGTTGCATTCTAGGGTTGAAATTCAATGTTAAAAACATTAGATATATGCTAAACATTAGTTAAAAACTAAGGTTTTAATTTCAAATTATTAATGATGTAATTGTTGAATAGGCCACACTACATTAATGGATTATATATTAGAGAATTAATGATGTAATTGTTGAATAAGCCACACTACATTAATGGATTATATATTAGAGATTATGTTATAAAATATTGATTTTTCAACATTCGATTGACATATCATCAATGTCAAATTGATGTATATGAACCTAGGAAAACAATTTAGATTGATAATCAAACTTATTATAACATCACTTAATTGGCTTAGGTCAACATTTGGTATATGGTTATGACACTCCACTAATGTTACACCAACATTGTTGCAATGTGTCTTGACATCTACCCAATGTTATAGGCATGGAATACTCGTCGTTAAAGCTTTCAAAAACATTGATGATATATAATATAGATTTAAGTATTTTTTAAACAAAATAAATAAATAAAGTGATAAATGACATGGGAAATCAAATGGACAAAAATAAACTTTATGTAAAGTATAATTGATATCATTCCAAGAGTTCACAATGTCAACATAAGCTATCAATCACATCATTAGTCAAATTCAAAGTGAGATTTCGCAATGTCAACATAAGCTATCAATCACATCATTAGTCAAATTCAAAGTGAGATTTCGCAATGTCAACATAAGCTATCAATCACATCATTAGTCAAATTCAAAGTGAGATTTCTTGTTCATTGGACAATAGCCACAAAACAAAGATCTCTGATTATTGTATTATAGGTTGCACAGAAGAAGATGTTTGATTTTTAACAGTTAAACCAAGCTCTGTATTGTAGACATGTGAAGTGATCTGATGATTTCCAAAGGCTATTTTGCAAACTAACCAAAACTTCATAAACCATTTGGTATAAGGTTTCAAAGGAATTAATAAAAGTTGGCGGGGCAAGCTAATGAAGTTAGATTAGATGACCACCATGACGGAGGTAAATGTAAATATGACACATGTACAAATGGCACGAGCAACACTTATCTCGAAGTAGCTATTATTGTTAAAAATTTTGGTTTGAAGTTATTACTCTAAAGGTTATTATTTAGCAAAGTTCCAATAAAGCTAGAAACTAAGAAGCTTGCATGAGTTAAGAGTTCTCATTCAAACTGCAAGCGTTTTATTGATAGAGAAATTCCTAATATTTTGGGCATGCCTATTTATGTTGCATTATAATTTTTTTTTTTAGTTGATCGTATCACAATGTGTATTCGGATGGATTCCAAGAAGAAACCTAATTCTTATGAAGAATAGTTAAAAATTTGATCCTTAAAGCTCGAAAAACCTATATTTTGATATCTTTGCGGCACATATGCATAAAGAAGCTCCATATAAGTTTTTCTCCAAGTTGCACTTGGAAAATTCAATGACGAATGTAGTTAAATTATTGCCTAGGAATGTGATTTTTGCAAGGCCATTATTCCTGGAACTTATTATTGTTGGAAATACAGAGGGGTGAATTAATTTAGTTAATTATAATTTTTTTAGAGCGTGAACAATAAAATCATCAACGACACATCATAAGATTAGTATACAATAATTTTTTAGGTGGAAACCTTTTGGGGAGAAAAACCAATGAATGCTTTTATAATATATTGTGAGTACAAAAGTGCTTCAACTTCAACTGAATGGGAAGCCCCAAAGCCCTAATACTCTAGAAAAACATTCAAGTTTATCAGGTAGCTTCAAATTCTAAAAGGATGCTTTTGCACCCTAATTTTACCAACTCCAACTAGAAGGACGTTCCAACACCTTGGTTTTATTAGCTACAAGTGATTGGATGCTCCAACACCCTACAAGCTCCAAGTTTCCCTAGCATCACCTTGCCACCCTGAAGTATTTTCAGACTACAACCTGATGGAGACTTCACTCTCCTACCTTGCACCACCTAACCACCCTAAAAAAGTATATAAAAATAGAGAAACTATTTATAGCTCCGGTACTAGGGACAATGACCCACATAAAACAATATTAAATGAAACCCTTAATGCTAATGTGTGCTTCAGATAATGAAAGCAAGACTTCTTCAAAAACTACTGCTAAATGATGTAACAGAGAAATAAAATACTTTACTGTCAATCTGAATAGTTCAAGTGCCTTAAGTCTTTGATGCAATGATGCCTTCAATATTTTTGATGCAAAATATGTCACATTTGAACCTCAATCAAATGAGTCATTGATTGTTAAAATCTTACTCGAAGATGTCTCCACTACTGCTCTGACCTGTACTTTCACTACTCACACAAAATGGTGCTTCTATCCTTAATTCTTACTGTTGTAAATGAAGCCCCTTCTCCAGAGGTCTGATAATGTTCAAGGGTCTTATTGTGACTGAATATCAAATCTTGAGAGACACTTTGAATTAGTCCATTAATAATAAGGTTACTCAAATGAAACCCTTGTACACTGAATAACACTCCAGAAACTTCAATGTCAGTTAAACAATGTTGCAAGAGTTGGGACAATTTTTGAAATTGATGCCAAAAAATAATACACTACAACTTGTGATGGATCATGTATAATTTATATCAGAAGAACGCATAACTGTTGAAACCCTTACAAGATGAAATAATATTGAAAATGTTTTATGTCAACACCCCCTTTGTTCCTTAGATTACAAGAGGAATACTATGTCCATACTGTGAGTACCCTTATGTGGTGGTAGAGTTGTCAATGGACAGATAGTTCAGGCCAAAAAATAGTAACAATCAATCCCAAAAGAAGGTCAAATGAACTCTGTACTTACCTCATAACACAGTGACTAACAATAGTCCTGAACTGCAAAAGTCATCTCAGAAAGATGTCATACACATATCAATTGTTGATGTTGCTAGGGTAGAGTGAGCTTAAGAACAATATCTGAATCTTCTCCTTGATCACAAAGATTAGGCTTGCTTGTAATACTTCCTGTGTACGACACAATTAGGGCTTGTCACAATACCAAAAAAACCC
Organism: Pinus tabuliformis; assembly: GCA_031772625.1. NCBI lineage: Eukaryota > Viridiplantae > Streptophyta > Pinopsida > Pinales > Pinaceae > Pinus > Pinus tabuliformis. Next base: position 1,192,064,178 of record CM062816.1, on the reverse strand, counting down.
AAGATTTCACCAATGTTATCCCACAAAATGTGTGTAAGAATATGTCTTAGATCTAATTCAAAGGATCTTCATCTGCTTTGGATAAGTACAACCCTTTAAATGGTTTACAATATATTATTGTTACAATCCTCAGATAGAATTGAAAACATTATGCTCTTGACAATTTAATTGGTTTAAAACATACACAAAGATATACCTCTAATTCAGATTGAAAGACGACCATGTAGAACTCAGAATACTTGGAAAAAGTCCTCAGATCAACCTCATAAGGGCTGCAAACATGCCATAGAAGGGCTGCATATATAACCTAGAAAGGGCAGTGGGTATAACTCTTAGATCAACCTCAGAAGTTTGCTTGAAAGCTTAGCCTCATAATGTCGAGCCTCGGGGTCTACATAAGAGTAAACTAATAGAAATCCCACAAAAACACATCAAAAGACAAAGTTTTAGATCTCATATGACCTCAAAAAATAATAAATGGCCTCGCCAAACCATGAGCCAGAAATATGAAGATTAAAAAGTAAAAAAAAATTCCAGGTCTTCGACCTTCTCCCACAAATTCGCTTGACTACTCAAAGTTTGTAGATAGACACCAAAATATTTTTATTGAATGCTTCAAATCTTCATTGCATTTGAGGATAGCTCATCCTTGTTATATAGAGGTCGAGGTATCTTATAGAGGGAAAGTCAATATATAAAATGGGAGGGAAGTAGACCTAATTTTGAATAATCCTTGGAGCCAAAAATTTGGAGGGAGTCATCCTTCAAATTAAATTTTGAATTTGACTTGGAGAGTAAATTAATTTTTGATCATATGCCCTTGAAAAGACTCTTTACAAGCAACTAACCTTGACCTCAAAATATTTAATTAATTCCTTCAATGTTTGATCAATTTTCTAGCTAATGATGACTTGCCACATCATCACATTTTATAGACTTTAACCACAAGAAGGGGGGTTCAATCTTTGATTGAGCTTATTTGTGCATTCAAGATAAATCACTAGGCATGCCATATACCATTAGAATTGGCATGATGAGGTTGATCAAATGATGATGGTCTTGAGCCCAAGAAATTTGATTTTACTTGTAATTTTATAAACTAAAGTGAGGCTTCTTATGGTGCTGCTTTGGTTGACATCAATGTCAACCAATTTTCAACAATCTCCCCCTTTGTCATTGATGTTGACACATGTACTTCCCCTGCGATCACTGCTCCCCATGACTCAATGCCTCTGATCTTCTTCCTTTGATTTCTCTCCCCCTCTATCATCAATGGCAAAGGGCGACTCCCCCTTACAAGATACCCTCTTCTCTCTTCCTGTAACATGCTTGTCTCCCCCTGTCTACTGGGATGGATGGAATGCATATCAATGCGAATCTGATATAATCCCAAGCTTTTGCCGAAGATACTCAAAGGTCTCTTGAGTAAGATGTTTGGTGAAGATGTTGGCTATCTTCTCCTTTGTTCCAATGTATTCAACCTTGATATTCTTTTTTGCAACCTGCTCCCAAAGAAAGTGATATATAATAGGGATATGTTTTGTCTTTGAATGCATTATAGGATTCTTAGAGAGACTTATGGCGTTACTGTTATCACATAATAGTGGAATTGGCTCATCAAACTTCACTTGGATATCCTATAGAGTTTGTTGCATCCAGAGAACCTAAGCACAACATGTTGTTGTTGCAATATATTTTTCTTCTATTGTGGACTAGGATACTGAATACTACTTCTTTCTCAACCATGGCATAAGGTAATCACCCAAATAAAAGGCCACTCCACTAGTGCTTTTGTGATCATCAATACTGCCTTCCTAATCTGCATCTATATAAGCTGTCAAGGTTAATTTATTTCCCTTTGGATACTATAGTCCAAAATACATTGTTCCCTTGAGATATCTAAAGATCCTTTTTACTGCAACAACATGGGATTCTTTTGGTGTTGCTTGGAATCTAGCCACATGCCAAACTGCCTGCATTACATTTGGTCTCGAAGCTATCACATACGATAGATGAATAATCATCGATCTATACATTCATTGATATTCTTCCTTAGATATGTTGTCCTTGGTTAACTTACAACCAGTCAACATCGGAGTTCCAATTAGTTTAAAATATTCCATTCAAAATTTCTTTGAGATATTTCAATTGAGAAATAAAGGTTCCATCATCTTCTTGAGATATTTGAAGTCCCAAGAAGAAAGTAAGCTCACCAAGTAAAGACATCTCAAATTCACTTTGCATATCATTTGCAAACTTCTTACTTATACTGTCATCATCTCTTCCAAATATGATATCATCCACATGCACCTCAATGACACTCAAGTTGTTTTGTTCAAATTTTATATATAAGCTTTTATCGACACTTCCCCTTTTGAATCCTTGTTTCTGCAAGTACTTATCCAGATGAGCATACCATGCTCTAGGAGGCTGCTTGAAACTGTATGGAGCTTTCTTCAACCTACAAACATAATCTTTCTTGTCAGTAAGTATAAATCCTTTAGGTTGCTCTATGTAGACTTCTTCTTCTAATTCTCTGTTCAAAAAGTTTGATTTGACATCTATCTGATACACATTAATCTTTCTGGAACAAGCATGGGCCAATAACATCCTAATAGCTTCCATCCTATCCACTAGTGTAAATGTCTCTTCGAAGTCTATTCTTTCAACCTGCACATATCCCTTACAAACCAATCTTGCTTTGTTTATGGTTACCTTTCCATTTTCATTCAACTTGTTCCTGAAGACCTATTTTGTGTCAATAACATTTTTGTCCCTCATCCTAGGAACCAATTTCCATGTGTCATTCTTTTCAATTTGATCTAGTTCTTCTTTTATGGCCTTGATCCAACATTCATCATGGTTATCTTCTCCAAAGCTGCTAGGCTCAAATGTGGATAGGAAAGCGAGATCACTTTGCTTTGCCCTGCTTCTTCTGGTTCATATTCCTGTATTTACATAACTAATAATCTGATCTGAATGATAATTATTTTTGTACCAACATTTGGGAACTTTAGATGGTGCATGTTAATTGTTTTCTTGATTGGTAGTTGACTTCTCTTGTTCTTCTGCTTCTTCTTCCTTTACTTTATCGCTTATTTTGGTTCTTTTATTTCTAGTTTCTCTAAAGATGTGCCTCCTTGCTTGTCCTTTTTTCCACAAACTTGATTAAATGTTACATTGATGCTTTCAACTATCTTGTTGAATCTCAAATTATAGCTTTTGTATGCATTACTTTTGTGTGAGTAACCAACAAATATGCCCCCGTCTACTCAATAGTCAAATTTCTAGATCTTCTTATCTTCCCTCTTAATGTAACATTTTCTCCCAAAGATTCTGAAGTGCTTGACATTTGCTGGTCTTCCCTTCCATAGTTCATATGGGGTCTTGTCATTATTGCTTCTAAGCATTCCTCTATTTTGAATGTGAATCATTGTCTCCACTTCCTGGACCGAAAACATATCACCTAATTTAGAATCATTCAACATGGTCCTAACTATTTCTTCAATTGTTTTATTGTTTCTTTTGGTGACTCGATTTTGTTTTGGTGTCCTTATTGTTGAGAATTGTCTCTTTATTCCCTGTTCCTTACAGAAGTGTTGGAATTCCTTAGATGTGAACTCCCCTCCATTATCATATCTAAGACATTTGATTCTCATACTAGTTTCATTCTCAACCATCTCCTTGTATATTTTGAGGCAAACAATGTAAACTTTGAAACGAGAACTGATACGATTACCCATTTCGTTGAGGTAGGCAAAAAGTCAACCGATTTTGAAAAGTGGTTATGCAAAATACATATATTTTTTTCGGAACATATTTTTGACACTTCAAATTTTCTTATGTATCAATATAAATATTTGTTTTTAAATGTTAGAGATTTTCATGCTGATTTTGAAACGTGTTGATGCAACATCAACCCCTTTTTTTAGAGCGCTTATTTTTAACACTTTATATTTTCTAATGTATTAATTGTGGATATTTTCTTTAAATGTCACATTTTTTGACACTTTAAATTTTTTTATGTCCAATTGTTTTTTAAATTTACTTAAGAAAACAAATATAAAAATATATATAAAAAAGACAAAAAAAAACATAAAAAATGTAAAACAAAAATTATCTTGTAAAAGATAAAAAATTGAAATATATATATAAACCATAAAAATAAATAAATAAAAATAAAACAATTTTAAAAAACTATTAAAAAAAACTAAAAATATGTATATAAAAAATAAAAATAAACTTGATTAAAAAAAAAAAAACTAGAAAATTAAACCAAAAAAATAAAAAATTAAATAATTTAAAAACAAAAATAAAAACAGATTAACAAAAGTTAAAAAACTATTAAAATTAAATAAAAAAATTTCAAAAAACATTAAAAAAAAAGAAAAAAAGAAAAAAAGGAAAAAAAAAACATTAATGTTAAAATCTTAAAAAAAAAAGAATTGGAAGGTGGAGCTGAAATCCGATTGGACCCACTTAAAAAAAATATTAACAAAAGAAATTATTTTGCTAATATATATATATAAACAATTTTTTTTCAAAAGAGATTTTTTTGGAAAGATCACATTGAATAATTTCTTGGAGCCAACGTTTCGAACCCTCTACTATGGTTCATCCTCAAGGCAAAGGTGGAATATATGATTTAACATTAACAATATATATATATATATATATATATATATATATATCTCAGAAAACAAGGAAAAACAGAATGATCCGCTAGAAAGTCAAAAAATCATTAATTAATTTTTTTTAGTCAAACTAAAATGAAATTAAATGTTCAAAAACATCCTTTAGATGAAATGCTAAAATTATGGAGAAAGTAAAGGAAGTCAAAAAGCACGATCAATACAAATTATTAAAAAAAACAGGATCAACAAAAAAAATAAAAAATATAAAAATATAAAAGAAAAATAAATTATAATAATAAAATTAAATGAATAAAAAATAAAAACGGAGACTTAAGAAATATGCAATTCCAAAAAATAAAATAAAACAAAACTTCAACGACAGAAAATCAAAGGAAACTAAAGATAATAATAATTCAAGGAAAAAACAAAAAGTCAAATTCCCAAAAAAAAAAAACTAAAAGTGGAGAGTAGGGATCTAGTTGCTGCTAATTTCCAACCTTCATCCCTGTTCAGATCGTTCCCATGCTTCTCAATTTCTAAAGCCTCCCTGAAATTCCTATGATGGAAGTGATCAATTTTGGCTAAAACACAAGGATCTTCAATACATATGTGGTGTTTAGTATTAGACGCATGCTCAACTAACGCAGATGAGTGGGATTTGTTATGCCTAATATCTGTCGCATGCTCTCGGATCCTTTGCTTGATGGAACGACCCGTTCATCCAATATATAGGGTGTTTCACACGAGCAAGGAACTAAGTAAACACCTTCCATATCTTTGGGGTCAACAGGATCCTTGATTGACTTAAGGGAGCTACGGATAGCGTTGAGGGGCTTAAAAGAAGCATGCACCTTATTTTTTTGTTAATTTGTTAATTTTTAAGTCGGCGCAGAATCGGATTTTAGCCCTACCTAGGGGCTTGGGGGGCGCGACCCTATGCGGGTGGAGCTGCCCATTGCGTCCCCCGGGCCCTTGGGCAGGGCTAAAGTTTGATATTGAAGTCCGATATATCGGACTTTAGCCTCGCCCAAGGTCCCGGGGGTGGTGGGCAAAGCTGCATGCAACTTTGTCCGCCTAGGGCCGTGCTCCCCCGGGCCCTAGACATGGATGAAATCCGATTCTCAGAATCAGATTTCAGCCCCGGCCCCCTTAAAAAAAATATATTATTAACAAAAAAATTGGTAATTTTTTTTTTAGCGGGTAGGGCTGAAATCCGATTTTCAACCTCGTCCTCCAGTTTATTTATTTATTTTTTAACGTTTTTTTAATAATTCTTTTTTTCTAAGATTTTGATATTAATGTTCTAAAATTTTTAAATAATTATGTTGTTTTTTTTGGTTTATTATAGTTTTATGTTTATTATATATATATATATATATATACTTTTTATGCTCCTTAAAATTTTAAAATTTAATTTCAATAGTTTTTAAATTTTTGTTAGTTTGTTTTTATTTTTTTTAAGTCGTTGTCGTAGAAGTTCGATTCTGAGAATCGGATTTCAGCCTCGCTCAGGGACTTGGGGGGGCGCGGCCTTGGGTGGACGAAGCTATCCACTGCGTCCCCCAGGTCTTTGGGTAGGGCTGAAGTCTGATATATCGGACTTCAGTCCCACCCAATGGCCCAGGGGGCGCGACCCTGGGCGGGCAGAGCTGCGTGTAGCTCCGCCTGCCCAAGGACGTGCCCCCCAGGCCCTTGACGAGGCTGAAATCCGATTCTCAAAATCAGATTTCAGTGCCGCCCCCTTAAAAAAAATTATTATTAACAAAAAAAATGGTAATATTTATTTTTTTAAGAGGGCGGGCCTGAAATCCAATTCTCGGAATCAGATTTCAGCCCCGCCCACTTAAAATAAATAAATAAAAAATAAATAAATTTGTTAATAATGTTTTTTCCCTCTATTTTTGTTTTGGTTTTTTTTTAAACGTTTTTTTAATAATTTTTCTTTTTCTAAGATTTTAATATTAATGTTCTAAAATTTTTAACTAATTATTATTATTATTATTTTTTTTTATTTTTTAAATATATATATGTTTCTTTTAGGTTTATATATATATATATATATGTTTTTAAAATTTTTTAGACTTAATTTTAATAGTTTTTTAATTTTTGTTAGTTTGTTTTTAAATTATTTATTTATTTTAATTATTATTAATTATTATTATTATTATTATTATTATTTTTTCTAAATTGTTGTATTTTTATTTATTTATTTTTATAGTTTTTATTTAAAAAAATTGCATTTTTTATGTGTTTTTTTTAGAAAACGGTTTTTGTTATTATTTATTTCTTTGTATTTTTTTTAAATTTTTAATTCTTATTTTTATAGGTTAATTTTGTTTTTCTTTTTTAAAAGTTGTACGATTGTTTTTTTTTTTTTGTCTTTTTTAGGTTAATTTTGTTTTTTTGTTTTTTTTTAATGTTTGATTTTTTTTGTCATTTTTTTTAATTTTATGTTTTTTTTAAAATATATATTTTTATTTGCTTTTTGTTTTGTTTTTGTTTTTTTTTTTTTTTTTTAAATTTTGTCTTTTGTTTTTTTCTTTTGCTTTTATTTTTAGATTATGTTTTCACTATTCTTTTGAAATTTTAATGTTTTTCGGAGTCATGATAAAATCTTTTACACCATTTTTAATCTTTGAAAATTTATTCTTAAAAAAAAAACAAACTTTATTTCAACATCAACACATCAACACTTTTCATTTTCAGGGTGTTTTTTGCACAAAAAATTGGTTTTCATTGCCATTTTTAAAACATGTTAAAAATTTACCCTAAAAAAAAGGTGCTATTCCAGCATCAACACTTTTCATTTTCGAGTTGACTTTTCATGTTTTTTGGGGATTTTTTCGCTGGAGTTCCCATTTTGAGTTTATTGTTCTTGTTTCAAAGTTTACATTGTTAGCATTCAAAGGCTTAATATTTCTTCTTCAGAAAACTAATTGTTCTCATCATGGTATAATCGTCAACAATTAGCATGAAGTATTGTTCACCATCTAATACTTTGGTTCTCATTGATCCACATAAGTTGGTGTGTACCTACTCTAATGCTTTTGAAGTGGAATGTTCCTTGGTCTTGAACTCAACTCTTGTCTGTTTTCCATGCATACAATACTTACCTATGGTGTTGGCTGACTTGGAAATCTCTGTAATTTCTGTCATAGCTTCCTTTTTACTGATTCTGACTAGGTTGTCAAAGTTCACGTGTCCCATTCTTCTGTGCCAGAGCCATCTTTCATCCTCTTTGGATAGGAAACAACATTCTTTACCCATATCATCCACATTGTATATACCATTTAGATTTATTGTTATTTTCACCACCAACCTAATTGATTTCTCCCTTCTTATTTCACATTTCTTTTAGTTAAACAACAACGTGTGCCCTTGATCACACATTTGAATCACGCTTAGCAAATTATGGTTCAAGTTTTCAATGAGTAACACATCTTTTGTTGTGGAATTCTTACTTCCGAGCTTAAATGTACCCTTTCCTATCAACTTTGCAAAGCCATCATTTCTGGATAAGGTTGTTGCATCGCTATCTTCCTGTAAAAATACACATTTTTCTTATCCTTTGTCATATGTGTTGAGTGGTCACTATCGACATACCATACACTTTTATTGCTTTGTGCTTTTAGAGAAATTGCACAACTTTCATTTTTCTTCTTCCAAAGTTTCGAGGGAGCATTTACAACATGTTGTGGTTCCCTTGGAGGAGTGGTTAACCTACAATCTTTAGCTAGATGTCCAAAGTTGTTGCATTTGTAACACTCTACTTCATTACTCAAGAATCCAAACGTGTTATAATTTTATTTGTAATCTTCCCATTATTTTCTAGAATAATCATTCATGGACTGACTTCTAAGGTTTTTTCTACTCCTATCATAAGCTTTACAATTTTAGGAAGATAATTTGATATCTGAGAGGAGGAGCTCTTCTTTTATGGTGCAGTTTTCCAAAGACTTTCTTCTTCAGATCTCTTTACTATAGGTTATTGATTTCACATCAGTTAATCTTGAGCCTTTTCTTTGGCAGAAATGCTTTCTTCCTTGGGATCATTGACTATGTCAGCATATTTTTTTGTTGAGCTTCATTTTATGTCATCGTGGAGCTAGATCCTTTGAAGAATGTGGGTTTGTATCCCAATCTAGTCTTGTCACTGCATGATCTTTGATTGCTGATAATTTCATCAAAAACTTTTTTTCTATTTGCAAATTTCTATTGGATGTTCTTCTTCTATGGTTCCTTCCATAGAGAGACAATTTCTTCTTCGAGACCCATCTTTGGCTTCATGCTTTCTTAAATGTCCTTCTTGATCGATTCTTTAATTTTCTTGGCCTCCTCTTGTTATACTTTTATATTGATGATAATCTTCTCTGATTATTCAAAATTTTTGTTAAAGACTTTTCGTGTGTTTCTTTAGTTCACTCAATTCAACTTCCAATATCTTGACATTCCTTCTTTATACCTTTAAATCCTTTAAGGTGTTGGCAAGTTCTCTTTCAAGATCAAACTCGCCTTCCTCTTCTTCATCTTCTTGTTCTTTAGGAGATTCCTTCCTATTATCTCTTGCCATGAACAACACCCTTCTTGTGTCATTTTCAATATTGCTATCACTCTCTTCTTCAAATCAAGAGCTATCTTCCTTTCAGTAGAAACTTTTCTTGAAGCCTTTATTTTTGCCTTGCTTCTTGTATATTCTTTTATTCTTCTTCGCTTTCTTAGGTGCTTCCTCTTCATCATCATTGTATGATTTATTTGCATAAGGACTCTTTGAAAAAAATGGTCAATTTCACCACAATTGAAACATTTTAAGGAGAGCTTATATTTTTACTTGCATGATCCTCTTTTTATCTTCCTCACAAAGTTGGTTACTTCATCTCAAATTTCACTACAACTGCAACTAGGGCTTGGCTTAAACTATTGCTTATTTTTCCATGCCTTCTTGGATGTCGTAAAAGTTTCTTCTTTGTTGGATGGGTTCTCATGATCTAGGTAGATATTGGTGGCCACTTGCCTATTCCACCTAGACTTCCAATTGGTTTCATCTGTTTCCTTGCTTATTGCAACATTTACTATTTTTAGTAGTTTTTCGGGTCCTGAAATTTCGAAGCAGTTTTGACCCCCTAAACGGTGTTTTTTGAGGTCCACAATAGATCAATTGCATCAAAAATCCTGTAGTACTCAGAGAGATATTTTCAACAAGGTATCATACGTGCCAAACGAAGATAATATGACCAAGTTACGACCTCTGGAAGTTGGGTGCCTAACTAACCCCAATGGGTCCCACAAACTTTTGGCATTCCATCTCTTGGGGTTAGGGTTTTGGTTGTTTAGGTTTTTCCCTTGTTGTTCAATAATAAATAAGCCCTTCAGCCTCATTGTAACACAGTTCAGAGGCATGTAGCCACTACATCTCTTCTTAGAGATAAGCTACCATCGCCCTATCTAGTTTATTTCCATTTCTGTTTGTAAGCATATTTCAGTATTTGATATTAATGAAATGAAGTGTTATTTATGTTGCATCTCTAAATTTATGGTTATATTTGTAATTTTTTTCGTTGTTGTTTAAGTTTGGATTAGTGGTATCTGAGCGATATGCTCTTTCTCTGTTTTTCTTTGCATGTCCCCAATGAGGTCAGATATAAGGAGTTAGGAATCAAACTGGTCAAACCTTTGCAAGACTAGCCTCACAAATACCAAGGGCCTCCGATGGAGGAAGAGAAGAAAGACGAGGGGGTAGGAGATCCGATCAAAATCTTGCTCAAAGAAGCCCTTGAGTGACACAAGAACGCGATGATGAGCAACTTTGCCCAGATCCTTCAATGACTACCCAAAGGTGACACATCTTCTTCCAGCAGCTACTCTGGAAGCCTCACACCCTTTAAGATACAAGTTAACTTTGACATCCCCATATTTGAATGCCAGATAGATGCAGACACTGTAGATAAATGGTTAAATCTGGTAGAAGGATATTTTTATGTTCATGATTTTTCCAACCGAGAAAAAATTACTTTTGCACTTCTCAAAGTCGCCCCCCACGTCAAGGACTGGTGGGAAACCTACTTTGAGAAGAAGGACAGAAGTAAACCCTCACTATTTTCAGCTTCCCCCACTTGGGATTCATTCTAGGATGCCATCAAGGAGTAGTACTACGCTGTCAGGAGCTATGAGGATAAAATACATAAAGTGGACCATGCTACAGCAAGGAAGAGACCAAGACGTGCCAAAGTTTACCAATGTTTTTCATACCCTTCACACAAAATTAGGTATTAAGGATTCTGAGTGACATTTGGTACTCAAGTATCGCGACTACCTACATAGATACATCTAGGATGAGATGGAGTTCCTGGACATCTCCTCGCTCAGCATGATGTACCGATACACTGTCAAGATTGAGTAGAAGTTTAAACAGAAGAAGCGAGACTTTGGATCTGTGAATACAAAGCAAGGGAAAGGCACCCCCAAATCGCATAGTAAAGGACAAAGCCAAGGTGGGGCGACCTAGGACAACCTGTTGAAGCCACAAGAAAATAACAACACCATGAAGACAAAGAAGGACACTGGAAAATCATGTGAGTTCCATAAGAGCTCCACTCACAACACAAGTGAGTGTCGGGCCAAGCAGTCACTGGTGGCCGAGCTGAAGGCTTTTGAATCAGACACATGTTTCGAATCTGAGTCAGAACCCGAAAAGGGGAATGATAAAGGGAAGTAGATCATTGACGTGGAGCTCAGTGCCACCATAACCACCGCCAATATCCAGAATCACGAGCTTGAAGATCCAAAGGAGGGGGAATGCCTCTTCCACTCATAGATGTTGGTGAAGGGTTCTCCGTTGTAGTTCATTGTCGACAGCGGGAGCCAAAATAACCTCATCTTAGCAGAGGTCATGAAGCGGCTGGGTCTACCGACTACAACACATCCACAACCATACACCATCAGATGGCTTCACCAAGTGTGAGATCTCCGTGTCATCCAACAGTGCTGCCTTCCTTATAGCATCAATCCCTTCATAGATGAGGTACTGTGTGATGTTGCTCCTCTTGAAGTTTGTGATGTATTATTAGGACAACCATACTTGTGGAAGTGACATGTTGTATATGAGTCTAGACCTTTCTCTGTGATTATTACTTTGGGCAACAAGTTGCACAGGATACCAGAGGTAGCTCCGCTTACCACCATCTCTTTGATCTCTGCAAAGCAATGCAATAAGATCATTTCACAGACTAGGAAATTTGTTTTCCTTATGATTTTCCCTTAGGTAAAGAAGAAGATTGTGGCCAAGGCTTCCAAACAGGGATCCTCTGCACAACAACAACAAATGGACAAGGTCGTGGAGGAGTAGAAGGACATTTTTGCCTCACCTACGAGGGCACCCCTGCACTGTCAGGTTAAGCACTTCATCGATCTGACCTCGGGCGTGCCGTTACCCAATGGACCAATATATCGATGCTTTGTTTTGGAGAATGATGAGATCAAGAAGTGAATTCATCAGTTGTTGTAGAAAGGGTACATCAGGCCAAGCTCATCACCCTGTGGGAGCTCGATTGTATTGGTACATAAGAAGGATGGGACCTGGAGACTCTGTATTGACTATCAGGTGCTAAACAATATCATTGTCCAGAATAGGTACCCAATCCCACAGATTGATGACCTTCTGGACTAGATCAAGGGGGCCAAATATTTTAGCAAGATTGACTTGATTTTCGGTTATCACCAGGTGCCTATTGAACCCTTCGATGTGTGGAAGACCGCATACAAATCCAAGGAGGGCCTTTTTGAATGGTTGGTCATGCCTTTCGGGTTGACGAATGCCCTGAAAACCTTCATGAGGTTGATGGATGACATTTTGCGACCCTTAACCAATGCATTTGTTGTGGCATATTTACATGACATATTGATCTTCAGCCATAGTTGGGAAGAGCACCTCCACCATATTCGACAAGTCCTTCAAACCCTGTGACAACACAAGTTGTGTACCAATCTGGAAAAATGCACTTTTGGCCTGACCTAGGTTCAATATTTGGGGTACATCATTTATTAGCAAGGTGTGCATGTGGACCCAGCCAAGATACAAGTCATTCAGGATTGGCCAACCCCAACCATTCTAACAGAGATCCGTAACTTTTTGGGCCTTGCCAATTTCTACCGCAGGTTGATGTTGGGGTTCTCTCATATCACTTGGCCTTTAAGTCAAGTCACCAAGGGTGGAGCGAAAGTAAATCTCTTTTGGTATGAAACCCAACAGAAGGAATTTTTTGACTTGAAGCAACACCTCTGCTCTGCACCAGTGCTGACATTACCAGACCTGCAACAACCATTTGAGATGGAGATAGATGCCTCTGACTATGCTATTGATGCAGTGCTTACTCAGCAGGGGCATCCAATGGCTTACTACAGTGAGACACTTTCAGACACAATTCGAAAGTATCCCACCTATGATAAAGAAATGTATTCCATTGTGCAAGCCGACTATCAATGGGAGCATTACATTCTAGGGAAGCAAATAATCATCCACACAGACCACCGAGCCCTGCAGTTCACACAGACACAAGATAAGTTTTAGAACGATCGCCATTAGAAATGGTCCACATACCTACAAAAATCCCATTTGAACATTAAGTACAATAAGGGCAACACCAATAATGTTGCAGACTACCTTAACTGACCACCAGTCATAGCGTTGATCATTGTGCTCGACTCCTATGGGCACGATACTTTGGGGTGGCCGCATCTTTACAAAATTGATCCAGAATTCAACAACACATACCAGACACTCCTAGAAGGTAAGAAAGTTCCAAATTTTTTTCTAGGATGCACTGTTATGCCACCTAGGACACATCTATGTTCCTTCAAGTGAGCGTGCCAAGATGATTTGGGAGGCACACTACAGTCAGGTCGTTGGAAATTTCAGAGTAGAGAAAATAGTGGTAGTACTGCATAAGTATTTTTATTGGTTGAACCTTCGTTAGGATGTTGGGTGGTACATTAAATCCTGTACTGCCTGTGTCATTGCCAAACCAATAATCAAGAAGCAAGGCCTATATAATCCTCTTCCTACTCCTATTCAACCTTGGGAATCCATCTCCATGGATTACATGTCAGGCCTTCCTTCTTCTAAGCATGGCAACGACCACGTTTTCGTGGTCGTCGACGACGAATCCTCTAAGATGGACATTATGGCGGCCTGCAAGAAGAGTATCACAACAAAGGCCACTGCTAAGCTCTTCTTTGAGCGAGTGTGGGTAAACTTTGGGATCCCATAGTCCATTGTATCAAATCAGGACAACAGATTCCTAAGTGCATTTTGGTCAAGTCTCTGGTCGATGTTGGATACCAAACTTACTAAGTCCATGACTTTCCATCCCCAAATTGATGGCCAAAGATAGGTCGTCAACATGATGATAATACACATTATGCGCATGTATAACTTGAAGCATCCATGCACATGGGATGAAAGGCTCCCTTATGTCCAACACATCTACAATAGAGCTCTCCACAACTCAGCGAGCCACAACCCCTTTCAAGTAGGGCTGGGATTTCAGCCACTATGTCCCATTGATGTAGCCATACCATTTGCAGATACTCAGGAAGAATCGGCTCACATCCAGTCCGAAGCCGACAGGGCTAACAAATTCATTGAGCACATTAAATATGTTCGCCAGCAAGTCCATGATATAATGGATAGAGCCAATGCTAAGTACAAACAACGTCATGATCAACATCGGGTTTCGCACAAGTTGCAGATGGGTGACAAAGTTTGGCTACATTGTATAAGGAGCGCCTCGTTGGACCACAATGCATGCTTCATCTGCTCTGATATGGGCCATACACCATCGCCAAGGATATATGGGACAATGCCTTCGAGCTTAGCATTCCACCATTCCTTGGTATGCACCCAGTTTCAATGTAGACCGCCTTCAACCATACTTTCCACCATTGCTGGACACATCTGACATTATAGAACAACTCACACCAAGAAAGCTAAACCCAGACTACATGGAACATGCCACAACTAATCAGATCATGGATACACAAATCAAGAACACTTTCCAATGAAGGATCCAACTATATCAAGTTGTCAAAGCAGACCAACTCCTTCACCAGGGTAAGTGGTTCACCAGGGACCAAGTTCAACAAAAATTTCCTCGCCTCATGGAGGCTATGCACACAATGGGGACCATTTTTACCTAATGAGGGAGGAATGATCCAGGTGGATATTGGTGGCCACTTGCCTATTCCACCTATACCTCTAGTTGGTTTCATACGTTTCCTTGTTTATTGTAACATTTACTATTTTTAGCAGTTTTTTCAGGTGTTGAACTTCCAGAGTAGTTTTGACCCCCTAAACAAATTTTTTTTTGAGGTCTACAGTAGGCTCATAGCCTATGGCTATGGGATTTTTGTAAATCATGTAGTACTCAAAGATATATTTCCAACAAGGTATCGTACACGCCAATCAGAGATAATATGACCAGGTTACGACCTCGGGAAGTTGGGTGCCCAACTAACCCCAACGGGGCCCACAACATCTTGGTGTTCTATCTCCTGGGGTTAAGGTTTTGGTTGTTTAGGGTTTTCCATTATTGTTCAATAATAAATAGGCCCTTGAGCCTCATTGTAACACAGTTCAAAGGCATGCAGCCTCCACATTCTTCTTAGAGATATGCTACCATCGCTCGAGCTAGTTTATTTCCATTTCTGTTTGTAAGCATATTTTAGTATTCGATATTAATGAAATGAAGTGTTATTTCTGCTACATATTTGTATTTATGGTTACATTTTTGATTTGTTGCGTTCCTATTTATGTTTGAATCATCTCATGCTTTGTTCACATTTCGTAGGATGTAAGTATTCCATGCAAGTCATCTGTGCTGACATTTTCTAAGTCTAATATTTCTTCTAGAACTGAGAATTTAGCATCAAATCTCATCAGAAGTGATCTCAATATTTTTTTGACAATCATTTTGTTTTCAATTGGTTCTCCCAATCCTTGTAAGATGTTTACAACTTCACTAACTAGGAGAAAGTAAGCAACAATATTTTCATCTTCATTCATTTTTAGCTGCTCAAATTTTCCTCTGAAGGTCTGGAGCTTGGCCACCTTGACCTTCTTGTCCCTTTCATATATATTTTGGAGCTTATCCTAAACATCTTTCATTGATTTGAAATGCATTACTTTAACATATATTGACTTTGTTAGACCATTAAAAATAGTACTCATGGATTTAGCATTACAATCATAAAGATTTTTACCTGCGTCATATGTTTGAGGAGTTGAGGGTTATGTATATCCAGTGTTTAC